>OX382241.1:11727090-12365015 GCA_947507525.1 Apamea epomidion | reverse complement strand
CTCTGCCTATACCTTACAGATAACGATACCTATGTATTTATAAGTAAGTCTTCGATTAAAATAGATTGCCACGAGGCAAGAAGCCTCAAAACGTCTAGAACAGCACTAATGTTTGCTGTGTTATATGCACTTTTCCATACTTGTGAATGTTTCAAAACTAGACACAGAACTGCACTGTGTGCATAGCGCTAACACTATGACGCATCGTGCTTAGTCACTATGAAGGCAGTCAGACACGGCGAGACACGAATGCGCGGCAGGAAAACGGCACTCTATGCAGGTTTGAACTTGTCTCTTGTATGTTTGTATTATCATTGCGGTGGCGGACTTGTGATGTAATCAGATGACAGTTGTAAAACATTTACGACCGCGCCACATTCCGGTATTGATTTGCGGGTTTCGATTACTGACATGTTCTTGGGAGCAATATCTGCGTTATAGCTTATACCTATTTCAATATAGCTTTATATCATTTGTATTGTTTGTTCAATAAGTAACGAACGATGATTGATAACATTATGAACCTAGGTAGTTACAGCTACTGTTGCTGATTCTATTTTTGCACATTATATGAGGAAGTATAAACCATTTAGACTTTATAAAATGTACATACTCTACTCATAGATTCAACAATAATATCTAGACTCTGATTGTTCATCGAACCACGCTGCATTTTTTCGTATAAAGGTCTTATGATTTTTTAATTTAATTGGCCATGAAATCAAATTTGGCACAATGATGACACCAAAATGACTGCCAGTATGTTCTGCTTCAATACTGCTTAAAAACGTTTTCTTCGACTCATCATTATTTTGATGTACATACGCCAGCACATCAAGCTACTACAATCTGTCAAATTCCTTTAATCGGTTTTCAACTTTATGGCTAAAGCATTAGGTTCGAGGTTGATTCGGAAAATTTGATAGTTTCGGGTAGCATGACCTGCTGGCATCTGTACCTACCTATTATGTGTCCGTTATCTTACATGTGCAAATGCACGTTTGCTCGTTTTAGGAGTCTGGGAGTGTACCGTCAATGAAAAATATTAAAATTAAAACAAAATTATTTTTAATAAACATTTCCTTTATTGCTTTCGGTATTTAAATATACAATGTAAGATATATCTCGGAACTTATCAACAACATTACATTCGTCAGGTTACAACCAAATTCTGGTCTAAGGCAGATCATAAGACTATTGTGTACAATTGTTTCTTTGAAATATAATACATCTCTTACAAATAAACAATAAAATTATGCACGGTCACGACTATAAATACCTTACCGTTACGCCACATTTGAAAAGCGTGTTTCTCGTGAAATAAAAATTGCAACTTTGAGGAAATACCTATTTTCCATGCAATGCATGTGAAATTCTTAGCAGCTCACCAGTGGTGGCCCAGTGGTAATGGGCACGACTTACGAGTTGTATGTAGTAGGTTCGAACCCAGACAGGCGCTTTACTTTGTGTAAATTATTGCATCACCACTGCTCTCAAAACGGTGAAGGAACATATTGCGAGGAAACCGGCATGTCCTAGGCCCAAAAATTCAAAGACAAGACATCCACCAAATCGCACTGAGCCCGCATGGAAGATTACGGCCCACTCCTTCTCACCGAGAGGAGGCCTGTGTCCCAGCAGTGGGAACATTATAGCCTGATTAAGTTTATGCATGCAAATTCCGTGCCCGTAATACCATAAAGTATCTATCAATACTTTAGGAGAAAATTGCTGTTGATTCTTGCATAAATGTAAGGTATTTACGCTCGTGGCTGTACAGTGGTACTCTCAAAGCTAATTAATAGAAACTACTTGTTCATTAAAGTACTTAAGTCAATTAGTCACTGACCCATAGGTACAGTGGGTTAAAAATGGTTTGTATACTCTTGGCTTGGATTTTATTGATGTCATTGATATACTAAGAAAAGTGCCGGCGCCATTAGGTCGTAGGTAATTTGTTGTGTTCCTAGTTACGATATTTGGTTAGACCCGCGGCATACTGGCAGTACCAATGGCATTCATTTTGACAGTTCAACAACATTCATTGCGTTATTTACGTAGTTGAGCAGGCAAATTTTTCGAACATATGAAGCAATGGATTAGCAATATACTTCGAAATGATTCTGATTGAGATTGATAATGTGGTACATATTAAATCTAACGCGCGTTATCATTAACTACGCGTTATATGTGAACAACAAACTGAATGTCATACTTAACAAAGTTCAAATTCCATTGCAACAAAAAACTTATTAGGACCTTTTTGTTACAAAGGGTCACTCAAAAATCAACTTAGAGTACATAGCACTAAAGGAGATAACTGATTAAGTGTCTATATGCACCTACTACTTGTAGGTAATATAAAAATAAACTGCTTTCTCAATGTGAGTTATGGTTATAGTTATCCCTTTAAGGGACTAACCACACTTATTCAGCTCTGTTCAGCTTTTGTCCATATAAAAGAACGATTTTGTATGGAATGCGTACACGTCCGTTCAGCTTTACGCGCGCTCATGATATCGGTTGTGGTTATATCTAATAGAAGGTTCTCAAGATGCGGGTTTTCAGAATGCGCGTCAGATTTTTTGATATAGGAACTGGGCCTTAGGCTATGTTCAGATCGTCGCGATTTTGCCGCGCGTTAGAACATTCTAAATGACGTGCGGTAAGATTGCAGTAGTTCGCTGTGGATGTTTGCTTCGGTTGAACATAAAAATTGACCAAACACGTCCGATCGCGGCGGAAACGCACGATCAGACTTTTTCATCAAACTCTGCATTTTTTCAATTAAACCATTTACAGGCACTTTTGAATTGTCAAAATTAAATAGTCGGTCAGTTTGTCCGAAAGTTGCAGCTTGCCGTTGCCCATTCCAAAACGTACATCTCTTTGGAGAAGAACGGAGAGAACAACATCTGATCTAAACTTAGGGCCGGTTTTTTGATCCGTAGTTAAACTCAACCAATTATTGTTAAAAATAGTAACGATTGGTAATTTTTTTGGATAATGTGTTTTTTGATCAAACACTGGGTGAGGGTAGTGAATGGTTTTGTATAGTAGTCTACTTATAGATAAGTACTAACAATACTAACATAATTGTAAGCTAACATTGTTGCTAATATATACTAACAAGATATGGATTTTAATTATCTGAATTAAATTATTCTATTCTATTCTAATTGTTGTTAATTTATCTAATGGTTATTTTTTTAACTAATAGTCAATTATTTGACCATTAGCAATGATATTATATCATTAGATAAACTAAAAATTGATAAAAAAACACATTTTGCAAAAATTTTACCATTAATTACTAATTTTAACAATTGGTTGAGTTTAACTACGGATAAAAAAGTCGGCCCTTAGTCAAACCGTTTTTAACCCACCGTACGACACTATAACAATCGTACGACTTTTCTACATCACATAACAACACATAAGCTACATCTAAACTATGCTAAAGATATTAGTTGTCTTTCCTACACTAGTGTTCCTTCAAGATGCAAAGCGTATTATATCATTTCCTATATTACTTAGAAATAAGTTGAAACGTTACGTTACTGTAAGCCCACGTTCGCAGGGACGTAAAAATATACGGCGGGATATTATCGTGCACTGGATTTTCAACTCTCGGTGTTGAGCCGAGCGTTGAGAATATAAGAGTGCCTCCCTAGCGTCGAATATAACACACTTGATTTTCAACGCTCTGCGTAGCGCCGAGAGTTGAAAATCCAGTGTGGGAAAAAAACGCCGCGGGGACCTGGGCTAACGTATTTTAGTAACTGAACATACACACTAGCTTTCTAAACATCTCAATAAATTTAATAAATTAAATCAGTCAACAAACGTACATGTTCCATTAAACCATTCCACACAACATTGTTATAACATTCGGTATGTATTGGCAACATCGGTACAGATACTCTAAAACTAAAACCCCGTTCACACGACGCGGGATTTCTGGCTAGGCGCGGTTTTTTTTCGCCACCCTATGCATAAGGCTCAGAATACATACAAGCAACGTAAGATATTTCTCGCCGAGTCAAAAATCCTGCTTCATTAAGTTAGGTATTACATAATATTTTCCAATTATAGAATAACATCTCAAAAATGAGTAACAAAAAAACAAATGTAGTGAGATCTAAAATTTGAATTTCACGTTTCGATTTTGACCTAAAAGATTTCTAATATACATATTTAATTAAGATCAGAAGGGCAATTCTCGTATTTTTCGTCAAAAATACCTCTAATTTGCCTACATTTTTGACATATATTATCGCAGAGATGAAATTGCAACTAGATTTTGAAAGTTTTTGATTACGGGAATTGGCCTTCATATTGTTCATGATATATAGGAAAAAACAATGAAAACGTAACTAAACTACAGTAACCTAACTAAAGATAAAACATTATTATTGTGATGACAGCTTAGATAACTACAAATTTATCACTATTATTTATACGTAAAGTTATATCTCTCAGAATACGTTAGGTCACAGTACTGTGTCACAACACTATTGGATTGGATATAATGGCCACGTCATTGGTGTTTCAAATTATAATTTCATAATGGTGAAGATATATTTGTCCTGCAAACATTGTCCAACCGATGTATTCTGTAAAAATCTAATCTTCATTACAATATTTTCGCCCACATATTGCTCTTGCGCTGTCCTCCACATCATAAAAAGTGTACATCGGCCAAATAGTGGCAAAAAACGCTCACTATCATCTCCCCCTCTTTAAATATAGTTTTGCTAGGTACCTTAATCATACCTATTTAATAATAATATAGCATATTGAAATCACTATTCTGTTTCTTGGTTTGTCAAAGCACACTCTTTTATCCCATGTTGATTTGCGAGGTTATATCTTAGCTTCGGTAAGCTAACATGACAATTATACCCTGTCCATTAGGTAAACCGTTTTTTGTCAGATGGAACTAGTGATTGCAGCAACACACAATACATTGATTGATACACGTACGGTATTATAATGTCTGTAAGAAGCCATAAATAAGATAATTCAATAAGATAAGGCAGTTTATATATTTATTTTATTACGCATTTTATAGTTAACTTTTACGTAATCTGGAATAGATACGTTCTAAGTCAGCTGTCAAAAAACGGTTAACCTAATGGACAGGGTATACGTAACACAATTATAATAATCTTTCTTCCATTTATATTTGGTCTCCTACAGGGTTTTATTTCATTGGATGCAGGGATGCGACTCAGTTGATATACAAAGTCTAATTGAAGCTGGCAAAACTCCACAGACGTGATCGGTATATCTAATAATGACACTAACAGCGGCGAAAGATTTAAATCGATTAGATTAGTTTCGCCCTACCGTGTCAAAAGATGGGAGCGTTTCCGTTTCATTTTGACCCATAATGACACACGTGACTTGACTTTAAAGTAGAGTAGTGGTTGCCCAGTAGCGTTGCCGCGATTTGCGTTGTAGGTCGTAGATTCGAACCCAGCCAGGCGCTTTACTTTGTGTAAATTATTTCATCACCATCTCTCAAACCAAAAACGGTGAAGGAAAACATTGTGGCATCGGCTCTCAAAACGGTGAAGGAAAACATTGTGAGGAAACCGGCATATCCTAGAGCTAAAAATTCGAGGACATGTGACGTCTACCAACCCGCTCTGGTGAATTACACACCACTCCGTCTCATCGAGAGAAACATTATAGGCTAATTAAGCTACATGTTAATAACGTAAATAATTTATAGTTGAGAGCAAATCTGACGATTAAACCTTTGTCACGGACTTAATTATCAACCGTAGTTACTTGAACTTATGAGTTTGTTTTAATATGATAAGATATCGATAACCACACGTATGTCAAGTTTCGCAAATTTAATTAAAATTTGTTACAAACGATACTCTGTAGTCTCCCGACATCCATTTAACCGTATCTGTCTAGATTACTTCGTATTCGGGACCCTTCTCTGTTAATCTTTAAATATGTTATCAGTATACTTGCTATACTTTCCAGCTGCACATCTGAAGCCCAGCTATAAGGTAGCGTCTAATACAAACACTAATTCTCAAGCTCAGGCGGTTTAACTCAACTTAAACCTGCGGCTTACATCCAACGAAATCTTCGCGTCTGTTGGGAATGATATCCATAACGCATGATACTTTTTTTTCGGGATTTTTCGACTAGTTTTGGGGCAGTTAAATTGTCTCGGGATAGGCCGATGTGTTTCGGCATAGCGCGATGTATTTCGGAATAGCCCGATGTGTTTTGGATTAGCCCGATGTGTTTCGGAATAGCGCGATGTGTTTCAAAATAGCCCGATGTGTTTCAGAATAGCCCGTTGTGTTTCAGCATAGCCCGATGTGTTTCGGAATAGCCCGATGTGTTTCGGAATAGCCCGATGTGTTTCGGAATAACCTGATGTAATTTGGAATAGCCGATGTGTTTCGGAATAGCCCGATGTGTTTCGGAATAACCTGATGTAATTTGGAATAGCCGATGTGTTTCGGAATAGCCCGATGTGTTTCGGAATAACCTGATGTAATTTGGAATAGCCGATGTGTTTCGGAATAGCCCGACATGTTTCGAACACATGAAAAAAGTTCTATAAGTCAACGAAAATTTTGTTGGATGCGACTTTCCTATATTTCTCTGATATTGGTATTGAATCCTAAGCAGTAAGCTCTCTTCAGCATCCAATACTCCTAAGCTTATATCAATATTCCTCGTAGTCGTAATAGTCGTCATCATGCCCGTTTTGCAGCATGGCGGCTAGAGACAACTCGCCTGTGACGTCCACTGGGTCCGGTTCTATTTCATCTTCGTAGTCATCTGCTATTTCTGGAGAAATGAAAGGGGAATGTATTAGTCTTAAAATTGGCAACTGGTTTTTGGGAAATAATTTTCTGTTCATGGTGTTACTCTGAAGTTAGATAAGAGGATGCGTAGCATAGACAGCATGATAGTTTGCAGGGAGGAACAGAACACCGAAATAGAAAAGGACAATTAAAACTTTTAATGTGGTTTTATTTCGATGCAGCAATTTCAGCCGTACGCAAAGTACTTAAAATTAAATCTCAATTTGCTACCGAATTACACTCAGATGATTAATTTGCTACACCAAAATGACAGCTACTAAATACCAAATAATGTCATGTTGACAAAAAAAGTTCGTACGCAGACAGCTGCGTTCGAACTTTTTTTGTCAACATGAAAACAACAAATCAAAAAAATATAAGTATCCTATACTCTAGTTTTTAGTTTGCTAGACTAAAATAACAGCATTTTAGTCTAGCAAATTAAAAACTAGAGTATAGGATATTTATTCCTACTACTCTGGTCGGTCTGGCCAGTCTTTAACGTCCTAATTCTCAAATGCAATTAAAGTTGCCGTTCAGCCTCACACATAACTTTGAGATAGAGACATACTGTATCTTAAAGTTATGTATCGTTTGAAATTTGGGCCGAAGCAGCACAATGCTTTGCTAGCTTTGCAGTACTTACCAGTAACAGCCTGCGGTGTGGGCGGCGCGGGCGGGCCGGGCGTGCGTGCGCCGGGCGTGCGCGGGCCGGGCGTGTGCGGGCCGGGAGTGCGCGGGCCCGGCGCGGGGGAGGCGGTGGGGTTCTTCTTCTTACGTTTGCGCGGTACGGGTGAGGCTGGGACCGCTACTGATGGTGTCGGGGGTTTGTTCCTAGAACAGATATGATTAATAATGAGATAAAAATATCGAAGGTGTGAGATTCATTCAACGACAAAAAGTAGCCTCGAATATCAGGCCGGATAGGCGAAAATCAGTCATTCTTGCCCCGATTTTTGGAGAAATTTTTTGTGGGCTGAAATATAAAATAGCTACGGCAAAAGAAAACAAAAATGGAGGATAATCTATTTTCGACCACTTTTGTGGGAGTAGTGGTCGCATGCGATAATATTAGGTCAGGGAGAGCTTTCTAATAGTATACAGGGTGGCACGGACATCGACTCGCAGACTGTTGCCATGGATTCAATACATGATTCTGAGCCCGCCTGCGTTGAAAATTGTCGGTTATTAAAAAATAAAATAGCTGCTCCATAATTTTCTACGCTAGGGGATCTAGAATCATGTTCTGAATGCATGGTTACAGTTTGCGCGTCAATGTCCCCCTAAATACTCTGGATTATAGTCTACAAAACGTTGCTAGAAGAGGTAGAACAGCCTTACGCAATCCAATGGACTTCGTGCACAAAATAAAAGTAAGTGCCAGGGAGGAACTACAAAATAATTATTCGCTACTCAAGACACAGGCCTATTTGGGGGCCAATGGAAACCTCCCTGTAATATTTTTGGCAATCAACTTTTTTAAATTTATTTAACTACTTACTCAATAACAACAGTCTCCTTCGGCGTCGCGGGAGGCAACGGAGTACCCGGATGATCCAAACTCTTAAGAATATCATAATTAATCTTAGAGCTAATCTTCTTCTCCGCAATCATCTTCTCAATGGCCTCCCCAGCAGTCGCAGCATTACAAGGAGTTCTCTTCTTGTAGGAACCTCGTAATTTCTTCTTTTTGTCCTTATTTTCTTCTTTTTCTTTCGCACGAAGCTCTTCTTTTACTTAAACATGTATGACTACAAATTAAGATTTTATGGTAAACGCCAGCCGTTGGTTCGACGAAGCGGGTTTTTTTTTTGTTGATGAATGTATTTTCTCCTGGATCGGAAGTTAAATCTTGCATGCACAAATCTTGCGTACATAAACACTGAAAACTATAGATCATACAAATATTTGGTCTGTGCTGGGATCGAACCCGCAACCCGTACTACGCCGTCAAAGATTGTATTACAAATTACAGTAAGATGCTATTGATAGTAAAATATTTTTGTTGAGCCATTTATTCTGAACATCCACTGTCATCATCTGCCTAGCCTATTCCCAACTATATTAGGGTCGGCTTCCAGTCTAACCGGATACAACATGTCAATGTAGTGCAGATGTATACAATATGTAACATAATTAACGCAAGACCTCATACACCCCAGTTAGACGAGTTAAAAAGATAATAAAATGACCAAAACTATTTTTTTATAGGTAACTATTATTATTAAGAAAATCGTGTTGACCCTAGCATAACTTTATGCATTTAAAATAGAGTCTTATTGCCTTGAAATAAGGCTGAATTTTCTAACGTACATATTTTTGAAAAAAGTACCTATATTGAAAGTTACTGAAATCGATTCAGTAGTCAATTATGGACGACCTACTTTCAGGTCTTGTGTTTATTTTGTTACACCATGTATATGCCAATATTTTTCATGGAGCGGCTGAATATCTGACGTCTACAACGCAGATGGATTACTGGTAACACTCCCCTTGGTAAGTCTGAACACTTATAATATTCCAAAAAAGCGAGCTCCGAGCAATTGCAACATATATGAACCTAACTACAACGAAAGCGCAAGCCACGACTAGAGAATTATGTTGAACTCACCAGACAGTGGCAGGGCAAGAAATGCGGGACCAAATTCCTTAGTTCGAAGAACTCTGTGGACTGTCCCAACATCTTCCTTCCATACACCACCCAGGTTAGTCCAACTATTTCCACTATATAGCCAACAAATTGGACGAACAATAATATTACTGATGAAACACACATACTTACACTCATACTACTAACATATTGTTGCTAATATAGTTGGATTAACCCTACATAGCTCTGCTCCTTAACGCGCATATTACTTCGCTGGTGCGCACAGGCCTCGTAATAGGGATGATGACAATTTTTAAACTCGAAAAAAAATATAGAATAATATAAACAAAAACTATAACGGGTTTTAAAAGACTCTTCACGAAGCCGAGAGCCACGTGTACTCCCCGTCATTGTATTTTTTTTTGTCCTGGGCCATACTTGGGAACCTTTTGGTTATGGAGATATTGAAGGTCAAAATTCCAACTTTTACTATAAGAAGTTTTTAATGTTATAACGACGACCCCTGTACCGTTGCATGCACCCTTAAGCCCAATGGTTTGTGTGTGTTACATTGCTCAGTACCGCAAGCAGCTCACATCAAAAAATTAAAGTCGTTTCCCAGCAATTATTTTTGTGCAGTTTTAGTTATTGTTAGTTTGATGTACACAATGCGTAGTTGACGGCTATGTGATGGGTTTTTTAAACCCAGAATATTTTTTTTTTTTTTTTTGTTTACAACATTTTTAACCGAACCGATTGTTTTTTATAATGTGTCCGATTTGAATCTGGGAGAACATGTCTTGCAAATGCCTTTGAATTAAACAGACTGGATGTTGGCACATTCAATGTGATGCTTAGCCAACCCAATTCTAAGATAGCAAAGTGTCTGTTTGAATTAATGGCATCGAAGTAAATTTTATTTTTATTTTTTTAGTATAAGCTATTGGCAGACAGATGTGGTTAGGGTATAATGGGACTGGTATGCACAATGTGTAAAAGTCCTTATAATAAATGAAAAAAAAAAAAAAAAAAAAAAAAAAACATTTTTAACGTTTTATACGTTGCCCCACACTAGGAATTTCTCCTGTATCGTGGGTGCGTTTACAAACATTTAAACTCACATACACAAACAGCCAGACCCGCAACAACTACTTGTAGGCCATACAAATATTTGTTCCGTGCGGGAATCGAACCCGCGACACGCAGCGCAGCAGTCAATCGCTTATCCACTGCGCCAACCGTGCCGTCGAATTCAATTCGTCGTCAATTATTGGTCATCATCCCTATTACAAAATAAATTGTACCCTCTTATGCTAAAATGTACCCTTGCCCAAATGTTGCTATCAATAAATGGTGTAGTGCATATGATTTTGAATAATTAAACCTGATTCATTCTAAAACTATTAAAAAAAAACATGTTCAATTATATATTTCTATATTATATTTAATTATTTTGTTTTATAGGCTCACATTTTTTATATTTTTGTTTATTGTGAAATGAGCCACCTCTTGGCTTCGATCTCGCCGCAGTTCCTTTATAAGAAGCGAGCGTGGAGCACGATCGCCATCACCATCCCAGACCAGAGCATCACAAGCCTATGTCTGTTCATATAACAGAATTCCTAAGTCTGTCGCACGCAGGCCACATCCATCTCTTGATGGTAATTAATATTGTATTGTTTTTGCTGCTCGGAGAAGAATATAAATGTTGATGGATAGAGAGGGAGAGAAAGTCAAAGAAACGTTGGATGAATTGTGTGAACGGTGATATGAAAGACAAAAAAGCAGTGAAGGTTAGTGACAGCTGACAAGAATGGAAGAAAAAAACTTGTAGCACCAACCCTGAGTACCATGGGATAAGGGCAGCGACAATTTAGGTGCGATTAAGTTGTCCTAACTCAATTATTAAAATGTTTTTTGTCGGTACATTTTTAGCATAACCAGGTCCAACTTTTCAAACATGATAATGAGTGGTGCCGAGGGACCCTCAGTTGGAAGGAAGTTCCTTTTGCTGCATATGATTAAATAACAATGAAATAAATGGACAACGTTTGCGAGTGAACTAAATGAACCGCGCACAATGTTCGTCTGCTCAAATCTTGATACTCGCACGTATAAACACACTCGTATATAATAGAAAGAGAGAGAGAGATGAAGTCGCATAACGCTTTTTCTTTACGAGACGATTTCTACCAGTCAAGTCCTACCGCAAGCTGAGTTAAGGAACTTTGTTCTAAAAATACGTACTTTTCTGTTCCCTCAGATATCCAGCATTGAGATTGTTCCACAGCATCGCCTTATGCTTAATTTCCTCATCATTCATGATGAGAGAGTTGATGTAATCCTCATCTTTCTGATCCAGGACCATCTCATCGGCATTGTGGAGGTCTTTGGACACCTGCTTTGGTTCAGGTCTTAGGAACTTCTCAGATTTGTCCTCTTGGCTGGACCCTGCGAGACCTATAACGGCTAGGTCTGGACCTGCAGGTAATTAAGAAAATAATATAACATGGAAAACACGAAATGAAATAAGTTAAAGATTAGGTACGTCACATTTGATAATAGGTACAATAAAAGTTTAATTAGAGCTGTGAATAGATGATGATGTGACGTTTTTGGTGGAAACTTCCTTGATTAAAATGTATGTTTAAATCTATACTAATAATAAAGCTATAGACTTTGTTTGTTTGAATCTTTAATTCTGATTTTTTAAAGACCAGCCAAATTTAAGGATGTGGTACAGATCATCAAACTGAACAACTTTCTCCATGGGACCAACATCGTAATCGCGAATAAAAATTCAGCCATCCCATACATTTAGGTCGAGTAGGTATTGAAGTTTTCTATAGGACAGTTGATAAAATTTTCGCGATTACGCTATTTGTCCCATGGAGAAAGTTGTTCAGTTTGATGGTCTGTACCACATCCTTAAATTTGGCTGGTCTTTAAAAAATCAGCCTGTATGATAGCCCAATATTCTTCTAGGCTATTTAACATCACGCTAGGACCCTTAGATCAAAAACTGTCAAAGAAAGACTAATTTAAATATACGGAAATCAAGTTGGTAGTCAATTTGATAAACAAATTTTTTCTATGAATTTACATACCAAGGCCTTTTTCAATCTTCAGTTTTTCAGTCTTCGCATCTTCTTTGTCCTGCATTTTTTTGGCTATTTCTCCAATGAGGTCCAATGCGTCTTCTGCTGCGAATCTTGACGCCTCCGCGTCTTCTGAAGTGTTTTCGTCTGGAATTATAAAATTATTTTTATTATTGGTATCGTATAGAAGATGTCGGTTGTTTGGCGGCAAGATAGGTGGACGAAGCTGTTGCCTTCGGGGGCAAAATCTGGATGAGGCTGACACAGGAGCGTGGGAATTGGCACAAGAAAAGAGAGGACTATACCCAGCAGTGGGTGAAGTCGGGCTGTGGACGATGATGATGATAGTATAGAAGCAGTAAGTATAGTTGTCGTGTTTTAGCATGGCAATAGCGGTCGTTGACCCACCAACATTTTCCAGTCTTTTTTTTATTTAAAAAACTGGAATAAAGTCCGTTAATATCTTGAATCAATATCTATCGCGCAGCCGTGAGGCACACACTATTATTGTCTGAAACATTATTTTTTATTTTATTAATTTTTGTATTTTGTGTTTCACGAACTGTGTCCAAATAAACTTTTTTCTTTCTTTCTTTATCGTGATCTTCAAAATGTTTTTAAAATGAAAAACCATACATAGTTTATTCTTTGGGTTCTTACAGAGAGATATTAGGAAAAGGGCAATGACCGCTAATGTCATGCTAAAACGCGATAACTATAGAACTACGTTTTATTGGAAAGCCTCGCAAGGTGGACCCATGACTTGATGAAGGTCGCAGGAATCCGCTGCAGACAGCTGCTGCTAGGGAGCTCGTTGCGCCACTTCTTCTTCCCAGCGAAAGCACTAGGGAGTGGTGAAGGGCGGGCGCTTTGGGGGACTGTTATTTGTAATTTTGACGTTCAAAAGTGCTGATTCTCAGCCTAATTTGAATAAATGACTTTTGATTTTGATTTTGCTGGACGCGAGAAACACAAGTCCGGTCGGAGTGGCGGTGCTTGGAAGAGGCCTATGTCCAGCAGTGGACGTGTTTTTGGTTGAAATGATGATGGTAATGATAGAACTTCGTTTGCTCTGTTTTAGTAACATTCAAAACAGTTGACATGAGATTTGCATCGTGTTAGTTTATGTTGTTCACAAATTCACATGTTTGTGTCCTCCGCATCTACATATCTACCGATGAGAGACAAAAAATACATATTCATTTCTGTAATACTTTCTGCCCATATCTTTTCTTGGAGTGTCGATGGCAATCTAAATGGACTCGGCCCAGAATTCGGCTACGTGTTCGGCGCCATCAGTTCCTGTAACGTGCAGCTGACAGGACACGTAGGACATGATATTAAGTCCCATCGTGTCGCAACGTTTGCACATATGATTTTAGATTTTACATAGTATATTTAATATTTCAAGCGCATAAATGTACAGAGGTGGACTTAACGCCAGAGGCAAAAAAAGAAAAAAAATATGATGTCCTTCCAAGCAAAACCTACGTTACGGTCACTAATTTCGCAACAAATACTAAATTATTCATACAATACTAAAAACATATCATCCATGTATCCAAAAGTATCTACATAAAAAAATAACGTTAGTATAATCGCTCGTAGTAAGTATATGTATAATTAAAATATGTTAAATAAGCCAAAAAAGCCATTATGAGGAAACTTTAAAAGGTAAATCATATACAATCTAACTATGTAATAAGAATTATGGCAAAGTAAAACATCAATAAAGGTTTTATTCTTTTATTTTAAGGATCAAAACAAGTCACATGCGGTAGAATTTGAAATTTTTGTGTTTGATTGTTATGTATGTACAGGTTTTGAGTTAGGCTGCTAACCTCAGATTGTAATGTCAAACTAATCATAATCATTATATCATCTGCCTAGCCTTTTCCCAACTATGTTGGGGTCGGCTTCCAGTCTAACCGGATGCAGCTGAATACTAGTATTTTACATAGAGCGACTGCCTATTGGATTGAAAATATTAAATGGAGCCTGGCATACCTCGTGACGCGCAATTTTTTTTTTTTTTTTCAAAATTCCGGCAACGCATGAATCCTACATAAATCTATAGCTGACATCAATGCAAACAGAAAACATACTTAGACCAAACCCCGTTAGTGTCTCGTTCCAGAGATATTAACGTTCAAAGTTGATCACGTGACATCCATATTTTTTTAACTTGCTGATGTCAATTATCAATTTATATAGGTTTCATGTGTGGGCGCCATTTGAAATAAAAATCAAAATGGCAGGCAGGTAGGTATGCCAGACCTAACGCCGGACCTTCAAAGTCCTTCAAAGTCCTGACAGCACGAGTAAAATCGCTAATTTGTAGTTTTTTTACGGTTACAAACATTTGCAGTTAGAGAATTGACCGTGATGTATATCGATGTATGGGAGAATATGTTTTTGAACTACAATATTAAGATTTGTTTTTGGGATAAATTCATCCCAAGGATATCTATGATTCATCCCAACTACGGAGCCCTTCATTGTGTGTGGTCCGATACGGACTTGGTCGGTTATTTTTTTATCTATAAAAATAAAACATGCAAATTATATGCAAAAGCACTTATTAGATCAACAATACTGACGTTTAAACTTCCTGCTCAGTACCGGTTTAATTTTAATTTAAGATATTTATACTATAATATAGACTTAAAATATAAGTTAGTAACTTATCTGAGCTATATATATTATTAAAATGAATATTCATAATGATTATTATTTATCAAAAACATTATCTTACCGATTCCCAATACAGCGGTGGATGTCCCAATAACAGCAGCAACCTTTCTTCTTTTATTGCTGTCTTTTTCTAACTGATGTTCTATCTCTTTTTGTAGGTCGGTCAGTTCTTTTTCGCCATCTTCCTCATCCATTAACTGGAAACATCGAGATAAGGGGAATTAGTTCATTGCTTTATGATTAGAAACTTTATTTCCCTTGTGTATAGTTCAGTTTCCATCACACCTTAATTTTGCCTTGTGTTCTACTTTGTCGTGTTCAATAGTCTTTCGCTAGACTCCTTGGGTACCTTATATTGTGCCCTAATCATATCCGTAATCAGACTATAATGTTCCCACTGCTGAGAAACAGGCCTGGACTCCCAGTGAGAGGGATTTAATCCACCACGCGGGCCCAGTGCGGATTGGTCGATGTCACATGTCTTCGAATTGGTTCTAGGACATGCCGGTTTCCCCACGATGTTTTCCTTCACCGTTTTGAGTGCAGTGCTGATAAAATAAATTAGGTACACAAATTAAAGCCTGGCAGACATGATCAAAATCAAAATAAAAATATTTTATTTCACATAAACCAACATGGGCACTTATGAAACGTCAGAAGCTAGGTGCACGGTTCCAATTGGTCGTTTCCTATGGAGAAGAGCCGTTAAGAAACTCTACTGTTACTCTTTTAAAAATAATTGGCTTTAACAATGTTTTCAAATTAAAGTAGGTATGGGAGGACAGCGTAGGCCTGTCAACAAGTACCAGGTACTTGATAAAATAAAAAATGGTCTACAAATCTAAGGTCTACAAGGCCTACAAAGTCCTCACATTTACAGAGTATAGAAGAATACATCAAAAGGAAAGATAAAATATAAAAACCTATTAAAACCCACTGACACGACTGTCATTACAATCACTAATAAAGAGTTAAAACTAGAATTGTCTGTATATAATGTCAAATCATAAAAAAAATATGTCAAAGTATGTAAAAAAATAAATATAATTTTCTGCCCAGTCCCGTTTAAGTTGGGCAACCTTTTGGGCAACGTCAGCTATCTTTATTTTGGAGCGCAGTATTGTGTAACGAACACGATCCGTTAACTTAACGCCTGCTATACTGCGCTCCATTGTTCGTTGGCAGACCTTGAGTTTGGACTTCTGGATGTTAGTCAAAGACCAAGTCGACACATGTCCACGAGCCTGCGTTTAAGTGCCATAGGTTACCCTTCAATAGCTAATATCATCGCATTATTTTCATTTACAAGGTAGCTCAAACATTTTAATAAGTAGTGTAGTTTATTATAATTTACACAAATAAAACTGTTGTTCTTTTCGCATTGTTATTGTATTCAAATCATCTGCATATATTTTGATACTTCTAATTTAAACATGACATTATATTTCCTACTATTAAAACGATGACGTAAAGTGCGAATTTTATGCGTGTAGTGATTAATAATGCGGAAGTATTATTGCTTTTGAACCGGTTTTTTATTGCGAATATATTTTGATGTAGAAAGCAAAAGTAATGAGGAGATGTAGTAAGCAAAACTACGAGGAAACAAAAATAATGAATATAAAACAAACGTACATATACTACACATGTATCCTAATACGTAAAATATTAAATAAGGAAATCCATTTCAATATAAGATTTGTAACAAAACAACAAACACGAAAGATTGACTTAAGACGTGCTAATTACTTAGTGACCCGCCCTCCTAGAATTAACTATGGAAGAAGAAATTTGGAGTTTGAGGGTGTTACAATTTATAATAAATTACCATAAAGAAGAACAAAGTTATGCCCGGTTCAAAAAGCTACTAAAAACTTACAAATACGAGTGAAGAAAAAAAAATAAGAAAAAGAAAGAAGATTTTATATAAATATATTACATGAATAAAATGACACACATTATATAGATTAACTATATACCTCTAAATTAAAATAATACATTAGTAATTACTTAAATTAAACAAAAACAAATAAAATCCAATATTCAAAATGTTTTATAAAGCATGTATTTACCCAAAATATATAAATTGAACAATAAACTAAAAATAAAATAGTCTTATAATAACAAACTTGCTAATACGAGGGTGACGCTGAAAGTTCTTAAAAAATCAAAAACTGAACAAACTAGCAAGTTATTAGTTTTATTATATCTTTTCAAAATAGTGTCCATTTACATTACATCAATACATCGCTGCATCCGATGGAACCACGGAGACTTGGCCCACTCGTCCTTAGGGGTCTCTTCGACGGCATTTTTAAACGCAGCCACTGCTTCTTCGGCGCCCATAAAACGTTTTCCTCGAAGTTTTTCTTTTATTTTCGGAAATAAATAAAAATCGCAAGGTGCGAGGTTGGGGCTACAGGGCGGGTTACCCAGTAATTCCACGTCTGACGTCGCCAAGTAGTCGATTGTTGGTTTGGCGGTGTGAAGGAGGATCCTACTGCGAGGTCGTTTCTCCCGAACTTTTTCCAAGACAAGTGGCAAACAATTGTTAGTGTACCACTCTACAGTAACTGTTTTTCGATCCTCTAAAACAATTGTTGCGTAATGACCTGTCCTTCCGAAGAACCCAGGCCACCATCTTTTTTCCCACGGTTCGACATCTCTTCACTTTATTTGGCAACTCCTCGGAAGGAAACACCCAGACAGCAAACTGTCTCTTAGCTTCAGGATCATAACAATAAATCCAGCTTTCGTCACCCGTAAGTATGTCGAACACAGCATTTGAGTCACCTCCGTTAAATCTTTGAACCATTTCACGACACCAATAAACATGACGGAGCTTTTGGTCCTTTGTCAAATTATGAGGTATCCATCGGGCACAAAGCTTCCTGACCGCTAAATGTTCATGGAGGATTTTGTGCACTTGACTCATACCGATGCCTAAGCTTGTCCGAATCTGCTGATAAGTCACTCTTGTGTCAGTCTCTATCATACGCCGCACAACACTGATGTTATCTTCAGTCGTCGCCGTAGAAGGCCGTCCCTCACGCAGATCATCGGTGAGATTAGTGCGACCACGTTTAAACTCATTAAACCAGTTGTAAATAGTGGCACGAGGTGGGGCTTCATCATGAAAGGCCAATCGAAGTCTATCATAACTTTCTTGTTGACTTAAATGACATCGAAAGCCATAAAAAATCATTGTACGAAAATTTTCTAGCGTTAAATTCATGCTGACGTGACGCAGACAATTTTCAATTTGCCGCCAAATCGTAAACAAATGACAAATTAATAAAATACATACACAATAATATTGGCAAAGAGTTCCATTTTCAAAATTTGATTTTTTATTTTATTATATCGTTTACAAGTGGCCAGTTCTAAAAAGTTTCAGTGTCGCGCTCGTAACAGAATATGCCATCAATGCCACATCTAGTAAAAATCAAATTCATACATCCATGTTGTGCTTGGTTAACTTACGATCGAGTTTATGTTATCGGTTTACCCACATTTTTTTTATTTTTTTTTTGTTATTTTATATACGTAACATCCGTGCGCTCCAATTATTAATCTTAATTTTAGATATTGTTTCTCAGTAAGTGAATAATGTATGCAATTCATGTGAGAAATAAAGTTGTTCTTAAACCTTAAAATTAATGGTTCTTTAAGCAACTTTAAGACGGATATGTAAAAGTTTCTTCTAAGCATGTGATTGTGTATCGTCTTCTTCCTAGCATTTCGATGGCAATCTAACTAAATTGGAGCACCCTAATTATGTAATACACTTTGAATAAGCTTCAATAAGCAAAAACGCCATCTAAATTTTCTTTTTTGTAAGCTATACTAATCGTAGTATTAAATATTTTTCAATTGTTTTATTATTATTTGATGTTATACTGTTTCATTTTTTTAGTACGCTAATTAGGCGTTATCTAGCGCATCGCCCTTAATTGAAGAGGTAAGCAGAATCATTATTAATGTACAGACGCCAGCTGTGAAGCTACCCGAAACTGTCAAATTTTCCCAATCAACCTTGAACCTAATGCTTTAGCGATAAAGTTGAAAATCGATTAAAGACATTTGACAGATTGTAGTAGCTTGATTTGCTGGCGTCTGTACATTCCAAACTGCTTCTTATACTAACAATACTGCAAATCAGATATTGGATTATTTTATCGACCATTTACGTTCGGGGAATAACTGCTACGATGCTTATTTATATTAAAATCCGTGTTGAACCACTCAAGTACTTCATTATAATTCCAAATACCGTTTTTTTTGAATAGCATGATCGGTATTTTACTGCATTAGACGGCAATAAGTAATGGCGCTAGATCAATATTGTCGATGGTTTAATGCTAATTGATTTAATACATATTCATAGTCATATTCTTAATGCAAAATCCTGTTTGTCTATCTGTATGGCTGACATGTTTTCACGACTAAACCACCGCCTACCTATTTAATAAATAAATAAAATATCGAGTATTCCAGTATACGAGTATGTTCTTATTTTGTTAGTAATAAATATCTCAAATGAACTATGACAAACAAATAGATTGGTACGGTAAGCAACAAAAATCGATTCGATTCACTGCAGATTTCTCATTCTAACTTCTTATTTTTGAGTAAAATGTTAAATTAAAATCGGAAAAGAACTAAAATTGAAAAAAAATTAACTCTGGAATGCTAAAAAGCAGATTATCGAATAATTTTGTGTATATTTAGATGATGTGTTGAAAATAGGAGTGATAATCGACATATTATGTTGCTGATCGTACCCGCAAGAGGAACAGAACATAGGGTACTTTCCTCTTAGAAAATTAAAATAAATAAAACCCGCCCTTCCGTGGGATAGTTACATTACAAAAATACCTTCTGTAATCGGTCTTTGTCCCTCTTCCTGGCTGCTCTGAATGCTGGTGGATCCTGTTCCTCTTCCAAGTCCACGGTCATGAACTCCTCAAGGGTCAAAGCACTGGAAGGCGTGTCTCCGAACTCAAGGAGTCGCTTGCGCAGCGTCGACTCGTGAACTTTGACTATTCGGACAACATCGGCTGGCGTTCGGTTGAATTCGTGGAGACGAGCTGCTATGAGGAGAGCTGAAGAAGAAAGTGACATGTTGGTTACAATAGTTTGATTTTAAGCTATAGGCCCTAAATAAAAATATCACTAAATGCGTTTAGCGCTAAACTTATTTAATATATCGTTTTGTTTCTGTCAATTGTTTGAAGATTACAGACAGAATAAAGTTTTAAATTGGTTTAGCGGTTAAATCTGCACTCTAATTGCGTAAAACACTATAAATCTCAATCTGAATAATTTTGAAGGATATTGCTAACTCATTGCTCCATATGTTCAAAAAATGTGTCTGCTCAACAACGTAAATAACGCAATGTATGTTGTTGAACTGTCAAAATGAAACCCATTGCTACTGATAGTGTGTTACGCAATTACCCCCCTGGACTCCGTTCTGATTTTTTCAAAGAAATATAGACCTTTGCCAGATTTTAAGAAAGATCAATTTCGGAAACAACCCTCCACACATGTAACAAATAACAAGAAATAAAGTACATAATCATAAGGCTACACAATAATATTTCATGCCGGCATTAAAGTAACCTCATTATTTTTTGTATCCAAGAGGAAATATATTATATGTCAATCAGCCAAAAATACTAAACTGGTAGAGCACAAGGAACAAAATATTCGCACAGAAACCAGGGCCACGTGTGCGGAAAATTTGCTTCCGTGCGCAATAATTATGACAGCTTCAGGTTCAGACACAGTGAACAGAGAGGTTTTTTGTCATAGACATTTCATAATTATCTGCTCTACATTGGCTCTCAATTCGTATTCGTAGCATGCAATGGTTGAACAAATAATTATGTACAAAAGTAGGTGCCAATTGATGCAATAACCATAGTATTTTTTGCCTCTTTTCTGTCATCATCATCCAAGCCCCACTTCACCCACTGCTGGTTATAAGCCTCTTTTTGGTGATGTCAATATACAAGGTCAAATTAAATTAGTTAGCGAAACTCCGCAGACGTAATGGGTAACAAAATGAGATAAAATTGGTTTTCTTAACTCATACTTCAAATAACTACCAGCGGGCAATAAAAACGATTTTTTTTTTGTTTTATTATGTTTACACTAGCGCCCCGCGATTTTACCCGCATAAGCATCGATCCCGAAGGAATATCGGGATAAAAAGTATCTTAATTATTATGCTAGTTATAAACTATCTGTGTGCCAAATTTCATCCAAATCCATGCAGTAGTTTTTGCGTGAAAGAGTAACAAACATATCGATCGATCGATCCTCACAAACTTACTTGTTTATTATAAGTATTAGTAAGAAGTAAGATATAGGAACCATCATGTCTGTCGAGTGCCGCTAGCTAACTTAATTCGTTCCTGTATAAGGTTTGGAATGTGATGGGTATCGATATCAAATGATGATAAAACAAACAAAAATGATTTTCTAAAGTCATAATTTCAACTAACTAGCCGTTGATCCCTGAATCACGTTTGTGAAATATCTCCAACAAATTTTATTTGGCCTTTTATAATATCTCGATCCTGTTCCAGTTATCTTTGAAGCTCTAGGGTTTTATTTATAAACGTTACTCATTAATTAAGCAACGTTAAATATAATAAATAAATGTACTTAATTAAGAGAAAAAAAGCAACGTTTGAATCTAGAACCTTAAAGTAGTTCCGTGGCTAATTTTAGATTTAAGGATGATTTCCACCAAACGGCTCGCATCGCGTCGGATCGGAAAGGATACGGATGCGGCGACAGCCGATCGCGTCCGGCAAGATGTCGACGCATATTATGATCGGCGGCTCCGTACCGTCGCTTGCGAACCTATCCGTTTCTGCGCCTAGTCAAATAGTTTCATTCCTACCGTGTTGACGTGGTCTAATTTTTTAATTAGATTCGATCGGATACGACGACAGGCGAACGGAGCCGATCGCGCGTCGCAGCATACTTTCGGCTACGATCGCGTGTCGCGGAAGACGCCAGCGGTCAAGCTGCTGTGCGCGGCTTGGTAATATAAATAGTGTGTACACGATTTAATATCGTTTAAAGATTGTAAAATCCGTTCCGATCCGATGCGATGCGAGCCGTTTTGTGGACATCATCCTTTATTCTGAATAAGCGATTCGGTAAGATAAGATAATTTTTATTTGTCCAAAACATGAGTATACATACACATGGCATGCAAGATGTTACATCAAATTATCTGACAGTCATGTTTTGCCTGAACGGCGTACAAATATAAAACGTAGGACGCTACACAGCATCAAGTGATTTTAACTTCGTCCATTACACACATCAAATATAGCAATCCAATTTAGATTAGACCATAACTTAAGACTAAAAGGTACAATAAAATACAATCAAATAGTGTCATAAGCTCATCACAGTAAATAATACAAAAAATAAATAAAAAAATCTAATGTAAAAAAGCAATTATCAATAAAATTATGATGTCAATAAACAAATCAAATTAATTTGTCATTAAGAAATTCGTCATTGCTATAATATACTTTCTCTAACAGAAGGCCCTTTAATATATTTATTAATTTTCCAGTAGTAAATTCCCTCCAATGTTTTGGTAATCTGTTATAAAGAATCATATCAGTAATCTTAATTTTTTGTAAGAATATAGGCAAATAAAATATTGTTGAACTTATATTCCGAATGATGATATTACATAAGATTAAAATGGAATCTACAAAAACGTGTTCTAAAGACGCTCGTGATTTTAACAATAACAAGATCTCATTTTTTATACCTATGGATAAAGAAGAACAGGATTCTAGAATATTGAAAACAATTACAGATGGCAACATATTATTTTAATAATTGAAAAATAATAACTGAAAATCCAGTTTTAAATGACGAGTCAAAAATATCAGCCAAGGAGGTCAGTTGATGTGGCCGATAAATGGATGCACCATAAATGGAAAAAGTGTTGTTTCAGTGGATCGAAATACACTTGACCCTATTTTTACAAATGTTGTTTTCGTACCTTCGCAAAAAGGTAAGTTGGTAAAAGGCCCATCACATTCAGTCGAAAGGCGAGGTGTTTGGTACTACGTAATATTCAAACTCAATCAACATAAGGTCTATTCCAATGTATGTTTCGAATTGTTGTTATTTCAAGTTAAACAAATATCAACTTTATTTTTATGGTAATTAAGCTGATTTCAGAGTAACGAGCACTATTAAAACAGTTATAAAAATGTTTGAAGTTGTAGCGTAAACTGAACTTTATTTTGTGGGCAATTATAGTTATTTTGCAAATACTCATATTTGTTTACATGTTTGGCAAATAAATCGCGAACGGTGATAAGAGAGGCTTTTAACTGTCTAGGTAAAGGAAGCACGATGAAAATCATGAGATTTGATCATCTAAGCTTGAAGTAAGGTAAGCTGCTCGTCAGTGGTAACAAAACCTGCACCCTAACTTCGTAACACAATATCAATCACAATCTTAATCATTTTGAAGGATATTGTTAATCCATTGCTTCGTATGTTCGAAAATTTGGCTGTTAAAACAGTACATAACGCAATTAACTGTCAAAATGTAGGCCATTGTCATTGTTATTGTGTTACGCAAGTACCCCGCAGTATAAGCTAGCCTCGCATTCTATTGAAACTCCATACTCCCCTAAGTCACCTCACAGTCAAATTACTACATATGTGCCGTGTACTGTACTACTCAGGATACATCATTCATTACACTACTTCTAACTGATGCAAGTCTGGCTGAGCTGATAGATAAACATTAAACTCCAGACTCTTGTCTTACAGTCTGTACCATCACCACTTTTATGAGAATCTATTTATTTATTTTTATTCATTTATTTATTTTTATAGGGAAAACAAACAGTAGTATACTAAAAATATACAAAGTGTCTTAAACATATATACTACCCACTACATTTTCCACAGATTACTACTTACACTAAGACAAACTGATTAGCAAACGTTAATTGTAGCCAGGATATGTAAAAACATTAGAAGCTACTGTTGATCCTTCAAAATTTTGATTATGTCAGTTCTAAAGTTCTAGTTCTAAATGTTATTATACAATTGACACATTTTTGAATGACAAATCAATATGATTATTTATATACAATGATTTCCCTTGCGATTTTAATTTTCAAATTTCATTGTATTTTTGACTAATTATTAACTTATTATTGACATTGTATTATTGACTAATTATTAACTTATCATTGACATTGTTTACCACTGAATTAACTTACAAATTGAATGATTTATATTTTTATTGACTATTTTAATAATTTGATACTCGTTAAATATTCGATTTTTTAAGATTATTTCATAATTAATTGTACTAAAAAGAGTTTTTGCATGCCTCACGGTAGAATGTACTGGATCCTTCTCTTACTTAACACCATACTTTTTGTACCTACATTCATAGCAAATAAATTATTTCATTTCATTTCAAAGGTTACAAATAATATATCAATTGCACAAAATAACTTATTGTATGTGTCGACTAAACGGCGTAGCGGTGAGCGCACACTAGCATTGGATTTGCAAGAACTAGTAGCGAATAGCTGCCTGGTGCGCACCTCCCGCCCCTGCACTGTTCGAGGAACCAGGTAACACAAACTGTTCACCAAGTCGGGGCAATCAAATTTGTTTCGGCATACACCGTATAGAGTCATTGTCTCAAAGAGCGTGGGCCTTTTCTGTGATCTATACTAATATGAATATTACACATTGCGAAAGAAGCGCTCTGTTTGTTTGACCTTTTTATGCTTAAACCATTGAACCGATTGTTATGAAATTTGACAGATAGGTAGCCTGGGACCAGGAGAAGGACATAGGCTAACCTTAAATCGCAGACGTAGTCGCGAACAACAGCTACTGTATCATATACCTTTTCCTTTATACGTAGAAAAAAACAACTGCGATAAGCTCTTGATGCAGATGCTCAACAGAAGAAATTTTAACTCACCAGCTCCACAAATACCCGAGGGTCTTCGACCCGAGTGTATGGAGTCCCTCTTCATCCTCTGGACTAGACGCAGAGCAGTCATGCTGACCTCGTGCGACTTGTCGTTAAACTGCAGCTGTGATGAGAACCGGAGAATGTACAGACATGGATCTGGAAAAGAAAATGAGTGTCAACTTCACACATAATACGTTGTCAGAACACCAATCTATCTCGTCTGCTCGACATCCGTATGTCACTGCAGAGATCCAACAGAATACCAGCGTCAGGTACATTTGCCTGACACATGCTGAGCTGGAGTCCTATTTGGTGCAACCTTGAGACGCACACCGCACTTTGTATATTCGTTATTTTGATTCAGTGTCATTATGTCACACACATCAATCAACTCAGCGTATCGCAGTCCACTGCTGGACATAGGCCTCTCCCAGGCTGCACCACAACACCCTGTGCTTACGCAAGTTTCGTAGTATATATTTTTATTATCATATTTCCGAACGCATCTCACATTTTTTAATGCAGAATTCCTATTCGACCGCAGTTTTGAGTTAGCTATATCCCTTTTCTTCCTATCCCTCTCCCATGCAACAGAGAGAGAAGAAATGATCACCGCACGCGCCAATCAGCGGCACATCCGCCGCAACGAAAACCAATCACTGTCCAGCGCTGTGATTTGGAGAAAGGATCGCCATTAACATATTATTTATTATTATATTTACTACCAAAACACAAGAGGTCTCCGCACGAAGACTCATAATTTTTGTCATCAATTATCTTTAGAGAACTATGACATTGTTGTATTGACTGAAACATGGCAAAATAGGAGTATTCTGAGCGCGGAGCTTTTTGACGATAGATGTATAGTTTACAGAAGAGATAGAGATGGTAGGAAAAAGGATGGAGGTGGTGTATTAATCGCCATATTAAAGAAAATTTATTCAAAACGAATGGTTCGGTACCGTTTATGAAATCTTTCCGTCGAATGGCTCTGTGCGCAGTCTATTTGCCACCCCCCGTTGTGCCGCGTACCTTGGACAATTTTTTGGATTGTTGTAATGTTATACTTGAACAGGCAGACTTGCACGCATGTATTGTCGGTGATTTTAACTTAGGTAACATAAAATGGAACTTGGTTTATGACTCAGTGAATAATTATACTCCTCCTGGCTTTAGTAATGTAATAATAGACTTTGCTTACATACATAAATTGACACAACTTAATGGCATTATGAATGTGTCTGGACGAATATTAGACCTTGTGTTAACTAATTTACCAACTGGTAGCGTTACTGTGGCCCTAAGCTCCCTCAGCAATATTGATGTCCACCATCCCCCAATCGAAATCTTGTTTCAAGCAAGTGAAGAATCCCGACTTCCATACAAACCTCAGACTATAAGAACGAATTATAACAAACTTGATTACATAAAAATTTGTGAGCATTTAAATAATGTAAATTGGGATGAAGTATTTGAGGACATGGCTGATGTTAATGAATTGCTTCGTAAAATCTATGACAGGCTTCTAAATATTATACATATGCACGAGCCACCCAAGCCTACTCGTAAATATAAAAAATATCCTCCTTGGTTCAATAAAAGCTTAATAAGAGCTTTGAAGGAAAAGGAGAAAATAAGATCTCGTTACAAAACCTATAAGAATCCTAGGGATGAACTCGAATTCAAATTATTAGGCAAACGTTGTTCCAATTTAGCTACTGACTCTTATAATAATTACATAAGAGACATAGAAAATGAAATCGCCAAAAATCCGAACCGCTTCTGGGCATACATTAAGAATAAAAAGGGGGCTCCAGCTCTTTTCCGGCCACTATGACTAACGGAACCATATTTACATCTGATGGTCCACAAATATGTGAAATGTTTGCGTCGAATTTTTCCTTCGCGTTTAGCGATGCGAAAGTAACCCATAGTGAACCGGAGTCTGATTTTCTTAATAATATGAAGAGTAACAGTCTACCACTAACGGCACCTGTGATTGATCACGAAAGCCTGCTGAACAAGCTCAAATTATTGGATCTTCGTAAAGGCGCTGGCCCTGATGGTATCCCGCCAATATTTGTTTGTAAGTGCGCCCCCACTTTGGTATCACCTTTAACACTGATCTTCAATAAATCTCTTAGCTCAGGTATTTTTCCTAACTTATGGAAAAAAGCTAAGGTTGTTCCAATTTATAAGAGCGATGAAAAGGACAACGTTAAAAATTATAGACCTATCTCTATCTTGTCAACTTTTGCCAAGATCTTCGAATCCTTAGTTTGCCCATACATTCAGGCATACTTCAAACTTTATTTGAGCTTTTCACAACATGGTTTCGTTGGCTCTAGGTCTACTTGCACTAATCTGGCGACTTTTACAGAAATGCTATCGGAAGCCATCCACTGCGGCAAGCAGATTGACGTGATTTACACAGACTTTAGTAAAGCCTTTGACCGCGTGCCTCACCACATACTTCTGTCGAAGTTATCTGCGTATGGAATCACCAGTACACTCTACAATTGGTTAAAGTCTTATCTCGAAAATCGTTTCTTCTTTGTTGCAGTTAGTGGTTTCCAATCTGGAACCTACAAGATGGCCTCAGGGGTTCCCCAAGGCTCACATGTTGGGCCGGTTCTGTTTAATGTTTTCGTTAACGATATCCCGCACTGTCTAAGATTCTCGGAATGTTATATGTATGCAGACGATCTTAAATTCTCTAGGATAATCGAATCTCAAAACGATAAAACACTACTTCAGAGGGACGTAGACGCGTTAGTTCAATAATGAGATGAGCTTAAACGTAAAAAAGTGCTACCACGTAAAATACACCCGGAAAAAGAAATTGACGGCTAGTGGATATCATATAGGCCCTAACGTTATCCAAGAGGTGGACCAAATGAGGGACTTGGGAGTTGTTTTCGACAACGCCTTGACATTTGTAACTCATGTTGAGAACGTTGTCAAAAGGGCTTCTAGAACGCCTGGATTAGTCGTAAGGAATGTTGTTGGTTTTAAGCGCAATCGGACAAAAATCTTGTTGTACAACTGTATCGTTCGTAGTATCTTAGAATACTGCAGTACAATTTGGAGACCTCATTACTCCACGCACATCCTTCGACTGGAGCGAATAGAAAGGAGATTCCTCTGGCATCTAGCTTATGCCAGTGGAAACGCAAAAAGGATACGGTCGTATGATGCCCGACTATCTTATTTTAAGATGGTCTCAATCATCGATTCCAGCTTCGTATACAAGCTACTCTGATACAAAATAGATTGTCCCCTATTACTATCCAAGTTCCAGTTTCGGGCTCCTGCTAGACTCCCTCGTGCTCCTATTACTCCTTTGCACCCTTCACTCCGTAGAACAATTCTTGGTGCAAACTCTGTCGTTCCTCGTCTTTGCAAATTGTTAAATAGCTGTAGCGATCTTGTTGACGTGTATTTTGACTCATTTGCCAAGTTTCATAGAACAACTATTAGTAAAGTTTAATCCCGTTTTTTCATTTATTTATTTTTTCATTGTTTTGTCTCTATTTGCTTTGCTTTAATGAATTTTACTTTTACTGCTTATTTTAGTTTTATCACATCATCATCATCACGTAATATCATTTTAAACTTGTTCATTTTAGTTAATAAGATATCAATTTTAATTTTATAGTACGTATAGTGCTTGTGGCACACCTAATGATTATGGGGCTTGCGGTGCTAACCTATAAGAAATTGTTACACTAACCCTAGATTATGGTAGATAGCACTTTAAATATTTACAGTGTAAACAATTGTTGGTTGGCCAATAACGAAAAAATAAAAATAAAATAAAACATTATTGTGTTCAACTCTTGTTACAATCGCATCGCTCTGCTATAAAACTACCAAACCGCTTTAATACCGCGCCGCACCGCAAAATAATACAAGCCGCTAATATACATACGCGTGTGATATACAAATATCAACTAAAGTGCACCACCGTGAATCCAGAAGAACAGCGAACGCGTGTTACCTATTCTCAGGCCCCTTGTGTCAGCGTGTTCCATCCAGAGGATTCTCAAGTAAGTCCCACATCTTATAGTTACCAAATAACTGTGTGTCAATAGCTCACTCCCCGCAAAATTATATTCTCCGCAATTTATGGTCCTTCAAAGTCGCAAGTCAAAATTATTACCACATAAGTTTCTGACCACCCTGTCCTCCGCCTTTCCCAGCCACCTTTTTAAGGTCGTCCGTCCATCTAGCTGGGGGGCGTCCCACACTACGCTTATCGATATGCGGTCTCCACTCCAGGACTCGTGTGCTCTACCGGCCATCGGTCCTTCGACAAACGTGGCCAGCCCACTGCCACTTCAGTTTGCTTACTCTGCAAGCTATGTCGGTAACTCCGGTTGTTTTCCGGATAATTTGATTCCTATGTGTCACACACATAGTTTCACTTAATTTCTTTTAGTATGTTATCAGAGATGATCGCTAAACGATCATCTCTGGAGTAATGACCTCAACTGGGCGTCCTGGACGCACAGCATCACTTGTGCTTGGACGACCACACCGAAAATCATTGAACCACTTATGAATCATTTTAATCGACGGAGTAGAGTCCCCATAATATTTATCAAGTTTTTGTTTCGTTTCCGTTATAGTTTTTTTTCGCAAAAAATAATGTTTAATCACGACACGAAATTCACTTTTCTCCATCTTTGCAAAAAACGTCTTCAGTTGTTTTTCTTTAATGGCTGTCAAAAAAAAAACTAACCGGCAGTACTGGCTGAAAAATTTAATTTAGTCTTTCAAAAGAGTTGTGAACAAGGAGGTTCCATGAAATTTACGATCATTTTATTCCAAAATAGATTTTACCAGATTTATAATGTTTATATGTACTTTACCGCCCTCGTATACCAAAGTAATTTTCGACTTTCTATTAGTGTATTTTGATGGCATAAACGACACCAAATAGTAAACAGACGTTGCGTCGGCACATCACTGGTCAGTATGTTGTGTAGCGACTAGCAACAAGAAAATCCTAACTTTAACGTTAAATTAAACTAAGGAGTTAAAAGAAAGGTAAGTTTAAATCGATTAAAAATATATTTACAAGATAAAATGATGGTGATGGGCTGGCAGTGGTGTATTGTATGTGCAGGTGGGGAAGGATGACGATGCGTGATAGGTGGACTCGAGATAACTGAAGGTGGAGTTGAAGATGGAGGCCGACGAGAGGCAAGTAGCTTCGACAGCCACACGCGGAGTAGAGCGAGTGTGCGGCACGGAGGGTACCCGTAGAGGGCCCCACGCAGCAGGACCAGGACCACGGCTACAGTCAGGCTACGCTGGTCGGTCGACAGGAACAGCGGGCTTCTGCTGGGACGCTGTTAGCCCGCCAGGTGAGGCGGCCTTCAAATGAGGCGTGGGCCAACAGGTACAGGATGGGCGTTCAGGGTCTTCCGGTGAGGCGCGCTGGTGGCCCGACAGGTACCGGAAGTCTTCAAGGGAGGCGCAGTGAGGGTCCGTCAGTCATAGGATGCCTTTAGAAGAGGCACGCTGATGGGTGTTCCCAAGATAGGTTGCCCTGGAGGATCAGGCCTATTTTAAGTATTCGCTTTAGGGGCGAAGCGGGAACTGACATTGCGTGAATTTATAATGTGAACTCGTAGAAAAATATCATGTCGAAAATATAAATTTGAGATATGTTAGTGGCCCTGTGTAATTTTGAAAAAGTATGAACGTATAATCAGCTCAAACATAACTGGCCATCAATAATTTGAAATAAAAGTTGTCATGGTAACGTAGTAAACAGCGTTGTCAAAATTGTCATGATATATGTTAATAAATACAATAAAATCTAACGTTATATTGTGTTAAAGTATATTGTCTATACGAAAAAGTGATATCAACCAATGTGGGTGAAATTCCCAGCCCTTTGATGTCACTAAGTCGTCGTAACTTTGAGTTAAAGTTGAGGGCGGTGTCTTTGTACTGATTGTGGATAAATAACGTGGCCTGGTGTCGTGAAAGATAATCAGAACAGCGCCTAACAGTAACTAAATGCTTGTTCTGACCTGCAGGAAAGAATGAAGATAAATGTGAGTATGTACATTATGTTACAAGTTTCCCTCGGTCGTTAGTTTATTTAATTCGCCAGTTTCGTTGATTAGTCAGTTTCACTGATTCGTCATTTTACCGATTGACAGTTGCGTTAACTCAACAGTTTCCACTGTTTGCCAGTTTTCGTCGATTCTTCAGTTTTATTCGACGAAATACCTAGTTGTTGTTTATTTTTTATTTGCATTGCTTCTAACTTCACCTCCATTAGATATAACATCTAAATAACATTTAATACTGTTGTTGACTCCGCCCCGGCTGGCTCGAGCAAGGGTCGCCGCCGAACCTGTAGTTTTAAATTCGTCCTTAAAAAATTCCGATCCAGCCTGTCGTCGTCCTTTTTTTTTTTTTTTGTTTCCGGGGTGGAAAATCCTCATGGATGGTCGGTCAGACTCTTACTGACTAAAAACCACCGGTGTTCCATATCACACCTACGCCGGAGGTCACGGGAACGTACGATCCTTCCGCAACCCCCGACTAGTGCCGGCCCGCCACCGCGGGCCTCCTCGGGTCAGGGGGGGGAGTGAGGTGTTAGACTCCCCCCGCGACGTCTAAGAGGGGCGCGCGTGGAACACTACGCGCCGCCACCTCGGGTCTTGATGTGTGGGGGGCAACGGACGTCCCCGAGTCCGTTGGCCCTGGACCCATTTACGGGGGCTGGAAGAGGGCGTTGTCCGTCCTCCGCCGACGCCCGGTGCGCCTGCTGCGGGCCGGGTGAGTGGACGAGATCTCCCTCTCCCTTTCCGCAGCCTCCTCTGCGAGACGACTGTTTCGCAGAAGGAAACCACCGCGTCCCAGGGCTCTTCGCTGCCGACCATCGATTCGACCACGGCTGGTAGCGACAGGTCACTGCCTACTTCTGAGATGAGGGTACGGCGCGGCTCCTCCCAGGCGGCACACTCTGCCAGCGTATGCCGCGCCATGTCCTCCCGGCAGTCGACGCAGTGGTGACACCGGGCGTCCGGCTCCATGTTTATGCGACACAGGTACTTCCCGAAGCAACCATGCCCCGAGAGCACCTGCGTCACCCGAAACAACAGGGCGCCGTGCCTCCTCCCAAGCCAGCGCTCGAGCACCGGCCGGACCGCCTCGATGGTGACGAGGCCAGCGGTAGGGCGTGTAAGCCTGTCCCGCCATTCCGCCACCAGGACCTCGCGAAGCTGAGACCGACGCAGCTCCATGTGTCGCTGCATCGGTCGCTCACCCCACGCCCTCGCTTCCTCGCGCCACCGATACAATGACGCGAGTACTTTCGCCTCGAGGTCCCAGGGCGGGGATCCAGCCAGTACACAGGCCGCCTCGTAGGAGATCGTGCGATATCGCCTAATGACTCTGAGGGCCATCGCTCTCTGCGGTTTCCGCAATATTGCGATACTGCCGGCCGTCAGGTCAGAGGCCCACACCGGGGCCCCATACAGGGCCATCGATCGCACGATCCCCACATAGAGCCGACTACAGGCGGCGCTCGGGGCCCCCAGAGCCTGTCGTCGTCCTAAGCTAAGGTCCGGAAGAGCCGTACCAATCGCGTGTAGTCGCTTAGTTTTTAAGTTTTTTAAGCCCGGTCTGGAGGCCTTAATTTATTGAGGCATCCACAGGCAAGCCTGAACGATAACCTCATAGGCTGAACTGCGAGATGCCATTAAAAAAAAAACCTGTTGTTAATCGCTCTAATATCTTAAATATACATCGTATAATACGCTGCAGTGACGCAAGAAGCCACATTGCGATTTTCGCTGTAATGGTATAAAATCGTGTGAATCTAATATTTCTAATTATCGTGTCGACTGCATAATTTGTTTTGCTGTAAACTGTTGCCAATGATTTGTTAGAAATGCTAACTTACGATCCCCTTGGTAAGACTGGTTGTCAGATTTTCGGACTACCGACGACCCGAAAGGACTGTTAAAGATCCACGAATGACAGCCGGGATCAACGGCTTAGCGTGCTTTCGGAGGCACGGAGGGGTCTTGATATGTGAAGATGGTCACCCATCCACGACCAACCGCGGCAAGCGTAGCTTAACCTGATCGATCGACCCGTGCGGCGGTTATTACTTAGCCACAAGCCAGATTTATAATTTGTCGTACATAATCCAATATTGTGTGCCATATGAATGATTTATGGACCGAAAATATGAGGTTCTGTCTCAACCCAACCTCGGCCAGGTTGAGCAAGTCCAGCCTTCAGACACCCAGGACTGTAAGTCACCTTGCTTACGACCACACAAGACAAACTACGCCATTGTTCTCACGAACCAGAACTATTGGCGTGTGAGCTATTAAATTCAATATTTTTCCTGTTGGCACAACGGTATTTGATATAAGTAGTATTCGATTCGCCGACCATATAGACGAAAATTTTATAGTGAACGAGGTAGCGTGACTGTGTAAGTACGAAATACCACATTACCACGCAATACCGTATAATTGTGATATTGGCAATGACTTTATTTTATAGACGCTAAATGTTGGATACTTTGTTAACAATAGTGCGTTTGGCAATAACTTTATATGTGGATAATATACTATGTTCGGCCCGGTATATGGGGATGAATGATGATACCAAAAACGGTAGACGTATAAACTACTCTGATTTTCAATAAAATTATTTTTATTGGATTAATAAACTGTCTGCAGAATTAAATAAGCATAGTCATTTTGGTATTGTGGTAAATACTGGTATTCAGCTGTATCCGGTTAAACTGGAGGCCGACCCCAGCATAGTTGGGAAAAGGTATAGCAGATAATTTTGGTATAAAAAATTTATAGCTTATAAAGGTCCGTGGCAGTGTTATTTCACACCCTGTTCAAAGTTGTGCCATTAATGATGATTAATATAAAAAGAAAAAAAAAACACGATTTAACGATGGACTGTCTTTAAAGATTACTGCAACAAAACAATTAATTAACAGGTATCCTAATTATAGACTCACAAGTCTTAAAATATGAATCAAGTTACATTCCTTTGTATGAAATAGGTCCCGGAAGCGGTCTAATTGTTTACGCAAAACATCGTATTTCTGTGAAAGACAAGACGGTACAGCTGTTATCGTAGGAATTAAACCCACTACAATCGTAGGTGTTCGCACTTACCGTAGAAACTAACAAGGATATCCGGATCCGATAATAAATGGCTTCCTTATGTCACTTAAGGTTAAGGCGTTAAAAACTAACACACGTTAGCAAATATTCGATACTTCGGAAAACAATGTTATGTAACAGTCAAGAAAAAAATATCCACATTTTCGCACGTAACGCAGCCTACAAATTACTTCCTCCTGCTCGATGAACCGATTTAAAAGAACTCGATTCTAATATATTATCGCTAAATAAATTCATCGAATGCAAAATAGCTTTGCAAAATATTTGTGACGCTTCAGTGATTAAACACACGTGATTTCCACTGCATGTTGAGAAGAATTTGTTTTCAAATAAAGCAATGGATATGGATGAATGACTAATATTAACCAATATGTTTGAATTAATTACTAGACATGAGGTTAAGTTCTGGGGCAAGCCCAGAACGATAAATAAATACATAAAGATGTTTTTCATAACTGCATATTTATGTATTTATCATAATTTATCTAGATAATGTCAAAACTGTTGGTGTGAAGAAACATTATTGGTAATATTACGTTCTTACAAGTCTGCAGCTTTATTAGTATAGTATGCAAAACGGAACTAATAATAGTGTAATAATAGGTTTTGCAGAAAATATTTATGTTTTATTAGAACTAACGAGATATCAAGGAGGGGTAATTGCGTATCACACTAATAGTAGTAATGGCTTTCATATTGGCAGTTCAACTGAACCGATCGATATGAAATTTGACAGATAGGTAACTTGGATTATGTCCTTCGCCAGATCCAGGCTACCTATTTGTCAAATTTACCCACCTGCCTACTTCTCATCCAGGATAATTGCATTGAAAAATATCAAATACAAATAAACGCAGACAAATTCGCCAGTCAGCGCGTAGCATAAAAGAAAGCATAGGCGTTTCCCGCGACTGACTCACATTATGGTATGCAAATAAATGAAATTAAAAGACTGTGTTCGCAAAAAAAAAATTGTCACTGAAAATCCTCTCTTAGTGCAGATTTGTTGTTTGTGTGGTTTTTTCTGCCGATGACGGTTTTTGTGGACTTTCGTTACTGACCGTACTTATTTCCCGAGATCTCGTGTGAAGGTGCATGTGATAAAACTACAACGATAAATGTTCAAGTTATACGATCACGACTTAGGATACAAAAAAAATTAAAAACGAGATTGATACGATTGTCTTTTTTAAAGGCAATGCAAAGTCACTGAACGTGTATTTTAAGGTGGGTGGGTTTTGATTTTAGTTTTGAGACTTCCTTTTATTTTTGACAAACTTAGCAAGCCAATATTATTTGTTAATGTTCAGACATTAGGACGTTTCAGAAAATATAATCTTATAAGAAGACTTGAAATGTCAAAATGTGTGTGTTGTATGGTTATTGTTGTATTTTTGACATACCAAAGCTATTTGAATGGTTGAAAATAGTGCTAAGTGCTACAAATATTGCAACTGCGATACCTAGGTACTGACATGGCTAGGAACGCTAAGTACCGATACAGAACCTGTACTTTTGGTACCACCGGTTCCAAGCCCTGCTAGCTGGAGCAAAAATGGACAAAGACGAGATGAAGTAGTGACAAGGTCAAAATCCAGAAAAGATTCACTTTAACATTCCAAAATAATCTAAACTGACAATAAAAACACTGAACACGTAACCATATGCAGCTCACACGCAGACAAACTGTTTATATTACGAAACTTGCAATTGGCGCCAAAACAGGCTAATTTTAATGTCTCTTTAATTACATTTGTATCTGTATGCTGAATTCGTATTTATGGTCTGAAGGCTACTACTGCAAGGGAACCTTTAATGTAATGCCTGCATGAGAACTGTGTTCAGTAAATATCGTAAAATATAACCTGTTCGAAGCATTGCGAAATAAGATACAAGATACCCAAAATGTATCCAGTTTTGAAGGTCGTTGAGTTGGTAAACAAGGGTTCAATGATGACTTATTCTTCTGCAGACACAGTTTATTTTTAAAGCCATATTATTAACAATTATGCTCCACTTCAATCTAATATGTGTCGAAGAAAAAAAAGGTAGTTTTGCAAACAAAAGAAATTGGAGTCAGGATCCTATGGGCGGTCAGGATTCCCGGTTATTCGACAACATTAACTTCGAAAGAGTTTTGGTAGCATCACTGTAGGTACTAGTATCTATCTTGAATTCTTGAGTGCTACACGAACTCAAAATGATATCGCTCTTTTGTATCTCCCAAATCAGTCATTCATTAATATATCTCATTCCACTACTGCACAAAGCTAGAATAATAAATAACTAAATCAATAATGCCCAGTGGTATCAGCCCGATTTACGAGTTGTAGGTTTTAAGTTCGAACTCGAACCCAGGCAGGCACTTTACTGTGTGTATGTCATCACCACTGCTCTCAAGCAGTGGTGATGACATTAAATGTGATATTAAGTAAAACATCATGAGGAAACTGGCATGAAATGTAACATCCACCAAACCGCACAGGGCACGCGTGGTGGAATAGGGCTCACTCCTCACATAGAGAAGGCCTAAGTCAGTAGCAGTGGGAACATTATAGGCTGATTATGCTCATGGTAAATGAAAGTGTAAATGCAGAATAACTGCAAGAAATATTACATCAAGGCACACACGCTGTTTCCATAATTACTGAAACTGGCCTTACTTACAACTAAAACATCACATGTCGGAACTAGCCTCTATCTCTAACGTAAAAGGAAGTAATGTTTTGTATGCAAACCGAACTCACTAGCCTAGAAAAGTAGTACAGAAGCCGCAATCAAAACGAGTATAAGTTACCAGTTAGCTCCTTCAACTTCCTGTCCTTGTCCCGTGTAACTTGGGGTCAGCGCGGCGCAACACCTTTTCTTCTTCCATTCTTGGCATCATTCACTCCCTTCTCTTTCATCATCATTCCTCACATAATTCACCCATTAAGCTGACTTCCTATTCTATTAAAAGTCCGTACAACCCTAGGCCAGCTCAAGGTCAAAGTTTTACCACCGATATGCAGGCAATTATACAGCGCGATGGTAAGCTAACCTTCACCTCAAGACGGTACGTTTCCGACACGAACCGAGGACCGCCTGCATTGCAGATTAGCTACAAAACCATATAAAGGCTATATGGAAGAGAAATTGTAGCAATTTTGTGCTCTTGAGGAGTTTTAATACTCACTGTCCACAAAGTAGATACAATAGTTAAAAAATCAACCTGAACCATCTGTGGTTCATGGCACAGGGTATGGGTTAAGATAAAGGCTATATGAAAAGAAATTGTAGCAATTTTTACCTTGAGAAGTTTAAAGAAATTGACGAGTAAGATCACGCATGAGATCCTTTGGAAATACCGATACCCTTGGCAGATCGCGGTGCGACGAAACAAAGTGACTTCTTCAGGTACTTGCCTAAAACTTTGCTCTAGAATTCCCAAAACTTACCCAAAGGGAAGGAAAATTGACTTACCCAAAACTAAGCTCTAGTCCAATTTAACAGGTTTTTAATCAGACCCATAAGAAAATTGAATCCAAAAAAAATATGAGCCGTGATTTTATTGTTTTATCAATATATAATATATATCAATATATAATATAATATCAGACGTGCAAAGCAGTACGCTTTGCACGTCTGATATTTTGTGTTTAGGAGATTCTTGCGATATTCTTAATTGACCTTAAACATGTTTAAAGAAAAATGGAAAACCTTACAGTAGATTATTAACCAACTTATTACTTAATGAATGCACTAAGATGACCTTATCAGTACCGGTGTTAAGTTAAGCAAATATTTGTGCTACTAAGAATTTACATAATTTTCTATGTCTGCATTTCGCCATTCCCACCACTCATACATACGTATTAAATGTAAAGGTCACGCGGTTTCCACAATGTGGCCGATACCAACATTATCAATTTCTAACAGTTCATGGCTATTAGCACTGTAGTTTTCAACAGTGGCTTCGAAAACACACCGACAGGTATCATAAGAATACTTGAATTATTTATCAATCTCCTTATTATTTATACTCAAGTTCGTATAATATTATGCGAAAGCGAGCTGAACAATAATGAGAGCAATATCAATAAGAATAACATCTATTTTCCTTATCCATATACACCCGTTGATCTTAACGTTTATCAAATTAGTCACACTTGTATAAAATATTACAAAGTCATTAAGTCTTTACAATATAATATGTATAGCAAAAGAATTATCCAATGACTCAGAGCATGCCCATAAAAGTCCAAACTCCAGTTAATTCCAGCATGCTTCAGCATAATCAACCTATAACGTTCCCACTGCTGGGACACAGGCCTCCTCTCTGTAAGAGGGAGTCGGCCATAATCTACCACGCGGGCACAGTACGCGTTGGCAGTTGGTCCATCGAGCTTAATGAGTCCACAGTACAAACTTATCCACAGTTCGCTGACCAAGAAGATATAAGTCTAAAAACAACAATGATTGTTTCAAAAGAACACATAACCATTGATTCTATTTACGTAATAATTCAAGGTAAATTTGTTATTTTCGTAGCAAATTAATTAGCGGCGAGACTATGAGTAGTTGCGTCAAAATCTTTCACAACATATGCCTACTTTTTGCATATAGTCATTACAATCTTGTAAAAGACAGAACATCGGATACCGAGGACTACGGCTGTGATAAGGAAAGAAATCAAGGAAGGATAATGAAGATTCACGAGGCTTGATAATCGTGGTATGACGTTATTATTGCACAGAAACGAGGTTCGCCCAGACATCCATTTCCTGATATGATTTCCTTAGTCTTTAGATTTAACGAAGATAAGAGTACACGAATTAAATGCGGCAAGTTTTTAACAAATGAGACCAAATTCACGTGGACATTATCTACAATTATTTATTATTATTAGAATTTCTTTATTCAAGCTACAAAGCTCAAATGTTAGTAAAACTTACGACTATGTTAGTAAGCACAGACACTATACACAACTATACAATGATCAAGAGGAAATGCTGATTGATATAAAACCTTCACTGTCAATGAAACATCGGGACCCTAATGTCTAGACTAGAGAACAACACAACGGAGACTAATAATGAGTAACATTGGGGGAATGATGCCCCAAGGTAGGGTCTACAGGAACACCATGAATGGATATTTTAGCTTATATTATACTTTAGATTTTTAGGTTTCTTTTTTCCTTAAAAGAAACCTATGTAAACGATGCAAGAATTTATTGCAGTTCATCGAAAATTCTCGAATGTGCAAAGTGCAACTAAGGAAAATGACAGAAAACTGTTTTCTTGAATCAAGTCCCTTTGACCTCTGTCGCGTCAATGATTTGCTGGTGTAATGTTCAGTTTTCCTATTGTTTCTTAATGGCCTTATTATTAGTAGGTCTGTTTAAAATGAGAATCACGTGAATAACGAGAATCGTTTGCGTTCAGAATAGGATATTGACACCATACGCAAAGGTTGTTTGTATCTGGTTGAGTAGGGCCGAGAACTTCAATGTGAAATAAATATCCCTGATCTCCTGCTGTCAAAACGGTGAAGGAAAACATGGTGAGGAAGAAACCGCCATGTTCTAGAACCGAAAATTAAAATACATGTGACATCTATCAAATCGCACTAGTACCTTGTGGTCAAATTACGGCCTTCCCTCTCACAGAAAGAAGCCCAGTATCCCAGCAGGGGGGAACATTTTAGACTGATTGTGTTATCCAGATCTTTAGAAGATTCTTATCTAAATTATGTGAAGTTTTTATTGATTCTTTCATATTTGCTTCCCTTATTTATGTATGATGGATCAAAACCAACTTAGAAGCAGCAGATAGGTAGACGCTATAGATATTTTGATGGTTTGCATTGCATCCAAAGCCGGAAACATTTATGAACAAGCACGTGGGTGACCCACAGGCGCTCGGCGACAAAATAGCAGTTTACTTTATCAATTACACAATTAATGAACTTGAACAATAACATATAGTACAGACAGACATCAAGCTACCCGATACTGTCAAATTTTCCCAATCAACCTTGAACCTAATGCTTTAGCGATAAAGTTGAAAGTCTATTAAAGAAATTTGACAGATTGTAGTAGCTTGATGTGCTGGCGACTGGACCGATAGGTGCCCTAGAGGGAGTCAGGCTGTAACCGAAACCTTGCGGTATTACCTCATTGACATTTGAGTGAAAATAATGATGGTTTACTTTATAAAGCATTGTTATTTTATAATTGTCAGACGTCAGCAGTCCATCTGCTATCGTATACGTTAGGCTGTGTGGATCAGTCCTATATTTACGAAGATTTTAAACGAATTTCGATATTTCATGTTAAGTCCTTTATTTGGTAAGAAAAACTTCAAGATTCTTAAAAAAGTTCATTTAAATGCTAATAGAATGCAGAGCACAGTAATCTGTTAACCTGTTAATCTGTTAACGGTTAATCTGTTTAACTATCCAAAATACCGGCTCTCCGATACAGCCAAACGTGTTTGATACGAAAACAAAGGCGATCTCGCTCAGCAATAGCATGTATATGGTCTGCTTACAGCCTGCGCAGACGCATCTTGAATGCCGATGGCTTTAATGCCACCCGCGCTAACCTCATTCGTCGTATGAATATGAGGTGTGAATTAAATAAACATAAAACTCACATACTTAAGTTGTGGAAGGCACTCTGACCTCGGGTTTCAAAATCACTACGGGTCTTGGACGAAATGACTTCGTGAGAATAAGACGGGCAAACTTCATAAAGACATGAAGTACTGGAAGCAGTCAATTGAGATTCTTATCACGATTAATCTTCCGATTGAATAGACGATAAAATTCTTTGTACTCCAAGTGTTTTTTATACGGTTCGACGTCAAAAATTGTTTAGAAGGCAGGAACTGGTATTTACAGTTATGTATCATTACTGATACATAACTGTAAGGCTAGACCCAAAAACACACAACAGCTTTACAGCTGTTGTGTGTTTTTGGGTCTAGCCTTCTACTGCTACATCCAGCGAAGAAAAAAATCTTGAGGTGTTATATTTTAGTGTTCAGGGTTGATTTAATTAGCACCTTTGATTGTTTCGTCAACCAAGCTAAAGAGCTTCTGTAAAGACAGATGCGTATGGCTCTACATTTTTCTCAACAGATGTGATGTACCTACCGTATTTATGATTCTCCACTAGAGTAACTCCTAAACTCGTTACGAGGTTACTAAGTACAAAAACCCATTATATTAATAACCCATATTAGCTATGAACCTTCAAAACCACCATTAACGTAACGGAGTTTGGTATATGGTGACTTCATGAGTGACAGGACAAAACAATAGTTTTTTTGCTCCAATTAACAATTAGACAATACACATGACAGTTCTTGCTTATTTCAAGGCAGAAAAATAAACTAAACTGTACAAAACAGTAAGAATGATTAATTTTTCTTTTTGAATTCAGATTATCAACGACTAGCTGCGCCCCTCGGTTTCACCCGCATAAGTCTTGATCCCGTAGAAATATCGGTGGATAAAAGTATCATATGTCAGGTATCAGGTTATGATCTACCCATGTGCCAAATTTCGTTCAAATCTTTACAGTCGTTTTAGCGTGAAACCCTTACAAAAAATCAAATATTATTCATTATTTATAACATTACTAGCTGACCCGGCAAACGTTGTTTTGCCATATAAATTATTTCTAGCTGCCCGGCGCTACTTCGTTCGCGTGGTGTTCTACCCCTTACCCTACCCCTACCCTACTCCTACCCTACTCCTAACCTACTCCTACCCTACTTCTACCCTACTCCTAACTTACTCCTACCCTACTCCTACCCTACCCTACTTCTACTCTACTCCTAACCTACTCCTACCCTACTCCTACCCTAATCCTAACCTACTCCTACACTACTCCTACCCTACTTCTAACCTACTCCTACCCTACTCCTACACTACTCCTAACCTACTCCTACCCTACTCCTATAAATAAAACGCTGATTGATTGGTAGAACCTAGCGGACCCGGCAGACGTCGTCCTGCCCGGTTGAGTCATCAATAGTCACCATATACCAACAGCAGCGCCACCTACCGGGTCCAATTGTGTATACAAACCTTGTCCTGACAATAACAAACACAAAAAAAAAAGAATTATCCAATTTGGTGCAGTCGTTCGAAAGTTATGGGCATACATTTCGAAGATCCATTTTATTTATATAGATAATAGTTTAGATATTATTGCGTGAATGGTGCCGGCGTCACCAAGTCACCACACCGCACGTACCATATTTTCCTAAGAAAAAAAATAAAATTCTCAAAAGTTATCAAACTCGAAGAATTTACCGTCAATGGTATTTATTCACCGTGGACCTAATTACGCTCATAGCATGCTCGGGCCTCCAGAATTTCACATTGCTATGCGGCCACATAATTAATGGTAGTTAAGTAACTTGTTTGTTTAGGACTCCCATACAGTCCAGTTACTCGGCTTTTTTCATTTGGACTAGATTGATTGTATTACACAAATATTTGGTTCAACCCAGTCTTTCAGATACTTAAAACAAGAGAATTGTTTAGAAATACTAAAGCAAAACATTCCATAAAAACATGACAAATAAAAAATAAACAATAACTTGATGTGTGGGAATCAAAACTCAGGCATTTAGAAGAAATAGATAATGATTCCGGTTATGGTGACAGACGATGGTCAACGAAACCAAAACAAAGACGCGGAAAACCGTAAATCGATATTTATCTGCCTCAGGCACTACCGGTAGATAGAATTTATGGCTGCCTAATAATAATTCGATACTCACGGAAATACGTGATGATTTGAAAAAACCAAATAATTCATTAAAACAAACGCAATCTTGCAAAGCTAACGAAGAAACCTAATAACTGGAAATTAAATGTCATCTTCATTTCGCGATCAAATCTAGATAACAATGTGTTTAGATTTAGACAACATCGTTAACAACTGCATTTTGCCCTGCATTGATAAACTATGACATCATATATACTTTCTCGGTCCAACTTGGATGCAGAGGCAGGTGTCCCCAGTGGCCTTGCGCAAGAGTGGGCCGCCGTGTTCGTGAGCCGAGCCGCGAGATCGGGCGCAGTCGGTCGAGCGCAGTGGCGCGGGCGCATTGATTCACGGAAAAAATAACAACAAGTTCCGCTGTCCATTCGCGAAATATTAGTTCGTTAACCCGTGTGTTTTAATAAAAAAAGAAACGTGTTTATTCTGCAATCAATGAAATATTAAATAGTGTTGTGCCTTGTGACAAGTTTGTTGAGACAAACCTGTGGTCATGTTGCAAGGGCTTCGGTGTCCCGAAGGAATGAAATGAAGGGGAGGAGTTACAGGGAACCCAGTAAGCTTCCTGTGGTGGTGGGGAAGGTACTCCTGCGCTGGCTCTTCACCAAAGCCGACCTCGTGTTCTTTGTTTACCGGTTAGTTCTTATCTATGATATAATGTGCTTCCTCGTACTTGACGCCTCCTACCGCGTACACTGCGATGCCTCCGTATAAATAAATAATGATTGATTAAAATTAACATAAGTGCATTCCTTGGTAGCTTCACAAAGTGATTTAATCGATTTTAAATTATTTTATTCATAGTTAGTCTTCTCTCTACTACTCTTACGTTTCCCGAACGTGTAAAGGATGAACGTGACGTGACGTGTGTGGATGGATGTGCGTGGATGTTATCAGTTCTATCTCTAAATCATTTGTATCGAACTAACGATGAAAACTTGGATAAGGTGCAAAGTACCTCAAGTTCCCATGATCCCCGGTCCAAGTGGACATCCATGAGGATTTTCCAAAACGGACAAAAAAAATGGTGCGAAGTGTGTAACAACATTTCCAGTCACTGTACGTAGATAATGAAGGCTAAAATACACGCATTATGGAAACAAATTGTAGAAGTCGAAACCTTCCGAAATCTAAAAACTATTGTATGTATAATAGTAAGGATAAAAATGTAGCATTAAAAAGAAAACGATCATGTTTAAGTACCCTTCCTCCATAATATTCGACCTAATTAAAAATTCAGACAGAAACTCCAAAATTTCTAGGATCTAGGTCGTAGGTTCGAACCCTGACAGGCGCTTTACTTTGTGTAAATTATTTCATCATCACTGCTCACAAAATCGTGAAGGAAAAAAAAACATCGTGCCGGAAACGACATGTCCTGGAACCAAAATATCGAAAACGTGTGACATCTACCAACCCGCACGGCCAGCGTGGTGGATTACTTACGGCCCACTGCCTCTCAGAGGAGTTCCGGATTCAGTCGTGCCAGCGACACAAAGAAGGAGATGAGAGAGGAGACCTGTGTCCCAGCAGTGGGAACACTATAGGCTGATTATGTTATTGGGGTTAAGGCAGCCAGACGATTACTTTAGTGAACAGTTGGAGACTGCGAATCTCCAAACGGCTGGGTGAAGCGATAAGATATTCCGATTATTCACCCCAAAAAAATCAACCCTACGGTAGATACACGGAAACGTATGTCCCAGAATTCACTTTAAGCCATGGTGTTAGGTAAATGGCGTATGCTATAGTTTCTTGTAAAATACATTTTAGTACGTATAGCTATATATATTACCTGTAACAGAAGACCTCCCTCTTCCATGTCTATGTATACATATTGTGTATACATAGACCGTTACATTGTGTAAACGCCGTTTGTTATTGATTCTGTCATTAACAGGCTTCGTATTTACAAAACCTGTTAATGACAGAATCAATAACAAAAAATAAATAAAAATAGTTAAGGTACTTGAAATCGTGATAAAATATTTGGATGCTTTTTGCTGGCTGGTGATGAGAAGCCCAGCAGTGCGATTCTGTAACCATCTCACCGTGAAAACTTAGGTGAAGTGAGCGTGGAGTGAGCTGTTATTCCAACTAATGCTAGGGATTGACACTATTGACAGCTCACTCTAAGCTCACTTCACCTAACTTTCCACGGTGAGATTTTTACAGAATCGATCGGCTGTTTACCAATAAGCCTGGGGGTCTACTCCGAAGTAGTATCGGCTGAATGTTCGGCCGTTTCCTGCTACGAAGTTACTATTTGGTTCGGTCGGTTCCGATCCGACACTCCTATACTCTTTCGAATATTGACTATGGTCCCGACCCAACTGAGCCGATCCGAACTTTTTTCGCATTTTCCATTAATATTCGGTTCGGCCATGTGTCGGTCCGATCCGAACATTCGCACTTTGCACTTCGGAGTAGGCCCCATGCTCACTGACCAGGAACGACCGAAATAACTTTAAGAACATGATCAACATTCGTTTCTTTGTCTACACGAATAAAATCTCAATAATGTAAGCCTTAAACTTAGATCTTATTCCAAAACCGAACTTTGAGGACAGCACCTACAGCTTTTGAGCTAAAGAATTAGTTTTGTAATCAAGTTTTATTAGATCAACGGCATACGACATGGATGCTATTTTAAGCACATCGAGAAGTTACATAACGCACATAATTTACAGAACAAAAAAAAATATGTCGCATTTTCAGTTGACGTACAGTCAATGACAGCGTTTTCTCACGAGAGAAAAAAGGCTTGTGAGTGTGCGGAACTCTCTGCCAGCATCTGTGTTCCCTTCCGGTTTTAACCTGTCTGCCTTCAAAGCAAGAGTCAACAGACATCTTCTGGGCATGCTCGTCCCATCATGAACCTCATCCTTCGCTTTCCATCAGGTCTGATCGAGGTCAAGAGCAGGCCCATTCAGCTATAAAAAAGGCTTGTCAAAAAACCATATATTTTCTTTAGTAGACAGTTGTCACATGAGCTCGTGACTATTTCTAAATCGTTAAATTGTAGTCAAAGTTAAATTGCAAATCGTGAACTATATATCAAGTGTTTGTATTGTATTCAAAGGATGACATTCAACACACGACATTTTTGGCAAACAATAAACGTTAAGACGGTCAAGGCAAAATGTTTTTATTTTTTGGTCGAATAGCCCTGACTACGGCGATTGACCCGACTTTCGTTCAATTGAAGAGTAATGTCAAAAACTAACAAAATGAAGTCTTCAGTCTTATGAAAAGTCTGAAGAGTTTTGTGAAGACGATTTTAATTACTGAGTAGATTCCTACTGGGTATAGGGGGTTGTTTAGGGTGAGTTTTAATTAAACTACCCGTGTATCAATAATCGTAATATTAGTAGCGCTGGGGCTCTGTCTCGAATAGGGTTGTAGCATTATGGTGAACGATGGCGGTTTTGCGTGAATTTGCCGCATATTTTCCCCCAACCTGTTCTTTTTTGTGTTTTTCTCTGCGTCATGTTTGCAGCAAATAAACGTATTTTTTTCCGTTTTTTTTTCTTTTTTAATTTCAATGATAGTCTGTAAACACTGAATACTTTTTATCGTTTTAGTGAAACAATATTGAGGTCAATATTGTTTCACTAAAACGGTAAAAAGTATTTCATTCCATAAAATAAAATATGTAATTTAATCTTATTTACAGCCCGTAGTCTTTTTATTTTACAAATTTACAGTTATTTTTTACCTCTATAAAGATGGTTCCCAAAGCGGAATTGACATTAAATGCACAAACACGGGTCAGAGTCGTAAATGTAAATTGGAAACATTTTTATAACGGAAAAAACACTGCAATCATTGGCGAGAAAGTCAAAAGTTTTCTGTCCAATGATTACTGGCAAAGTGATTAGCCTATATTAACTTTAACAGGAAAACGAATCATATTTCTTTTAAAGATTAAAAAAAAATGCTATAATATCTCGGTGCTTGATCGTTTTCCTTCTTGGTTTGGTATACAGTAAGAAAGTATGGTCTAATCTTTTGTAAACGGAAGTATTTATATGTATATAAACAAAACTTTTATATTTAACTTACAAAAAATCTCGTTGTTTTAACATGACGCCATTGCGCGCTGCGTAGCAAGGGCGGGTAGTTTATGATTAAAAACAAAAAATCGCACTGACATACCGGCCGAGCGATTCTGTAAAAATCTCACCGTGAAAACTTATGTGAAGTGGGTGATGGTCAATACTGTACATAAATCCCTAGCATTAGGTGGAATGACCACTCACTTCACCCTAGTTGTTGTAGTTGTGGTATATTGGCGCCGCGAATAAACTTGCTTTTTCATTCTCATAAATCACAGTAGTGTATAACTGTTCCTATTCTTACTAAAAATGGAGGCTGTACCGTACCTAACCCGTCTTTATCCATCGATCATCGTTAAGGTGGTCACAGTCGGTCCAGTCATGCTTACATCTCAATAATGGTCACACAGCTTTACCAAGGGAAATTCTACAGCTTTCGCAAGACGACACTGAAGCACCGTTATGTTCGTGGTAACAATAGAAAATAGATAGGTACTTATTTAATAATATGTTAATATTATTTATGCATTTATGATAATATTAATGACCAGTTAAAGACCCAGTGTTCGACTTTAAAGATGCAAAAATACGTCATAACCTAAAATGGTGTCGTCTGCACCAAAGTTTTCTGCATCAATCGTATAATGTGTCATGTCCGCATTCTATTATTGCTTAATCTAAATAATAAGTATTTTATTTTATTAGATTTTCTAGCTTTTGGCCGCGACTTCGTCCGCGTGAAATTTTTTGATACCCACCCTGTCGCATAGCATCGCCAGCCTATTACCTACTGCGCTTTGACTTTTTTTCTTTTTGCTTGGCTCCTAAAAGTCCTAGCGTGATGTTAAATAGCCTTCCAAAGATTAGCGCGATAGATTAGTATAGGTATAAGTAGAATTTATGACGGTAAGTGAAAGCGCAAAATGATGTTTCGCAACATCGGATTTTACTATCACCAGAGTATTTATTTTTTCATAGAGAGAGTGAAACCCGGTTTTTTTAAAGTCAACAACAATGTTAAAGAAAGAAAAATCGATCACATTAGATACTGTTAACAGTCAAACACACAATTAATGATTTTATTGACAGTTGTTATTTCAGTCAGCAAATCACAACAGTTAACGTTGGATTGAAAGTCTATTAGCTTCTATGCCTTGTCCATAGAAACGTATTCTTATATCTATGGCCTTCTCAAAATGTTGTATTTCCTACAGAATGTAATGTTGTGTTGTTTTTGACTACCTACAGTAATTGTCTCTCCCTCCCCTTTTTAATCCATCCAAAGGCTGTCTTTAAAAGATAGCGATAAGACCGCCTATTGTGTCACCCTTTGTAAACTTTCTATATTTATGTCTGTAATTTATATAGTGTACATAATAAAGAGTATTCTATTCTATATTTTTTTCGTACTGTACCAAAAATTATTTTTAAAAAAATATTAATGTTTATTGCTCATTGAAGGAAAGAAAAAGTATTTATTGAAACTCGCACAGGAAGATCACAAACTAAACACAATAATAGAAACAAAATAATACTAACCTAAACTACCTGTATAAATAAAAAATAAAAAATGTAAGTCTTGCGGGGTAATTGTGCAACACACTAACAGTAGCAATGGCTTTCATTTTGACAGTTCAACAACATTGATTGCGTTATTTATGTTGTTGAGCAGACAATTTTTTCCGAACATATTATTATGAAGCAATGGATTAGTAATATCCTTCAAAATGATTCAGAATGTTGTTGAAAGTGTGTTACGCAATTTGGGTGCTGTACGAAGCCAAAATTATTGCAATGTTTCGTACTTAAATCATCCCCCTTAAAATGTAAGACTTAAGAAGAATTTTAATACATGACTGATTGCCTGCATAAAAAAAAATAAGAAAAATCTTACCCACGACCGTCTCTCTCTATTGTCTTTATAATAAATTTTAAAAAAAACGCATAGATAATATTCCCATGTTCCCAATGTGTACTTACCCATACCGTAATCGTATAAGTTAATTAATTATAATTACTGTTTGTGCCAAAAACCAATGCCTACACGAAGTGCCATTGTGTTTAGTTCGCAATTTTTTTGGATTTTATTTTAAAATGAATTGTCCTAAGATTATTTTTGGTAGGAAAACCGAATTACTAACTAAATAAATAAATACTGAATTAGCATTTAATTTGAATACATCATTATTTGCTACAAAAATATTATGATAACGCTTTTGGTGACGACTGTACAGGAGACAACCTGTGACATTACAAAAGCTGCGAACTTTTGTAATGTCACAGGTTGTCTCCTGTACAGTCCACAAAATGTATTCTGATATTATTTAAAATTGATGAAATTACAGCATTATTTATTTAAACTTTTCGCACAAAAAGGTACAAAGGCGGACTTAATGCCTTAGGCATTCTCTACCAATCAACCAAGGGTGGTGAAGAGATTAGATGGCAGGTGCTTTGATTGAGAGGGACAATGATAAAAATAAACTCTTAAAACTAGGTACACAAATACATAAATAGGTTATATACACATACATACTATTACTATAATATTTACCTACTTATAATATATATATATACAGGGTTATTTTTTAAAGACCAGCCAAATTTAAGGATGTGGTACAGACCATCAAACTGAACAACTTTCTCCATGGGACAAATAGCGTAATCGCGAAAATTTTATCAACTGTCCCATAGAAAACTTCAATACCTACTCGACCTAAATGTATGGGACGGCTGAATTTTTATTCGCGATTACGATGTTGGTCCCATGGAGAAAGTTGTTCAGTTTGATGGTCTGTACCACATCCTTAAATTTGGCTGGTCTTTAAAAAATCAGCCTGTATACAAGGGAGAGAAGTGTTGAGATGACTTACGCTATTTTTTTGAAGATTTGTTTTGAAAATAACTCTAATTTCCGCTTAAATGCATACCGACTACTGGCCGTCCTGATATCAAGAGGAAGCGCATTCCGAAGAAGAATGGACTGAATATGAATAGAAGAATGAACAAAGTCAGACGTATGAGACGGACAGAGTAAGAGAAGATTGTTAGAAGAACGCAGATTCTTAGCGTGTGAAGAACATATATATTGGAACTGAGATACGAGATAAGAAGGAGGATTGGGAGAGTTGAGAGGGGAGAAAAGCGTGGTCAAAGCGCGCAATCTTCTTCTTTGGCGAATGGACATCCATTTGAGCTCAGTCCTATAGCTCGACACATGGTCATATTTCCTGAGGTTGAATATGAACCGGATACCATTGTTGAGCAATCTGTCGAGCTTATCCAGCAAAACCGCATTCAAGTCAAAGTAGCACACGTCATCATAGTCGATTATAGGGAAAATCAAAGTCTGCATAAGCATGGTCTTCGTCTTAGCGGGCAAAAAGTTTCTCAAACGATACAGGGATCGCAGAGTACCATTGACACTTTCGACTGACATTAGAGACCTGGCGTTGCCAACTAAGCGTTGAGTCAAGATGCAAACCGAGATCTTTCACAGTAGGTGTAATGGGTATGACGGTACCATTGAAAATAAGAGGTGGAAGAGAGTTAAGCGTCACCCTACCCATCATGTGTGAGCTTCCATTTACAATGGCCTTTTTTTTTTTTTTTTTTTTTTTTTTTTTTTTTTTTTTCAGGATGGGAAATCATCAAATGACTCCTCCCGCTCTGGGTGGAGCAGAAGGGAGTGTCAGACTCTTACTGACTAAAACCCACCCGTGTTCCTTCCTTAGCCCTTTACGTACCAGGGCAGCGGTAACCCTTTCGGACGATCCCGCTACCCCGGCAGGCTTCGGCCCTGTCGGGCCCCGTCAACTACGCTGACATCTCTTTGAGGCGCGCGTGGAACACATACACGCCGTCCGGCACGGGCCTGGTCCTGATCGGACGGAGAGCTACCCATTGCTCTCCGCCCGCAGGCCCGCGCCTACGGTGGCCGGGAGTCGTCACGCGGCTCCCGACGCCCGGAGCGTCTCCCTCGGCGGCTGAGGCGTGAGGATCTTTCCCTCGCCCATCCCGCCACCTCCTTCGCTAGCATGACTGCTTCGCAGAAGGAGGTGACCGCCTCCCACTCCCTCTCGCCCCGGACCATGGCTTGCACCAGGGCCGGGCGCGAGAGGTCGCCGCCGCTGCCGATCGCCTCTACGAGGACACGGCGGTGCTCTGCCCAAGCGGGGCAGACCTCCACCGTATGCTCCACCGTGTCCTCTGGGCAATCCTCGCAGTGGTGACACCCGGGCGTCTCCTCCCGCCTGATGATGTGCAGGAACCTCCCGAAACATCCGTGTCCGGAGAGGACCTGCGTCAGGCGGTAGGTGAGAGCGCCGTGACGCCTCCCTAGCCACTCCTCAAAGAGGGGTCTTATCGCCGCTATCGTGGCGTGCCCTGCGCTGGGTTGCGATAGTCGCGCCGCGGTGTCAGTAAACCCCTCGAAGTGTCAGGCCATTGTAAATGTCCTCACTCGACATTTACAATGGCCTGACACTTCGAGGGGTTTACTGACACCTCGAAACTATCAGACCACTTTTTGATAGCATGTAAGTCTCGGTTTACATCCGCTATAGCGTTCGACAAACCTACCCGCTCAGCTGTATATAATTGAAGATCATCGGCATATAGATGATACGTACACCGAAGACAGTGAGTTATAAAATTAATGAAGATGGAGAATAATAATGGAGAAAGAAAACCGCCTTGTGGAACACTAGCATCCAGGTCACGCCAACTCGATGACTTCTCATCAACGCGAACCGAATGCTGACGTCCCCGAAGATAAGAAGAGAACCATTCCAGGGACTCCGACGAAACCATAAGGTGAGAGAGGATAGAAAGGAGAATATCGTGGCTGACGGCGTTAAAGGCATTGAAGAAATCAATTAACTTCCAGATATCAGCAGGTGAAGAAGAAGATATGTTCTCGAGAATATGGCGGCGTTTAGCACCGCATATGCAGAACTTTTAGGATAGGTTTAAGTGGTTTTAGGACATATGAGAGGAAAATGAGGTCATGATGGGAAAATCCAGGCGCGGGACACTGACCATGAGAGGAAACAAGGGAGGGTGCGGAGGTGAGGATTAAGTAGAGCCAAGTGTCATCGCCTGAAATATTAAAATGGGTAGGTTGCAGTGAAAGGATATGGAGACTAACGAACTCAATGAAGTGAAGGAGTTTACGGGATCGGGGATTGTGATGAGCAAGGTCGGTGTTGAAATCGCCCATGATGACGCAATGTGCATACTCTAAACCTATGGATTCAAGCGCCAATTCAGGTTGGAAAAATAGTCAACGGCGGGTGGACAATAGACAACACCAAGAAAGGTCTTGACGCTTTTGACATAGACCTCCAAAAAGAGGTACTCAGCGGAAGCATGGTATTGTGAGGGAGATGAGGTAATGATTTTAAAAGGAAAATCGCTCCGAAGATAGATAGCTACACCACCCCCTCCCTTTTATAAACTTGTATTTATAAACTTGTTTATTTAGTAAGTGTGCATACACACGATCGACACGCGTCGATGACAGAGGCAACTGCAAGCGTAGACGCGTGCCTGTGAACATGCCGCTCGTGTATTTAAAAACCATACTCAAATATACGAGCGATTGCAAGCCCGGTTAAGCAGACGACGATCTCATAGGTTGAAACGCGAGATACTCGTACCATTCTCAAAAAAAAAAAAAAAAACGAGCGACGCTTTGTCGATTGCCGCAGACTCACGTCGACACTTGCAGTTGCCTCTGTCGTTGCGGCGTGTCGCTCGTGTGTATGCACACAAGATACCAAATACAAGAAAGAAGTCGACAGCAAAAATGTCGTTCTCTATCATTAATTCATTATTATTAGGTTGGTACCTATAATATTTTGTATTTTCTGTCAGTCCGTAGGTAACTGAAAAACTTACGCCTACAAAAGACCGCGTAATAAATGCCTCTTCAGTATTCCCCGCCTCATAGAGTAACCCTAACCTAATGATACCTCTTGTAAAGAAACCTGCTAATAGCAGGTAGACATACAGGCTATGACGGATTGACGGTCATTATCATCACCCTCCTCACTCCTGCGGGGTAATTGCGTAACACACTAACAGTAGTAATGACTTTCATTTTGACACTTCAACAACATTCATTGCGTTAATTACGTTATTGGGGGGCACATTTTTCGAACATATGAAGCAATGGATTAGCAATATCCTTCAACATTATTCAGATTGTGATTGATAGTGTGTTACGCAATTAGGGAACTGATCTTACCCCATCTAATTGGGGATGTTGCGGCATGCCTTTTTCTTTCATATATTTGCCAACATCTCTGTTTACACCCCCTTCTAGCTTGCAGCCATCGTTTCCTTTGTCTTCCTCTACTAATATACTTTTATAATCCAAACTTTTGGAGCCACAGTCCTTTTCTTTTCTTTTTCTTTTTTTTTTTACGTCTAGTTCCGTGTAGTTCTAATAGGCTATTTTCCTAAAAAAATCTAATTAGTCCGTCAGTTAAGACTATCAAAAAATATTGAACCCGTATTTTTTCTTTTGTCAATTATATAAAAAATGATCAAGATATCGCCCGTTAAAGTTCAGCGTGACGTCACTTGCTGCTTGCGACATTTTTGCAAGCAAGTGACGTCACGACCCCCCACTCCCAAAATTTGACGCGCTTTATCTTTGTCATTTTTGGTTTGATTGACAAAAGAAAAAATACGTGTCCATTATTTTTCGATAATCTAACTGACGGACTAAACATAATAATTTTTTTTTACCCAGGCAACTACCCTATTTTGATAACGATACTCATGTTCTGTTTTCTTTGATTTCAGTTTTATTGGGTATGCGTGTCATTTACACGTGCGGTCATCGATGAACAGCAGCGTGGATTTCTTTGAAAGTCTGATAGACGAAGATGGGCGCTTCGCCGAGTTAAATTGTCAAGAGCCTCCGCGAGGCTACCGGCCACGACAACGACAGTTACCTCAAGGTAGATAAAGTTTTTGCTGTAAATAAATAAAAAAAGGCATGCCACTGAACATAATTATCCTTGTTGTTGTACATTTGTAAACAAGAGCAGTGCAAGAGACACGTTAATATAAAAAGGAGTTAAGTGTTTAATTTACAAAAATAAAATGTTTGTAATTGCATGTAATGTTCCCGAACGTAAGAAATGTCAGTGGCCGTTCTCAGGCATGCGCGGCGACCTCGGTTAAATGCCAGTGTTGCCTACCAAAGAAAACCAACCAACTGTACGTTTTATTAATAGATAGGAGGGTGTTCAACCAATTGTTTTTATTCAAAGTGGAAATGCTGTGTCTCATGAATTTTAATATCAGCAACACCATCATTGACAGCCTTTGTTTATTCACTGCATGAAATTCTGCTTAGTGTTTTAGGTTTTTTTTATCTTACCTTACCCACTCAAAGCGGGTGGAGCACTGCCTATTATCATAAATAAATAAAAATCTATTCCATATCTTGTTCATAAAAAAAATAGGTTAAATAAAATAATACTTAACTAGCTACTAAGTATTATTATATGTAACATATTTTTTATGTATGAAGAATAATTTATTACAAAAAAACTGCCAAGATTATTAATTTAACACAGTAAAATCAATATTTTGTTCCGGTACAATGTTTAACTTTTCGTATGTTTTCCATGTCTGCGATATGGCAACACTATCTTTTCCGCCTGCCAGCAAACAAAATGGCTGACGTCAGTGCCTAGAACCTCGCGGCCCAATGTTTGCGATAGATTTTTAAAATATTGTGAGGTCACATAATCACTATGTCGAATTTGTGTTCTAGAATCGTTTCAAAACCTACGAAAAGGTTACAGGACAGTATCCCTAGCATGTCTGTAGCGCAAACAAACGCTTGGATGAATGGTGAGCTTGTGGAGCATTGTAAATATTGATTTATTCATGTGTCAATTTAAATAAGTGTTTTTAAATGGTTGTAGAGGTCAACAAATAGGTTAATTACGGTTGTTTGATTTAACAAATGTAGTTCTGTGTCATGGTTCGCAAGATTTAATTTAGCTCGCGACCTGATTTCTGTCGTATTTAAAGCTTGTCGATATTCTAAATTTACGGGATGGTGTTTATGTGTTTCCAGCTGAGAATATCAACAATGGTGGCGGTCTGTCGCTGTCCCCACCGCACACGGTGTCGCAGCGTGAGACAGGTACGCAGGTGTCTCAGTGCTACAGTGGGCCGCCGTCTCCGTGCGGGTCTGCAAGCGCTACGCCTTCCCCCACGACCTCCCCGGCCCCGCCGCCGGGCACCGCCACTTTAGATCCTAATTGGCAAGCCACTAAACCCACAGTACGGGAGAGAAATGCAGCTATGTTCAATAACCAACTCATGTCAGACATCACATTCATTGTAGGAGGACCCGGTATGTATATCTTTAAATTGTTGTTTTCGTAAGATTATAATTTATTCTATAACCTGTTTATTTTAGTGATAATTTTGAATACCTATTGAGGAAACTTTTTAATACATCATTATCTAAGGTTGATGATTGTTTTGTTATTCATTTTATCAGTTAAACTTCCCCAAACAATACTCACACACACTCATGATTATAATAATATTAACATGTGACTTTATTTACATTCCAGGCCACTCACAGATAATACCCGCTCACAAATATGTATTAGCTACTGCCAGCTCTGTGTTCTACGCCATGTTCTATGGAGGACTCGCTGAATGCAAGCAAGAGATTGAAGTTCCTGATGTAGAACCATCTGCTTTCCTTACACTTCTCAAGTGAGTTTTGAACTTATCACTTTTAAACCTTCAAGATTATTATGTATTTATGTTTTTTTTTTGTTTTTGTTTTAGGTACATTTATTGTGATGAAATTCAACTAGAAGCAGATACAGTATTATCAACACTTTATGTTGCCAAAAAATACATTGTTCCACATTTGGCCAAAGCCTGTGTAAATTATTTGGAAACTAGTCTAACAGCAAAGAATGCATGCCTGCTTCTCAGCCAGTCCCGTCTCTTTGAGGAACCGGAACTGATGCAGAGATGCTGGGAAGTGATAGATGCCCAGGTATGTGAATCTACTGAGAATCTCGCCACAATGTGTCTCGAACAATCATCATCCTACAGCAGTCTAATGATGGAGCTATCAGAATCGTCCAGTCGAAATTTTTCTAGTCCAGAAAGCATGGAAAATGTCCATGGTATTTACAATTAATAATTTTACTGAAGAATTGTAATTCTATTCTACCCATTACCGACTGATCTTCTGACCAATAAGTTATTTTATAAAATTGGCAACTATCTTAAATTTTGTTGTGAAAGTATTCTGTCAAACTTCTCAAAATTATTGACACAAATTATCTAAAAAAAATATCTTTTGTGCCACAAAAATGCATTTGTATACTCAATTTTAGGTTGTGATTTAGGCTTAAGGGTGAAATGCTATACATATTATACTTTATATTATGTAAATAGATGTTTTTAGTTTACATTCCATGAAGCTCTCTCTGTGTATTTCTAGTCATGTTCATATAATACAAGATATAGATTAACTGCAATACAGTTTGCTTGAATTAGTATGCAATGGTATGTTTTCCATACATTATGAATGTTGTGTAATGCATGTACTTAATTGTTTAAATGGCAATTTTGTAATATTTTTAATGTAATAAAAAAATATAGATCTGAATAAAGTATTGTACAAATTGTATTGCAGTTTCAATAATCCTTCACCTTCTATAACAAATATTGTTTTATTTTAGGCAGAGATGGCCCTGACGTCAGAAGGCTTTGTTGACATTGATGTGTCAACATTAGAATCAGTATTAGCGAGGGAAACGCTCAATTGCAAGGAGATCAACTTGTTTGAGGCAGCTTTAGCTTGGGCACATGCTGAATGTGTGCGAAGAGATATAGACCCTACGCCAACAAACAAAAGAGTTATGTTGGGAGGTGCCATATATTTGATAAGGTTTCCCACCATGTCGTTAGAGGAGTTTGCTAATAGTGCAGCTCAGATTGGCATTCTAAGTCCACAAGAGACGATTGATATATTTTTACACTTTACTGCATCAAGTAAACCACAATTATCGTACCCAATAAAAACGAGAGCAGGACTGAAAGCTCAGGTAATTACATCTTGGATGCTGAATCAGATTACAATTTACTGATAGAAAATAGAATGTTTTACTAAATAAAATCTTTTCTCTGCATTACAGATTTGTCACAGATTCCAGTCATGTGCCTACAGGAGCAATCAGTGGAGGTACCGCGGCAGATGTGACTCCATACAGTTCTGTGTGGACAAGAGAATATTTGTCGTCGGTTTTGGACTTTATGGATCCTCAAATGGAGCAGCTGATTATAATGTTAAGATTGAACTGAAACGCCTCGGCAGAGTGCTGGCAGAGAACAACACAAAGTTCTTCTCAGATGGATCAAGTAACACTTTCCATGTGTACTTTGAAAATCCGATACAAATTGAGCCAGAGTGCTTCTACACTGCTTCGGCGATACTAGATGGGAGTGAATTAAGTTATTTTGGACAAGAAGGGTTAAGTGAAGTGTATATGGGAACAGTGACTTTTCAGTTCCATTGTTCATCTGAGAGTACTAATGGTACCGGAGTGCAAGGAGGACAGATCCCAGAACTGATCTATTACGGACCCACAGTCAACACTTCAATGGCCAACACAACCACTAATGAGGACTGACAGTTGACTAGATCTCGCCCCTTTAACTATTATTCCGTATAGTAAGATCGGACCCTTAGAAACTCATTAATATTTGATCGAAAATCTAAATTAAAATTCTATTATAGGTACTTAACCATTCCCAAATGTTAAAATTGTTACGTTGGAAAACTTTAAAGTTCTTGTGTATATTGTTGAACTTGAATAGCAATTAAGATACATACCTTAAGATTGTGATATGGGTGTTGTAATAGCTCTCTATAAATCAGTAGGTTCTAGACCTATCATGATACAAATTCATTGCAATATATATAGTTATTACTTAATAATTGAATGTTGTTTGTTTTTCTTACCTATCATTCATTATCATTATGGTTAATATCCATTATCCAAGCAAGGGTGTAGGATCCCATCTCATTAGGAGCCGTAAGAGCGATGTATGGAAATGTTTCAGTCTTTCTTTAAACTTAAAACAATAATTCTGCAAGATTGTGGTTTATACGAATTTACAAAACACCGAGATTTCTTTATTTTATGCAACTCTTTCGAAATAAACTCTAAATTATGGCGAAAACTGCATCAAAATCCGTTGCGTAGTTTAGAAGACGTGAAAAGCTTAAATTTATAATAATATGTATAGATTATGTCCAGACCTGAGTACTGACTTCAATCATCAAATGACCCCTCCCGCTCTGGGTGGAGCAGAAGGGAGTGTCAGACTCTTACTGACTCTTACGGACGATCCCGCTACCCCGGCAGGTGAGTCCTGACCTGCGTTGCTGTTTGCTGCTCATTTTTGCAAAATATGAAAATTCTTGGTATGAGACTCAGTGACCTTGTAATCGCAGCCCTACCTCTGAATTAGTAGACGAATGCTGTTTTTTGTATGCTATGGATTCTTGAAAACTCAGCAAGTTCCAACTAATAATCTGCAGCACTCAAGTTTAAAAACCACAATGTTATATAAATCCTTCTTCCACTATCCCTGCTTTATATATAGGTACTGTGATTACGGTTGCTAGACAGCGTCGTAAGTCGATACAAGCAGACTGGAGGCAGTTCAAGAAATACGCTACATAGGCTCATCTACATACGTTTGTTTGTTTGAACGCTCTAATAACTACCGGTCGGATTTGAAAAAATATTTTTTTATTTCATAGCCCAATTTTTGAGAAAGGCTTCAGGCTATCATCGCGTGACCCTTAGGAGCCGAGTACGCACGGAACGGCTCAACGATATGGCTGATTTCTTTTTTGTTGTGTTGTGTAATTGTCATTACGAAATAAAAATTTTGGAAATGTCGTTCACGCAGGCTACACTGGACACGAACAGCTAGTAAGTTAATAAAAACAGTGCACTTACCAGTAGGTGGTATGTTGATGCACAATGTTCTCGACAGCTTGAAGTATGTGCGGCCGACTTGATAGCAGCAGATTGGCACTGCGTCACTCACATCAATCAACAGATCTGTGGTGCTTTGTTCAGGAAGCTAAAGATACATAACGCTTACTAATTGTAATTGCAGTTGGATGAAAGAGGCAGAGTTTCGAGATAAAAGACGTGAGATAAGTACGAGAGGCTTTTGTTGTTGCATACAAAGGACTGCTCTATGCTTTGCCCGCAAAATTCAAATTTTCTCATGTTTTTTGCAATTTGCATGTCATTATCAGATTGTATGTTAATCTAACTATGATTGGCGACCGTAACAAATATTTACTTATAAATTATGATCATAAAAATCATCAATAATCTCTCTAAAATCATGACATTTGAGGCCAATTCTAACTTAAGAAGTTGTATTGCTGATTCTAATTATTATAATTCTGAAAAGCCATATTTGTTACGGTCGCGAATCATATTTTAATCAACATTCAACCAGAGGGGCAATTCTGGTAATTTTAAGATCGTTCCAAAGACTACAATAGCATGATCGTTCACAGTCTGATCTGTCTCAATCTGTCAAAATAATATCTAATTTTCCTACATTTTTGGCAAGTTTTTGACATTTGTTTGTCGCCGAGATGAGACTGCGACTAGATTTTGAATGTTTTAAATTACGAGAATATTTGGCCTTCTAATATTGACCTGCAAATTTCAAAAAACTTAAATGTCGCGGGCTACCTTAGCGCATTTAATGACTAACAAAAACAACAGTTCTTAGATGTATAGGACCAATATTATAGTTATGTGTGTAAGGCAAAATGGCTTTTCTGGCCCTCCTTATAATTAACACCAGACAAGCAATAATAATATTAATGATGTATCAAACAATGATAATTATACTTAATATGTCAAGCAAAAAAAAATGTTAAAGGTAGCAAATAGATATTATACATGTATGACCTTCACCCATTTTTCACTTGTTAACTCAAAGGCAGGCTAGTACCACGCACCCTACTTTGTAAGAAGTAAGCACTGGTTGGCAGGAACATCGACACGCAACCTGTTACCGATTCGATAAGTACATGATTATGGACCTTTTTTTTCTGGAAATTTCCAGTTGGTTTATGAAGTTTATTAAAAAAAAAAATTGTTTGAGGTTGAAAAGTTACAAATGGTTACCCCCAACTCATCCGCTAAAAGTAAAACTGATCGCGGATAATCAAAGAAAAAAAAAATTTTTTTTTAAATTTGTTTTTCCATACTTTTTGATCGCATAGGTATTGCACTTTTGTAGGAAACAGCCATTTTTTAAATAACCGACGAAAAATTTCAATGTAGGGGGGTCCACAATCATGTACTGGATCCATGGTAACTGACTGCGCGTCGATGTCCCTGCCACCCTGTATACCTGTACTTTATGAGATGACAAAACACTAATATGCATTCTAATACTGCACATAGATCTTTGCTAGTCTTGATAAGTTCCTTGGTGAGTATGATAGTTTCAGCAAAACCTGATTACATGTTTTATTTGACATCAGTTAAAATCCTTAATTTTTATATGATTATCAAAAAGGATACGGGCTGTGCCTTCTGTCCTACATGTCATATACACGCAAGCTGCCTGTGTGTGACTAGAGGGCCTTCCAATAGTCAAATGGCGGGACAGCGCCATCTTGTAGAAATTGCAGGCAATGTCTATGCACTGTTGATTGAGACGTAGTTGTTGGCAGAGAGCTGTAATGCCTTCACGGGCCTTTCTTAGTGTCACCTCTCTGGATTCCTGCCCAATACCAGCGTTGAAGGCTGCAGAGAAGAAAGTATGATTGTTTAATTGATGTTGGTTTTTGAATAATTAAAATTAAGATCACCATCATTTACAAGTTTTGCCAACCTCTATGGGGAAAAGTCGCGAGTCATCATTTAAAAAGAGTTTCTATAGGAATTTTGACAGAAATTAAATATATCTGACTGGGATACATTATGAAATATCTATGAAAAAAGACCGGCTGCTCACTTTTATAGGAAGGCTTTACTCTACTCTTTTTGTACTTGCTAATTATGTGTATACAGTTAGATTATTAAATTATATCCAACTTGACATACATACATAGTTCTAACTAAAGTGGTAACTATGAACTAAATCTTGAGTAAATTACTTGTTGCTTTCTATATCAAGATCGTATTTACCTCGTCCAAAACCTGTAGCTCCTCCCTTAGACTCAGCAGATACGAACTGTCCGATGGTAGAAGCACCGCCATGGGCGTTCTCTTGGAACTCAATTTCAGCAACAATAATATTGTCTTCCAACACCGACCCGCAGTTCGTACACACTGCATCACCACGGGCCGGGTCCACCTCGATGTCTGAGGACCCGCAATGCTTACATTTCTTCCCAGACATTCTTCTGATCACAAAAATGAGAACATAAACATTGACTAAGATTTAGGTTAAGTGGAGATATAACAATAATTATAAAACTTTACCGATACCTTTAGATAATTACCTAGCAACTAGTCTTAAACTAACGTGCTATAAAGCAGTCGTACTCTATGTTTCACCTTTGTATTCACTAAATCTTATTCGAGCCGGGGTAAAAACATAAAAATGTTCGCACTTTCGCAGTGCAGATGGCTGTAGTACTATTAAGGCACTTGACGTTGGCAAGGGCAACTTGGCGTTTGAAATTGAAAAACAAAGAGAGACTATACAAAACCCTAGGAGTAGGAAGAGGACATCAAAAAAAATGAGCAGGCTCAAAATCAGAGCAAAACAAATGGAGCACTCGGCAACTGACACTGACAATTTGACAGTTTTGACACAGGTTCAGTTGACTTTTGAAGGGATGTACTCATTTTAGAAAAGACTAAAACTTTTTTTATAGCCAGTTTCGTTTCTAGGCTAGTCTTCTAGTTTAGTAACAAGTAACTAAAGTTAGTAAACTATAGTAGTAATGACACGGGTTACAAAACCTACTAATTTTCCACCGAGATTCGACATATTGGGATTAGAACATTGCAATTATATAATCATAAATTATTCAAATTAAGATGGATGCTCCAAGGTAGCCCGCGAAATTAAAATTTTCTTACGTTTTTTTAATTATAATTCTGTAAATACATATTTGTTACGGCCGCGAATCATATTTTAATCAACGTACAACTTAGTACTGATCAGCAAATTGCAAAAAACGTAAGAAAATTTTAATTTCGCGGGCTACCTTGGAACAACCTCCTTAAGCCAAGCACACATTAGAGCTGCAACGGGCCACGCATTTTTATACAAAAAAGTTGTAGTGTACGGCTATCATAGTGCTAAGGCCAATCTGCGGAGTAATTGCGTAACACACCCACTTTCCCAATCTACAATTTTATTGCGTTATGTGGTCGAGCAGATGAATTCTTCAAACATTTATAGTGATGAACTGATGAGTTTAGAATTTTCTTCGAAATTTAAAGTGTATCTGCTGGGCAAATAATGCACTCTTTACTCTCTCATACAGTGTTGACCCTGCCCATAGTGCTTTGTGGAACAGCGGCTGTTTTTCAAATTTATTTTGGTTAGCCAATGGTCAACCCTGGTGTAACTTTCTTTCTCATCATCCACCAGGCCTCTCAATTTTATTTGGGTCGGCCCAGTACGTCTTTTATTCCATTAATCCCATTCCGATAAATTTTGAGAGAGTGTTCAATTCCACCCTTGCCATAATAATCATCTTGCACACAATAAAAATTTTATGGTTTGCCTCTTGCTTAGAGTGGCTTAACTGCTTAAGAGCAAACAGACTTACCTTTTTTTAATGTGCTTCAAGGAAGCTTAAAAAAATATTATGAAAATTATCTTCAGAAAATCAATAGGTAGAGTTTTTGCTGTAAGCTTTATCTAATTAGAAAATAGGTGAGACAGTTGACTATTTTTATTAATAATTTGAACTATGAAAATGCAGTGAGTTTTCTTGGTAACTCCGCTGAGTCAGGCAACCTTGTTCAACCAAATATTAGTGACGTCATAGAAATGAAGCTTCGCTATTGGTCGGTTATCACGCTATACTGTATTTTTAGACGATGAGATCACCCTTGAGTTTCGTTTAGATTGAAGTATGACGATACGTCCAAAAAGTAATTTTGTTTATGATAATAGTCGGCGCTTATGTCGTTTCGTTACGGAGCGTAACAAATTCTAAGGAGAGAAGGGCATCCCCAAACCGACGACGACGTCATCGTTTGTGTGCAAACTGCAACGATGAGTCATCATTGTTGTGTTCTCGTTGGATAATCTTTTTCTATTCAAGGCGCCTTATTTTGATTCCATCGCTGTCATTAGTGAACTGTCACAAGAAACTTCGCAGCATTTGATAGTTACGCGGAACTACAAACTTTGTTTGAACTTGTAGATCGCATTGATACGCGTTGTTTGACGGACAAATTACGTAAATCGTATGTCGTGTTGAATCTTGGACTTGAGTGAATCTGAACTGATGACGATGAAGCTAGAAATCAGTGATAGTCAATCAAACCAGTCGGACATTTCCTGCGATGATAGTCAATCGTCGCAGGACTCCTCCACAAATGATTTCGTTTCCTCCGTACCGACCTCTCGATCCTTACTTACGGTAAGTAATTTAATACACAGTCCAAATTCCTCAGCTTGATGATATATTACTTCAAACAAAGGTTACATTTGCATACTTCAAAATAACTATAATTTGGTAGTTTTAAAGTTGTTTCTTAGTACTTTCAATGGGTTTGGAATGTCATAAACTGCTGTGCGATGATGTGATGCCTGCCAAGTATCAGTTTTTCACCTTACTGGTTGTAGTTTCTTATTTTTTACTACATTTATGATATTAACAACAGGTTTAATTGTCCTATTCTGTTATAATTTAGTAAGACCTTGGTGACACCTGACTTCCTGGTATAGCATCATGCATATTATCCTTGTTATTTAGAAAATGTAACTGGCCGTCCACAATATGCATCTGTTGTTTTGCCATAGAGTTTAAGTGCTGTTTTATTGAGGTTCCTTCGGTTTAAGGAAATCCCTTTTACAATATGTGTCTAAAGGCAAAAAACAACAAATTATATTCTAAGAATACAAAGGTCTACTGAAATATGATTATTATGTACTTGAATCTGAAACATAACATAGGGAAAACAAACAAGGTGCTATGTAGTTACTACCGATTTGAAAACACAAATAAATGATATGTAATACAAATTGTGTTCTATAAGAGATTGTTTGGTAATAAACAATCTCAGAAACCTTTGATTTTTATTTCTCTTTTTTTTATTATTTTCTTAGGCCTACTGTTCAGTTATGTAACTTTTGCCAGGAATCAATATTAATATTTTTTTCTAAATTTAAAAGATTTGTAGTAATTTTGTATATTTTTTTTGTTTTTCTTTATTTAATAATATCTAAAGTAGAATATATTTACATTAACTGCAAATAATAAAATTACATTCTGAAAAATCAGTGATTAATTAAAGCAACAATCTAAGAACAATAAAAATAATATGATTGGAGTCTTCACGGTTAGTTAACTGACTGATAATAACACCCACTCGATATTTATATCAAAATAACTATTATAATAAAGCTTATCCATTACAAAATAATAATCATTATAGCGTCTACAGACAGGATTGGTCCACACTAGCTGAAGACAGCAAGTGAACAGGAGAAAGGGAGGCCTTTGCCCTTCAATGGTACAAATCTATTTTTATATACTAATATTTTATAGAGGTAAAATTGGTTTGTAAAATTGGGTACTCTCTGGAACTACCGGTCCGATTTGATTTTTTTTTATTCAATTGTAAGTCCAATTCTTGAGGAAGGCTATTTAGCATCATGCTATGACCCCTAGGAGACGAGCAAAATGAAAAAATTCAGAACAAACGCTAAGTGAAAGTGCAGGCAGGTGATGTGATGCACCGGGGCTGCGGGTTGTTCGAAAGAGATACCGTGGCCCGTTTTTTTTTTTTGTTTTCGGGGGGAAACCTTCGAAAGACACCCGACCTCCGGGGAGAGGGGTCGGGGAGTGTGGGATTTTTACCTCACTAAAACCACCCCGGTGATCACCATCCGCGCATGGGGGTGGTCCCGGTTCCTCTTAAAAGACCAACTCCGGGACCATCCCTGCGCAACGCCTGTAAGGCACATCCCTGGGGAGACTGTAAAGGGGCCTGCCCTAAGCCTTGCTATGCACGGCAGCATGTGACCACTGTGCTACCGTCTTGGCTCAGGCAACTGAAGGAACACGGGTGGGTTTTAGTCAGTATAAGTCTGACACACCCTTCCGCTCAGCCCAAAAAAAAAAAAAGGTGATGCGATGCAATGGGGTGGATTGGGGGAATAAGAAATTCCACATGGACGAAGTCGCAGGCAGAAGCTAGTAATGAATATAGATATAGGGTTAATACAGTACAGTAATATTTTGCTGCACAGCCTGTGACAATAGAACCATATAAGTAGATATGTTATGCGGATTGATAACAGCGCTTATCTAATATCTCCTGATAATATGGATTTATACATGTTAAAATGAGTCACTTTTCTTTAAATTTAGTTGATGTGTCATTGCGAACATATTTACGACTTAGCAGTGAGTAGGTTCTTGGAAATTATGTAGGCTTTTTCACCAACATGCTGATAAATTTATTATTTTTTGATGATTGAAACTGTTATTAACTATGTATGTAGTCATATTTCTAAGTTGTTTTTTATTTAATTGTTTATCTTTTGTCATTCATGTTAGTTTAGTAGTCAATATTATTTTGATGTAACTTTTAATAAATTTTATTATCTTTAGGTTATTAAAAAGATAAGATAGGATATACAAAACAATGCTTTAAATGTAGGGTAAATAGTTTTTTTAAATATCAATAATATGATATCATTTTGTTACAAAATTTTTATTTAAAATAGTGTCCATGGAGTTTCTTGTCCATTCTTTTCCATAGGTACCTACTATGCTTTGGTATGGCCAAAGCATACGGCAAAGCATATGGATAAAACGTAGGTACCTATGGAGAAGAACTAGCTTCATCTTTCCTCCTTGACAATTCTAAAGTGCCTGTAATTGGTTTATTTGAAATAAATGCTTTCAGTCTTGAGTTATTTAAAGTTTTGGTCATTGGCTTTATAATTATTATAAAGCAAATGACCAAAACTGTATTTTATGAAGAATAATTAAGGCAATACCTAGGTCCTATAAATTAATATAAATTGTCAAAACATTTTCCCTGACCAAATACCAACTAATAGTAATGGTGACAGGAAAATACTAAAGTGATCTTAATTTCTTTTATGGCTTGATAGTCGACCAATATGGATCCCTTTTCTATGAAGGAAATTATAATATTGTTAGATTATTATTACTGAGTAGCTAATGAGGATGTTAATAATTTACATCCATTTATTTATTTTTATTTATTTATGGACAGAGATGGTACAGAACAAAGAAAGGTGGAAGAATATGTCCTGAGCCTTTGCCCAGCCGTGGGACAAAATAGGCAAACGGAAAAAAAATAATTAAAACAGTAGCAATACTTATTACATTAATTAACATAGAGACAATAATACATAAACTCACACCTTCTCTTCTCCCATGGTGGTAGGCAGAAACTACAGAACGCCATCTCCTATGATCCTTACATACTACTTTTACCTTGTTCATACATCTGGTCATACATGTTAATAATTTATACATTAAATTATCCTTAGATACAGAAACAGCATAGTTACTGCTGTTGGTTCCTCCTTCTCGGGTGGAGGAAACACAATTTTGTTATTATAGAAGCATAAAACAATACATACTGGCGCTGATTCCCTTGTTTACAAACTAAACTTAATTTAAGTTCAGTGCATCTTTTTCTTTGTATGTCATTAAGAAAAGGACAGAAGATAAATATTAGTTTAGTCATGTCAAATTAAGATACTCCATAGACAATTTAGACGTGATTAAAAAATTGGCAACTAAAAATGAGTCAATTTACGTCAGGCGCTGACTATTTTGACAGGACTAAACTAATATTTATCTTCTGTCCTTTTCTAATGAAATGGAAAGAATAAGATGCACTGAACTTAAATTTAGTTTAGTTTGTGAACAAAGGAATCGGCGCCACTGTCAATTTGAGACAGGTTTACTTGGAAGGCTTACTTGACAACTACACTACACACATAAACATCACGAATGTAATCCCCGAAGCGTTATGTAGAGGTGTACACACAGTGCACCCACAATTTGCCAGTTATGGGGCGAGCATATTGCCATAAACCGGGTACAGGTCTAGAGTGATACTGAGTGAAAAAAAAATTTTTTTCTTTTTCTTTTATTAGCTTTGTTTTCAATGAAAAGATAATGTTAATTAAAATGGACTTGAATTTATTGAAATGAATGATTTCTGTAACCACGTTATGTTCATAAAAGGATTACAAAGAATGTTTCTTTTTATGTACAATGTGGTAGTTAGTAATACATACATCCCATGGAGACAAACAGATACCACAAGTATTCCAATGTTTTATACCTATTAATTGTCTTATAAATACAAGTAAGTAACAGAAAATTACCTTGAACAAAATACAATTAAAGAAGATAGGATATCTTTTTTAACCGACGAAAAAAAACTGAGGAGGTTCTCAAGTCGACGCGTATTTATTTTTTGTTCTTATGTATTGCCGCGCATAACTTTTTACAGAGTAGTCCGATTTTGATAATTCTTTTTTCATTGGAAAGGGTATACCCAAAAGTTAGTCCCGTATAAATTTGGAAAAAAAATCCAACCCTAAGATTGGGAAAATAGGGGTGATTTATTGTTCACTCACAGATTTGAATGCTGAGTTGTGTATTATTACTCTACTCAGTGCCACATATGCCTGCCCTTTGGCAAACAATTAGTAGATTATAGCCACAAAAAATTATAAAATAAAAACTTTTAAACAAAAAAAATATTTTTAAATTAATTTATTTTGTCCCACTGCTGGGCAAAGGTCTCCTCCATTTTTCCACTTTTCTTTGTGCTGTGCCTTCTCCGTCCGGAACGAGTGCAAGTCATCACACCAGACATATTTAGAAAACCTATAAAGTTATACTAATATTAATAAAGACATAAAATATTTTTGTTTGTATGTCATGTATGTAGGGGGTAATCTCCGGAACTACCAGTCAGATTTAAAAAAATCTTATTGCATTTTATAGCCCAATTCTTAAGGAAGGTTATAGGCTAACATCACGCTACGACCATTAGGAGACGAGCAAAATGAAAAAAACTCAGAAAGAACACTAAACGAAAACGAAGTAGTACCACGGGCGAGCGATGGGATGGGATACGATGGGATGCGATGGGCTGAAATTTAACCCCCCATCCCAGTTCATGCTGGACATGGCCATATCCCAGGCTTCGCCACAACACCTTGTCCTCAGCCTTCCGCATCCAATCTGTCCTAGCCACCTGGTTCGTGCTCTAAAAATTAGTTCAATTTACGCACACTAGAGGCGCTGTTCAAGTTCCCATACAAAATACTTTCGTTGACCATACGAATGTTTTTTCGATAGTGATTCGTGCTAGGGGCACTGTTTAAGGTCGTCGATCCACAATGCATAGCAGCTCCCTAATAATGTAACACTATCTGTCTCAATTTGAATAATTTTTAAGGATATTGCTAATCCATTCCTTCATATGTTCGAAAATAAAATCTGCTCAACAAAGTAAATTACTCAATTAGCGTTGTTGTCAAACTGTCAAAATGAAAGGCATTGCTGCTGATAGTGCGTTGCGGAATTACTGAGCTGGGGGGCACCCCACACTACGCTTGCTGATATGATAATGTAAGTAAGTTCCGTACAAATTTGTAGGTGGATGTAACTACAAAAATACGGTTTTTCTTACGGTCAACGAGAAGTAGTATTATTTTGATTCCCTTGCGAGTGTCAAAATATGCGGCATAAACGGAACGTAAACGCCCGTATCTTTTGATTCCGTATATTTAGAACTTTGATTTTTTCAATGCTTCAAGAGATTGCAGCCCTGAGTATTTGATATTAATTTCAACTTGATAACTTTACGCGTTCCTGAGAGAAAAAAGGTCTTGACAGACGGACATCGATGTGATCTTATAAGGGTTTCGGTTTTCCTTCTGAGGTACGGAACCCTAAAAAAAAGCAATGAATTGTTATTTGGTTCTCTGTCAGTAAAAATACTCGCCTTGCTTTATTTTTTATTTAAAAAAATATTTTAAATGTTGCATGCCTAATTTAAGGTAAATTTTTACAGGGATTAGTCTTGTAAACACCTTTATTTTATACAGATACTTTCTTAGCAAATAAACAATTATGATGATGATTTATGTGGAAAACTAATCTTAAAAACTTCAAAGCCGACGCAAACGGAAATGCGTATAAAAATAAGGTATAATTATAATAATTATCGAGTTCTTTTGCGGTGTTTTTGTTAAAGGTAACACGTGTAAGCGAACCATGTACCAACTTAAACAAATACTAAGGAGTTATGATAACAATTTTGTTTTGAACAATGGTGTTTCCTTAATTGCGTAACCTCGGCTTTAATTTTCCAATATGTAAATCTCAGTGTATCCTTAATTAACATGATTATGGTTAATTATAACGGGGATATCGCAAAACCGTTTTTGTGTGTATTTTGGGAATTCCAACTAAACAAATAAACCTAAAATATTTAAAGTTGTAATTGAAGATAACTTGTTCTACTAGGCTTGTTTTTAAGCGGTACAAACGAATATTGAAAATTATTTTTTCTGATAAGATTTGTTATGATAATAATTAGCATGACTCATGAAATGTTACGTAATGTATGATTTTATCATCTCCTTTCGTATTGATATTATCAAACAATCAACTCAGCCTATCGCAGTCCACTGGATATAGGCCTCTCCCAGGCTGCGCCACAACACCCTGTTCTTCGCCTTCCGCTTCCAGTTTGTTCCATCCACTTTCTTTAGGTCGTCGGTATTGACATTAGCTATTCATTAATAACGTAGAAAAAGATTAACCATACAGCGTGGTAGGTAGCGACTTAACGAGGCGTAGGCGTAGGCACCCGGCACCCCCTCAGGGTCTATTCAGACGGTCTGCATTTAAACTGCAAGCTAGCTGCAAAAGAGTACTGTGGATGCAGTTTTGGTGCAGTTGATATCTGCATGGAAACTGCCGATCGTATATTAAAGTGCAGCTAGCATGCAGTCGGCGTGCAGCTAAAATGCAGTCTGTTAAACCCTAACTGAAATAATGACGAGACATCATTTTGGTGTAAATGGTAAATGATTTTATTTCTATAAGTAGGTTTTTATAAACACTCCCACGTCAAATCGTGTAGGTAATACTGTTGTATAAATAAACTACAGGATTATGTAACCTCATTTGCCTATTTTCCAAGAAGACTATCTGGGATTAATGGGCTTGTGGCTAAGTAATAACAGCCACATGGGTCGAGCGATCAGTCAGCGTCCGTGGATGGGTGACCATCTTAACTCACCAAGACCCCTCCGTGCCTCGGAAAGCACGTTAAGCCGTTGGTTCCGGCTGTCATTCGTGGTGGATCTTTGAGAGTCGTTACGGGTCATCAGAAGCATGAAAGACTGACAGTCTTACCAAGGGGTTTCGTGTTACCCAGTAACTGGGTTGTGGAGGTCAGATAGGCAGTCGCTCCATGTAAAATACTGGTACTCAACTGCATCCGGTTAGACTAGAAGCCGACCCCAACATAGTTGTGAAAAGGCTAGGCAGATGAAGACTATCTGGGATTAATACCACAAATCCTTTCCTCAATTAAAATTCTCAAACTTTAGCAATCTAGAGAAACGAGCATTGCCAATATGTATTTAATTGTTATGCTGTAAAATGGCCTACCAAGTAGGCAGGTACCTATTTCCATCTGCTTTTTCCGTTCTGAGTTGTTTGTTTCTGTTATCGTGGTTTTGTCCTAAGCCAATGTGGTAACTGGTAGCAATTATAGCATTAATTTAAAGACAATAACATTATTTAAACTAGAAAGGGTAAGACTTTGTACAAATGTATGTACGACATTAATTAAACTAGTTAAATAGTAAGTAGATAATGTGGCTGGCAATATTGAGTCCAGCGTTTGGACCTTCTTTTTGTCGTGATATTGGCAGAGTTGTCTGAGAGTCATGTGTTGCAATGCTCTATTGAAATACCTGAAATCTAGTCCCGCCTTTGTGTGGTGAAAAAGATCTAGAGCTTCTACTACGCCCAGAACAAATCTGCTAACGCTGCGCTGGTGTTGTGGGCATAGTTTTCTTGAATTCCTGCAACTTTGTACAGAATTTTAGTCTCGCTCTTATTTGGTGAAACAAATACCAAACAATTTTACTCAAGCATTTCTTCGGTGGATATATATGCCTTTCTGAAATTCCTGCAACGTTCTATAATTTTTGTCTCACCATAATTTGGCGAAGCATGTCTGCTTCCCCAAAGTATTACATTTAACCCCAGAACGTCAGTTATGTCCCAAGAAAATCTGCTCTCGCCTTTCTTGGGTGAAGAGGACATCATCATTCTCCTGCTTGTCGGCGAAGAGGACATAACAAACCTGAATCGCTTTCTTTCCTAAGTGGCTTTCTGAGATGCATGTAATTCTGTACACAATATTAGCTTCGCCCTTATTTGGTGAAGTAAATAGAAGAGTCTCCCATAGGTTCTGTAACGTTCCACACGAATCTGGTCATGCTTTTCTGAGGCAAATGGGACATCATTTTTTGAGATTCCTGAAAAGTTTTCTTATTTAGGATTCCTATAATTTACGGACCGTTATTGGTTAAAATTAAGACTCTTGTATCTTTACCAATAATGAAACAAAGACCTCATAGCTTTGCATAGCAGACCCTCCCATATGGAAGAGCTATCACAGGTAAAATTAATTTACGAATCTATTTAAATAAAAAATGCAGTTTGCCAATAAAAAATGCTACTATTGGTAAGCAAAACCGAGCATTAGTCTTGCCCTGTTTGGCGAACCAGAAAAGCCAAACTTCATCAAACTGAAATTTCCGCTACGTTCCATCTTAGTCTGCTCCTGATTTCCTTCCGCAATGGAAACCAAGCGATCTGAACTTCCTACGACATCGTATAGATTTCTAGTAATATTTTGTTGCCGCCCCTTGAGACTTCTTTTACATTCCATAGAAGAAAAATTATTGTATTTGATGACAAATAGTTCTATGCCCTTACGATAACTACACGCTGCAGGTGTGATATTGACGATGAATGATAGTATTCACGTTCGAATGTAAATCCTTTGCTTAACACACCTTGATACAAAAAAATAGTCTCACTTACTGTTATTTATTTATTCACGGTCCGCGAAACATAAAGTTTTTGCTTCAGACGATTGAATGCCTGGGTTGCGACAAAAATGTCTATGACTTGTTTAGCCTTTGATTTGGCTAGTCGTTTCGTCTGTGCCGGACTTTAAACATGTCTAGATTAACCACTAACGGTACCCTACCGACTCGTGATTTATTAACTGTGTAAATAGCAATATTTTATGGTTTAGAACTTACTTGTAGCCTACAAATAATATATATATCATTACATTAATTACTACGCATTCTCGTGACAGTTTTGCTCAAGGTGAAGTGAACTAGGTACCTACTGTGTCTGGTTCTATACGGTACTTTACCTACTTATTAGGGTAAATGACAGTATAATGTAATAACTACTTTAATTTCCATAAACCTTTTGTGCCGATGTTTGAAAAAGGTTATAGCAGGAAAACATTGCGGAGTGGCGATGACCGCGCTCGTCGCTGACGTCACCGATTCGAGGAAAACTCGGGTCCGGGGCCCACGCGTCGCTTGCGCATGTCTACCAACCAGCACTCACGAAACAGACGAACGTAAATTTATCACACATTATGTGACCATTGACTGGCTGGTGGGACATTATACTCGATATTATTCTATGATAATATCATTAAAACCCAAGACGTGGTTCACAGAATTTGTTGCTACGATTTAGTGTTGAGACCTTGAACAGTGGCATGTGTACGCATAGCTCAAGGCAATGCAATGTACAAGCAAGCAGACGACCTACACGATATGCCTTAGCTCACTTGTTTTGTGCTGGAAACTATAGGAAATCTGTTTACTAATTTAGAATAGGGTAGCTGATAATGGGCAAATGAGAATAGAATTCTCGTTACGGTTGTCTTTCCGCTAACTCATGACAATATACTGGTGCATTAGTATAGGTAGTGTGATCTGCAATAAATAATTAAATATTCATTGGTACCTAAAAAATTACATGTGTTGTTAATTTGAATAGGTCTTTCACTTTGACGAGTATGTAAGGGAGTGTCCTAATGACATAACAAAGCATGTAAACAATTTGAACGATACCTACCTATCTAAAGTTTAACTGGCGTCCAGTCCAAGTGTGGAGCTAAACGACCCACTTATCTATCCGTCTGTAACATATTGACACAGTAATAAAATGACGTATTTCTGATTAAATTAATATCAGATAAAATGATATCTAATATCTGCTATTATTTTCTTCTTCGCACGTTTTTTTTTTTGTAGTTGGTGTTGACTTTGACCTTCATTCTGTCATTGTGTTTGGTTTCAAACTCGTTTCTGTTGTGTGGCCGAAAATAGATTACTTACCGATTGTTTTTCTGCTAAATAGGAATTGAGCATCGAATTGTATCGCATTAGTGAGCAGTGCGCAAAGGTTGATTAGCAAGTCAATTAACGCGGGTTCAGGTTGGGCAAGCACCTCACACCTCCACTGTCTCAGATTTATTGTTCCCGTAAACGATTCCAAGATAGTCTACATAGATAGTGATACGTCCTTTTGGTCTAGTTAATACTGAGGCGTGTTTTGTTTAAGTTAGATAGTACGGTTCTCATTACCGTGTTACTTTGGCAGAATTTCCAACCTACGCCCATTCTGCAGACAGTCTTAATATTCATCACCTATTTAAAAAATTGCCTTGTCATGTTCACAACGCGCAATAACGATTGAATAGGTTCAATGGAAACATAATAGGATTAAAAATTGCATCAGAAAATACAACATACAAGTTTAGAAAACGTAACGGTAGTGTATTCGAATAAATTAAGTAAATGTGACGAAACTAAATACATATTTTATGAAAAAGTACTTACGTAAGTGTGATCTTTGTTTTAAAGCTTTTTGGCAGCTGGGATATTACAATACAAATTGGTGTTGAATCGTATTGACGAAAAGAAAATGTTGAAAACATACGACCTTTAAAAAATAAAGTGTATATAGTAAAATGTCGAAAACAATTTGTATAAAGTAACAACAATTTCAGTGAAAAACATTATATAAATCGAAATGGTCCGATACGATGCGATATCAATATGAGAACACATTTATTTCGAACTATGACATCGACAGTTTTCGTGGAAAATGGGGCTGAACTTGTGGAAGCATTGGTTCGCGTGACTGCTAGTCAAGGACGGGCCCTTGAACTGTCCGGGAGTTGAACGACTCACGATCTCACACGAACGATAGGCATAAGCACATGTTTTATGGTGGTGATGACTCGTGTATGTTGATTGATGGTCATTTCAATGTTATCTAGAACTATCTAAGACTTCCGAACAGTATTCAGCGTTGGTTCTGGGTTTATAGTTTCGTCTATGCTATCTTCAGGCGTATTAATGGCAAAAATTGGATTTCCCAAAAGAATTTGCTGTATCGCATCTAAGTTTATAAGTTTTTGCAAGAAGTTTTCATATTCTGGTGAAGTCCCCTATCTTAAAACTAACCGCAAAATCCTATTATCATTCGTTTGAACAGCTAGAGGAACAGTTTGGGTTGCTATTTCCTAAGCCCAGAAAATACTCGAGCCTTAGAGATTTCTTTCACGCATCCTTTTTCGCGCTATGGTTTACAGCTCGGCTTTCCTATTCTAGACCACACTGCAAAATGGTTAAATTATTTTTCAGGCCCTCTCATGACCGTCGTTTTGTATTAAACTTGCTATAATAGGGTCGAACTTAGACCTTGAAAAGCCTGTTAATATTTATTCCGGAATTCTCGGAAAACATATTGGTAGCCCTGAAGCAAAAATTAATTAAGCACCTATAAATTGTTCGGAAAATTACATTTCTGTGAATTTTATTTTGTTATTTCCCTTAATGAGGAAAAGGGTACAGTGTTATCAAAATACAACGTATTACTTGATTGGACTGCTACGGTTTCTCGTGAAAATGATAAGCAATATGTTGTGTGTGTGTTTCTGCTAGAGAGGTGACGTCATGTCTGTATCAGCCCATCTTATGTAATGACCAATTGTGTTATCAGACGGCGTGGTTCCTTTCGTACGGTACTTTATACACCATAATAATGATAGTGTTATTAATATTAATACTGTCTGTATTTATTTGTTTCAAGTCTACGTCAAAACGTGCACTATCATCATTGAAGTCTATACTCATGCTTCTCTTATACGCGTAAATAATTAAAAGATAATAATCAAAAGTCTAAAGGCTAAAGTTGATATGATTGTGAGGAAAGATTATTCTGTAATATGATTTTATAATTGTATTAATGATTCATACAATGTTTTCGTTAACATAAACTGGGAGATTACTCCAACTCACTTGAGAAACTAGACTAATGGTATGTTCGTCGATTGTCGATAATCTTTGATTTCAAAATCTCGGACGTGGTTTTATAGTTAGGTGGTTTAATATTCCAGTTCTTCATTTTACTTTACGTTTCTGTTAACAAATGCCGTTCTAAATATCTACGGTCAAATCGATTGGAACCTCGGATAAGTTACTTATTGCTACAGCCAGCTGCAGTTTGCCGCATACACCAACCTCATTATTTCTGATGGACAATATTGAATTAAGGGTCCTATCTCTTTACTATTCACTAACTGATCTTCAGTCTCCATTTTCGAGTTGTCACAAGTCTTTTCAAGAATTGTACACACTACCTAGAGATATTGTGTTATATTCATTGTAACAGTTCGAAGCGATGCAATTTGTTTTGTTCTGTTTGATGATTCATTATCATTACAGGCTTTGTGGCGGCAAAATATGAAGTACTTATACTTTGTTTGCTCCACTGGCTACTATCTAAGGATAGCAAATGGCCTACTTAACCATGTTCGTCTATCACAACTTTTGTTTCAGTTTGATTTACTGCACGAAAAGTTTGTTCGACTTGTTTGCTTCAGTTTCTTACTAAACACTATAAAAAGAAAATGGAAAGCCCAGATCATTTAGTCACACCGCTGTTTTGTTTCTCTTGCCAACTGATACTCTTAACTGCATGAAAATATTTACTTCCTGTGTCATGGAAAAGCTATTCCTTGAATTATTGGAACATCGCTTCATTCAAAGAACCGTAAAAAAATGTATTTGGCTCGGTTAACGAATTGTTGAAATGCTTGGACATAGGACGTTTTCGTTCCGAGGCGATGTTTGCGCGTGCGCCGTGCCGCCGCTTGGTATCATACAAAACCGGCCACAACCGCGCCAACTGACTCAGTCTGATATAAAACATTCTAGCTACGCGTACGTCTACAGTTTGTAGAAGCCTTCATATGAGTCATACTCTTATCATATTGTGAATTGCCGCGCCGTGTGTTTCGCGAACTCTTTTCATTGTGAACTTTTAATTTGTTACCCTTAGTGGATAGTTTATATAGCAAGTTTGGACAACATTAGTGGAAAGTGGTCTTCATGTCTCAGCTGGTGCCATATACCTTCATCAGCAGCGAGCAAGACGAAAGTCTGATGTTCGCTACCATGTTTGACTACCAGGCAGACGAGTATAAGAAGCCAATGGTGAGTTTTGAAAACATTAAGTTTTTGTCAGTTTTTGCATCATGGGAGCCAGAGTTTAGCGCGACACTGCGTGAAGTGACTTCGTAAACAACTTTCTCAAGTTGGGGACAGTTAGTTCAATGTGTGAATGGTGCAATCTTTTTAATTTTTGTCGCCTTTTTTAAACTTTTAACACCGTCTATCTGAGTGACCTTGGGACAAATTCAATATCCTACATTAGCTGTTATTATAACAATTCAAAAAGATGCAAACTTTATTAAAAAAAATGAGTTCTACCCTGCGTATGCAAGAATTAATTTAACGCTTTAATTTGAAAAACAGTACTGGTACTGTTGTGATACCAATAATAGGGTCCCTGTCGCTTGGAACTGGCTAGAACGCTATTGGTCCGTTGCTTGTGCGAAAGGACGAAGACTAGATCTGACGTGACCTGTATCACGTTTGCCAATGTTTGAAGTTTTAAACTTTTTCTTCACCGTATTTTAACCTATTTGCAGTTCTGTTAACTTTTCTCTTAATTAATCGTATAAGTACCCAATCTTGCTCTTATTATGGAATGTTCTAGAAATGCTAGCATTTAACACCTGTGTTACAATATGTTCGTTTGACAATATTTACGTCAATAGCAATTCCAGGAGTTGTTTGTCTTTATTCGTATTGTTACAATAATTTATTCCTATTATTAGACAATGACGCAACCTCCACTATCCGAACAGTATGGTCAGTATGGTCGTCCTCGTCGACAATAAAATATATTATTAAAATTTTTGCATTATACCGCTTTTATCAGTTCCGTCGGTTTGCAAAAGATGGCGCTACTGGCAGGTTTGCGCGCCAATTTTATCTCCAGATACGACGAACACAGCACGATGTGATAATACTGGAGAGATAATACTATCAATATTATATTTGCAGTTATGAACTCTCATTTTCATGGACACAGAAAAATTAAACAAAGCATTATCAATATTTTTTTAATCACGTGCATCATTTTCACTGTCTCGTGTTGAGGTTTTCTCCCTATCACTGCGTGCCTGACGTCACATATGGTTCGACGAGGTGACGTCACCCGATGACGTCATCTTGCCCCACTGCGCAGTGCGCGAGTCTTGAGAAGTTCCACGAACTTCGCTACCTGAACCATTATTATAATGTAACGACTGTACAGTTTTTACATTATTTTTATTGATCACTTATAATCAAGATTGCGATAAAAAATCTGAGCTGCCTCCTTGAGTTTTAAAATATTACCTACAGATTTGAGGAAATTTTAGCTTGGTATTTCCGTTGCCCGATATCTTCCTTGAAGTGGTTGTGGTCACGTATACCTGTGGTGCATTTAGGCACCTAAACTTGTTTTTCAACCTCAATTCATTTCTTTTCTACTAGTGACTCATAGAGTTAAACGGCACGTACATAAGTAGCTATGTATATGTATTTCATAATCTTGCGTGAGAACATATTTATTATTCCTAGATTTTTGTTTCATTCTCTTATGCTTATGATATTATATTTTAAATAAAAAACGTTAAATGAAAATTCCCACACTACCTACAAAACAGGAAAAAATATATGAAAACAAGCTTATCGGATGACGTCATACGCTAGACTTGTTTACTTTCAATATGCATGAATGAAATCCTTGGATTTCCCCAACACTTAGTCTAACTTAACAATGTGCGTTACCTACAATTTTGGTCCCTAAAAGGTTTTATGCTTATCCTCGACTACCACATAATAAATAATTACACCACGTTGTAGTAACCTCTCCTTTGTGTTACGTGAGAGTATCAACACAGGCGTGGCGAAACGAAAGTGGGGATATCTTATCCCCTCCTCTTTCGTTGATAACTTCAAAGGACTTTCAACCAAGACAGCAGCCCTATCCCCCCTGAAACATCCCATTAAATCCGTGTACGTTGCAGAAACAACTGATCTTTTAGGATCTGATAAACGAGACTATCAGTTGCGTAAGCGCAACCGGATTTGCCGGGCGGCGGGGCAGGCGCAGCGGTGATGGTAACCTTTGCGAAGCGAAAACGTCAAGTCCGGCTGACTTGACCCACTTCGCGCGCTTGTGAAATTTCTCCTGCGCCTGACTGCTTCCAAGAACACGTCTGTGGTTGGGGAATCCCCACACGCTAAAACGCAACACGCCACCATTTACCTGCCTTGAACAATTAATTGTTATTACAGCATTTGCTGTTACTGTATCATCATCATTAAGATTATTCCACCTTTAATTGGTAACCTATTTATTTCTTTTGACGCAAGTAACATAACCATAACAGATGCATTGTCTATTGAAATGTAAACTGATTTCAAAATTTCAACCAACCATTAACCTCGTTGACTTGAGCAGATGTATTTTATTGACGGACACCTATTAAACGGTTGTAGTCAATACGTGCCGGATGTGGACAATTTGTTTTAATTGTAATCAACTCGGAATCGGCCTTAGTTGAATATTGTCAAGGAAAACCACTGTCTGGACTTTCTTGTGTGGTCTTACCTCAGCAGGACTCTGTGTGGCTTTTACTGCTTTTTACCCTATAACAATTCTACGCTTATGAAGTAAATGGCTTTTCCCATTTCGTTTGAATGAATTCGAACAAGTTTTTCACCAACTTTCCGTCGGTTTTTTCGAAATCGTGAATCGAGTTTTATCCTCAAATGCCTTGATTGTAAAGGGATGCGTAATTACAACTTTGTGGTTCGCCGTAGTAGAATGAATTATTATCGATAGTATCGTGTAACAACGGATTAGATAATCTTTATTAAGCTAATACACGCGGAGTTTTCCAAGAATATTGTGAATCATCGGAAGTAGGCAAGCCATATTTTTGAATACAGACATGACAAATACTTGTCATTACTGGTTAGCAGTTAATATGCCATGATTTACTCGTTTATTTTTCAAGCTTTTAGCATTTGGTCGTTGGGTGACATTAAATTGGGCCAAATTATTCATTGATATACAGTAAAATAAAATATGAATGAGATGACAAAACTTATTATAATTAGATGCACCAAGAGCGGTTTTTTATCCTCACTTCTAGAATAAATTTTACATAACTTCATCGTCATGTAGTTCCATATTTATTATATTAAGCACTTGAAAATATAAATATTTATAGTCACGTGTGCCAATTTTAAAGTCATTATAAATAACTGGCCCTCCTGGCGTATCCAATTGATTAAGTCGTTATTCTTTGTCCCGTTTTTGTGAGCTGTCTGATCTTCTATTTTATGGTCCTTTGTAATGCAATATAAGTTCTTATGTTCATAAATTGCAATGGATAGGTGTTCTGATGCAATTCTCCAATGTAGGTAAAAAATTCGCGACCTGCACACCTGCGCGCAGTCGCGCACTGACTACTGACGTCAGGCTTAAAGCACGCGGTGGTAGTATGTGCAAACTTATTGTCTGTGCAACAATTTTAATAGTAAATTACCTTATTAAGACATTTTTTTTCTTCAATCTGTCTTTGGCTTGGTAGTTAAGGATAACACTCCTGGTTAACATTCCCATCATCCCTGCATGTCTGTCTTGCTTTACGACAATTCCAAAGATCCTTTAGCCTTTCATTTCTATTCTAACAGTACCTACCTGTTATTACACCGACTCCATTAAATCGCACTACACAATAAGATATTACGAAGTGATAGCTGTACTATACAAAACGAGCTTTTATGCAGTTGCACAAGTAGCTACAATAAACTCTGAAGCTGACTTCTTTATTACCTTTAGAAGATAACACGGCTGCGTTATCCGTTTTGACCCATTACATAAAGTGTTTTCCATTGTCTCCTGGCGTTCATTGCTTTCGAACTATGCTGCGTACAAATCTTACAAAGATAACAATATTGGAATGATAGTAAAAAGGTTTAGTTGGGTGGTTCTTTCTCTTTCTACAGATTGGTTTGTGTGCTTATGGAATACTTAAGTGCGAAGCAAGCATTCTTCTACTGTTCAAATATTGTCTATGTCTAGTAAAGTTGTCATTTAGAGTGTGTTTTTTCTAGACAGTCTTATTTTGTATGGAGTGTAGGACATTATAAAACTTGGCAATTATACCTTACTGTAATTTGTCTAGACTCCTAGTCTGCAGCCAATATAATGACTTGCAAATAAAGCTGTAAAGTACAACCATGAAATTTTAAGTCAAGGCAACTTCACAATAAATGAATGTAGATTTTATCATGATTGCTTATAATATTATATTGTTCCCTCGGATCATAGTCAAAGAACATTTTAATAAGTATTACCCTTGGATATTTGTTAACGTTACACTGCTTTATGTTATAATCAAATATAGCAATATTTGATTACAAGTTTACAACATTTGGTTCTATGGATCATAGCCGAGCCTATAACCAAATTCCGTTGGTTTTTTGCCGGAATACATTTTTGTTTTTAATCCCTTTTGTCTTTACCTTTGTATATTTGTTATCGTTATACGGCTTTCTATTCTATTCTCTCCAAGAGAATAGAATAGAAAGAGTCACCAAATTCACTGTTTTTTTGCTGCCGCTGTATTGTCCCTAATCCCTTTTGCCTTTTCTTGCACAAAATAGTTCTCCTCCAATCGATTAGCTATCTCGGTCACATTAAGTTGTTAGACCATGGTAGCTGTCACCGCGGTGCTAAGTCATGCGGTCCGGTCTTGTCGCACCATAACCAACCACCCACGTTGTACAATGTCATGTTGACGTTTATCCATATCAAAAGCATCGTAAAGTCCAATATTTGTCTGCAATTGAAATGTAGCATATTTGTCGTGAGAATATGCTTTCAAGAAATGGTTTTTTTAACATCGACTTTGAGACTATTTGGAATTTAGTGACATTGTTTTTAATCGACCCCAACACATTCTTGGAATTGAAGTTATTTAAAAATAATGTATCGTGGGAAATTGTTTAATGTCTGTCAAACCCTCTACCGATTTATGACGAAGTCTCTACATTCTCAACGCAAAGAGTATTATTTCTTAAACCAGAAATTTGCGATGACATATTGTACTTCGAGGAAAAATCGAAAACGGTACTTCCCACACAAAACTGCATATTTCGTGAGAAAGTAAATGCAAGGTCGCCAATACTGTTAACCTGATGGGATTCCTCTTCTGTATGTGCTTCTAGAATCATAAGACAATTCAAAGCAGGTTCTTTTCACATATAGCAATGTTTGCAACAATTGCAACTTCAGATTTGTCCCCAATATATATAAATTGGAGTACAATAAAATCTATTGTAATAACCGGTCACAACTGACCAAACCATTGTGACGACCACATCAATCTAAGGCGAAACAGGAAAACGTTTTTGTCTTTAATAGTAATTGCGAATAAATAGATACAAATAAAGTTATTTTAGTTACAGACCCAACTGTCCTTATCCGTTTGATACTGAAATTTCCTGTTTGTGTAAGCTCATCAGTTTTATTATAGAGTGTGATATTGGACACTGTCCATGTCATTGTAGTATTCTAAACCCCTTCCTTGTTCATAAACTTGACTCGCTTGATAAATCTTCCCGTGGTTTTTATTGTCTAATAAATCAATTTGAGAATTATTGTGTTTTGGTTACAGAACACCTATATAACCTTAAATAAACCGATTAATCTCCAGCCTTGATGAGAATTTATTATAGGAGTAAAAAATTCAAACAAATGACTCTTAATAAGATCTAACACATTCCATAATGTAAATGAATTCTGAAAGCTGTGGTTGATTGATGCGTCCCATCGCGCCTTTAGTGACGGCTACTTATGGTTGAAAGACCCTAGCACGCAACCATGTGCAAATAAAGAAAAAAGTTATAATATTTTTCTACAGTTTTGAACATAGCTGTTGCCTCCTGGTCCATTGTTAACGTTAACTGTTGTGTTTGGCCTACAATACGGATCTCGTCAAACACAAGGATAACAACGACGTGCCATAAAATTTCAAAAAGTCTATTTACAAATAATGCCACAAACCCTGCCGCTTAAATATTTCCTGGAGCACTTTTGGGAGACATTGTAACGGTGAAACCATAATTGCATCGAATTGTGTTTGTACCGGGGATCCGTTAAAGGTAGTTAAGGATCCCGACTGTTGACCACGGGTATCCAATGAGTCACCCGTTTGGCTCGCACGGCATTCCGCCGGACATTCTGTCCATACCATTTATTTATCTTGATCGCGGGATTATGAAGCTAACCTAGCCTCTACAATTAAACATTTACATAAGTGCAGTAAAGTTGAGTTTTATAATTCTAAACAAAGGATTCCCTGTATAAATTAGCGAGCTTAATTTTCTTTGTTTCACGAAGCAATAATAATTACGTCACAATAATAAGCATGGAGCTGATATTTACAACAGCTGCGGAGTCCTTGTTCCGATTATGGGCAAGAATCGTGCTTACCGCTCCGTAGATTACTGACATTTTCCACGTTTCCGCCTCGAGTGCCTTATTAAAAGATGTCATACTTACCGTTGCAGGCGAACTAATTGCATTAGATCATTGTTATAAATATTTACGCACATTAGATTTGTCCGTTGATGTCGGCCCATTTATAGAGCAGGAATTATCAACTGATGGAATTCCAAACTTGTTGGGACACCGTGAGACTGAGAAACAAATTACTTAGAAGGAAAAGCTATAAAACCTGCATATTTTAATATGCTATGCAGTGATGCATTAAATTAATACAATTATGAAGTCAGGTTAATGTTTCTACTTGCGCCTACAAACAATAGACTTCCAGATATTTTGATAACTACATAACATATTTAAAAGAGTATAGCGTAATTAGCATACCATTTACGAATATAAGCTTTCTATAATTTGTTATCGCAGATAGCTTCATCATCTACATGATAATCACAATTTCAACCCTCGAAAGACTCTTTGAATAATAGGGCTATGAATTGTTGGCAGTCTGCTCCCGCCCACAACAAAATTCGTGATAGACGGCACAATAACCGCACTACCAATACCGACGCCATTATTTAATGAACCCTCGTCAGATGAAAAGGTCAAATTATTTGAAAAGATTAATCTTGTAATTTATGTGGGCCTAACGCGCCCCGACAGATTTCTCGCCTGACGGACAGAGTTATATGATATTGATTTTATATTTTATGTAACCCACAAAGAAATATGGGATTCGTTTTTTTCTGAACGTCTCCTACAATCTTGTTTCATATAGGAAAGCTTTTTGTGGTCTAAATATTTTGATCACTATTGTGCTGCTTTCTCGGTTCACCGTGTCCAACTGCTCGGGTTAGTATTAATCAAAGAACGTATATTCCAATCTATACTATACTATAATAATAATATTATAAAGAGGTATAATTTGTTTGTTTGTATGTAAGGGGTAATCTCCGGAACTACCAGTCGGATTTGAATAATTATTTATGCATTTGCTAGCCCAATTTTTGAGGAAGGTTATCACGCTAGGACCATCAGGAGCCGAACAAAAACAAAAAAAAAGTCAGAACGCTGAGCGAAAACGAAGTAAGAAGCCGGCGATACGATGCGACGAAATTTCACGCGCACGAAGTCGCGGTCAGAAGCTAGTGTGGTATAAATTGTCGGGTGGATAATTTGCACGGGCATGCCAGTTTACTGAGAGTAATGTACTCGTAAATGTTTACGACTGTGGCTGCGTTTTCAATGTTATTTAAATCATTTTTTTGAGATTCCTCTGGCACTGTTATATAGGTTTCGCCATTACGGATTATCGATGATAAATATTTTACTTTTATGGCATTCCGCTGAATTTGTGCGAAATTTTATCGCCATGACCTTCAGAGCGTGTAAAGATTGCATACGAAATCATTTTTTTTTTTAATATACATATTTTATTCTCAGAAGTGGAAGATGCGTTACTTTCAATATTGTCGAATTCTGATTGTTATTATTTCAGACACCAACTCGGTTGCTCGTTCTTACAATAAATTGTTTTGATAACATGGGATGTCGGTAAATAACTGAATTAATGGGTTTCGCATGGCTGCTTACTTGCCGCAATTCTTCGAATCCAATTTTACTACACCTACGCAGTTCTTAATTCTGAAACATTTGCAAAATGTCGCGTGTCATGTTGTTACTGGACCGCTTTTTTGTTTCTCTTTAATTTGCTTATTTCGTATCTCATTGCGAATATTGCAATGTTCACCTATTTATGAAAACACGTTGAAAACTTTGCTTATGTCGTCAAGGATGTTTTTCTCATCGCTATATGAATACAAAGTATAAAAACGACGTAGTTAATAGTATACCTATTACGTTGTATGCTGTACAACTTCGAAGATCATTGAACCCCTGCGGATGGGTGATGGGACTAAAAGTCTTCATGACCTTACCGACCAATCGCCTTGAATGCGATCAATATTTTCTTTTTAAACAACAATTTGATTACTTATTTTCGTTTTAAACAAAATAATCATGTTTTCCTCAATCTTTCTCTTTCCGTTCTTCCCTCCATGTTATGGTTGATTACTCGTCTGTGCGCGCTTATGCAAACGAATCTGCACATGCACGGTTGATTGCACGACTTTGTCAAACTTCGGTATTAGCACGCTTTTAATTACCATGATTGTGAAACAACCCTGTGTTTTAATGACTATTGCTTTATTAGCATTGTACATTGCTAACTTGTTGAAGAAATTAAACATTATAATATCTTTTCAATGCTAACCACTTAACGACATATTAAAAATATAGCCCGCTTGCCTTTTATGAATTAGATCGTTAAACGATATATATTCCACTGAATTTGCTATTTCACGGTAGGATACAAACATTGCTGCTTGTTTTATTTTCTCAGTTAATGATGACGGTTTCTGCTATAACTTCTATGGGTCGGCGGTCACAAAGTTTATTGATGGTCAATAAACTGAATAGCTGCATATCATCCTTTATGATTGTTCACCTTTTTGTAGTAATCTGGTTTCAAATCTGTCATTTGTATTTTCATAGGTACTTTATACGTGAGTGTCAATGATTGAGTCCATAGTTGTCCCGTGGTGGACCGGCGGCGGCGGCCTGGCTGGTCGTGCTCGACATGCTTGCACTAATTCAATTATTCCGTTTATGTACCGCACCGATCGTTGCATATTGAGTTTCTGCCCGACGCACCACCAGCCCAATTAGGAGGACACTAAAAAGGTGCTGCGTTTGTTTGCGCCTCATTGTTCTCATCGGTATCTGGGCTGCCGCCATAGTTTCGCAACTGGCAAGCCTCTGTTTCCTTGTCTTTTTAAGGAATCGAAAGTTGTTGATTTTCTGTAACGCGCCGAGGTGCCTTGCAGTTTGTGCGTAGGTGCGGTGCATAATGCGCGGGGGCCCGTCTGGTCGGCGGCGGCGGTGGCTGCGCCGCCGGTGCCGGGTGCCGAGGGGCGGCCGGTGGTGTTTACGATGCACCGGTGCGGCGGCGCCGAGTGGGGCGTAGGCGTCGCCGGGGGGCGTCGCGCCAGGCTTATCAGACGGTGGCGGGGCCGGCGCGCGAGCCTCACTCCACGTTCTACCGCTGGCCGCGCGTGTCGTGCACGCTCGCTGACACCGGTTTTAGATAACAAAAACCTTTGTCCAGTCGAGGCAATAATATTTACACACTGCGTGCTTCGCGCCGCGTAGTTTCTGAGGGGTTTTCCGACGCCGACCGACATCTGTCAGCCGATTGTTTTCGTTGCGCGCACGCGGGAATCGCGCTTGCTTGTATCAAGTTACGACAAGTTTTTGAAGTTTTTAATGAAGTTTCCTGTTGCATTGTGAAGTGCGTTATTTGGATTGCAGTTAGAGGATATCGGTGAGTGTTAATCTGTTATATAGGCCGAGATATCGCGATGCAGAATGGGAGTTCCCTGGTCGTTTCGTAATGGCAAACACAGATTAGTTTTGTTTGTCATTATCTGTTTTTTATTGCATCATCTAGGTACGTTATTGGTTTACGACATTATCATCACTAAATGGTGTCCAGCTATACTAACAGCTACATGCATACACCTTGCCATAGGGCATGGGTATACGATGTCACTTGACACTATCGAGATGAATGCCCGAGTGGTCAGTATTGTTTGTTATCATGTGGTCTAATCGTTGTTGAGATGGTCGTCGCAGCGTGTTGGAGGCGGTGCGGCGAAGGCGCGCGTGTAACGCCGCGACGCTGCGCGCGCGCACCGTGTCATCGCTCGCGGTCAGTTGAACGAACCTTCCGCCGACCGACGTCAACCTTGCCATAATCGCGATTATTTGCATCGCCATTGTACCCACTGTGGGCTGTAAGTGAGCCTCTAATTGTCTCACCGAGTGTGCGGATGAACCCAGAAGCAACAGATCAATGAGCAAAAAAAAAAAAACGAATTGTATATGGTTTTTGACTTTGCAATTTTTTTAATTTAACGTTTAGCTAGAGTAAATGTGGTCGTATTACAATCATGATAAGAATACTGTGGAACATTGTTTGCTTTCTAGTTTATCGGTGCCGCTGCTGATAATTTTTATTGAATGCCCCATCGTTCCTTGAAGTCATGATAGTGTAAATATTTTTACACTTTTGAAAACGGTATAAAAAGATATTGTATAGGAATATATTAGTAACAGATTATCTCTATAGTTAAACACTAACAGTTTTTTTAATAAGAAATAACACACAATTACAACAAAAATCTACAGCATGACAAAACAAAATTCTAATGACTATAGGTAGGATAATATTTTCAATGATAAGATAAAAAACTAGGAAATGTCAATTGTCGACTCCATTGACGCCATCGATGGTTGGCTATCCCTTCCTCATAATATAAAATGCGATAACACAACAATAACATTAACTAACTGTGTGAATATAACGATCCATTTTTTTACTATAGACAAATCTAAAACAATATCAGAGTTACAGCAATCATTGAAGAAATCTTCAGTCCCGACAATGACTTGATTAAGTACAACCTATCAGCATATAATAAATATTTATCAAAGTAATTTAAGACAAATGTGGGGACATATACATGCACAATGGCATCCTGTTGCGCTATTCAAATTAGTTTTATACAGGAGGCATTATTCTCTTGGTCACATAAAAATGTATAAAAATCTATTTTATGCGGGCTTATTATTCGTCGTGTGTCCTTTAAATGCGTCTCTTCTCTTTTGATGACATCCATAAAGACTATTTACACTTCTACAGTTGTATGTAGGCAAAGTTTTATTACTTTGCTTCACATGACATGAGCAATTTTTTTTTTCTTTCGTTTAAACGATATTTATAACTTAGCAACTATTTACGGTTAAATCAAAGAATTATCTTAAGGGCCCAAAAACGTGGTCTATGTAGATTATATGGTAGTTTCCCTAAAACTCGTAATGCACGCTGCACTACGAGTTTTAAACTTTGTTGTTCCACTGAAAAACTTTGTTGTTCCACTGGACAAAGAAAATTCCGGTCGACTTTTTCCATAGGTCACTGTAATGAATTAGGTTCCTGGTCAGGTATTTCAATACATTTTCCTTTCACGTAGAAAGCGTTGAACACAAATTATGACATACTAATCGGTTAACTGTCTGCATTGTGATATACGGATATGAAGTACGTTTGACAAAACCTTGGGCTTCTGCCAAGCTGATGTCAGTTACACGATTGTACACTTTGCTTGATGTATTGTAACTCGTAGTGACACTGAATCTATATACATTTACGAGTACATCTGAAATTACGTCTTATTTGTTATTTCCAGGGAATAGGTATATTAAATACGTGTATTTTACTAATACTTCCTGTTCACTTTTACATCATATTTTATTATATCTACAGCAGTTAATTTATTCGTCTTTTATCATATGAATATGATCTCTTCACTACACAAGTTCCTGTATAACGTTTGGTATCTTGAAGTTTACTGCATATACCTTTTTCCATTTTTCTAACTGGATTTGAAATTGAGCTAGCTAGATAAATTGCTAGAGGTCAAAGGTCTCCAGCACTCTTCTGCCATGTTATTTCTAGTGCTTTAGACTTTAAAGTTATGTTTTTATGAAATTTGCAATAACAAAAAATCTAACTACTAAAACAAATATATACAGTGTGTCCGGACATGGACTAGCGATATTCTAAATACTTCAATATAAGCTATTTTAAAGTACAATTACACTATAGGCTTGGGTCCAATACACTTCCCCGCTATGTGGCAGCCATTTTGTTTTTTTTGTTAAAATATGCTCTATGCGAGTACAAAAAAAATCATATATCTCAAAGTTTTAGTCATACTGAGATAAAAATAGGCTTATTCGAAAGGCAATAATATTGTCTACCGTCTGCATTACAAAGCAATGTGTTCACAATTCCATAACTTTTGAAAAAAAAATGTGAAAGTCGAAAAAAAAACAAAAAATTATGCAATTCAACCAATAATTGTTAATTACTACAAAAACGACCCTGAGAACTTTTTTATTTTTTATACTAGATCGACAGTTTTTGAGCTAAGCTACAATACAACATAAAATTCACAACTGTATGTCTAATACTTTAAGAGTTATTGTTGTATGAACATAGCGTATGCGCAAGCACAAAAGGCCTTTGTCGGAACCCTAAACAGGAAATCATTAAAAAAACATAACATTCATATTGAATTTTATTTAATGCTTTTTCCAATATTAAATGACGATTAAAATATCTAAAGCAGTTGCTCAAAGTGGCCACCTCCAGCTTGTAGACACACTACGGCTCTCTGTGCCACCTGGGTTGATGAGCGCCTAATTAAATCCAAATCGGATCTAATTTCTTCGGCGGCTGCCATAATTTTTGCGACGAGTTCTTCCCTGGTATTTGGAACTGTAGCGTATACTTTTTGTTTCATATGACCCCACAAAAAATAATCCAAGGGTGTCAAATCGGGTGAGCGAGGCGGCCACGCTACTACACCACCACGACCGATCCACGGCTGTAGATTATTATTTAAATATTCTCTCACTGCTCGAGAAAAATGCGCGGGTGCACCATCGAGCTGGAACCACATACGCCGACGGTATGATAGAGGTAGGTCCATGAGGCTGTCCGCAAACTGTGTCTCTAAGAATTCCAAAAATCTAGCGCCGTTTAATGTAGGTGGCAATTCCAATGGCCCTATCAGTCTATCGTTGATTATGCCGGCCCACACATTTACTGAGAATTCATGTTGAAATGAGCTTGGGCGCACCGCCCTTGGATTTGCGGAGCACCAGAGATGGTCGTTTCTGTGGTTTGTAATCCCAGCTCTTGTAAATTTGGCTTCATCAGTCCACAGTATTCTTTGTAAAAAATTACGGTTCTGTCTCAAATTTCTATTTATCCACGAACAAAACACAGATCTCGCAGCAAGATCTGGTTCGATCACGTCTTGAACCCGTCGAAAATGATAAGGGTGTAACCCTTCTCTTTTCAAAATTCTCCATACATGCCACTTAGACATTTGAAGTTGCACTGAAATCCGTCTAACGCTTAGTCTAGGATCATTGGTTATTAGTCTAAGCACTTCTTCTTCATCTTCGGGCGATACCAAGCGATTGCGTTCATTAACAGCTCTTTGAATACCTCTTTCCGCTAATCTTGAATGCACGTCGATAAAAGTTTGGCGACTCGCTGTAGGCCTGTTAGGGTACCTTCGTCGATATTCTTGTACAGCCAAATTTGCACTTCCATTGCAAACGCCATACACAAAGTGTATGTCAGCAATATGTTGCGATGAATATTGACGCTGTGCCATACTTTATCACACTTTTAAATACAAAACACTAACGCAGCACGTAAACAGCACGGACGGTAAGTGAAAGTAGCGATAGCGATCACAACGCAGGGCGAGGGACAACTAAACTAACCCAACTAATAATTTGTCCTTAAAACTGATTTTGTTTCAGGTAGTGGACTAATACGTTCTATCTCGCTCACTCACGGTAGTAACGAACAGTATTTCTCGCCTACTCTCAGATGGAATACAGTGAATGCCATAAATGACACTCTGGCGGTTAACAAGGACGTTTTGTCTTGCGCATACGCTATGTTCAAACAACAATAGTATTAAACATACAGTTGTGAATTTTATGTTGCATTGTAGCTTAGCTCAAAAACTGTCGATCTAGTATAAAAAATAAAAAAGTTCTCGGGGTTGTTTTTGTAGTAATTAACCATTATTGGTTGAATTGCATAATTTTTTGTTTTTTTTTCGACTTTCACATTTTTTTTCAAAAGTTATGGAATTGTGAACACATTGCTTTGTAATGCAGACGGTAGACAATATTATTGCCTTCCGAATAAGCCTATTTTTATCTCAGTATGACTAAAACTTTGAGATATATGATGTTTCTTGTCCTCGCATAGAGCATATTTCAACAAAAAAAAACAAAATGGCTGCCACATAGCGGGGAAGTGTATTGGACCCAAGCCTATAGTGTAATTGTACTTTAAAATAGCTTATATTTAAGTATTTAGAATATCGCTAGTCCATGTCCGGACACACTGTATACAATACGGTCGAATTGAGAAACCTCCTCCATTTTTGAAGTCGGTTAAAAAGATGTAAATATCATTCCTGTATAGCTGATTCCCGCTTCATCGGTATTTTCTGTAGAAGAGCCACTGTGAAACATTTTGCGATAAGTGCAAGTGTTTGTGCAGCAAAGTGTTCGTGGAAGGGCGATAAGCGCAGTGCCGGTGGAGGCAGCGATTGGGATGCCGCTATCTGCACTGATAACGAAGGGACGAGTCCTGCAAATTGAGACGTAACCCGGACAAAGCAAACAATAGATAATATTTAGATCAATAAATTGCGATTTAGACAACCAAATCGCTAATAGATTTTATGGAAATGTTGTTTACCTGAGTAATTGTACGACCCGTTTCAAATTAATTACTTAGTAATTGTTTAGTAGCTAATTTTAGTACCTAATTATTATTTGTTGGCATATACATTGTAATTTTCCGACTTATTCGACAAGATAAATGAAATATTGTATGTTTTTCAAAACTTTCTACGCAAAAGGAACAACATTTTGGATTTCCACACCTTTTTATGTCGAAACATAAAAACGCGTTTTTCCTTGAACAGAACAAAACACTGTGTGACGTCAGATGATGGGCGTACAATTATCTCTCTCGTCGGCTCTCGGGTGGTGCTAGGCGGTGCCAGGGCCACAGCGAAGTGGCGGCCTTTCCGCACCCAACTGATAAACCGAAATGCTTTCAACTGCGCACGCGCAGCTGAGCCCACTTTGTAACAGATTAACGGGATCCCTCAACGCCTATTTTTGATGCAGGGATTTGCAGTTGCGTCATTGTTTTATCAGGTTGGATTATGTTTTCTGAAGCTCTGATCGTTTCAAAATGGATCAGGTAAAATACTCACGATTTCACAAAATGTCTCCAAATGACACTGACATCAGTTGCTTAGTGTTGGTTTTCGCTAAAATATTGCAGGTAATAAAGCATTTTGTTAGCCCGCAATGAAGGCTCGTGTACCTCAAAAGAAATTAGCATAAGTGCCGCCAAACACAGCGAGCATCGACACAATGGCTTTGTCTCTCTATCCGTCTGTACGTCGCCTAATATAACTGTTTCGTTATATTCTACAATGTTTCTTTAAATGTGCACCGACAAAGTGAATTAGTGTTCATATTTTTGCATTGCGATTCCAAAACGTTCACTATGTCGTTAAACAGTATGAGTAGCGTAAACTTTGTTCTCAACGTTTGCCGTAGCTCGTTTATTACTGACCGGCAGTTACTGGTTGAAAGTAATGCTTACATTGACTTCATACTCTTTATCTGCTTCACCTAACCTTTTAGTATGCATTTTATTTTAAATGCCATTACCCACATAAGGAGTTGCTTTATTATCTCGTTCCGAATCTTTAATTCTCCGTCTGTATCATGTTATTTCCAAGTTTCGAGTTGGACAATTTTAATAATGAGAATTTGTACTACATTGACACTTCAGTCAACCGAATATGCCAACTTTTATCGTATTTTGGTCGAAGTATATTTAACTTTAAATGAACTCCTTAAGTACTGCAAAGACGATTTCTTTGATGGCAATGTAGGCGACGCAATTAAAAAATGAATAAAACAAGGAATACATTTGCGTAGGCGTCGGTCTGAAGACGGCAGTCGCGACGCGGCGACGGGTTTCCGAGGATCTCGACTAATAAATACGTAGTGTTAGTTCAATTCACCACTCTATTAGCTCCATAGACATGCAATCTTTCATGTAGGATTATCGTTAGTAAAAACCTTGTTAACAAGAATAAATATTATAAATATTTTGTCAATCATGTTTCGTAGATAACATCCACATACAATATACGTAAGTACATTCTAAAGCGATTTACCTATCAAATTGTTTATCAAAACGACCAAAATAGTAAGGCATGTAATTTGGACTTTGCATGGCCACATAATCTGTCGTAATATTTTTGTCATTTATCGTTTGAGTCGGTCAAAATAACGCTCCGAGAGTACTTGAGTGTTCACATTGCATTTATTTCGTAATTGCGTCACTCCTTCCAGCTAATTACTTCAAGATAATGCACATAAGTGTACGTAATCTGACCGCGCGAAGAGTCACAATAACCATTAGCGCGGCGATATAATTTGCATTGCCTTTTAACGCGTTAGGATTATACCTCTTTGTTCTACCGCATTCGTGCAGCTGCTTGTTCCTTATCGGCGCAGAACAATAAATACCGATTTAAAACAGTTCTCACTGTAGATAACCCGTTATGCCCTTCTGTAATATTCAATCTTAATTAACTGGTCTTTGTCCACAATTTTGCAAAATTCTACGAAACAAAAGATGACCTAAAACCCAGGAGTATTAAAAATACTACATTTCATGTCGAGAACAGTAATTGTATTGAACACAATGTCTGTAAAAAAGCGCGAGTTTTTTCGACAAGTGTGCGGTTAGCCGTCGGCGCCGCGCGGAATGCTTGCCATTTCCGGACGATATCCGGTCCTTGCTTCGGCGCCATACGTAGCGCTTTAGATAACCTTATCTTTCAGCTAAATGAGACGAATCATAATCACTTTATTACAAAGTATGAATTAAATAGTGTCCTACTGAATCAGCTATTATATTTTCCTTGGCTCTACAAGTTTTACCAGTTCCTTGCAAGTTACGTGTTACTTTCTTGTTCTTAATCCTTGTTTTTTTTTGTAAAATATATACAATATTAGCCTATCATTTCACACGCAATATTCAATACGCAATTCTTGGAATCCATATTTTGTTACCTCATTTTTTTTTTTTTACTTTTCACCAATGTCGCGCGATGATGATTCATAGTTCAGAATGAATCATTCAACGTAATCGAGTTTTTGAATTGAGCCGACGACGTCGAATGTAAATACGCGATCGTAGTGACCCGCGATAGAGAGCGAGTGACGGTGAGTCACGCGGGTTTTCCGAGAAACACAGAATGGAGCAGTTTTCGTGAAAACGAAGGCCGACTCCGGTCGGGCAGTCGCTATAATGACCACCTCATTTGTGCCAACAAAGACTACTTTTCTTTATACTTCCAACTTTGCTCTTCGGTAGCATGGTATTAACTACTTCAAAGAATTACTGGTAGCTTTACTTGTAACCCTTTGTCCTTTAAAAGTCCCTAGGGTATGTGTGAAGGGTGCATATGGAAAGCGACAGTGCATCGATCGCGTCGTCCTGACTGAACGCTAATTTTTCACCGCTATCTGGTGTTTTATTCATTGCTGCCTAAGTTCGGCTTCACTTTCCATGGTTTACGTGTGTGCAGCAATGGTTTTCGCTTGAGCGTTAGTTTCGTACAATAAAGGTAAAGTGAAGGGACGCTGGCGCGGTGCCAGGGCGTCGATTTATTTTATTATTCGCTCGGTGGCGGTCAATGTCGCGACAGGCCGTCGGCGGCGCCACACATCGGTTGCATGTGTTGCTCTTATTATTTCTACAGTTTAAACTTTTATTATACTTTGTTACTTACATGTGACATGTCTATCATTTGAATCAATCCAATGTGTGACAATATGAATATGTACCGGTTTTTTTTATGATGCTTGATTTATCTTTCGGTCTCGTGTCTGCTTATTTTATTTTAGGTTTATGAACAGTACTCTATTACCTCAAATAATGATCTAACGGAACCTTGACGCGCACCTTTCCTTTCCGGACGAACAATTTATCAAGGATATTTGATTTTTTGCTGCTTCTAGCACAGATTTTTAAGGTGCTATTTATTCAATCGTAATACTTAAGGAGTGGAATAAGATTGCTATACATAAATCAAATAAATTGCCCGTGGTCTCTGCATTCAATTTAATCATGCACTCCAAATTATCCTCATCACATAAAGTAATGCAACACAAGCTGTTCTTTATTTTATTTAGAATCAGTTCAAGGAATTTTCTAACTCGCCGGAGCGTCGCTATTAGTATGAGCAATTAGCGTTCCGTTAATGAGCTCCCAGACAGCCGACCAGATACGAAGAGACGGCTTTAGAAGTACACATCTTGACGGGTTACTGGCCACTTAAACTTGATGGGGTAATAGCCTGGGAGTGCTTTATGGCGCCCGTGGTTAGCGATGTCAATAAGTTCCGTATCTCCATGGAATTGGGGTCACTTTTCGAACAGCTCAAGTTTTGTTATGGCGAGCTAGGAATTTCACATTGCGTACTCCTGTGCAGTATAGTTCTGGGCGGCTCTGGCTGTAGACTAACTACAGTATCTATTGTTTACTCCGAGCAGTTTACCTCTTTTATCTTTCTCTTTCATCTTTACGTCAATGGCTTTTCCGACTTCGTAATCTTCTTCAAGCTGCACCTCTAATTGCTCTTCTTGGACGGTTGGTTTATTCGCTTACCCTTTGTATTTTGGCAATTCTTCAAAGAGGTTTCTGCTCGATAACTTATGCTGGCGAAAATTCTTGTTTTTCATTGGTACTACTACTACATCATTCATGTAGTTCCTATTCCCGGTAGTAAAATTTTTCTCATATTTCTCTCCGGATTCCTTACAAAAATGTTGAAAAAATCTAGACCTAAAATACTTCCTCCATCTACAAGTTCTAGGCACAGCTGTAACCTCATTACAAAGGTGACCAAATATTGTGTGCGGTGGGCGTGCCTCACCTGTCGCATCACGCGGCCGCCACGTGCGCTCGCGCATGTTCTATGTACGCGACGCGCATACCAATCCTCTTTGTACCGATCCCAAGCCTCGTAGGATTCACACGTATTTTTACATAAAGGCTATGTTTTTTAGGGGTAACTCAGTCTTAAAAACTGATGGGGATTTTCCCAGTTTTGAAGGCTGACTAATTGTCAGACTAACTTCCCTTCCCAATAGCTGCATTGTAATAATTTAATCTTCTTGGAAGTCTGATTCTATCTTAGTAGATGATTATTTACATATTGTATTGAAGCAAAGATTTTATAGCAGATTCTAGATCACAAAGTAAATCAAAATTTAGCCCAATAGTGCCATCCTCTACGATGAGTCCACGCTTTATTCTATCTAGTAACCCCATCACGATCTTGAACAATATTATCTTTGGCGAAAATCTATTCTATATGACCACCCAAATGGTCATACAACAATACAAATCTATAAAACACCGCGGTGCCGTTTATGTATGACACAAGTGGTTTCCGAATACTAATTTCGCGCTATTCTATAGGGTCATATACCTTCGCTTTGTTATTGTCAAACATATTGACATTGTGATGTGCGTCTTATTTTTAAAGTTTGTTGCTTTTAATGGTTGTTGTTTTGGAAAAGAGACGATTTGGATGAATACATTTTTATGGTCAATTTCTCAACATTTGTCTTCTGCCTTTCGACTCTACCAATATCCCTTAACTAGTCTCTTTGTGTAGTTTGTTGTTCTTCTTTATTCTAATGGTGCCTGGCCTATTGCCAGGGCTCACATTCAACAAATAATGTTAAGCAGATGAATTACTTGTGAATCATTAGTTAATTAAGTAGTACATAATAATACTACTGTCATATCCGTGATATAGTGTTTCTGGGCTTCATATTCGTGAACCTGCAAGGAAATTCCTAAAAATATATGAGGCTAATAATTTACAGTTAGATACTGCCAGCCATTTCTATGCTATTCATGAGATCTTGACTACCGATGTTCTGGTCAATTCTTAACCACATGGCGAAACGTGGATCAAACCCATGTTTTATGTACGTCAACGAGCCGCTCCTGTTTTCAGTCAATACCCATTTTATTTTGTTGCGAAATTATGTTTTTATTTGTTTTTCACACTAAAATGTGAAACAGTGTGCAGATATTAGTATCGGCCATCGTTCCCGGAAAGCAATAGCCAACCTCGGGCTTTGATACGGAGCTAAATAAAACTCTGACGACGCAGTTCGGGAAACATCGCGACACGACTTTCAATTGAGGAAAATATAAACAAATAAAAATGTGCTCTTCCTCGAAGCACCTGTGCGAATGATTACAGCGATAACTTTGATATCTGTTAAATATCTATAAGGAAAATGATACGGTATGTCCAACAACTGAACTCAGTTACCGAGGGAACAGTGAAGATATATCATAAACATATCTTATAGTTTCTAATTTGAACAAGTCCAGATCTGAACAAGTGATGACCAATTGGAAATACGTGAAAAAAGTTTTATTTTATTTGGGTCAGTGAGGACAGTTTTCCGTGAAACTGAATGCATGTGGACATTGCAAACACGATTAGATATTGCATTATGTGGGAGGGCACACGTGCGGATAACGGTTTGCCTTATCAACTGAGCTTACAAACCTCACCTAGTTGTGCTGGACAAAAGAAAATCCGTATTTCGCAAGTGGAGTGTTGCGACACAACTCTTGCGAAATAATTGCGCAAATTGTTATAGATAACGAAGTGAATTAGGTTTTCCCCCCTTCATTTCTACAAATTCTTTCAATAGATAGAATAGTCAGCAGGAAAAATTGTCCGGTCATTAATTCTCAAACGGTACACATTAGACTCGTGACGTAAACAAAAATTAGTGCCTCAAATAATGGTTCAAGTGTAACAGAACAAAACATTATAGAAGCGCTGTACGTTGATACGTCACAACTAGATATAGTGGTGATCTCATTGGCGTGCTGCTACCGATAACACCGCGTACTACGCTCTCTGAGAACCCTCAAGGGCTCAACGCGTACGACGCCGCGATGCTTCGACGCTTCCAAGAAAATTTGAATAAGCCTAGCACACAATACACGCAGGAATGACGCAGTTCAGTCTATAGGTCAAGGTAACAATTTCTTTATAAAGTGTGACAGCAATATGAAATGAGAGGTCTCAACACAAAGAAAAATTCGTGACATGTTTGCGAAATCCTTTGTCGTCACACGACCAGACAAAGCAAGTAGAATCCCAAGTTCTTTTCGAAGCGAACGGAAACTAAGAGAAATGCGAACAAGGATCCAAACACCCCAAAAGTAACATCACCAAGACTAACAAGCAAGAATGTGATAATAAAGCGTTGGTTAATTGTTAGGTAAAGCACCGTGACCAATTAACGTACATGTTAGCTATACAATGCGCGCGGGCATTTGAGACGAATTTCATTTAAGCAATTGTAGTAATTGACCGGGCAGAGCGCCTTCCGGAGCAGCCGCCTGCTTTGTCTTCGCACTTGCACTGATGCACGAGGTCGGGAATGTCTGACTACTTATCTGTTATACGATCTTTTATATATCCATCATTGTAATCGAATCTTAGCAAGGCTCAAGTAATAAATGGATATATTAGGTTATACATTGACTCGGTATGTTCAAAAATGATTTCTGCACTTATACAACACGCCTTTTAAGGTAGTATTGACGCGCGTCTATGGCCGTAATGAGCGCGCCCACGGGTCCACGCGTCCTTGCGACAAGGTCCGACCGAGCCTCCCGCCCACCAGTGGCGTCACCGCGTGCATCATAAATCTACAATAGTTAATCGATACTACTATATTAAGCTCGAAATACCGTAGCCATAACTGTCCATCAAAATGTACCTCCCGCTTTTGAAGCAAAATGAAAAATATGTTGTCTCGCGGAAAATTCTGAAGCTTTGTTTGAAAGCTGCTGGATTGCACGAGTGCAGAGGCTTTGTTTTGAGTATAAAGCGTTACCTCAGATAAGTAACCATCGCCGCGTGCGATGCGAAATGATGCGAAATATTTCCGGAGTTAGAGGAGTATTCTATTAATAAATGATTCGACGTCGCTCGTGGGCGAAGATTTCGGGCGAGCGTGCGCGGGCGCGGCGTTCAGTAGCGCGCGATCCGCCGCGGCCGGCCGCCGTACGCGCGCGCAACGAACGAACGACCCGCACTCCCGCGCACACGATTTTCCACGCGATTTTCGCGACATACGACCTACGATCCGCCCCTAAACACGCGTTAACGCCGACCCCTATACGAAAGTCCCGCGATATCAAATCTCGTCGGTGCCCAGACGGATCGACCTCACGTAGTTAATACCTACTGCACTTTTGCGAGGGCGGATTATAACGAACAAATCGACTAACAAACTCGAACCGCACGAAGGTGTCGCGTCGCAAAAAGCGCAACACAATAGAGTAAGCGTCTAATTATAAACGTGGTTGAGTTAGCACCGCAAGATGCAGAACATTGATCCTCTGCAGATCGCCAACATCCTCGCCACGGAGCTGTGGTGCCAGCAGGTATACCGCCCACTGCCACTGTTGTATGCTAGACTCGCACTAGTTCCACATTCTAGGACCCTGTCGTTTGTACAGAGAATTGACTCTTGCTCCATTTAAAGGTGTCACAAACGTTGAGTAAAGGTGTCTTTCCACATAGACTCATTAACAGTTTGGTACAATTTAGTACAACTAGAACTGACTAATTTATGTTAATAAACCCTTATCACAAGTAATTTGCAATGCAAGTAACGAGAGCAGTACATTTGTTACTAGAGCATCAGTTTTGAGGTGACAGATTTATTGGTCGGCTTTCAACGCACATGCCATTAGCGTACTCACTACAAAACTTACGCGGGCTCTTGAGATAAACAAAATTAGAGAGTAAAAAAAGAACATTTAAAAAGGCCATTAAACTATTTACTTTTATTCGGAAGAATGTTAAATTAATATGTAAATAAAATTGTTATTTTGTTATGTTGATGATACGATACATGTGTTGTGAAAATATTTTGCTGATAAATTGCGATCGGAATGTGGAAGCAACCACCGTTCGATCATAACAATAAATATTGCAAATTATAATAATTTTGCAATGAATTATTGAAAAGTTGCGAATACTATCAATAAATTTAATTGTATAATTGAACTTCTAGGAATAATCGGTTGAGTTCATGATTTGATGACGATGCTGTGTGTCTATTATGTTAACCTCGAGTTTGTCAAACAAGTTGTAACAGGTTGACACCCTAGTTTCTTTTCATTCTGCCATTTAATTATTTCGAAACACCATGACGCATTAGGCGGCATAATAGCTTATCGAATCATCAATGAGCTATTGCCTTATGTAATGGGGAAAGATAATGTATTTGATGAAAGATGTGGTTTTCGGCTCTATTTGGCTCTTATGGCCCATTCAGAGCCGATTTTATTTATTAATTTCTCAGTACCCAACTGGGATCTTATTCTGAATCTTACTTTAGATCCTGAAGGCTTAAAATGTGTTTTGAACTTCATGTCTTTTCCCCTACAACAATGTGTTTAGCAAGCTCTGTGCTCATTGAAAGGTCTTAAGTAGACTTCGAAAATAACTCAATTTTCTTCCAATACTCATAGCTATATTCTCTTTTTCCAGTTGGCAAACCTTGAGGGCCTCCAGTCGGGGGTCCCGACCCGCACCACGGCCACCATTACGCCCACTCAGCTGCGGAACTTCGAGCAGACTTACATCGAGCTGACCAACTGCCGCAGCGAGCCGACCACGCACGCCGGCTTCGTACCACCTTCAGTCACGCACGCCAACAACTACGGTGTGTACGGAATTACTTTGGGGAATTTGAAGGGTTTCAGGGGAAAAAATGATATTTGGGGCATTCATAATAAAGGGAATTTGGGGGATTAGAAAGGGAATTTGAGGGACTATAAAGGGAATTTCGGGGATTAGAAAGGGAGTTTGGGGGATTAGAAAGGGAATTTGGGGGATTAGAAAAAAATGTTCCCCAGACCAAATACCCAAATTCCCTTTCTAATCCCTAATAGTCCCTACTATTGGGGATTAGAAAGGGAATTTGGATATTTGGGCTGGGGGAACATTTTTTTAAGCCGAATTTAAGAAAAAATAAGGTAAAAATTTCCGAATTTAGAAACGGAATTATCAAAGATTTCCAAAAATCATTTTCAATTACCCAACAAAGCAGTGGCCTGTTAAAATCAAATTTTTTTGAATAAAAAAATCGTCCGCATTATAAAACTATAATAACATATTTCTAATTCCAGGCATCCTGAATTCGGTGGGGTACTGCGACTCGGGCCCGACGACGGCGCTGCATGTGTCGCCGGGCCCAATGTCTGCCAGCGGAGACAGTAGCAGCAGTCCCGGCCTGCCCACGCCCAAGCGGCGCAACATGGGCGGCCGCAGACCTACCAAGACACCCACTGACATCTCCCCCGAGGAGGAAGAGAGACGCAAGGTCAGGAGAGAAAGAAACAAGATGGCCGCCGCTCGCTGCCGTAAGCGCAGACTCGATCACACAAACGAACTCCAGGACGAGACAGATAAACTCGAAGAGAAGAAACAATCTCTTCAGGAGGAGATTCGGAAATTGAACCATGATCGGGAGCAGTTAGAGTCGATTTTACAGACTCATATGCTGTCGTGTCCTCTCGGCAAGCGGTCGACGAGTCCTCCCGATGTCAAGCCCTTCCAAGAGTATGCCTACCCGGAGATGCCCGAAGATGGTGTGCGAGTCAAAGTGGAAGTTGTGGAACCTGTTGTGGACCCCGTCATGGTGTTGGATAATATATTTACTTCGCCGGCGAATGACAAGAAGTGAGTTTCCTTTTTTTTTTTGGATTCTTGTTTTCTTTTAGCCAGAAACTTATATGAAGAGTTCTACCTATCTGACGTTCACGATGGAGGGATTTTGTTACCCAGTAGCGGGTTGTGGAGGTGGAGATAGGCAGTCACTCCATAGAAAAAATACTGGTATTCAGTTACCTCCTCTGGTTAGATTGAAAGCCGACCCCAACATCATTGGGAAAAGGCTAAACGAAGTTCTAAATGTGAACAGACAGAAACATCTATTTTAAATCATGTAATTTTTTTTAAACATCCTTGCGTTGTATTTCATCGAGTTGTCTGTTATCGACAATAAATTAACATTGTATTTTTTCTTTTTCCAGAATAATGCTGTCGGCGGCCAACCCGATGGTGACGAGCTCTGCGCCGGCGCCGCTCGACACGCCGCCGGTGCTCTCGCGCCCCAACAGACCCAACTCCTTACAGGTGCCGCTCAGCCTTACACCCGCACAGGTATTAAGGCTTTTCTATTTATTTTTAACTATAGTATGCGCTATGCGAGATTGCTAATTGAAGGAATTTGAGTTTAAAAGTTAGTTAATCATGCAAAATATTTGAATGAATTCGCAAGCAGTGGATATGAACAGTTTTCTTCTTTGTTATTCTGATATTCAATTTGATTGGATCGTTTATAAGAGTTCTATCCCTGATATCGCTTTCGAGCCGAAAACAGTCTTCCTATCAAATGCGTCAAGGACATAAATAGCCATAACTAACAAAACCTTTCTCTATTCCAGTTACACAATAACAAAGCCCTCGGCAACAACAAAATAGCGGGCATAGAGATAACCACGCCCAGCAACGGCATCCCGTTCAACTTCGACAGCCTGATGGAGGGCGGCACGGGCCTCACGCCGGTGCACCCGCACCCGCACCCGTGCGCGCAGCAGCAGCGCGCGGCGCCCGACGCGGCGTCGCCGGACGCGCACAGCTCGCTCGTCAGTCTCTGAGACCTGCGCGCCCGCCGCGAGCCCCGGCCCCTCGGAACGTGACGTCACGCGTCGCGACTAGTTCGTCTTCTAAAGACTACGCTACACTTATTTATTCGACCCGTATCGGCGACGCCGAAATCTCTCTTTCTCGTCTTCTCCGGTTCGGTCGGAAGCCGATCGAATCTTTCTATTCTATTACTCTTTATTTATTGAGAGCTATATTTAAGTAACATACTTGCTCACTTGTGCTTTGTATTTATAATCGTAGTCTTGTTAAAGTTAGTGACGGCTACGTCGCCGTCGCCGGCCTACTGAAGTCAATTTACGAGCTGTTTTCTAACATTCTAAAGAAAAAAATATTTTTATAAATAGATGTGTATTTCTGCAGAAAAAAAAAATTGTGATCGAAAATAAAACAGAGTTTTATTTGAAGCATTTCAGGGATTTATTTTCGTGTTGTGCTTAATGTCTAGCGAGGCTAGAATAGACGGTGCGTTTTATATTGTAAGGTAATATTTGTAAAAGATCTCTTTTACACAGTTCACTTCGGAATATATCGGCACAAAAATGTATTTATTGAACGATCCTCAAAGTATCTTGTCATAATAAACCTCGTGCCATTTACTACGTCTACTCTCAGGAATACAATAATTACGAGTACGAAATATTTAGTTAACCATAAACTAACAGCAATATTACTTAAAGAATAATTAATATATTGTATGTAAGTTAGCTCAATGTTGATGTAACGTCTTACCGTTCCATTGGATTAGGTACTGGTAGTGTAAAATTATTGTTAAGCCTTTGTGATACGTCCAGTGATTTGTGAGCGCCCGCGGCTCGTGGCCCGGCGCGGTTGTCGTATTATATGTATTGTAACTCATGCCATTACATAAGTAATATCGTTGAACGTACGTACATGCTGCTCTGACTGCATTTTTATACTCACATTGTCTAATATTAACTACATGAAATTAACTATTTTCTAATTACAGTTATTGAATTGTTACAGTAAATAAAGTATATAAGTCAATTATAATATTATATAAACATTAATGCTATGATACTATTGATCCGTGGCATGAGTTTCCTAGGATGTCTTTAATCAGTAGAGACCACTGGAATAAAAATAAATTAGTTTAAGGCAATAATTAGTGTAAGGGCACTTAACGATTTAATTATATATTATATGCATAACTTAGACCAAATTATTACTTCATGTGCTTTATCGTAGTTGTAATTAAAATCTAAGCCAAATATTGAGTTTATGTCGTTACTTTAGGTTTAGTTATTCCCGTTAAAGTATTATGGTCTACGCGCCGAGAGCGGAGAGTATTTATTTAGTAATCTACGATTTACTGTATGACCAGCCTAATTGCGTAACACACTTTCAATCATTTTGAAGGATATTGCTAATCCATCGCTGCATATGTTCAAACCATTTATTTGCTCAACAACAAAAATAACGCAATGAATGTTGTAGAACTGTCAAAATGAAAGCCATTGCTACTGGTCGTGTATTACGCAATCAACCTGCTGCATGGATTATATCTAGTGCAATAGTGCGGAACATTGCCTATGGTTTTATAAGCGACAATTTTTGCTATGAAGTTATTACTCATTCGAAATATTATTACGCATAATATGAACATCTAGGATTAATAGAGATGTAATTTTTTCTAGACGATTTTTCTTAACGCAATTGTAGAATACTTTTGTATTTTTTCATGAAAATTAGCAAAGCAATATATTTGATACAATTATTGGAATTTATAAGCAGATGTAGTAAAATATATATGTAAATCAGAAAATATAAATTTTGTTTACATACACCTGAACTTGGCTTTTTATTTTATTTGAAAAACCTTTTTACTCCCGAAAGTCTGATGTATAGGTAAGGGCGAGGTATGGAATGGGTTATGCTTAAGCGCAGGCCACACCGCCAGCTGGCGGGCGGGCGGGCGAGCCGAGCGAGGCATCGTTTCACATCTTTTCATACTTGGGTTCCGGCAGAGAACCAACATTGACGATATAGCTCACAAAATAAGCAAGCTGAAGTGGCTACGAGCCGGCCATATTAGCCGTAGAACTGATAACCGTTGAGGTAGACGTGTTCTTGAGTGGAGACCGCAAATCAGCAAACGTAAGGTAGGACGCCTTCAGGCTGTGGAGCGACGATCTTCACAGTGTGGCTGGTAGCAGCTGGATGAGAGTTGCCGAAAATCGAGTTGAATAGCGTGCAATAAGGTGTCACTGACTCTGGCAGGGCCACCATCAGGGATTGTAATTTTGATAACACAAAAAAATTGTCGCCTAATATCAGAATTTGTCGGTCACTGGTTCAAAACATATAAGGGTTTATAGGTGGCCGATCTGGGAGTCTCCCCAGCAGGGCCACATTTATATCTCAAAAACTAGGGCACATAGCGAAGATGTGTTTTCTCCCATGTGTTGTCGCCAATTAGTCGCAATTCCGCAAGACTCTCTCCAGATCGGCTACCTATAAACCCTTATATCTTTTGAAGTAGTGACCCACAAATTCTGATATTGGGCGACAAATTTCGACTAATTAGCGACTAATTTTTTGTGTTATCATTCAAAATTAAAATCCCTGATGGTGGCCCTGCCTGTCAGTAACACTGCAATAAGAGAGGCTCCCAGCAGTGGAGTGCTGCAGGCTGATAATGAAGAGAGGTTAGTGCAGCAATTGTTTTGGAGAAAGCCCATCTTCATTCAATATATGATTGCTGTTTATCATATTAAATACTTCACTTGTCAGAAAAAAATCTACCTACCTAAAACATACCTTTTAATTGTCCCTCAAAGTATTACGCAACCACTTCTCAAGCCGATATCGGATGTATTTTTTTATTCCGATATAAATGTAAAATAATATCTCTAACACACTGATACAGCTGCATCCCATGAACAGGCCAAACACACCGCCCAGATTTGCTGAAAGAAAACGAAAACATAACATAAGAACCGGAACACACTCAGTAAAGTACTATCATATATTGTGGACTTCATACCAGTGACAAATAATATGTCCCGGCCCTAATTTCACTAATTATGCCCTATGTGAGAGTTAGTGTGCAGTAATGCATCACGCAGGTCCAGTGCGGGTTGGTAGCTATGTCTCATATCTTCAATTTGGTTCTAGGACGCGCCGGTTTCCTCACGATGTTTTCCTTCACCGTTTTGAGAGCAGCGGTGATGAAAAAATTTATACAAAGTGCGTGCTTGAGTCCGAACCCATGACCTACAACACGGAAGTCGCGCCCGTTACCACTGGGCCACCAACTGCACTTGCGGCTTGCTCTTGGAGCCCTGTGTCCCAGCAGTTGGAATATTATAGGCTGATTAGGTATGCTTATGCTATGCCACAAAGTACCATGTTAGCGTGCCGTCAACTGGTACAAATCCTGTGTAAGAGCAGCTTTTTCTTGACCAGGGGATCGAACCCAGCACGACCCGACTGCTCAGCAGTCGCGCTTTCGACCACATACCAACACTGTCATCTATAGAAAATGGTCATGAAGTTACTTACATACTAAACTGATGATGGACATGACAGTTTCTTGTTTTTGCATCAAATAAACCGGGTTTGTGAAGAAGAAATGCATTGCACTGGTGCTGGCGTTCATAACCAACCCCATACTGCAAAAGTAATATAATTGTATACGTCATAAGGTAAACATTGAAACGACAACTGCTTGGATCAGAACACAAGAAACTTTATTTGTTTGCAAACACCCAGTGCAAGTTTGGCGCTCCTGATCAGACTATGTCCTAGCTTCTAGAATGTCTGCCTATGAACGCCGCAAGAAACGGGGCCACCTACTGTATAATATAAATTTACCATCGATACGAAAAGATGAAGACTAGGTACAACGTTTTTATTTTATATAAAAACATTGGTACTAACTAGGGGTTCCTGAGAACGTAAGGCAGAGCATTAAAGTTGCCCATGGTCAGTTCGGCGCGGTATCTACGTGACACGCAGTCTCGAGGACAGTCGCACTGCTGCGTGTACAGCCAGTTGTGCATGTCCTCTGAAAAGTACCGCCATTTATAAAAATATGTTATAAAATATAGTTATAGAAACCAGAAAAGCTGTAAACATAATATAAAATGGTATAGTCATAACTTCTACAGTCGACCTCGTAATTACTTTATCACTCTAAGGTTGAATGTCCCTTGCACGTCCTAAAGCAACAAGGTTTAATTGTCTGTGAAGGTTAGATATTTCAACCTTAGTAAAGTCAAAATTTTCTGGAAATTGTTGTCAAAAGTGATATAGTGAGTGTGCAATTACGAGGCCGTCTATACTTATTTCTTAAAATTATGTAAGTGTACTATGCACTATACACACAACTGCCTACCCCGGCGGAGATGTATATTACACCAATATTTCACAACTTATGTTTTTAGTTTCATCATGTATAATAAAAGTGTGAAAGCCTGGCTAGGCCAAGAACCTTGAGCAGGGGAAAAATCTAAACAAAAAACTGCTACGGTTCATTCCCTTCTGGAAAAAACGCAATAATACTGCCCGACCCGAGGGTCAGACCCAAGACCCCACACATGTCACTTTTTTCCTTAGAGGAAAGTGTAAAACCATAACAGGGTCATTCTCCTTTGTGCAGACCCTTTCATTCGTCATCATGACTCGGCAATATTTCATAATATTGTGTTAAGTACCTACTCAACTACTACCTAACGGTACAAACCAAATGCAAAACATTAGTACACAAGGTCTATCTTGATTAGTTTCATGACTTGAGGATTAATGACCCAAACATAGGTATTACCCACGATATTGAGCCCATTTAAATGATTGTGACTCAATAATTATAACTTGGGGTTTTTAGTTAAGAAAGCCTGCGGTAGCCTGGCTTTAAGAATTCTTCCGTTAGATGATTGTAGCCAATAAAACGAATGTGCCGATCATAACCTCCTTTTTACTTCGCCGTAGTCGGGTAAAAATAAGCAGCAGCGTTAGGACCGGCGGCGGCGGCCACTGGCGGCATGGCACGGCAAGGGGTTTTTATGCGACGAATAGAAAATATAATTTAAAAGTAAGATATTCAAATTGAAATTTGTCATACATATTTAAGTTATATTAAATTTGCCGTGCCCTTGCCGTGCCATGCCGCCAGTGGGCGCCCTTAATGTTCTACTTAGCCATTCAGTATTTTAACCTACCAATGTACTAATAATAACCTACTGATTGGGCCTAGACAATACGAAGTACAGGGTCCTTTACCATAAACGTTTGCATTGTTGCGCAGCACACACTTTGTGTCACATATTGGCCTGCTTTACCTAAGAATGCATGATTTATTTATATTTTCTTCTCTTTGGGTCAACAGGGAACCCCTCTGAAGAAAAACAATGTTAACTTACTTTTAACTTTAATAATACACGGTATGCTGGTAATTTTGCAGGCGGCATCCGCTCTGACATTGGGCAGGAATGCGAGGAAGCACCCGCAATTCTTGAGCACGGCCGCCACGTAGCACATGTGGTCGCAGTCCGAGTTGTGGTACTTCCTGAAGAACGGCAGGAGGTGTTCGTCCTCGAAGTAGCATTTGCGACTGTAAATTTTCCAAACGAATGTAATTAAACTGACGGTCTGTAAAGATGGTCAGAAGTCCCAAAGAAGACATACTGCGTTCGCGATATATGTAGTTTCCAAAAATATGAGTTTCTGGGTAACCCACTTTAATCTATCCTAATAATACAGCTGAAGAGTTTGTTTGTTTGAACGCGCTAATCTGTGGAACTAGCAGTTGGATTTGATAGCCTAATTATTGAGAAAGGCTATTGGCTATTTAAGATCACGCTACAACCTTCAGAAGCAGAGCAAAAAGAAAAAAAGTCTGTGTGCGAAAACGAAGTAGTGCGGACGGGCGACGCGATGCACCGGGGCAAAAAGATATTTAACGCGGACGAAGTCGCGTGCAGAAGCTAGTGCCCATATAAAGTTCAGTTCTACTACAACTTCAAACATTTTGCATTTTGTATGGCATGCTAGGTTGTCACAATTCTCTATTAGATCTCGTCATCGCGCATTCGTATTTCCGAAGATAGACGATGATTGCCGAAGTGCACACTTTTCCTGGGAGATCTGTAATGTAATCTTATGTTACCTCCAGACAGGCAGTGACTGTACTTCATCAGAGCAGTAGGTGTAGGTGGCGTGCAGAATGTGGTAGGACTCCCCCTTAGTGTCGACGATGGCCATCTCATCGTCTGACGGGAATTCAGCCCAGTCCGTGTACATCACCTGGATAGGAGGAGTGGTAAATGTAATATGAAAGCTTGACGGTATCAAATGTCTCCATGGTCCCTAATTCCCTATACAATGAAGTATTAAAAGGTATTAGTATTAGTTAAAGGTATTAGTTTGTATGTTTATTGAAAAATAAATTAAATTGCTGTCTGAACTAATCACAAGATTGCAACATGTCGAAATTAGGAAGTCATTACAGCCAGCTGGTTCAATAGTTTTTGGAGAAACGAGACGCAAGTTGCGCTTCTTTAGGCAGAAGCCCGTGCGTTTTTATAATGCAACTAGTACTGATTTTTCCACCTAGGACAAGCAGTGCTACTTGCAATTGCAGCGCGTATACGCACTTTGACGGCTTAGAGAAAACGCCGCGTGCTTAGGCCTTAAATAAACTTTCATCTTTGAAATTAAATAATAGATATAAAATACCACAATAGCTCCAGCATTGAGTAGTGTGTCAGGTATGGCGTCATCTACATCGTGGTCCGTGACCACGATCAGCGCGTTAGTGAAGCCCACGGCGTCCACCGTGCGGTTTTTGAAGTTAGGGACCATCGTGTTTCTGAAATGCAAAGATATCTGTTATTGTCCTATTGCAGGACAAATGCAGTGATGACTGAAGACTGTTGTCAATCATGTCTTTGCAAAAGGGCATGACATACGAGTCATGCCATTAAAAATCATCCTCCAGCCCTCAATACAAATATCCGACTTAAGCTCAAACATCCAAAAAGTCGTGCTTGAAATCATTACACCGAGGCAGTCTTATGGAGTATTAAATAATCAGCTGTATTGTACCTTTTGCCATCAAAAGTGTAAATACTATTGAAGGCACAGCAGTACCCATGATTGGTAAGGATAGGCTTGAACAGGTCTGAGCACTTCTGATAGAGCTTGCCTTCCAAATAACATCGTTTTAAGAATCTGTCGCAGCTTTGAGGCATCGTACCCATTACTTCTGGTATCTGTAAGAGAAACATAAGGAAATTAAACCTCAGGATATCGACTTCATACTTTTTCTACTACTACTAGGCATAACACTTCTTGGGAATTCATTACAAACGGTGGGAGAGAGTCCAGTCTGAAGACAAGCTCTACAGAGTTGCACGGAGGCGGGCGCGGCTTTTCCCCTTCGGGGGAACCGACCCAAACACTGATATTTAACATAATTAGGAAAAACGAATATTTTATCGGCCTAGGGTATTTTTTTATATCATAGGGTCTCCTTATTTTGTCTGAGCGACGATGACTTTGAGAATATATATTTTTCTAGAGCCCCAATTTTTTTAATTTACTCTCTGTCGTGACTCTGAAACAGCTACTGCCACGATTATATTAAAAAAAGGGTATAGTCGTAAGATAGGATATATAATTTCCTCTGCGTTTTCTACTGCCCTCCTGAAAGTCTCAAACGCCCGCGAGGGGGCGTTATCGCCCACGTTGAAAACCACTGGTATAGATAAAGTCCGACACCTAATAGCCACCTACCGGACATCCGCTATACCAGAGATAATGCCAAAGCGTTGCTATCCCAGAGACAAAGCTGATGTCTCACATGGTACCTCCACCCTTATACCACACAGTGACGTTGCGTGGCGTCCAAAATAGATATAGTGGTAGTATTTCCCCAAAGAGCTCTACCCCTATTTAAAAAGCTGTTATTCCAAGGCAGAGTCAAATACTTACGGTGTACCGATTAAGGTCTAAAAGATGCTGTAAGTGTTTCAGCATGTTATCATCCAAGTCGTTCATAACTTCGTAGAAACCTAAAATCACGGGCAGAGCAGCTTCCAAATCGATCGTTACGTTACCATCTCTGCAAACACATTAATTTCTAAAAGCACAGTTTATTCGAAAGATGGGCTAAACTGGGCCCCAGTGTTTTGAAGTGTTAAAGCCAACACAGTTGCCAAATCTTCCCCTTGCATTAAAGTAATGATACCCACGTTTTAATTTGAACACCATACTTCTACGGATTTGATGTGTTCAAGCTGTCCAATAGGTACTTACATTCTTTTTTTTTTGCTACATGGCCAGCGGGGTAATTGCGTAACACACTAACAATAGCAATCGCTTTCATTTTGACAGTTCAACAACATTCTTTGCGTTATTTACGTTTTTGAGCAGATGCATTTTCGAACACATGAAGCAATGGATTAGCAATATCCTTCAAAATGATACAGATTGAGATCGATATAGTTTGTTAAGCAATTATGGTGCTGCGCTTGCCCTCAATCACGCCTGTTAGAAAGCGATGGATGAGGTCTATGATAGAACGAGCGTGCCCAGAAGACACAAATATAAATATATATATGTTTTTATATTTGCAAATAAATGCTATTCTATTCTATTCTAAGATGCCTGTTCACTCTTGCTTTGAAGGCTTATAAGTTACAGTTATGCCAGAAAAGATATGCGCTTCGGTGATGTTCGTGTTTCCGAATTACCACAAACGTCGCGCCACAGAGTAACCCCCAAAAAGGCACAGCTTCCGATTTTTGTACTGCTACGTTTTGTAGTAGAGCACCTATTATTGCGCGAAGCTTTCGCTTTGTTTCCATAGCTCCATATTAGATTTAATCATCGCGCGTCCATATTTTCGTAGATAGACGATGATAGCTAAATTACAACAATTTTCTGGGAGATCTGCGACATGTACTATCGCCAAAACCTATATCTGACTATTTTGAAAACCAAATCTCGTGCACATGATGACCACAGCTGCGTCCGTAAGTAAAACAAAAGAGGATCCTTTTTAGGTCAACTAATAATATGCGTTGCAAGCAGGAATAGTCCTTACGGTGGGCAGATATAGATTTTGGCGATAGTACACACGGCTACACATCAAGCTATACATTTCCAGTATAAGCTGACCTCGCACTGTTCAGGTTTTTCGTACAATCAGAAGTCAGCTTATACTGGTTATGTATAGCTTGATGTGTAGCCGCGCGTAGTACACCTAATTTAAAATTACATTTGACATAAATGCCCAACACTTACACAAGACTCCGGTTAAAATACTTTAAAGAAGAGATGGTCATCTGGTTAGGAGAACAGAGGGTGATGGCAGGGTAGGGGAGGTTCTTCACCGGCTCGAACTGACTCTCAATGGTCACCCTCGTAGGCATCTCCGCGAAGCGGTTGTATAGCAGGTGGGTAAGCAAGAACGACATCGCTAGCACTGCTATCATGTTTACTGCCCAGAAGCATCTGTGTGGGTGAAAAATTTAAAAAAATATTAAAATCACATCGTATATAATAGAAAGATACTGAGAGAAAGTGTTTCCTCACTATTGCCTTCAGCACCCTCGAATACCCTGAAAGCTATCTCTCTCTGTCTCTTTCTGTCTTTATATATAAGAGAAAGAGACAAAGAGAGAAAAAGTCGCATAGGCATAATGCTTTTTTGTTAAGTAAAGATTTCTACCAGTTTACTCTTTCCGCACGCCGAGTTAGTGATCTTGGTTTCAAAAAAATAATAACACATAACATCACGCCTCAACGCCTGTATTACCCGAAGGGTTAGCCAGAGACGGTTGCTCCTATAGTACATCCACATTTTGAAGAACATATTTATTTATTTATTAAGGTACATACACCAACAGCTTCTATGTATAATATTACTTAAGTACTATAGCTGAAAATATAGTGTGTTACCATCAACCAGGCACAAATACAGAAAATACTTTGTTTAAAAGCTAAAGTCTTGATGAGTTAAACTCACATACACAAACAGCCAGACCCGGAACAACTACCTGTAGGCAATACAAATATTTGAATAATAATTTCGGGGCGTATGGTACGCCCAAACGCTTTTGCTGCTAAATAAAGTATTATATTGTTACGAGCTTCGGGTTCGTGACAATAAAAACTGCCGATAAAAATTACCAAAAGATACACTTTATTTAAACAACACTAATAACAACTCAAACACACTAATTATAAAACACAATCGCTCTTAAGTCGCACTTGAAGATCGCTTTCGATGTATTCGCTTCTATCGCAGAACCAAGTCTGATTGGTCGCGGCTAGTCCCGGCCTTATATAGTGCCGCAGATAATTCCAGAACCTTCTTTTGTAGAAACATCTAGAATGTTCGAGTACATACCGGCCCCGACTGACCAGATGTCGATAGTTCTAGTAAGTTCAGCCAATCGATAATAGATGGCGCTAGTGACTATTAGTTCTGCTACTAGAAACTAGATGGCGCTAGTGGTAACTAATGTCACCATGCATCAGGCATTAATTGTGGCGCGCAACAATATCTTCTTCTAACGCCATAGGCGCATAAGTGTCATAATACGTCGCATATAATTGTAAATAATGTGGTATATAATTCAACAATTTCTATGAAATATTACTAGTAAAATGGTAAATATACTAAGTATAGGATCTTTGACCAGTACGTTGCTCTACGACCAGATGAAAAAGTTGAAGAATACCTTGATATGATATCCGGATAGAGGTAGAAATACTTGAGTCCTACTATAGTGCTCTGCAAGCAGTATGTCCGCAGGAGCTGCCGAAAGTTTTCCATCACATTTACTGATATCCTATGTATTTAAATAATGTAAATTAGAACAGCTTTGAGCAGCGTTCAGCACTTTCCCTTTTAAAGGACCGCAGTTAAATGCTTTGTCACAAGTGTATTTAAATATTTATAGGAAAATCATATCAGTAATTAAAATTGACAAACACTGTATAAACAGTCACGATATGCTAATTAATTATAATTATGAATAATTAAATCATTGTAATCTGTACATCTGCTGTGAACAAACAGCGGTGTTTCGTGTTTATTTTTTTGCTGACGTCACTAAGTGTCGTAGTGTATCTGTAGATTTTAATTAAATTAATTAGTTTTTTTTTTGTGTAAATACGAAAACTAGACTGGAAGCCGACCCCAACATAGTTGGGAAAAGGCTAGGTTTATTAAATGTCTCAAAGGGTATTTTAAGTAAAAACAAACAGTTGATTTGTGTGATAATAAATAAAAGACAATATTTAGGAAAAATGTATAAAGTGATTTTATTGAGAAATTCTCATTACATATTTTTATAGGTTAACAATGTTCTAAAGTTTCTGTTGACAATTTGAAACAAATATAATATTGTAATGTTATACATATATCTATGAATACACGGTGCATAATATCGTCACTCGTGTTGAAAGTAAATACATCAAACATTTACTTATAATATAATAAGGTATACATACGTAAAATTACGCTAATTTCTCATTAGGGTAGGCGTTTAGGGAGTATCCCTATGCTTCTACAGAAATAATAGAATTTCACAGAATACATACGTAGGTACTAAAAGATTTAAAACAATGGCACACTACCGTTTTGGATAACTTGAATATAATATAATATATATTTACTTTATATTTTTTATATAATAATATGTATTTGTGACGATTGCGTTTACAATAATTATATTTATAAATATCGATCTAAAAAGTTGACGACATCGGATATTCAGTTTACCACTGGAGAAGTAAATATTTTATATCTAATATAATATATCATATAATTCCACTTAGTGTGGTGTGACGCTTATAAATACACGTTTAAAATATAACACACAACAAGAGTACACTCAAATAATTCGCCTTTGTTCAAAGGTAAATAGTGCCAAAACAATTTTTGGCGTACAATACGCCGACGACAACCATTGCAAAGAACGTAGGGGTGCACAACCGTACACTCAAAACCTACTAACACCACTACTTGTTCAAAAAACTCAAAATATATATTCTCATTATATTTTCTTTAATACTCCATATATTTTCCACTTGCTTATCACATTTATTTTCCATGATAAACTGATCGACCTTATAATACGTTGATAGATATTTTTCGCTTTTTACTTAGGTATTAAGTATTTTCTATATTTTAGAGCAGGTACTATTTTGGCTTTCATGAAGAGATTATAACAATATGAAGAGTATAGTACGCGGTAATGCGGTTTTAAAGTATAAAACAATAGTATAATTATCCTATAATATTCCCATTGCTGGGACACAGACCTCCTCTCGGCGAGGAGTGGGCCGTAACGTAATCCACCACACGGCCCCAGTGCTGGTTGGTAGAGGTCACATGTCTTCGAATTTTTGGTTTTAAGTCACACCGGTTTTCTTACGATGTTTTCCTTCCGTTGTGGGAGCAGTGGTGATGAAATAATTTACACAAAGCGCCTGCCTGGGTTCGAACCCACGACCCACAATTCGTTAGTCTCGGCCGTTACCACTGGTCCACCACTGCCCTATAAAACAATGTAGACATACTTTTTCTCGACTACGCTATGGTATTTCCAAACCACACAACCGCGCTGCCGCATACCTAATGGCTATTCCATGTTTTATATAAAATACTGGATGAGTTATTAATTCTGGCTAATTTTGGAAACTTATGTAATATCTACAATTGGTCGTTTTAATAAGCCTATCTTGATGAAGCTAAATGACATTTTACCTGTCGAAGTTGAGCCGCAAAAACTGAGCAACTCTTGTAAATATTTCGGTGATATATATATATTTAATAATCTGGTATATGTAGTGTAATATATATGTATATATCTTTAAGTATTCGCGTAAAATATATAAGACTATTGTAATATAAAATACGTCTGGTTGAATATTGAAATGTAAGTAAGTATTAAATAGAGAAATGAATAAATATTTTTATATCGTTTTTTTTTTCAGATTTTATCGATATCTATGTAAGTACATTGTTAATGATGAGCAAACATTGAGAGATTCAGTAGAAAAAAGTATTTAATTCAATATGTTAATGAATGTGTGTACTTTAATAATTATCTTTACATTAAAACAATCATTTATACTTTTTAATTGTAAAAATTAAATAATGCAGTATTTTATGATACACAACTCTGAGTGTTAAATTCTTACGTTGTAACTTAAAGTGTCTGTGAATGTGACATTTATTGGGACACTGCAATATAAATATCAACAAGACACCGGACATTAGCAGACGACATTAAAATACTTGACATATAATGGGTACGGTCAACAAAAAAGATAGGTTACCTAGCAATTTAGAAGGAGTGGCCAAAACTTTGACATTGTCTATCTGTGTTTCGTACGTTTAAAAAGTTATAACGCAGACCTACTAACCGCATTTAAGTATTCGATGTTTTTTTTTTTACTAGATACCAAACTTTTCTGTTGACCATACACATAGCTCATAAAATTTCTATGATAAATTCGACTATCGAAAGCTTAATTTTTTACCAACTTCCACAAAAACCGTTGGAAAAACAGTTGCAGGCAAATAGGGATCTTCCTAATGTTTTACAACGCTAATATTACAATACTGTCTTTCGTTTCTATGCCCGCATATACATGTATCTACTTCCCAGTTATTCAATATATAGACAATCTCCATAATAATATTTTAGTAACAAGTGAACCGTCTCCGTACCCATGTGGGAAGATGTAAGTCGAACCTCGTAAAGTGGGGCTACCTCGACGGAACGGCAGCAGGGTGTCGATGTGGGGCTGTATCACAAACTATGCTCCACCTCCTATCCTACCCTTTGTGCCCAAAAACATGGAGCCAAAAATGGGGAAGATTTGGGCCAACAAAAATTAAATAACTGTCGTGCCAGCGGCACGACGAAGAAGGAGTAAGTAGTCATATTTTTAATAACTACACTATAAAAGACTTCTCGTCGTTCATTCCATTTTGGAGTTAGTTATATATTTAAAGATTTATATATTTATTACTTTATAAGACATCTCTCATTTGTTCCGCATTTAAGCTAATATTTCGTCTCCTTGCCTACAACTATATCATATATACTTTTTTATATACCATTTTGTATTATTTATAATATTAGGCATGCAGGCTTTTGCTTTATTTTTTAGTAAAATGTTGTATAGTTTCAAGATTATAACACCTATATGGTTTTAATTTTTTATTCTAATTCCATCCAAATAAATTAATTCCCATATTATGTAAAATTTAATTATAATATATATATATATTTGTATAAATTTTGTAAATATTTCGTGCGTTTTGCCTTAAATTGGCTTTGTCTACTTCAAACAATAACGGTACCTATTTTAATACAATCTTAATTATATCAGCGAGGACATAATAACAATAAGAATTCAATATTATAAGAATTCAATATTATAAGCAAAATAGATTCAGAATTAAGTTTAATACTTAAAAACGAATCTTATCTTTGAAAAACCAGTAAAGATCATATTATATTCGAAAGTAGCCTATTAAAAATATTAATTGGTAGTATTGCTGAAGTATGGAAACTAATTATATACAAAAATGTAATTATTTTCCTGAAAAAATGCCAAAGCTATTTTCATATAAAATTATTATTGAAATCTGAGTATCTTCGTAATAATATATTTTGTAATTATCTAACAGATGAGTGAACAATGGACTCATACCAGTTACTATACAAAATTGTTAGTTCCCTTACACGTATTATATATGAAGAGTATATTTAAGACATATAGAATGAATGTCCATATGTTAAGGTACAATATAATATATCAATATTCAATAAATATCCTTTCTAGTATCATAATTCTATCTCACATGTATTGTGCGCTCCAAGTCTTCATCTTCATTATAAATACTACAAAACGTTAACGTTCAAACTTCCGAAAATGAGAAATTAAGTGCTAAAACACTCTCGAAACCAAGCGTTAGCAGAAAGAGTTTCCATCTAAATAATGACCATATCCAAACGTTATAATTCCCGTTCAACATACATAATATAAGCTTTAATATAATATTGGAGAAATTACATTTGAGATTTAATCTTTCGCGGGTACAATCACCTATCTAAACTCAGTCAAAAACGTGCCCACAGTGCAACTGAGTGATTCGCTCGTGTTACAGCAAACGGAGTCAACGGAATGGTCCTCCGTTCGACGGCAAAGCAAACCGCGTGCTAACAACGAAAGCGACGCACCGAACATCAAGTGGAGGTGCGGGGGCGGCCGGCGGGCGCGGGGCCACACAAGCCCGGGGGCGGCCGGCCGCGGCGGGGCAAGGGGCCCTGCTGTGACGTCATACAGTGGCTCAGGCGTGCGCGTCCGCCACGCGCTATGTCCCCGCCCGTCAGGAGTCCAGCAATACGTGCCAGCGCTGCACCTGGATAATAGAATAAGTTCCGTCGTTGATCGTCGCTCTAAAATACATAAGTGCAACTCTCGCAGCAAAAGTGTGCGCTTCGGTAATTATCGTATATCTTCGGATATGTGAACGCGCGATTATGAGATCTAATTAAACACACACATCTACACTACGTGATAATCAGGGACCCTTTCCCTAAATAGGGATGGTGTAACAAGAGTAAGGGAGGCAAAAAACGACAACACGTGTTTTTTTTTAATAGGAATTCTTCCCCCTTACTCTTATCTAAATATCGGGTCCTAAATACCATGTATACCCCAGTATAGTATAGGGTTACAATCATAGAAGTATTGACCTAGTTGTATTATTGAAATTAGAGATTAACAACTATACAATTTCAAAGAGCTTTTCAAAAGTTTTAAGTGACATATGGCACAGCCATTTACGACCGCTCGATTCGTTATCCGCCTTTTTGGTTTACCTGTACATCTAGGTATTTGCAAGAGTGAAATAATCAGGGCCACTTATCATGCTTATATCACACAACTTATATGCTATATTGGTGATATTCTTCACAAAGGTCAGGTGCGTAGCACCCGCAACCGCGTGCGTGTATTATGAACGTAAATGAGGCCAAAGGAGTATGTAAGGATGGTAACAGGTGGCATTCTCTAGTTTCTGTCTACCCCCATGAGGAGTGAGTTTATGTATGTATATCACAAAACTCATGATCCATACGATTGTTTCTTCTTGTCTTACCTGCTCTCCCTGTCGTTCGCACAACTCCTGCCAGTGCCGTTCCTCTTCTCGTCCTGAAGCGCTGTGTCCCATTGCGAACCAGCCCACCATCTCGTTGCGCTTGACGCTGCGTCGCCACCACACTGACACCATCAGAGTTACCTCTGTTAGTTGGAATAGAGCTACCTGTAATAAAATATTTAAGGATGATTAAAATGACAACCAACGACAACGATAGCCCCATTTTATGTCCAGGCAAAATCACTGTCCATTCCAAGGTTGCCTGGAAGAGATCGCAGAAAGCGATAAGGCCGCCCACTGTATATTTTGTAGTCTTTGATTTATTTTTTGTTATGTATATTTGTGGTGTCCAATTAAGTATATACAGTGTTAGGCGAAGAGGTAGCTTAAAAAAATATATGATTTAGAGGAAAATGGAGTGAAATGAAACCAAACATAATTATTAGTTTTTTGTATTTAACTATTAAAACTTTTGATAAAATACGCCTCACCTATTTCTGATATAAGCACAACCTTTGTCGGATTTCTATGTAGTCGTACGAATGTATGCTATCTTACTTTTTTTAATTCTCAATTTTAAAATAATTACGAAGATGCTTGTGCACGATCCTAATAAGCATTTAAAGAGCAGGTGGCTCTTTAGTAATTAAATCATTGTCAGATTTTTTATTTAAAGCATTTTAAACGTATTCAGTAAAATACCAGAACTCGCAAGGTACAAGGACCCTTATGCAAATGTTGACTGTTTTGAGCCTATAAAAAGTGTCGTAACCGTCTCTATAAGAACCGGAACGATAGATTTCTACGCAACAAAGGGGATGTTATCAGTCTCAAAGTGTAAAGAAAACCGGAATCACACCTGAACCTGTTTTTAAGCAAGGGGTCTTTTGATGTGAGAATAACGGCCGTCCGCGACAACGCAACAACAAAGCCAAGTTGCATACATTGAGAGCACCAAACTTCATATTTGACCTCAATAGTTTGCACATCACAATTCTAAAGTAAGAAATTATGTGCTAAACTTGAACTTTTAATCATATTCAGTAACTTGACAGTTGGAGGACTTATGGAGTTGCCAGCCTACAATGCTCCCACTGCTGGGACACAGGCCTCCTCTCTGTGAGAGGGAGTGGGCCATAATCCACCACGTGGGCCTAGTGCGGGTTGGCGGATGTCACATGGCTTCGAATTTTTAGTTCTAGGTCATGCCGATCTACTCGCGATGTTTTCATTCACCGTTTGTAGAGCAGTGGTGTCAGGGTTCGAACCAACGACCTACAACTCGTAAGCCGCAGTCGTTACCACTGGGCTACCACTGCTCGGCCACCAATGTACTTATATGCATAATTAATAATAATAATTATTTATTTTCAAAAACGACATACATTTAATACATATGATTTTAATTGAATTGTTAAGCACATATCTAATTTTGTTTGTAACACAACTAAAACAATGTGCAATTAATGAGCGATTCCACGACTTTGAAAAGTCTGTGAACTGAATATATTTTTAATCTCGACCATGTAAAGTTAAAAAACAAAGCACTATTTGTCCTGGAATTATATAATTTATTATATTTATATATATAAGTTACAGGGCAATGAACAATAAAATAACAAAATTATATCCTAAATTAACTAAAACTTACGAACTAAAATATAGCGTAGAAAAATTCATCCGCATCGCTGTCGACTGGTAATGTACCCAAGACACTGGCGGCATTACCACGTTGTATGGCAAGGCTTAGCCTCTGGCCAAGGTAAAAGCCAGAGGCACTATTTTGTCTCTAAACTAATATTTTAACAGAAAAGATTTGATTTTTTTGTATTATTGTTTGTTCCGCTTTCACGTTCAAACAAACGGATTTGGTTGATATTTGGCACATAGGTAGACCATGACCTGCACCCTAATTGCGTAACACACGATCAATCGGAATCGGTTTCATTTTGACAGTTCAACAACATTCATTGCGTTATTTACGTGTTGAGCAGACAAATTTTTCGAACTTCGACAGAATTAAACTAATATCTATCTTCTGTCCTTTTCTTAATGAAAGAGAAAGAAGAAGATGCACTGAACTTAAATTTAGTTTAGTTTGTGAACAAGGAAATCGGCGCCAATGTCAAGTTACTGAATTCGATTAAAATTGAAAGTCCTTACAAATGAATCATCATCTTCCCGCCCTTGTACCAAGTTTCTTGAGGTCGGCGCATCACGTTTTTTTCTTCCATTCTCCCCTATCAACCTTCACACTATCACACTCCCATGTCTTTCATATCATTGCTCACACAAGCCACCTCGGTCTGAATAAGAATGTCATCTTGCCCGTACCTGAAATATAAAGAGCTCTTTATACAGCGGGTTGGACTGCGCGCGCCGCGTGGTAGACTTGCAGCGCCCCATCTCCATGCCGAGCGAGCTGATGAGGCATAGCTTTACGTACGTGTCGGGCGCCTTGTTCGGGGACAGCTTGCGGAAGTGGGTGCCTTTTATTATCTGCAATTATGTAATGGAATAAATAACACGGGAAACAGGCCAGGATTATACAGAGTGGGTAAATCACCATTTATTAACACAGTAAGACATCGCCATATCTTCATCATACTAAGCGTAATTACCGGGCCATAACGCCCTGGAAGTCTCCCAGCTAGATTCTTCTGAACAAAACTTTGAACGATCTGATACTAACTCTGCATGTCAAGTGAAGGTCTAAATCCGTTCAAATTTGCACTTAAAGCAAATTTGAACATGCCAATCTCATAAACCTATGGCGCCCTTTATCATGACCTACGTCCAGACCTGGCGCTGCAGCAGGACGATGCGGAATTTGAACGAGTGATGCTTAATTACATCGTAACATTGGCAACATATTCTACCTCTACAGAGAGATGTCCAGTGGTAGGACTATACTGCAGTACGAGCAGCAGTTCTGGGACAGTTCTGGTGCTGCAGCAAGACGATGCGGAGTTTGAACGAGCGAGGCTTAATTACATCGTAAGCATGGCAACATATCGTACCTCTACAGAGAGATGTCCAGTGGTAGGACTATACTGCAGTCCGAGCAGCAGTTCTGGGGCAGATCTGGCGCTGCAGCAGGACGATGCAGAGTCTGAACGGGCGAGGCTGCATGCTTCGCCGCCGGGGCCACTTGCCCCAGGAGTTGTCACTGTTGCTATGGACGATGGACTGGCTAGGATGCCCGTCAATGAGTGGTTGAGTTCTAACTTCGGGAGCTGGTAATGAAGAATTAATGTACAGTGTAAATTGTAAATAGAAAGAATGACAGAAAATTTGTTTCTTCTGCACAAATAAGGCGCATTTTATAAAATAATACAATATAGCCAGAAACCTCGTATTCGACATTAAGATAATAAGGACAAAAAGAGGAATTTAAAAAAATGTTTAAATAATCCGAAAGTCATTGGTAAAAGTCGATAGTACGGTCAGCAACGAGAATTGGTTAACAATATTACTTTTATCCTTCTACCATTTCTAAATTCAACAAAATTATTCGATGCAATGCTTTTCAGCATTTTATGAAGTAATGCTATTTTAATGTTACTTCCGTTCTAATATTGTTAATTTATTTATATGTAAAATAAAATCTCTCAAAAAATAGGATATCCTTATGATATGAGAAAAAGCATAGAGTGGGCTTCAAAAGAAGAGAGAAACAACGTTAGACGGTTTGCAAAAATACTTGTATACCTTTGATCATATCTTGACTAGGAGTTAGCCCACGTTCACACTGACGTAAAAATACTGCGATGGGATTTTATCGCGCACTGAATTTTCAACTGTCGGTGTTGAGCCGAGCATTGAGAATACAACAGAAAGCGACCCAGCGCGTCAAAAAAAACATACTGGTGGATTTTCTACTCTCGTCTCTAAGCAGTACGTTGAAAATCCAATGTGCGAAAAAAACTGCCGCGGGAAATACGCACCCAGGCAAATCTAGGCTTCCAGTTTCTTAAGTTTCATCTACCTTGTCATAAAACTTTAACCATTTTTCCTTTACCTTATTAACCTGTAAGTTAGGCTGATGATGCTGCCTTGGCATCAGCTGCATCCACAAGCTGTTCTCCACCTCCAGGTTGAGGGTAGCAAAGGTGACAGCTGCTTCGCCCAGCAAGCGTTGGCGACGCATGCGTTCGCACCCGTAGATGCGTATACGTAAACCGAGACCGTGCACGTCCTCTGAGAAAGGTTTAACGTTTAAGTAATTGAGTACTTTGCTTATTGAGTAAGTATCAATTTTGTTAGAACGTAAAATGTTAGGCGGTTCAATTTTTTTTTTTGGTATATGAGGTGCAAGTATTTATGTTTTCTTCAGAGTATCTTCCGTTGCGTTGTCTCAATTAAAAAAAAGATAGATTAAAATAACATGATGTGAGATTTATTTGTCCTTTCGGAAATCCATTATTCACAGGAAAATTAAGCCACAAGTGATCGCCATATACAATTTTATATTTGGTCACAGCAGCTTCACGGTCCTTCTGCTTCAGCGGCTACGCCCGCGTGGTATATAGATAAAAGCCTATGTCCTTCTCCAGGATTCAAAGTATCCCAATACCAAATTTCATCAAAATCGGTCCAGCAGTTTCGGAGATTAGCCGGAACTAACACACAGACAAACAATTAAAAAAAAATGTTTTTTGTTATAAGTACTTTCATAATACATTTAGTAAAAAGCTGTTATTTTGATATCACACTTCAATCTTCATCAACAGATACTTCAATTTTATTTATTTGTATAGAAGATTCCGATTATGATTGAAATGAGTGTTATTTGATTTCATTCATATTGGAATTTTACCGTAATGAAAATTATGTATGCTAATTGGATTTTTCCGTGATCTGAAACCACAGTAACTAAACCTGGCTGGTATTAGAATATCGTATATTCAATCTGTATATGATAATATCAACTCCTTGGTTCTATTTGTACAGTGTTTATGTTCAGAATTTACTGATTTCAAGATAAACAAACGGTTTCTTGGAAATGCACTTAATGTTGGAAATATGCATAATTATAGTCTGCCGATTAAATATGTTTACATTTCAAAATACAGAGACTGGCCATTTTAGTATGGTATTTCGTCGAAATCAATAAGAAAGCGCCAGTAATTTGGAATTATACAGGATGGTAATTTAAGATGAGGCCTTATGGACAGCTACCGTAACCGTTGCAGCTACAGGAAAAGGTCTATATTATGTTTCGGATAAGTTTTATCAGAAGAATTGTCATATTTCACAATTTGATATTTTTCTATACAAACGCTGTCAAACAGCAATATTTACTCTTCAGTTAACGAGATATGAACTGACTATTGAAAAATCAGCTCTTAGAAAGCGATATTTATTTAAATGTTTAAAAGCCCGGCTACAGTCACACATCTTACTTGCACAAATTCCAATTTGCACAAGCAAGCATGTAACTTTAAGATGGCAAAACGGTATAATGTGGCCGCCACACAGTGTACAGTATTATTTATACACGCAAGTCGCTACGTGTGCATAATGTTCCCACTGCTGGGACACAGGCCTCCTCCCTGTGAGAGGGTGTGGCCCGTTATCCACCACGCGGGCCCAGTGCAGGTTTGTAGATGTCACATGTCTTTGAATTTTTGATTCTAGAACATGCCGGTTTCCTTTCAATGTTATCTTTCACCGTTTTGAGAGCAGTAGTGATTAAATAATTTACACAAAGTAAAGCGCCTGTCTGGGTTCGAATCTACGACCCACAACTCGCCAGTCGCGGCCGTTACCACTGCTCTACTGCACGCATAATAGAAATGTCTATTTACCTGGATTGATCTTGTGAAACACAAAGCTCTCCATGTACTGAGGATTCTCGCCATTCCGTATTTTCGATTTGTATTTTTGCTTTTTCAAAGGCAACAACACAACTCGAACCTGTGGAAAAAGACAAAGACATTGTTTAATAATTATTCATAATACCTACTTACATTGTTGCATTCCACGATGACACACCGAGGAACCTTTATGCTACTGATATAAGTTTCTAATTTAAATGATTTACGCGTTATTGGCAAACGGAAATGCAAATATGATCGATTTCAATAAATACTACTTAGCATAATGTTTATGGAAAATATGAAGTAATTATTTCTGGTATTGCACGTTGATCTTTCTTGAGCTTCGTACACAATTTTGACATGACAGAGTTACGATCTAGGGAGTTGCATTTCTCAGTTTTTGTCAGCTGAACGTTAGATTACGTTGCAAAGGGACCAAAAATACATTATATACACGGTCGGCAAAGGAAGTTAGTAAGGAAGAGGAAGAAATGTTGTCAAGTGGAATATCTCTTGACAACATTTTCTAGAAAATTTAAACTATGAAAGCATGAAATCAGGCGTCATTATTTATTTTTACGTAGTGCGAAAGAATTTCAAGAGTGGTACTCGTAGACCACTTTTTTGGCTGGCAATTCGAATTCTTGTCCAGCTGGGTCCAAAGCCGTTGATTTATTTAAAAATACCGTTGTAACGCCATTAAAATAATCAGCCTGTACTATTCCCACTACTGGGCGACAGGCCTTCCCTCTGTGAGAGGGAGCGGGCCGTAATCCACCACTCCGGCCCTGTGCGGGTGGGAATTTTTGGTATGCCAGTTTCCTCACGATGTTTGTCTTCATCGTTTTAAGAGCAGTGGTGATGAAATAATTTACAAAAAGTAAAGCGGCTCTCAGGTTTCTTCGTAAGTCGCGGGTGTTACCACACTCATCCAGATCTTAGTCAATACTTAGTTTTGAGTGTCTAACCATCATCATCTCTATTCCTTTTTTTAGAACTGTTACAACATACCTGGCTCTGCAATATCTGCCCCGTGTTCCTCTGCGGCAGGGTCTTCGCCTGCAGAATGTGGACTGTCATACTGCGAACTGGAGCATCATAAAACAGCGTCAGTTCTAAGGAGCCACGCTCCTGGGAACTGCTGCTTTCACCACAGAGGAGAGAGGTGTCCTGGTGAAGAAATAACATAAAGATGTCGGTTGACTTCCAAAGGTGAAGAAATAACATAAAGATGTCGGTTGACTTCCAAAATATACTAATAAGAGCCTTGAACACACTACTTTGATGATATCGGCATAGGAAAAAGAGCTCTTGGTGAACGTTTTCGACCGGGAAACTAATTGCACTCTTCACATTCCTGCACTTCACACCCATCAGACACATTTCTGGTTTGAAGTGAAAGGGCGCTGGCAAAGTTAAAGCCACGTGAAACTTACTCAAATAATTTTGTCTGTAAGATCGGAAAGGCATTGCCAAAAATTACAAGTGGTTCAGGTCTCCAGGCGGCAGCTAACACTTTTTTTATCAAGCAGGCTGTCGTTCGTCATTTGTTCTGCGATCGCAGACAATTTGTAACCCTAGAATTCCGATCAGAAGTATAAGGTACAGTCCTTTCACTTTCACACACATCACCGTCAACATCACAGTGATCTTTATTCTCTTACAATAAGGTTGCTGTTTCTGCTGTCAGTGGTAAAATAACTGTGAAAGGACGGTAATATACCATTTAAGACTTACATTATGGGCAATAACATCACTATCGACGCTGCTCTGCGCCTCCAGCGTGTGTATGTAATCCGCCCTCTTCGGAACCACCTCATCAATCCTGGTCTCTCTGAGCGCAGTCTCCCTCAGACTGGTCTCCCGTAGCTTGCTCTCCACCAGCTCTACGTCCAGCTTCGGAGCTGCCGCGTTCTCGTTCTTTTCCTCGTAGTGGCATTCCACCTCTTCCTTATCCTGGGAATTTTCAGAGTTCAGGAATCGTAGGTAAGCAAGGATTTTGTCAGGTATTTTAATGGTGGGATGGAAGGCCTGCAACATCCGTTGAAGCAACGGCGGCAGATTAGCGAGCGAGGAACAAATGAGCGCGCTGGAGCTGTACTATGAAGCCATCATTGTTCCGTTGAGAAAAAGAGGTGGGGCTATGCGTCCTGTATAGCATTATCTCTCTCTCTCACTTGAACAAGCATGCTTCTAAAACGTCATAATACAATAACTGGCCAAGTTTAGCTATCGTTTCACCACCGAATTGCCTTGGTGTCCAAGGCTGATCATGCTGATAACAGAATTGTCTGTGTCTGTCACACAGTTAATACTAGCACAGACATCGTCATTTAGCCCACGTAGAACGGGCGTAAAATTATCGCGCGCTGGATTTTGAACTCTCGGTGTTAAGTCGAGCTTTGAAAATCCAACAGAGCGCATCCCCGCGCGTCACAAAAGCACACTGTTGGATTTTCAACTCTCGGCGCACAGCAGAGCGTTGAAAATCCAGTGCATGAAACTATATCTTTAAAATACTCACAATTTATTAAAGATAGATGAGATGCAGGTACCCAAACTTTGTTAATAAAAAAAATAATTTGCTATCGCCGATGTTGCAAGCCGTAATTTCGAGGATAATACAGTTAGAATGACCGTGTAATTTATTATGAATGATTAAATACATGAATTAGACACAACATAAGTAGTAGAGAACGAAATAAGTATAAAAGAGAATAAAATTCACATGCTAATAAAATTTACTAAAATTAAAATGTTAACTACGTAGATTAGTGTAAAAAGACTCCATTAAAACGCAGCGCATATCAAGATGGTAATTATCTAATGAATATCTCATTTGCAATTCATGAATACCGCGAGAGTGGCTAGGGATATCTCCTGATTGTGAGGTATTCCATCTAAAAGGACTATTTCAACCCCTTGAAGAGCTTTAGATTGTCTTAAGAAAATAGTAATGAGAATCTTATTCGAGTAAACGACGCTATAATACCGTTCCGCGTTCGGAACTCACTCAAATACCAAATCCGCGGGCTATATTTATAGTACAGACACTGGAATTTCGTACATTTAGTAGTGATGCACTCAGGATAACAGGATATTGCGCAGTAGGGAGTTAAATTATGTAAATTATTGCAATTCCGTTTATTTCCGGACTGACGTTTAAGTTAATATATCTGAGGTGGCCTAAATACCAGAGTTAAATGAGAGGTTTATGAACAGTTAAAATGTCATCGTGGTGACTCATACGCAGACGGGTATATTTTTGAAGAGATCTCCGGATTTAACAAATACGGGAATGCAAGTATTAACATAATAAAAGCGTGAAACTAGTCATAGCGGAAGAGATTCAAATTCAAATTTCGAACGGTCTACTGTCTCACCTGTTGGATGCGCAAACGCAGCTCTTCATCCGAGTCGGACGCCTCGAACGTGAATATTCGTTCGGGGTAATGGTTCGTTTTCGACAAAGCATCTATAACAACACAGACGTACGGACAACGTCAATCGATATACAATTTTGCCCTAACCCGAACTAAACTACTCTAGCTTGTTATGACTAAGTTCTAGCATATATCGTCCTCTACGTTTCTATGTGTGTAAACAAACACCTAGATATAATAGGGAAAGAAATTAATACGAGACCTTCATGACGCACACGACGCCCTTGACGGTACATTTGACACTAAATAAATGTTAGTTCATCTATACTACACAACAACGCTTTCACAAATGACTTCGCTCTACCGAAATCCAATGTTAATAATTAATCACATAATCAATAGCCATAGGTATATTTATAAAGGTGAAGGTTTTCATATTTCGATACTTGGAATTTATAGAGAAAAATATTATAATGTGATATTTTAACATCTATTGTGTTAGCAACAAAGAATACTTTCGTACCGTTCTAATGAAATATGATAAGACATACAGTAGCTTAGTAACACTGTAACACAGAAGCAAAACAAAAGTTGTATGCTTACCGAATTGAGCATTATCGAGGGGAAGACCGGGGGCGGCGACACGGGGGTTCACAGCGAGGATGTCATCGCAGCACTTGCGGCTGAAGACGGCGTAGTAGCACCAGCGCCTGCCCAGGAACAGCAGCACCACCAACACCACCACGGCGAAGGCCGCTACCGCGCTTATGTACGCTGTCGCCTCCACTGTACACGCGACAAACACTCAAGACTCCGCTCAAACTTCAAACACGACCTTGTGACAAAGATGTTTACCATTCGACGGGTTGATGACGCCGACGTTGGCCACCATAATGGCTCACTGGGAGCCCGCGGGGCGCATCGTTGCGCGCCGCGATCTCACGCTCCGGACTCTCACTGATCTTATAAGAAACATTCGACGAATATCTCCGTTGAATATAATGCGACAATAAAGCGAACTGAGGGAAATAATTGGGACGTGTTGGCACGGTCGAGCTGTCAGTGGTGCACATGCGCTGTACGCGAGGGGCACGTTGGGGCGTGAGGAATATTCTGCGCCGCTATAGGACGAAGGGTCCGCTCACAGGTGTACTTCGTTTCTGTATACATAGGTATAGTCGGAGGAGCTTGTCGTCAAGGCCGAGGCCGGCACGTGCCCTCGCACCCTTCGGTTATACCTCCATACTTTTAGAAATAAGTATATATACCAAGTAACTACATACATACATATGTCATATTACACTGACAAGGTCTGCATGAATTATATTTAACATTAAGGTCAATTTCTAGGGAATGTAGGCCCTAGACATTAGCCCTCCCATATTACTATTATACTCTTTGAATTAGCTTAGGGAAAAAAAGTTAATTAGTACCTAAGTAGTTGGTTAAAAATGCCAGAGAGAAACCGCTACACAACAGATGAACAGCAAGGAAATTTCTATTTGTACACCTACGCACTCACAGTTAGTAGCTACATTACAATGGTGCAATTAGGACCTTGGAGATCTGCCAGACCCATAGAACTGCAGTAGGTAATACGTCACCCACACTTAAATCAAAGAGGATTTGTGTAAATATAAATAAACTATCCATCAGTATGGAAGGCTTTTAGCAAATTGAACAATATTCAGGTGTCTTTCAGGAAATGTATTAGTATTGGAAATAGGCGGCCCTTTCGCATAAAAATGAGACACTCGTGAAATAAATAAAAGGAAATAGCAATACTGAAATCCAAGTCGTTTATTTCCGGATTAAAATGAGAGTTCTAAATCCATTAGAGAGTAACAGCCTGGCTAATGGAAGCTTTACTGCCGTATTGGAATAAAAGGCTTTATATTTTATTATCCCTTGTAGGTATAATATGCTACTTTCTATTTAGCTTTTAGTTATTTTTGAATTAGGTTTACGAATTGAAATGATATCAGACAATAGCAACCTGTCAACAGGCAAAATAATAATTCTGTCTTAAACCGAACCTGTCCTAATGCGAACAATGGGACTGAGCACATAGGAACATAATCGATTTGTCTTGTTTTCAGTGACAGCCACTATGTCTTTATTCCACAGGCTATATTGGATTCAATTCAGTATAAATTCATGGTAACAATATTTGACGGTGATGTCTCGTGTACCGTGTACAATTTTCCTATTACTTTTGCTGACATGTTTTTACCAAAACATATAACGTAGGTACTAAGAAATAGGTAACAAAATTATTCTTTTATTTTTATTTGTAAGTTAAATCAACCTGACGTTTTCTATTAGGTAATTCTTCTAATATGATGATTTTTGAGATCTGGACTAACATTTTATCTTCTTTTGTTTTTGTAAAGGTTGTCAACCTGTAGTTTCCTATCTAACTAATGGTATTCAAAGTAATCTGTTGTATATGAGCTTTGTTATTATACTATTAAGTTGTACCTACAATCAAACATATCCTATTTATCACTCACAGAACCTACATAATTAATAAAAGAAATAGCATTTATATCTATCTGTCTGTGCTATCTTGCTTTAGTGAATTCGTATTTATTTTATCTTATTTCCACTAAGATTTGTTGTTAATTCAATATATCCTAAAATCCTCCGTCTTACATTCAATCTAAGGGTTATCCAAACAAAAATAGGAAAAACTGAAACCAAAATGGTGTTTGTATTCCGTGTAGCAATGATTTTCATATTAGCTTTAATTTAATTATATGTCAATGAAAGATTGACTAGCATAATCAATTACACCGAAATCTTTATGTATACACTGAATCAATCAAGGTGAAATTAATTTTAATTGTTTAGTGGATTTGACTACCTAATAAATTCGATCAGTGTTGTGAAAGCTTTAAATTTTTTGTGCGTGTCTATGTGAAGGTGTGGTCAAGTATTGATTTTCTTCAATGTTGCCTGTCATTAGACTGTGTTGCTAGTATTAAAAACATTTTGGGTAGAAAATAATAAATAAAAATAAACAATGAAAGACCACATTAATATTTTGAAAATGTTTTTTTTATTAACACTTACATTTTTACAGCGCTCCTAGCCAACAGAGTAATACTATAAAATGAATCGGTGTAAAGAACTGTCGAACGCAAAACAATGTTAGTTCTACAGTGTACGATAAACAAACCGCTTACAAAGATCAGATCATTACAATAATATCATCAACGACTATTGTCAGTGAGATGTACGTCGTTCTCATCAAACAAGCACAGAAGGTCACCCTAAAGAAACGAACTTCATTTAAATCTATAAACATTTCATATAATTTAGATTTTATTAGTTGCTATAATGTTATATTTTACTTTTGTAACCATTATTATAATGTTATATGTATTCGTTACGAAAAATTGAAATGAATCGCTCCACTTGGTCCTCGGCGGGTGCACGACTGCCTCCCGTCTGCGGCGCCCGCTCGGCGACGATCGGCCACCTACCGCGCCGCGCAAGGGCCAAGTGCGGACTAAAACAAGATGACTCTATCATAACTGTATAATTTTAAAAATTTCTAATTACGCATCCCTACGTTTTGTTATTATCTTTTAATTAAGAAATAAAATCTTACGTAATTACCATGAGCAGCCTATTTTAATAAATTTGACAAAATTCGCTAATAATCTGATTATTTTTATAAAAGAAAAGCGTCGGTTCCGGGCCGGGCGGCCGGCTGACGAGATACGAACGAACAATAGTCGACGGCAGTGCTGTATGAACGTGTAGCGGTGCGACGCGCGCGCACCGCCCCCCGCGCCTCTAAGCGTTCGCGACTGTGTATGCTTTATTTATCTACTTTTACAATTGAAAATACGGCATCAAAATTTCAACTACCTACCTAACAGTAAGCAGTAGTACACTAAAACTCAGGCACTCCACATCGACCTCTCATACACCATGCACCCGATCGAATCGTCAACTAAACTTTTTTCACTCGAAAAATTCAACTTAAATCTAATTCACTTAAATTATAATAATAATAATGGCTTCTTAACTGTTAATTTTACAACAAATGCGTTTCGTTGGCCGCCGAGCACGGAGCGCGGCGGGCGTCATACTTCTGCCCACTCGATTCACGAACGATGAACTACCGCTAAACGATAATTTATTACTTATTACATAAGTATGTGAAAAACAATTTTATTAGTATTACTTTTAATCTATCTTATAATGTCATCAGTGTCACTGAGGGCGTACTACTGTAACATGAAATCCGAGTCGGCGGCCGCTTGCGCGTGACGTGCCGTGAGGCCTGGGCCGCACGGCGGGCCGCGGGCCGGCGGCGAGCGGGCCGGGCCGCACGGCGGGCCGCGGGCCGGCGGCGAGCGGGCCGGGCCGCACGGCGGGCCGCGGGCCGGCGGCGAGCGGGCCGGGCCGCACGGCGGGCCGCGGGCCGGCGGCGAGCGGGCCGGGCCGCACGGCGGGCCGCGGGCCGGCGGCGAGCGGGCCGGGCCGCACGGCGGGCCGCGGGCCGGGCCGCACGCCCCGCGGGCCGCACGCCTGCGCGCCCGCCGCCGCCGCGCGACTAACTCATAATAATATCAGACAGAGATTCAACAAATATAGAAAAGATTCATCAAATTGTCGCATGACAGTCGAGATACTCGAACGTTTTAAACGATCTCGATACAAAAATAACATGATTCACGATTTAAAATAATTATGTGTAAAATATTTTTTTTTATATCATCACAAATACCAACTACATTCTCCACTGTGCATATATACATACATAGTTCGTTAGAAACGATAGTGTAAAGTGTGCGGTGGCGAGGGGCGGGCGCGGGCCCGACCAGCGCCAGCGCAGCCGCGTCCTCTCGGTCACGTTACGCAATGAAACATCAGAATAACATAGAACACTCGACAGGTACAGACACAGGTGCCCCTGTGCGGAGCGATGCGGTAACAAGCGGTGAGAAGCGTACACGACAGCGATTACACATATACCGGAACGGCACCGCAAACCTCTGTCAGTCTGATATAAGAACACAAATGAACTTTCTGTACGCAGTAACTAACTGATGCACGACGGTGTGGACAGTGGTCGGTGCGGTTTAGTAGTAAGTCTCTTGTTCGAGCCAGCCGCCGGGGTTGCGGCGCAGGTAGAAGCGTCGGATCTCATCGTAGATGAAGATCGACAGCATGAATGGAATGGCAGGCAGCCACCACACGAACCTGGGGACAAACAGACCAAACGTGAGCACTCATCAAGCAAAAATGATGAAGTATTTAAACTCTCAGTATTGATAAAGTTCCTGATACTCACTTGAGAGGATACATCCTCAATCCCTTGTCCATTCCAGGCGTGTAGGAGAGGAATGCAGCGAGTGCGGTTTCGAAGATGAGACCGAAGTTCAGAGCCCAGTTGCGCATGCCCTGGTGGATGATCGAGTTACGGCGCGTCTTGCAGATGATCAGATCAGCCCATTGTACTACCACGATGGAGACGAAGAATGCGGTGTGGCAGGTAAACTCGAGAGCCTTGCGGTCGCGGTACGTCTGGAAAATTGGGATGTTTTATTATAAACTGAACAACTGATAGATACTTGGGAGATAATTATTTGTATTGATGTTTCTTTGAATTCGCTGAAACAATGGGAAAGGCAAGTATGCAGTGACATCAGATGCTCCAGGGTCGATGTGATTGGTTCAACTGGCCAGACACGTTCTAATGATGACATTCTGCGATCTTCTTCTGTTTTCAGTTTGTCTTTTCCATTGTTGTGCAAGATCAAATTGGAGGAAGCGTGAGGTTAACATACCCATTCCTGTCCATAGGAGTCAGTCAGATCGTTGATGGCCTTCGAGTCCCATTCTCTTCTGATACCGAAGAGATGCATCGGCAAGAAGCCATTCTCAGCCATGATGACGAAGTACACGAAGAAGCCAGCCGCGGCTTGGATCATCCCGATTTGCCCGTACGCCATTGAAATAAGCCTGTATACACCCGGGCACAATGTCAAGTTTTGAACTCATAGGTCATGCAAGTTAGTAAATTCATTTTCTTTTGAAGGGCTTCTACTGTTACTTTTATAATCTGTTAATTTAAGTGCAATCTTACTTGTGAGAAAATTTCAATGTTAATTTTCAGTGATTACTTTTTACTCTGATTGGGGTCCAAGCTATATTTTAATCAAAAGAAAATTTCTATAAAGCAGTTAGTTCTTTTTTTGCAAATATCACCGTCTAAAGAATGACAAATGAGACTTTGTTTTAAAATAAAAACGTAATATAATTTTTGTATTTTAATAGAGTCCAATATGTTTTTGTTTTAAATTGTTAATGTGCAAGATTTTAGCGTCAGTCTAATTTGTCAAAAGTTTGTTCATCTTTAATGCATGCTTTGAAAACCAGAATACAATGGTATTTATTTTAAATATATTTTTTACAATTACATTTTTGTTTTCTCTGAGTATTCCGTTTTTCAAGCTATTACCTATATTTTAAATTTCAGGTTAGGTTGTAAGACAATCCATTGAAGGTTCACACAAGCATGCAAGTATCTTTTCAACTATCTGGCGAAGAAAGCTCAAGCGTTTTTTTTTTACAATTTCATTGTGTTAGTAAAGAAGTAATAAATAAAATAAAATACTGGAAGAATAAGCAAGAAGAGTTTAAATAAATATAAAGGAACTGTAACGATAGCTGTACAAAACTGCCTAACCGTGGTGTATGTAACATGTGGGGCTTGGAAGCGATATCAGCGGTGTGATCTCGGCACTACAACGTGCGTCAACTATGAAGAATATACTACATAATATAAACCAAAAAATATATAAAGTATATACTAAGAAGAAAATATAAAAATAAATGTTACAATATAAAAGATGCTCCATGTCGCCTAAGACATTCCTTCAACAAAAACGTTTGTTTAAAATATATTAGTCATGAACCATTCGACCACCACTATTCTACTTTGGCTAACACGTAAACTCACACACAATAATAACCACTAGTGCGTTCTCCATGACGGAGACTAAAAACATTTCTCTAATTGATCACTAAAACGTGCAACTTTTTTTTTTTATCGACACAGCATTGCATCGCTAACTTTAATAATTGAATTTCTAATATTGAAATATGGAAGAGTGAAGATTATACAGATATAGAAAGTACTAGGTCGTCTAGTTCTAGAGACTTCTAAGGTAATTTTGTATAAATCTAAATAAATTTAAACAAGATAATAGATTTAATTAAAATAAATACTGTTGCTATGAAGAATTCGGTATATTTATTTTGTATTATGTACTTGAAAGCGTCGCGTCTATTGATTTCTATCGGGATAAGGGTTTACTCTAGTTTATATATCGGGTTGACAGCCAATTGCAATACGATGGACAAGGTGGGGGGATTGGATCGTCATAATCACTCTTCCACATCCAGTGTCAAATGGTACTGTTGAACCACAAGTAGCCGCACCACTCTGAATATTTAATCTCACCAAATGAAGGTGGTTGTATGCACAAGTTATGACGGTGGGCTAGTCATTGTGTTAACACCCAAATGAGAATCTAGTAAGCGTCTGGGCTCGCGCGGTGACGCGCGCCCGGTGGCGGAGTGGGTGCGGGGCCAACCTTCTGTTGACGAGGTTGTCACGGTAAGGGTCCCGGGGCTGCCGCTTCATGATATCGGACTCGGGCGCCTCGTACGCCAATGATATAGCAGGCACCTTCGGTAACACAAGCAATCAGGACAAACCAACACTCGCGCGACTGGCACGCACCGACTTATACATAATAAATATACGTACATACACCCCTCGGCTACGCCGCAACCTATATCTACAACTAGCGTTATTAGGAATTAATTAATATCAAAAAAATACATTAAACTAGGTATTTATCGTAGGTACTTAAATTACGCAAAAAATTAGCTAGTAAATATAAAAGTGGAAAAATTGGCGTGATTGAGATTCAAAAATTATGGCAGCTGGTACTAGCCTTGAGGAGACAAAATATCTGAAATACTACGCTAGTGAAAGAAGTTACAAATATAAGCCCTAGCAGCATGTTGTATCATGTAAGTTATAATACAGTGTCGCTGTACCTAACAGTAGATAGATACGTAGAGACGTTGTGTATAATATATGAGTATGCGTGTGATGAAGCCTGTTGCGTAAACGTGAGAGAAGAATACCGAATGAAAGGATGTCACTTGTGAGATAAATATCGTGTCATGAGATCATGAGAGGTAACAAAATGAGAAAGTCAAAATACAATAAGTATACAATAAATAAATATCAGTCATATTGTAAAGACGTCGAGTGTGTTCATACATGCACGATAGACAAATGACAGAGACAGGGAGACACCAAACTTACCTTGGCACGCGAACACAGAACATAGCGGAAAAGAGTATTAAAAAACCACAAATACACAATGGAACAATGCGTTTGGTCTGTGAGCACGACGCCGTGTGTCGAAACACGTTATTCCATCACCACATCAAGCTACATAGTTAAAGGAAATAGGAGATACGTTAGTATAGAAAAATATATAAAAAGACATCGCAAGGCAAAGTTAGGAGCGGTGCGATTGTCGCCTTCAATATCCACACACAGAGAGTTCTAGAATCGTATACCTACAGGACACCGTCCACACACTGCAGGCAACAACCAAGCCTCAATATTGAAGACTAGACACGTGGTAGCAAGCAAGTAGCGGATAGAATAATATCTTTGAACGAGTCTCATCACTCGTGATGTTTTACCTCTCGTTAACGAGTTTATCAGTGAAAGGGTTACGCGGCTGTCGCTTCATAATGTCAGATTCAGCCTCCTCGTAAGCCAGGGAAATGGCGGGCACCTACACAAACACTAGCGACGTGAGCGACGGGCGAAGCGAACCGCGCCACAAGCGCTCACGAATCGCAAGAAAGCGTGGTGCATCATTGTCACATGTGTACAACATCGAACATATAGCAACGACATTACAATCAGACGCCACTACCGAACCGGCGACACGACAGGAACGTTAGTCCACGCCAAGCTCAGCAGCGTATGCTTGCAACTAGTTACGCTTAAAACTATCACACAAAATAAAATTTAACACAAAAAAATGTAGATCATGAGATGACTTCAGTTGCAGACGGGACTCTTTGTAACTTAAAAAATACAAAATGAACCGGATGGTATGTGGATGAGAATGGAATGTTTTTGAAATAAATCACAATGTTTATGGACGTTCTCGACTTGAGTTGATGGTGATGGGGTGATATGACTGTGGTAACATTCGTGTGTTGTGTTTGTCTTAGCTGTGGGACATATCTATGTGGACTTTTATGCGGACGTCCCATACTGTCCGCCGTGGGCTTATAAACGGCTAGTATTTCTCGGATGCCAGCAAGTTTAATTATTGAGGGATTAGAACAAAACACATCTACGTACATCATCCCCTCATTCCTACTAGACTTCCAGCTCTTATCAGGAACATGATATGGACAACACGTATTAGTTATGTAGCCTATTAGTTTGTCTGCCTGATTTTAGTAGAATCATGCATGACTCTACATTTTTAAAACACTGTAACACAAGTTTGTTATTTACGCAATCGTAACTTACAACTTATATCCTGACAAAAGATAGTTTACAAAAGCTACTTTAGTATTTAATTGATATAATATTTTAAGCGTTACGATTACGTGAATAAGGTACACATTAGAAAACACCCACTCGTCACGATATCGAGACAACAGCGACGTTATTAGCTGAAAACCAGTTAGTAGTTATATGGCAACATAACAGTATGTAATCACTTAATAAAGACCTCTCATTGACTAGTTTGTCGCAAAATGGGTTCCTAGGCGGACGTTTCATAATGTCTGCTTCAGCTGTCTCGTAGGCCAACGCGATCGCTGGCACCTAAGTCAATAACTAATTTAATATAAACTGTAATAATAATACCAGCTCGAGGGTTCTCCAGCTGAAATATTTAAGTAAAATAGTATCTTCTATAATATACTTATAGTTTATTCGACAGCCTTTGTTTATTTGCGACCAATAATATCATTTTTTCATTTAAATTTTGAGAGCTTTCGTCTTTTGAATGAACAAAAGCTGTGATTAATATCAGTAACAATAACATAAGTTTATAAAAATAGTAATATTGTATGCTACATTGTAAGAGCACAATTTCAAGTACCAAGATCAAGTGACACGTCAAAAGTCGACTACAAGTATCAAAATTCTCATTTGATTTAAAAAACTAAGTAACTGACTCTTGCAATGTAACAGCTTTTATACCAGAATAGATCATAGTACTCTAGAAATAAGGTCGAACTTACCATGTCAGTTCCAAGATCGATGCAGAGGATAGTAACGGTTCCTAAGGGCAGTGGAATGTCGCAGAGGATGAAGGCAAGGAAGGGCGAGATTTCGGGAATGTTGGAGGTCAGGGTGTACGCAATAGATTTCTTCAAGTTGTCGAAGATCAGACGTCCTTCCTCTACGCCAGTTACGATTGAAGCGAAGTTGTCGTCAAGCAGAATCATGTCGGCAGCCTAGGAAATTGGTTGACGGTCAATATTGCCAGGATTTTACACACATTTTGTTTTATTGTTTTATAGCCTCGTGTTCAGGTAAACAAAAGTTGCACAACATTGTTTGCAACATGTATTTGTATTGCGGGAAACATGTTGATTTAGATGTTTCTAGCAACACGGAATCATGTTGCTGCAACAGTTTTGCAACTTTTGATTCCCGTGAATTAGCGACTTTTACAGTTTTTATTTCGTATGTTCCACTTACTTGCTTAGACACGTCAGAGCCAGCGATACCCATGGCAACACCGATGTCAGCCTTCTTGAGAGCGGGCGAGTCGTTTACACCATCACCAGTTACGGCCACGATGGCTCCAAGTCGCTGGCAACCTTCCACAATGATCAGCTTCTGTTGTGGCGACGTACGGGCGAATACGATTTCCGTGTGATATCTGATTGATAAAAAAGTTATTAATATGAAAAAATTATAGTGATAAGTAAATAATTAAAATGCATTTTTTCTGATAATTCATGTGTAACTGTTGATATTGCACATCCGCTTTGTAGGACGGAAATGGAGAAATTTTATTTTTAACTATTTTATTTTATCATTTAATATACCAAGTGCAACTTACTTCAAAATCTCATCGAGTTGATCACCGTTCAGCTCCCTGAGTTCAGTTCCGTGGATGACCGCGGCCTTAGCTTCGCGAGGGTTGACTTCAGAAACGGGGATGTTCAGCCGAGCGGCAATATCCTCAACGGTCTCGTTTCCTTCAGAGATGATACCTACTGACTTCGCGATAGCCTTGGCAGTGATAGGGTGATCACCAGTTACCATGATAACCTGGAAAAGGTACAAAAAGATTAGTAAGAAGATCTGAGAAAGGGCTATTTAAAACTGTTATTTATTTAACTGCTCATTATTACCTTAATACCAGCCGATCGGCACTTAGCGACGGCGTCAGGCACGGCAGCGCGGGGAGGATCAATCATACTCATCAGGCCTACGAATCGAAGGTTGTCCAGTGGGAAGTTAGGGTCATCAGTGTTAAACTTGTAGCCAATGGGGTACTTGTCTGAGGGCAGTTGAAGATCGCAGAATCCGAGCACACGTTCACCAAGTCCACCGAGTTCCAAGTAAGCGTTGTTGAAAGCTTCCTTCATTTCCTCATCCAAAACCTGACAAAAGAAGTATGTATTACATTTTGAATGTAGAAGTGTGACGTCATTTGTTTTTAGTCAGGATGTTTTACCTTCTCCTTTCCGCCAATGAAAATGGTGCTGCAACGTTCCAGAATCCTTTCAGGGGCGCCCTTCATGACAAGCAAGTGGCGAGGATCGCTGGGGTCATCGCTCTCGTGGATCGAAACCTGGTATTTGTTGGTCGAGTTGAAGGGAATCTCGCAGGCCTTCTTGTTGCGCTTCCTGATCGATAAGACATCTCCAAGAGCCAGTTCCATACATTTGAGCAGAGCAGCCTCAGACGCGTCGCCGGCAACTTCCTTCTTCAGAATTGGGACACCATCCTGACCACCCTTGAATTCAGCTCGGTTGCAAAGAGTAGCGATTTTAGCGAGGGCCTTGAATCCGGGGCTTGTGCGGTCTGTGGACAAAGATATCATTATTATGAATTCCACCCTAAATCATAGGCAAGTTATTTCTGATCTTCCACTATTACATACCATATTGAACTCCAGACTGATCTTCGGTGGTGTCAGCTTCAATGATCTGGTTATCGAACCACATGTGGGCGACAGTCATCCTGTTCTGTGTCAGGGTTCCGGTCTTATCAGAGCAGATGGTGGAAGTAGATCCGAGGGTCTCGACGGCCTCCAGATTCTTGACCAGGCAATTCTTGGAAGCCATTCGCTTGGCAGTCAAAGTCAGACATACGGTTACAGTAGCCAATAGACCTTCAGGTACGTTGGCTACGATGATACCTGGGAGAAAGGACATAGGTTTATCAACGAGTACCTAACATAGGAAAAATATCAAGTGTCTTAATTTTTTTGGTATCAGAACTTACCAATAAGGAAGATGACAGCGTCCAGCCAGTGATAACCGAGGATGAAGGCAATTACGAAGAAGGTTACTCCGAGGAACACAGCCACGCCGGTAATCAAGTGAATGAAATGGTGGATTTCCTTGGCAATGGGGGTCTCTCCAGTGTCCAATCCCGAAGCCAATCCAGCGATACGGCCCATCACCTATTACATAGCACTATTAGACATTTATTTCGTAAGGGAGATTTAATTAATCTCACTTTTGTATCTCCAGGTTCAGACTTACCGTATTATCGCCACAGCAGATGACAACGCCCTTCGCCGTACCCTCGACCGCGTTAGTAGAGAAGAATGCCAAGTTCTTGGTTTCCAATGGGTTTTCATGAGTGAAGTCGGATCCACGCGATTGGGGTTCAGATTCGCCGGTTAAACTTGAGTTGTCAACCTTGAAGCCTCGCGCCTCGATGATACGGATATCAGCAGGGATGCGGTCACCGAATTTCACCTAGGAATTTTATAGACAATGTTTAAGTTTTACTTATACATTCGGGACCTAGATGAGTTATATGCTGGATAATTTTATCGTGGTTCTTACCTCAACAATATCACCAAGCACCAAGTCTTCAGCACGCAGCGTCAACTTTTCACCCTCACGAATGACGGTAGCGAACTGAGGTACCATGTTCTTGAACGATTCCATGATCTTTGAAGACTTGCTTTCCTGGTAGTATGAGAAAATGCCCGTAACGATAACTACAGCCGCCAATACGATGCCGAGGTACAGGTTGTCATCTGCAGGTTCTTCAACGGTACTCGCCTGTGGATTAATTTAGTCAGGGTCAATTGGATTGATACTCCACTTAATTATTTAAGCTTAATCTCTCAGCATCTCTCAATGCACTGCTACTGACCTGAATTCCGTAGGCAATAAAGCAAAGGATAGCACCAATCCACAATAATAATGCGAAACCGCCGAACAGATTTTTACAAAACTTCACCCACTCGGGCGTCTGTTTTGGCGGCGTGAGTGCGTTTGGACCGTCTCGTTCGAGGTTCTCTTTCGCTTTTGCGTGACTAAGGCCCTGGAAACAAGAACATCATATGTGTACTCCAAGTCACGCTTAAAGACTTATTAAAGTTTCAGCTTCATCAAGCTGATATTTTATAACGATGGTCTTACATTTTCGGGATGTGTCTGAAATCTTTGGTAGAGCTCTTCGGGTGTTACTTTGTGAAAATCGATGTCCAACTCCTGTTTGAGATCATCTAAATCTCCCGCTTTCCGTTTTTTCGCGGGGGGTTTCCGGCGTGTCTGTAATATTTACACAAAGAATATACGAATACGTGACAATAGTATTTTACGGATCTATATTTTAACACATTATTCAATTGAACAGTTTTCCGCTTAGGTATATAATACAAGCGAAATGATGAAGTATCAAAATGCAATGCGAAATAAAATGCATTGAAAACCATGCAATACTTTAATGTTGACAGCTGCTTGTCTTGCGACTGCTGGCGTCATTGTCACTTAGCAAGAGTATATGAAAGATGGTAATGTAAATAAAAACCTTGTACTGTCCATCAGCAGTTCTATTATCGTCCTTAATGGGTCCAATGGTGGCGACGCGGTACGAGTCGGTACGGCCATGCTGTAAACACAACTAGGGGCTAGACACATTCTACTAGGCGGCCCTATGGGCCATGCACTCATGGATGAATGGGTGGTGAGTGAAGAGCATCGGTATCGCATGGAACCATCCTACAAGGATCTCATGATATGCATGAAGAACAAAAATGCATTCCGCATGCAATATCGATACTCAAGAACAAAACATGTAAAAGAAAATCATAAAGCATCTGGATGCTGTGTCTTCAATCAACAATCATGAAACAATCCAGGCACTTTGTTCAAAAATAAAAAATAAATGCATGTTGATGTTAACATAAGACAAAGGGTAGCGCTAATATACAAATTGCATCTAATGGTGATTGTGTTAACTATGATGTAATAAACTACAATTTGTAAGGGTGTGTAGAGAAAAATTCAATAGAAGTACGTATTCATTTGAAAAGCGTTCAACTGCAAAGCATTACACAGTAACAGAGCGTGTGAGGCATAACCTTGTCAGCTGAGTGCTCTATAGAGCTAGGGACCAACGGCTCAATGGCGCTCAATTGGTCTGAACTAGTTGCGCGTGCGAACCTGAGCGAATGTAAGGACACCGCACAGGCGTACACCTCTACGCATGGACGACTTCACACATAGAACCTCAACACCAAAGTTTTATACAAGTGTCCCTACTACAACTGAATACTCACATTATCTTTTTCCATAGTGTTCGGGATTATTTATCCTTCAGCGAGTACGTCCTATCGGCAGGGTGTGTTATTGTTAACTGTCCAACTAGTCACTCAGTAATGGATGGCCTCAAAGTTAAAATTGCGTGGATATAGGCTCTTACGTAACAAACGAGTATGCTATATGCGCTAAAGGGGAGTAATGTCACAAAGTCTAAATGCGTCCGCGGTGCCGTAAACAAGCCAGCCGTCGCCGTCGATAATTGATGAACGTTTTCATAGCAGGCCTCATTAAACCGCGCCCTGAATTCCCGTGAAGGTTATCGCGAGAATAACTAGAATAACAGGCTGTGAAATGCACTCGTGCCGGAAAATGCTACGCGTAATGGATTGTATAATTAAGGGAACCTTCAAGTTAGCTGAGAAGCCCGACTTCCGTTACGGGTAGGGGTGGTTTGAATAATGAATGTCCAAGATGGATTGAAGTTAACAGAAGGGGTGCCGAACCGGGGCGCGAGAGAGAATGATGAAAACGGAATATTCATAGGATATGTTGAGTTTGGCTTCTGCCTTGTACCACACGGTGCAAGGCAGGGGCCATACTGGGACTGACATGCGGCAGCGGCAACGGAGGCGGAGCGGCGCGGCGGCGTGTCCCGTAAGTTACATAAGCGGCGCGCACATCGGGCATGCGCACTGCGGACCAACCCCCGCGCGCTACCCTCGACATAAATAGCTAAAAGACAAGGTTGCCACCCCGGGGCCCGACGACCGCATTTATAATCTCTATAAAGGTTAAACCGGAATATCTGATGGAAAATCGAAACTGGTTCTAGCGAGAATAAAACAGCGACTGTCTACATGGGGCTGATTAACCCACTTTCAAAACCTTGAAAGGAAGGGATCGGATTAAAGTAATCCTTTTGTAAAAGGGTGTTCCCCGCCGTGTGAGAAGCAAAATTTCTTCACATGAATAAGGTCAAATAATAACCAACCAAAAGCGCACTCGTATTAAATCTTTGACCTTTTGCCAGACGAATGAATCAAAACTACCCAGTTAAAATATCAAAACATTAAATAGAGGTGATTCAGTCAGCGAATAGCACACAAATGCCATGTCATGTGTCAGGCAGCCGGCGAAGATTCATTGCCACGGCCGGAAAACTACTTTAAACCGAAAATTTGTGGTTACTACTGTAGTAGATGCGTGACGCGTGAATGAGACAATTATTTTTAACATTAATGATGCGCGGCGCATGTGACGTGCCTCCGGATCCCCGTGACGCTGCGATCCTCGATTGTTGCCAAAACACTATTATTATCTAAACCCTACTTTCCTGCGGCCTATCTGGATATCTAGACGAGCATAAGGAACAATAAACATGCAACGTGGGCAAATCCACATTGAATTCCAGAAGCAACGAAAAATTTATCGATATTACATTTATTTTATTATAATATTGCATTAGCAGCACTAGTGATTGATTGTGATGCTAAAACAATTTTTCTTGAAAGAAATCTTTTAGCGAAAATCTTTCAGTATTTGTTTTTGCATTTAAATAACCGTAATACTTAAATCAGCCGGAATATTTTAGACCTGTTACTTCGTTTACATTCCCAAAATGTAGCTATTAGCTAAGTGCTATTTCTTGGATGTCTGATTAAATAACAAGTTGTAGCACTCGATCTTCACTTGCAAAAACGATTATGATTTATTGTTATTGGTACATATATGTCCATGTCCAAAGAACCAATCAGAATAAAACCGCTAAAGTTATTGGGTCAAACCACCCCGAAGATAAGGTTGAAAGTTACAAGTTTATTATTTTATTTTGATAACAATGAAGTCATAATAATGTTATTGTTTAAATTAAAGATCATTGAACCACGAGCACGAAATATAATAGCAAGGAAAAATATTTTATAAGTGTAAGTCCAAAAAAACTATAACTGAATACTGAAGGGATTGTTACGTAAAGATGAGGTCCGAATGGGACGAAGGCACGAATGTATCTGACAGGAATGCAAGAGGAAGTGATTAAGATAAGACTGGGATGGCAATAGTTCTGTAATTGCGTAATGTATGGCACCAGTCCATGGCACTGTGGCCGTGGCAACAAATGGTGGACTAACTATCAGGCGACAATCTACTGCAGATGTGTCCGTTAATCATAATGCATTCATTTCTGAGCTGTATGATATATGTAAATCGCTGTTGCAATAGAAACTCTGCATTTTATAATGATGATATGATATTACTATAATTATAAATGAATTTACTGCAGTTCAAAAACTATGAAGCGCCGTCCATCCGCGTTAATTAAGAAAAAATTTCATAAAGGAAGACAAGCCGGATTAAGTTTGCACGAGAGAAATGGCTGAGGAGCCATTGTTTGTTCAGAATTCAATTAACTCAAGAGCTTCCAATAGTTATAAAATTACAATGAGAAGATTGCAGATGTCTCAAGACGTCAGAAGAACTTTAAAGCATTAGGAAACACCTTCAAGGACCACGTCCAGCATCCTAATTGATGCGTGCTGTCGTCATAAAGGATAAAGGAAATACTCCAATAGAGCGACGGTACTCTATGCGATTTAAATGACATAATGACGAAGGCAATTTTCTAATAAACCTTCGGTACTCTTATAGTTGTCGTGTCCGAACCACGGTTGGCTCCCGCGACAACCTGTTAGCCACTTCCTTCAGAACACCTAGTGAGGAATGGTCTTTTTGCCTTAGTAATATATGATCACGTGTTCAGGACATGACGTTCGTAGAAGACAGGACATTCGATCTAAATGGGCGTGGGGAAACTAGGGCAAGCTGAGAGCTAAAATCAATATTTCAGCCAACAGGAATTGTACTGCGCGAAATGTACAGATTTTGCGAATTGCGCTTTCTGTTATATTTGATCCTGCTTTCAACATTGGCCAAAATATATAACTTTTTATGATTCTATTTCTGTGCGCATGATTAGCGAAGTGCAAGATTTCATTTTAGTGAGAAAAAGAGAAATAATCAATGATAATTATGTACCACCAACTGAGCTAGAATTGGGATATTCTGGAATATTAACATCCCAATGTAAAAATAAACTAAGTAAATGAAATCATGTTTCGAGGCGGTGCCTACTATTATTCCTTGCCTAACCAAATTCTAATTTTTTTGTTAAAAGTTTGATCAATTTTAGGATTGATCTCTTCTTGATTTTAACTTTTATAAAGATATGAAAATTATGAAGATACAAGTACAAAGATTTACGAAAATGAAATCAAGACAAAGTCACCGAAGTGCCGAATTACTAGCGATGATTGAGGATGATTCCATATCTAAGGGGATTCTTATAAAAATATTAACTAGAAATATATCAGGATGTTTCAAGGAAGTGATTCGGTACTGGCATATGAGGGACCGAGCGGAGTGTCCCTCTCCGCACAGATCGATACGCCGAGTTACGCAACCCGACCGGCGCCGTCTCCGATACTTCTCTTCATTCGCCCAAACTTTGGAATTTATTATATCCTTAAATCTTATCCAAAAACACAATAACTACACACTAAAACACATTCAGTGCAATATTATAATTAAAATAGACAAAGGAAATCAAGCGGTTGCAGGGAGAAAAACGACGACTTTCGGCTACGTGCACAGGATAATGGACCGGTTAACATTCTGTGACAGAACAAAGGCGATGGAACGTGCAAATGGTTTCCTGCGGTGAGACTGCACAGAGACATGAGACGAGGATCGCAAGCACTGTTCACGAGCAGCCGAGCCCCCGATGGCAGCCGGGAGTTCCTTCGTTACCTTTCCGCACTCACTGTTTGCGACATGCACTTACACCTTCACGAAAGCACTGTCTCGGCGACTCGGCTCGCTACTGTAAAGGCTAAGGCAAGCACTACTGCAAGCACCGGACTCACCTCGCCCATTTTCGCTACTCTTTATGTAAAGGCGGATAAAAAGGAACAAGCCGCCTCTCGGTCTCGCCTCTTTCTCTCAACGGAGTGGGGTGGGTCGTCGCTAGTTCTGCAACAACGGGGACCGTTACGGTTTCCTCGTTCCAACGTAAAAACTTAAAAAGTGTGCGCTTTCACGTAGTCTCGTGGCACGGCACTGGCTAAGTCATCTTTGTACGAAACTAAAACCCGGTATGAGAGAGGTGCGCGGATGGCGGAGGCGCGTAGGGCGCGACGTTCGGCGGCCTGCTTCGGGCGGCGACTGACGGTGGGGCCGGCGCGTATCGAGCCGACGGCGCACTGACGTCACACTGCGTCACGACGCCAGCGCCGCGCTGCCAGCGACGCGCGCAACCCGCTGCGCGCGGCGCCCTCTGCTGCCACCGCCCCGCTCGTAACCTTCCACAACCGGTACGTTGACAGCCCCTACTGATCGACAAGCTTTCCGGCGACGCACGTTCTCAACGATCTACCAAATATTTGTACGATTCCCGAATTGCTTAAATAACTTATTTACTTTAATTCTACACAACCTGATATATGGAGTGGCTATTATAATAGCCACTATATGAAAGTTCCTATACACGGCGGCGTTAATAATTTTTTATGAGCGTTTGTTGGTACGGCGCGCGGCGTGGGCGGGCGGAAGGCCGTCTCGACGGGCGGCGCGGCGCGCCCAGCCCTAATACTATATCGAGTACTTATTGACAAACGGTCTTATCTTGAGGGCAAACTCTTCACGGAAGAGAGCTCATTATCGCCAAAATAGGATTTATACAGATATTTAAAGTGTCAAACTCATTGGAAACTTTTCTTTTGATCAAGACTTGTGGTTTTCGTAGAACATCAACGTTACCGTAAGTTTATATTTGGGTAGCCAATAAATTTTATAGCAAGTGAATACATTTGCGTCCAGTTTATTGCATTCGTATTATGATAATGTCATAACCTCCGCATATAAATAAATTCTAGACGTAAATGTTTTATAGTCAGAGGCCCTCCCAGAGTAACTATCCCGGTCGGCTAAATCCGTAGGTTTCAGCTTCTGAAGCACACGCGGGATTTATTACTTTTGATCGCGGACTAGAAACTTGCATCGCCTCGAAAAAAGAGGCTTTTGCCGTGTTATATGGGGGTCATTAAATCTTTTGTCCGAAAAAACCGTACTTCACATTGTATTTCAAGCTTGAATTCCCCCGTCTTTTGCTCAGCTGAGCATAGTAACCACATCGTAGAATGTTCAATGAATTTTGAAAAGTTTCAAACAAAAATCGTGATAATCTGTGGCCACAAATAAAAACATGGAAACTATTCCAAACGACGAACTAGCGATGCATTTCCGAAGCTAAATTTAGACAATCGATGAAGTAAATTGCCATCGCCCTCTTTGTGGCACATTCGTTTTACCGTATGCAAGTAGTGATCGATCCGATTGCCTGGAAACCAGGACGGGCCATGAATAGCGCAACACTAACAGCGAACTAGTGTCTGAATAAATGATTGATGTCTTAAAAATATGGCTGTAATAAATAAATCACCGAGTGGAAAGATGTATGAAGATCAGAAAATGTTCGGCGGAGAGTATCTATACCTAATAGCCGAAATTGTTTACAAATCCTTTGTTACTTATACCAAAGAGATCAAAAGGGTAGCAGTAATAAACTTAGTATTTTGGGCTTCACTGGTAACATGTATTCACGTGTCAGTGTGGAATACGTTACATAAGTTAGTATTTTATGGAGCTTTTTTTTTATTTTTTAAATGTATTTTTTGGACCATGACTCTTGCGTCCAGAATAAATATCTAGACTCAAAATTCATCTAATCGTAAAAAAATGTACTTTTTTAAAATAAGAGCAAGTATTTTTTAATCATAGAGTATAGATGACAGAAACATGATCTTGTTTTATTTTAGAAATACATAAAAAAAATCATATAATCGAAACAAAATTTTCGCCCCGTGCTTGGTTTCCACCGTTTTCTAAAATAATCAGATAGGCATTTACAACGTGTTTTAGGAAAATATTGATTTTGGATCCCTATAACTCAATCACTCAAGTCAAAGAAGTCCGAACACGTTCTATGTGGAAACGTTATTTGACATGTAGGTTAACGCACACAGATAATCCTATTATGGACGAAAACATTATGACGTAATCTACTGAAACAAAGCCTACGCTATTTTAGAATAGAAAACACGGATTAGTAACTTTTATACAAATTTACTTTGAGTAACGTAATTCTTAAATAAAATATGGCCTTTTTAGATAAACACGTTTCCGTCTGAAAAATTAATGTTACGATTTTCCGTTACTAAAAAAATATAAACGCGAAAATATTAACGATTTTTCACCATCGCATCAGTATCTTGTTTAACGCCCGTGTTGAATTTTGCAATTCATCCCTCTGTATACGAGGTGAAGGGATTAATGACAGGGCTGAAACTCATCAATTTTCACGTCATTCCTGCGAACTTCATATATCTACAGTTGCCTGTCAGCTCTTGATATAATGACCAGATTAGAGGCACTTAGGTGTAGCAAAACATTAGTTAGGTTATATATTTTCGATTATACAATATTGTCGTCATAAACAATTCATCTATTAGCTATGACAATGACTCATTTATGAGGGTTTCCCGACGCAGACACGCTATTTTAATATGCGTGTTGCGTGACTACTATAAGTGTTACAAGATATAAAACGTCCGAATGGCCTCAACAAGCAGGGGTACATTTTAAATGCGTGTCGATCTAGGCGTAGTAACACGAGCTATTCGAGTCGAAAAAGCGAAAATGTCCTGGATGGACGTCAAGTGGTTACAGCGGAATACATTTCCGCCACACCGAGGGCGCTACCTGTCAGATATTAATTTCCGGCACTTGACATCGCCAGCTCCATCGTAATTACACGTCAGCAAATATAGACACATCGTAGGCGCTACATAGCCAGCGACCAGCCCTACACCCCCACTTGAGCACGCAAAACCCCTCGAACAATATTAGCTTTTAATTATAATGATGCTAAAATGGTAGACGTTATAATAAGCATAGCTAGGCTTACGACATTTGTAAAAAGCCTTCCTTAATAAGATCCCAGAGCATAAAAAAGAAGAAAATTCTTTTCCCTTTGAATCCAGACGACCGCAATAAATGTTTTTTCTATGTTGCAACTTTGCAACAGTCGGGTGAAAAACTCGATCGTAAATGCGTTGAAGCAATCGTTGGTACATTTTATTCGCAATCTCCTGCAGCCTATGCCCCTGTTACAATAAAACGTAAAGTTGCACACTTTTCAATTTCAGCGTCCGTCGTGCCCCGCCTGTGCGCGTATTTTTCATTTTACTAGCTCTGGACTGGGATGTGAAACAAAAGGACTTTTCCACTCATTGTTTCAGTTGATCTAGAATTGTGAGCATTCCAACAGTTTTTCTGCGTAATTGCCGAGGATTAATTAAACTCGAGGGAGCTCTAGGCCCTAGCATAATATGGAAACTTCCGTACATAGCCAGCTCATAAGTATCTGAAGTATTTGCTTCATTTCATCATTCATTTCCGTCTGAAAGTACCTAATTAGTCCTTCAGGCATCGAAGATTAAAATTGAAACGTAAAATATTTCATAACCTAGAGTAAAGCCGTTAGCAACACATCGCCACAGACAACCAGGTAAAATGTACCGGTGGCGATCGATATAATTGCAATATGTCAACTACGTGAATAATATAGTACGCATGCACCGCCCGCCAGGGTGGCTCCCAGGCATAGGTCAGTTACCGTGCCTTGCCGTCACGGCACGCCATGGGGTTGAATTTATATTTAATGCACTTTCAACCATTTTCTTTGTTCCTTCCAGAATGGTCACTTTGAAATGTCTAATTTCGATCTAATATTGCGTGGTTACTAATAATAAATTTAAACTTTGAACACTTTTGAAGACCTAATTTAAACCGCTTTAGGCATTACATAAAGTGGAATGAGCTAAGCAATAAGCATGTTATTTCAATTAAGTATGTAACGAGGTCATTTCAGTATGTTGGAGTAGTTATTTTATGAATTTTAGGGCTTGTAGACCAAATGTGTTGGACATGGACATTGGTGTCATAAAGACTATCTGCCACAAAAAAGGTCATGTGGCCGCTTGATATGAAATTCACGTCAAAATGCTATGGGGACAAAGAGATTTTAAACGTAGATAATTCACAGGGTTGTTCATGATATATTATGTAAAGCATTAGTATCAAAGTTGGGGCAGCGGGCCATTCCTTCGTCGTGAAAGACCGGCTGATATGAAAATTCGTCGTGAAGCGGCCGGCGGCGGGCGGGGCGTCAGAGAGGGGTGCTCGGTTAGGGGGGCGGAGGGTGCACGGAGGCTCTATTTGGGTCACCCCGGGCGTCATTCTCCACGATCAATAGTGGAGTCGGCGCGCGCCGTCTTCCTTCTCGCTCGCACGCCGTCAGTTACCTAACGCGTCTCGCACACTGCCCCACCAACATTAATTATTTTCCAAATCGCCTCTTACATGGGAACTATTTAGATAATACTGAAGGCTACCAATAACCCCATTAGGACTCACAAACCGTAAATTCGATCAGGGAGGATGTATTGCGCATTTACTCAATACAGTATAACCAGAGTGCTAATATCCTAGTCCTTTGCTGAGCTGAACTGGAGGGTTTACGTAACTCCAGGACGAAATATATAAAAAATAATGTACAGTAAACAGGAGTACTGTAAAGATTTTAATCAGTCGACGGCGGTTCTAAATGAGCCATCTCAAGATATTCAGTGGCCATCTTCAAGTAGAATAGATGGTGCAATAAATTGCCAGTCAGCGCTATCTCAAACGGCTCATAATTTTAAAACTACGCTGAAAGCTTATAATGAGGCGCTCCGAATCGAGGAGCGGGTTGAAGTGGGCGCATAAATATTACTGACGAGTACCCGATGAAGCGGGGAATGCTAACTAGCTGAAGATGTTCATCTCCGGTGAGAAAATGTAGCCTTCCTCAAGGAAAGCATGGAATGTGTATGTCAGATTACGCAATTCTATATAAAACGTAATGGTACAGAAAAAACATATCTATATTGAATACCGTTCATCTTTTGAAACAAACGGGAAAACAAACTGATTGGTCTCGGAGGAATTCTGGACATTTGCATATTGAGTGAATTATTGGACAAAGTTTTTACATTAAAGTTCATCGGCTCGGATAGGAAACTGTTCTGCTCTAGGGTTTCAGAAATCAATCCAAAGTCTGGAAAGACGTATTACATGTTCGTATCTGTTAGCAACGTATTCTTCGTGAACATAGTAAATCATCTATTGTTAGGCAAAATACCTAGACCGCAATCCGTGTGTTTCAGAAATAGCCCGGCTTGAGTAAGTACGCCGGGATATAAGGTAAACTTTCGTATATAGATAACTAGGTGACGTATGCCTTAAAATATTATATTAGTTGGCGATATGTGCCCATAAAACCCCTAAAGTTATTGTAAACCACTTCAAAAACCGAATTTAAAGAGATTATGGTTTACGGGACTTCAACGAGAAACTTTGAACCACAAATCTTGGTAAAATATCAGTTTTGCGCAAAACTGGGATATTGTGCCGCAACCTATTGTACGACAGCTCGTAACGTTATGTAACAGTAACAAGGTATTGAACTTCTCTTACACAAATATATACGGCATTGATTTTACTACCAGTCGGCGGCAAGTTGTTGTTTTCCGTTTGACATTTTGTACCAACAAGAAGAAATCACTGAAATGAAATTGCTTATTCTCTAAAATAAGATAAGTCTTTATTTGCCTTAAACAAGGTACAAAGTTGTTACAGTCAGGTATTAATCTAAAGTGTTTAGCTATACAGGATATGTATCAATTGCATGCAAAATAATTATTAGGTAGTTAATTGTTGTTTGTCACAGATCAATACAATAATATAATAGTTTTATCTCAGTATTATCCGCATAATAAATAGGATATAGAAATAAATCACTTTTAAAAGTCATATTATAAACAAGTTTTTTTCAAAAAAAAAAAAAAACCAACCGGTTTCCAAAAAAGACACTACAAAGTGAAAAATAACATTAATTTCGGAAGTCGGTGTCGATGGGTTCGCATTTTCGTTGTTTGCCACCGACACGTTGTTTATTTTTCACTTTTTAGGGTCTTTTTTGGGTAGTCACTTGTTTTTTTTATTTTGCAAAAAAGGTTTTTTTTTCACTTTTAAGTTGATTTTTACCAGTAACTTTGGTTTAAAAACCAAACTACTGAACCGTTTTTGATGAAATTTCTATGGGACCAATCTGAAGGTATATCTTACAAATAAAAAATAATTTTATAAATAACGGAGTTCTGAGGTAAAAAACGTAAAAAAAAAATACAGTCGAATTGAGAACCTCCTCCTTTTTTGAAGTCGGTTAAAAAATAAGCTAGTTGGAGTCGACATTTCCTATCTGACTACCCCTAAGAAGTAATGGCGAAACAAACTCAAGGGCAGTCTCTTTTAAAATCCAGATATAATCTTGGTCAGATCATGTGAAGACAGTGTAGATGTCTGAAATGGTCTTTTGAGAAAAGCACCACACAGATTTGAGTGGACCAGTCCAGTCAGTGCCAGCATTTCTCAGTAATCGTGTAGCTCAACTGAGAACTTGAGGAGCTCAACAACTCTAGAAGACATAAAGACAATATTTTATATATCAATCAAACCCATAAGGTGATTAACATTCTAATAAAGCAGACGATTGAGTTGGCTCTTCATGCCGTAAACGCTATTAAGTACTTATGTAAAAACAAACAACATCTCACTAAGAGATCTGCTTCTTACTAATGCACGTAATGTTTATTTTCTCATTCAACTGGAGCTATGATTGTTAACACAAATGAGATGCTGTTAAAAAGAATGTAATTCCACACTTACTAGACATAAAACAGTTTGGACTATTTCCCGTCGTAATGATAGTTAACTAATCATTTGTTAGGATAGCTTTTCTAAACTATAGAGAGAAAAACTTTGCGTAGGTAATTGTAACGAGATTACGAGAGCATTCAGAAAAAAATAACAAGATAAAAAGAATATCTAAAAGAAGGAACTGATATGTTTCGTCATGTGTATCTGAATGTTCCTTTTCCTTGATATAGGTGTGTGTCTGGTCTCTATTCCATCTGACTTCCGCAATATTATAGAAAAAATATGTTTTAATCATAGTTATTTCTTTAGCTACAAAAGACCTCATTTCTTTGACAAATACTTGAGGCTCGATGGCATTCAGGACAAGACACTTTGCTAAAAATACCAAGACCAAAAATAATATTTTCAAAGGAAACTCAATAAAAGCGATGAATTTTAAGGATTACCTACGCTTTGCCGGTGCTGTCACAATGAATTAATTTTTAACGCCACTTTTACGGCTCCCTTCTCAATAAACGCCATAGAAAGAGCAAAAACTCATTAAATGACGAGAAACGTGCTAGTAACAGATAAAATTACTTATCACGATATATTATATTTATGTTATTGAATACCTTACGACTTCTCAAAGCCGTAGCTTTGAGAAGTCGTAAGGTTTTAAGGAGCTTAAACATGATGATCCGTTTTAATAATGTAACGAATATTCATCAAATTATAATTCAAAATTCATTACAAAATCTTGTAGGACTTCGTACTGAAGAAATCGAAACGGTTTTCATCACTGTGTATTTAATTTCGTGACTCTTACTTTGCGATGGATGAATAGGAGTCCTTACAGAATCAGAAAAGAGCATATCTCAGATGAAAAACCAGGTCGAGCTGATGAAACCAAACACTCTTGTAAGCCAAGCTGATCCAGACAAGACACTATAAATAACAAGGATTAAGAAGATGAATGATTAGTTCCACGTTGTAAGAGTCAGCTAAGAGAAACTGGTATGCTACATTTACGCTACACTTGGATTAGAGTGGTGCCAACTAATTTAAGGTTAGCTAAACCCATAAGAGAAAACGACCGGAGATACTGAGCGTAATCCGCATTAAATATAATAGCAAGTGTAAAACAGGCAGTTCGCGTAGCCAAAAAATTCTGAAATACTCGCCCCAAAACGAAAGCAGCAATTTGGATAACGATTAGCGCTTATTCAAAGTTATTTTTATCTATACAAGTATCACGAGATATACGCACATTAAGCTTATTTTAATCTCAGTAGCTACGCAAAGGGTAGGAAATAAAAAATCGGTCAAGAACACATCGAAATGCCGCTGGAATGCGATTGGTTCAGCCACAAAATATACAGCGTAAATCATTTTGGAAAGATATGTTTGAAGATTTTTTATCGAAAGATATTACGGCGGTGAATGCTGATGGGTGCGAATGATTTCATGTGGCGATTGAGAAATATCAATAGTAGATAGTTGTTAAGTTTAGAGTAGCATGCATCAAAAACGCAAGAAATAACTGATTATAGCTATAGGTCTGGTCAACCACCGCTTCAAACCGCCTGAAAGAAGATGAGTAAAGACATGTGATCGATAACAGTAGCTTGCCGTTGTTGTCAATATTTCAATATTAGGTTTCCATATATAACATATAGCTGAAGCTATACGCGAACAAATGTGTGCAGAATAAAGTAACGTTTATTACAACAACGTGACTCAATACCATTGGTAAACAATAAAGACATTAGGAGATCATGAGAAGTAAACTTTCCAGCACCGCAGAAATCGAAAATGTGTAATTTGCATGACTTTTTAAATCTAGTTAATGTAACGAGAGGTTTGGAGGATATTCACCGTGGTTTTTCCACTCCGAAATATTCTAAAATCTGTATAAACCGGGATGTGGGGCTGTGCCAGTGGGGCTCTTAATTCGCTAACGCTATGAAGTGGGGGATAATAGTTTTACCTCGCCTCCAGCCGAGTCGGGCGAGGTCAAAGTGAATAAACCGTCGAGTCGAGTCAATTTCCGATATTAGATTTGCCTACAGGCAGAAGTGAGGCGACGGTATTCCGAGTCTGCTTTATCTTTAGCTAGGGCATTAGTTGAATGGTGTTTTCAATCAAACTGTGGCGTCTTGATCGATACGACTAACACTGATTGAATGCGGTCGGGGTTCGAGATTTTTTTTGCTTTCACGTAAATTCTTTGAACGCAATTTGATTGAACATCTTTTGAAGCAACTTGCGAGTTTAAAAATCAGCTGTGCTACAATTCGGTTTTAATTGACGATATTATGCTGTCATTAACAACCGCATGATTAAGTATTTCCTCTATTCGGCTAGTTACTAGTTTAGAAAATCGACAAGCATACGAGGAAGGACCAGGATTCAAATAAATCGAGTACGTACATACATATGTATGCATAAATTATAAGCACGGCGCCATTTCCAGTACCAACATACGCCGTTATCAACTGCCATGAAAGGTACATAAAATTCAATAAATAAACTCCGGGATTAAGTTATATATCGCGAATGGGGGCTTCATAAAATCTGCAAATTTCGCATCCAATGACAATAGCTGCACATGGATAAAATATAGGAAATCGTGTTACAATTCACGGAATTACATTCGTCAAGGAGGATTTAGATCAGAAGCGTCCGGAGAACGGGCGGCCTTGCCAAAGACGTGTCTCTGCTTAGTGAAATACGTATTCCACGAAATTCAGTCAATGAAATTATTACAGAGTAAACATTATATGAGCAAGTATAAACATCGGACGTCACAGTCATTGCCTGTGCTGTTGATTCACTCGGCTCAGCGTACAGGCTGAAGGTGAAGACGAAGGAAGTTTATTGCAATATGTACTAGTAGATAATATTTATAGTTCTCAGTAACTATTCTAAAAATTGCACACGTCTCGACTCCACTCACCATTGGTTGATGCTTGAAGAGCAACGTTTTAACAAGGTTCATCGTGGTATTTTGGTAACATGATAAACGCAATATTTACAGAAATCGGAGATTTATTTGAATCATAAATTAAAAACTACCACTGATATTTACTCGTACAATATTGGTTACACCGACAAGTTTTAGTACTTAACAACTCTGTTTCCGTACGGTTAACGTAATGATTTTGTTTGTTTGGTACCTTTTAAACATAGGTACTACAAAATATATTGATTCCGAGCAATAGGGCAGTGGATTAGTTAACCACGAAGCCAGTAAACTGTTAGGATATGTTTTAGTTACGCGTAGTACAGTGAGGATGTCATTTGAGAACTGCGGTAGGAGGGCTGCATTAACATTCAGGGGATTAGCAAGCAGGGTACGAGTCGGAGACAAAACCTTTTTAGAAGCAGAACAAAGAAAAGTACGCATCGTTGCGTAATACTTCTCTGAGGACTGACATCTCCAGCTTTTATGCTGAAAGGACAATTTGAATTTCAAAGCTCTCCGTACACCTTTCTGTAGTTACCGACGACGAGAAAATTTCGAAATCGACGGAAAAGCTCACGTGGACACTTCGACATAGAGATGAGATCGCCAGTCTATTTGTGTAAAAGATTGGATATTTCAACCATCAGTTATAGGATTTTTTTCTGTTTTATTAAATTTTGGACAAGAAAGCTTTGCGACCCTTGGACATTTATTTTGATCTAGTTGTATCATTTGTTGCGTAACACTAATTAGCTAATCCTGGCATTGGCGACTGGTCGGGTGTGCTAATCATGCTCCAGGGTATTTCGCGAATCAGCCGGTGTTAAGTGCACGTGAGAATTGCCACGCTCCACATAACTCAATTATGAGCTTGACGGCACCGCATAGGCACATTACCTTCATATTAGAGTAACTTTTTATCGCTTGCATAATAGGTATTAATCTTTCAGATTATAGGCATATTTGCTGTTAATATTCACGCTGGCAACATATTGAAGGTATTACGGTGTAATCTGGTGAGATTGTAACATGAATAAAATACAAACTAACCCCGTGCCTATATATCCTAGAAATATGTAACGATATTGTCTAACAAATTAATTGACCTCCTTATAGGGATCACCATTAATTAATTACTAACACAAAGGTTAAGAATGTGAGATATAAATCCCAAATTAATTATTAAATCCACTTCTCTGCACAGTGCAAAGGTCTTGAAAGGACTCCGGGGGACCGTCGTCTCGTGCATATGAGAGTATTACCCGAATCTAAACGATTATCCTTTGACCGTTACTGGCTAATGCCGGTGAGATCTGCTCGAAGCGGTCCGCACCGGTGGATCTGGACTGTCCCCGCGGGATTTCCGTTCACTACACCACTTAGATCAGTGCAATGCACCACGTTTTAGACACACATTGCTACGTAAAAATAATCACAATGTTACACAAGCTTTTAAGGTTTACAAATGAAATTTTATTAAGTATTCCGAGAAGAATCTCGTAATCCAAAAATTACGAAATGATTGAATTTCATGTGAGATTACGCTGAAGCCATTCGTCCGTGCAGGACGTGCATTGCATACTAATTAGGGCTCAAAGGGAAATGAATCAAATTAAGTATATGGAAAAAACGCCTTAATGTTGTTTGAAGAAACTTAATACAGTGCTCAGTCTCACTAATTCCTCTCCTTTGTAACCGTCTAAAAGAATAAATCGCATAAATTAGTGTTAGGACGAGAAAATTAAGAAAATAGTAGATTCCTAGTGAAACGGGAGAGTAAATGAGCATTTCCAAGAAACATTAAGTTGGAAATTTGCTAATATAACAGAAAGTTTCAGGTAAGTTCGTTGCCCATTACTATATTAACTGCTTGGTCCAATTGGACGTGGGCGAAGTATATGAATGAATTTCGCGTCTGTTCTGAGTTTGTGGTCATCGGGCGCCTGTGCACTCCGGATTTTATTAGTAACTCAGTTAAGGACCTGAAGTGTCTTGACTGAATTATTCTGGAACGTCTGCCAGATAATTCAATTAATCATAACGTAAGTAGTTCATTGAATCGATTTCTTGCACTTTATTTGCAATCTGTGTCGATTGCTTTATTAATGTTAATATACCCTCTTTTGATTGTATTATAAATTGTTATACAGTCATCGAAGCAAAGACCTGAGTGATCAAATGAGATTTGTGAAAAGCTCCTCTGCTGCTTTGCAGAATTGCAAATTTAATTTTCCAGAGCTTTGCTGCTCTCCCAGCGGGTTTTAAATAAGTGCAAAGTTGCAAAAATCGCCACTGGATGAATATGTACTAGGAATTAAACATAATAGCAACTGCGGCGTAACAAGCTAAACTTCTAGCATTTAATTAATATGTGAGCAAATTGCTGAATTAAAATGAAAATGATTAAAGGATCTTGGCTACGTGAGCATATACTTCCTTCCTTATATTCTCAAGCGAAGAAAATGTCCTTAATTCCACATTGATTCAAAACCTGCGAATAATTTTTTGATGATTTTGTTCCCAATTGTTGGTAATTCGTGTAAAAAACAGTTACAGGTAGAAAAAGTTATCAAATGATGAAACGAGTTGATAAAAGTGACAGGTGTTTATTTTCTAGTCATTTGTGGAATACCACTGTAGTTCCATTTGACACTCTTGTAGTCACGCAAAATAGTAATCACTTAATTTCTTCTTAGTAACTTTACTGCGATGTTGTTCAGTGTAGAAATATGTTGGCTTCTTATTTAATTACATTATTTTCGTAACTTTTTTTTTTTTTTTTTCTGGGTGTGAAATCATCAAATGACTCCTCCCGCTCTGGGCGGAGCAGAAGGGAGTGTCAGACTTTTACTGACTAAAACCCACCCGTGTTCCTTCAGTTATTTTCGTACCTGACTTGGCAAGTTTTTATAATGATAAAGGCCTCGGTCTAACGTTACCATGACGACCTCAGATTAAGTAATTCGACTACTTGCAGTAGGTAAGTGGTCACATACTGCAAATAAGTGGTAAAAGCAGCATTAGTTTGTTTCTTAATCACCAAAATTCTATTCATTTTGAAAACCAGAATCAAGAAGCTCAGAACAAAAACGTTCGTTCCTTTTTACCCATCCGGATATCTTTATGCTGAACATCTGGGTTACATTAGACAGTTCTACTAGTTTTGTTTCCCAGTCATGAAGAACCCCTGCCCAACACCCCCCAGGAAAAGCATCTGTGTGATCAGAGTAAAAAAACCTTCCTTCTTATATTCCTGTCCGATATCTAGTTGAACATCTGGATTTCATCAGATTTTAGCACCGGACATTCAGCTGTACGCCCGCACTTCCACAAAGTAGAGATTGTAATGAAAAAAGCCATTACATACAAAGTTGTTTACTCCACTATTATTTTTCATTGTAAGAACAGCTACAGACCGTAACTTTGTATCGCTAGAACTATTTCATTTCTTATAGGTAGGTGTGCTCCATTTTAAAGCACGTCTGCGCTTTTAATCAGGTGTAGCTGCGGACTCGACGGGCCTTTCCAGAAAAGTAATGAAATAAGTTTCTTTAAACCAGCGTGGCAGACATAAATTGCTTATCTAGACCAGCATAGAGTGAAGAAATCGTTCTTGAGGTTCAACGATTTTCGATCTATTACCATGTTTAATCGGGAACAGGAGTGGTCGAGCGCTTATTAGAAAACGCACACTTTCTTGGAGCAATTAATAAAATTTATGACCACATTACTCTCACTTACACCGAGCTAGAAAAAGAGGGAATAAGCGCACTTGTACAAAAACTAACTGTCACACTAAATGATTTAGGTACCATTATGTGCCGCACCGGCGGGATAGCAACGTTTGCGGAAATTGGATGTGGGCGTTGTAAAGCGCTAGTTGTATGCTTCGTTATCTCTCTGCTTTTAAATTAATTAAACCGTATAACGTGTGACAATAAACTTTGGCAAATAAATCTAAAAGGATGAAAAATTTTACGTCTACTATGTCACGTTCGCGAATCTGACAAAAATTTTCAGACTGTGTTACAGGGATTCAAACTTTTCCCACTTCAAAAGCGTATAAATCTGGGGGAATGTTGTAAAGAAATATCTCGTTGTGTTAGGCTTTACATAACAACAATAAATCATGTTACACAATACGTGACTCTACACTAAAGCATGACAATAAAGCGGCAGCTTCACATAGATACGTTGTCAGACACACGCATTAGTCATGCAATCACAAGACTGGATGGCGAGCACACTGCAGTTAAAGCTGGATTTCATTTTGGCCTTTGAACCTTTTCAATGGGGTAATCTGCGTACCTAGACTGAGTCAGAGGAAAAGAACTGTTTAGGTTTGTTAATTTAAATTAGCCAAATTATCTAGTGAGGATGGGACGCAGACGACCTTTGAGACATTAACTTCTACAGAGCGGTGAATCAACTTAACAAAACCAGAAAAACTGCCCCATATTCAAGAAAAAAATGTAGACACATGAAATGCTTACGTTTTCGTAGACTCGAAAACTGAATTATTATCTTGACAAGCATCAATCAGATGGGTAGATATAAGTTTTTGAACCTCTGCTCCAGACAATCGATAGCATAATAAGGAAAAACATCGTAAATGGAAAGAGGGGGAGGATTATATGTGGCGGTGTGTAGGAAAAGCCTGCCCGTGTAAATTATGATGCTATTAGAATGTATTTTGCTCGTGTGTAGGGGATCGTGTTTCGGGGGATGAATCATTCCATTATGTACTAGTATGGGATCGCGAAATAAAGTAAATGTTTTGAATGTGTGACAATTTTCGTTACGTTTCACGAATATTTTTCACATTCATATTTATTTAGGTTAGGACCCGGTTTGATAAAGAAAATATTGGCTTATTTTGGGCATACAAGCCAACCCAAAGGTTGAAATATTGTAGTCTACATCCCTAAAGCAGCGTTTCGAATTTGCCGAATTTGTGTACAAAATTAATGGCAAAAATCCGTCCACTGGCTCGTTTCATAGCCAAATAAAATTTATTAGAGCATTAAACATGAAATGTATCAAAATTTTATTACACGAACGCAATTAAATGTAAAAAAAAAATCTTATTGGACGAGTCCGAAACACACTAGTGCACACCACACATCAAAATGCAGGCAGCAATAACCGGAGCGCACAAACGGGATGGCTATTCAAAAGATATTAAATTAATTCTCTTGCGCGGTGCAGTTAAATCTAGACAAAACTGATCTGATTAGTTTTACTGAAGGGCTGCTTTAGCCATTAATTTGACTTTCGAGTGACAGATAACGTGATCTGCAAAGTAGAATCTAATTGAGAAAATTGTAATTTAATTATTTGAATAACCAGGGGGTTGGGATTGGTAGTCATGGCAGTTGTACTTTATGGAAAATCTTGAGATGAATGATTGAATCCTGACAAGTGCCGTAATTAATTGAGCAAACCAAGAACCAACCCCGAACAGATTAATTACTGGCAATTACTGATGAAAGATTACACAAATTAACACCTGATGTAACCAATACATGAAAATATATGGTTAACGCTACATCATAGTTGTTATGGACTTAAACAGAATTAGTTACCACGAAGACCATAAAACTTCTAAGGAAAATATATATTTCTTGTTCTTGGAATTTCTTTGAACAACTGATTTTGCTTACTCATGTCAATCTAACGTAAATACGCGTAAATCTTGAAGTAACAATACTGCGTTTACCTTAATTAAAATTTAAAAGTAACAAAGTTACATTAATCTCTTCTTGGAAGAACAACGTGATACGAGATAAAATTTTACAAGAGATGTGAGAAATATTTATCAGGAACTTTCCAACAAAGAAAACAAAAATAGTTTTAAAATAAAGAGTTATGTATTTCAAAGCGGTTGAACCCCTTGTAAAACCACGTATCTTTGATACAAAGCCAGAAAATCCCACTTAAATTATGAAGGATTTAAAATTCTGTTGGCAAAATGGAGTAGCGTACACATTACACATGTCGTGAGTCTGACGAGACAGGTTACTATCGAGCTTAGCATGCATACGAGAATGTCTCCGACACGACCCAAGGCAAACATAATTACGTTCGCCGTGTTGACTTTAAGCGTTTAGTTCGTGAATTACTTGCACCATATACAGACATATAGTACGTAACACCGACGAAAAGTTTTCCGAGACTTGCGTTTATTAAAATTTTCGTGAAAAGCAAGAATTCTAATAATGGAATGGGCATCAACTGTAACGTAATTAATGTTTTTCATCAGGGCACGGCCTAAAGACATTTCAGAGATGACATCAGGTGGTCCGTGGCAAGCGGTAGTCATTAGTCACTTGCCTTTAGAATGGAATGCTTTTAAAAAGTTAAAAGGTATGAAAAGGAAGCTTAACAGTTTCATAATACAAAGAAAATGTTCAGTTCAAAGAAATAGAAAACTTCTGTGAACAATCGCAGTTTCAATTTCTTGTTAATAAAAATGCCGATACTGGGGTAACTCGCTTGTAGTCTAAACCTACACAGTGAAATGAAACCATTCTTGAGTACGTTTCAAGGAAGAAATCTGATTGAATTGCGGTGTCTCTATTTGTAACTTTGTCTTGTATAAAATTGAATTTCAATTGAAGTCTTCGATGTACGAGAGGAACGTTTTCCGCGTGAATAGTATACTTCAGTGTTATTGCAATTGTGCGGAACACGAAGCGTGGGCGTCACGTCACATCAAGGTATCACGTCACTCGATTTCATAATGGAAACATTGAGTGGCTCTATATTCACTTTTCTATTTTGAAATGAAAGCATGAATACTCAGTGCTTTAAGAAAATGTATTCATAACTACGTTGTACGGAAAGACATTAGCACGGCTCAGTGTATTGATTTCGCGCCATTATACTTACAAAGTAGGTTTCAATATGAGGAATAGAATCGACGTGAACATGTTCAGAGCTTCATAAATTATACAGAGGTTCAGTGGAATCGTAGAAACTGGTGGGAACTTACTAGAATTAAATACCCACCCCCTTTCCCTGTGTCGTAACAATGGGGTGAACTACCTCATGTCTTCAGGCAGTCTTATTGTTCAGTTTCTATTTTAAGATTGAGACAAATGTATTTGAGATTTTGCATCAATTTGGAGATCATTACTGAATACGGCATTAATAAAACATTCTCATCGTAAAATTGTCGGTGGCAAAACTATCAATCATTTACTATTATATCAATACTCTTTATCAAATTACCTTGAAAGGAGTGTATACTTCACAATGTAATAAGTCGAGGTGCGGTACCGTTAACTTCAATTATGGAAAAAGCCTTATCAGCAACATAGTAGCATATAGCTACCCGCGACGTTGGCATGGATAATTAATGATATTCGATTTAAGCTCAACGCCCTAACTAAAAGCATTATCAGGTAAGCTCATTTTTTCTACTACTTATAAGCACGTGCTTAAGAAAATGATGCAAGTTACATTCACAGTTATATACAGTAGTAGATAATAATAACATGAAAAAGGCTCATTCGAACTGGGAATAAGACGTTCCATTATATCTATCCAACCCTGAAGTCCACAAGGAAATCAAAGTTACGTAACACCCTATTTGTCGTCAGAAACAGAGCAATACGCAACAAAAATGTAGTCTGTATAAGGACTCGGTTGATGAAGTTTTCGAAACCAATATAAAGTATATAATCAATGTAGTCTTGCAGTCTGCGAGTCTGCGGGCGCGTCGCGTAGTTATGTAACATTCAGCAGTCCTGTCTAATCAATACGGGCGCCCGGCACTTCATGCTAGGGCCAATGTACGAGGAAAAAGCTCGAGGCAAGCTCCACTCTACGGATATCTTGGCTATCATCTTGGCACTGGCTCTGTCTGACGTTGGCGTTCCCGTTTTGACGTTTTAAGTCTATAGGATCACGTGTAAATGTGACCGTTTAGTTTCAAGTTCCAGATATCGGTCGAATTGATTTCCATGGCGCCCAACCAAAAATTGATATGTATCGGATGTTGTTTTCGTTATGTTATTGGATATTTTTCTGACATAGAGATAAAAAGAAGTACTGATAAAACTTCTGCAGATACTTATTTTTATCTTTTTGCACAAAAACTAAGGTTTCACTCCCCAAGGTGGCAAAATGCAGAGCATAATGCCGACTATACTAAAAACTTATCTCTGGAGTTTTACGTGAAGGAAGTAGGACCACACCCACAAGTTTTACAATGCGAATAACTTACTATTGCCTACGAAGTACTACGGCACTAAGAAAATGGGATTGTTCACGAAGTGCTGGTTCAGCGCGAAACGATTTAAATAAAAACCTATTTTCCAGCCGAGTAACCATACATTGCCTGATATCGTCTGCGAGTCTATGAAATGGATCTTTTTTGGGTAGTATTGTCATAGCTAAGCCAATTTGCGTAGAATGTCTATAAAATGGGGGAACGCTCAGAATAAATAGTACGGGGCAATGTTCGGATAAAGAATGTCATAGTAAATTTTATTATTAGCGTTGGCATTCCTTCTTTGGCACAAATAGGCCACAAATCACATTATTCTTTGTGACAGTGGAATATGTTTAATGATTCTACATGCATTAAATTTTAAGATTTAAAGCTCTATATCGTTGTATAAATATTATTCTATTTTCATCCCCATTTCAGTGCATATTATTCACAGAAATAATTCATACGCCAGGACTAAACAACTTTTTAATTTTTTATTTTCACGTTACAGACAAACAAAACCACCGGACATATTTTCTTAGTCTCGATGTGGCACTCCCGAAAATAGATGTAATTTTTTCAGCCGGAGACCACACGGTAGGTACAGTTACCAAATCTGTCAGAAATTATACGGAACCTCCCAAATGGCAAGCTTTTTTTATATTCTTGCAGAACCAAGATAAATACTCAGGTGAAATAAGAATTTTTCGAAACTAAACTGAATAACAAGATCTCTTTATGGAAATTCAGCACCATAAAGTCATATTACAAGCGTTTTACCTCCTTCTCCTTTCAGCTTATGGAGCTAAAAACACAGATGTAACTTAGAAAAAAAACCGCGTGGTATTCGATAGAAATCACAAAAAACGAGCGAAGTAGTTTGAATGAGTATGGAATTATTGTCAAGAGAGTATAGGAGGGCGACATTGAAAGTTTTTAGAACTGGCCACTTGGTAAACGATATAATAAAAAAATAAGTTCAAATTTTGAAAATGAAACTGTTTGCCAATATTATTTTGTATGTATTTTATTAATTTGTCATTTGTTTACGATTTGGCGGCGAATTGAAAATTGTCTGCGTGACGTCAGAATGAATATAATGCGAGATTTTCGTACAATGATTTTTTATGACTTTCGATGTCATTTAAGGCAACAAGAAAGTTATGATAGACTTCGATTGGTCTTTCACGATGAAGCCCCCTCTCGTGCCACTGTTTACAACTGGTTTAATGAGTTTAAACGTGGTCGCACTAATCTCACCGATGATCTGCGTGAGGGACGGCCTTCTACGGCGACGACTGAAGATAACATCAGTGTTGTGCGGCTTATGATAGAGACTGACAAAAGAGTGACTTATCATCAGATTTGGACAAGCTTAGGCATCGGTATGAGTCAAGTGCACAAAATCCTCCATGAACATTTAGCGGTCAGGAAGCTTTGTGCCCGGTGGATAGCTCATAATTTGACAGAGGCCCAAAAGCTCCGTCGTGTTGATTGGTGTCGTGAAATGGTTCAAAGATTTAACGGAGGTGACTCAAATGCTGTGTTCGACATACTTACGGGTGACGAAAGCTGGATTTATTGTTATGATCCTGAAACTAAGAGACAGTCTGCTGTCTGGGTGTTTCCTTCCGAGGAGTTGCCAACTAAAGTGAAGAGAGGTCGAAGCGTGGGAAAAAAGATGGTGGCGTCGTTCTTCGGAAGGACAGGTCATTACGCAACAATTGTTTTAGAGGATCGGAAAACAGTTACTGCAGAGTGGTACACTAACAATTGTTTGCCACTTGTCTTGTGGAAAAAGTGCGGGTAGCAGCAAACGAGCAGTAGGATCCTCCTTCACTACGACAACGCCTCGTCGCACACCGCCAAGCAAACAATCGACTACTTGGCGACGTCAGACGTGGAATTACTGGGTCACCCGCCCTATAGCCCCGATCTCGCATCTTGCGATTTTTATTTATTTCCGAAAATAAAAGGAAAACTTCAAGGAAAACGTTTTATGGACACCGAGGAAGCAGTGGCTGCGTTTCAAAATACCGTCGAAGAGACCCCTAAGGACGAGTGGGCAAAGTGCTTTTCTCAGTGGTTCCATCGGATGCAGCGATGTATTGATGTAAACGGACACTATTTTGAAAAGATATAATAAAAGTACTAATAACTTGCTAGTTTGTTCAGTTTTTGATTTTCTAAGAACTTTCAATGTCACCCTCGTAATCTGTAGGTACGCATTTACGTCGCAGAAACCTTAACTAGCGTTGTAGTTGTGTATATTGTAATAATATTAACCATTAGAATGCACATTTTGTTATTTTTAAATACAGATGGTTAGGTTCTAATTAAATAATCATATTATGGATGGACTTTACTGGTATTCAGCTGCATAGACTGAAAGCCGACCCCAACATGGGTCGAGTCGGGAAAAGACTAGACAGAGATCTCATCCATATGCCAAGACCAGTTCCGCCGAAAATACAAAAAATGCTCAGTAAGAAAACAAAAACTTCGTAACGTCGAAAAGCCAGAAGTGGGCTTACTGATAAGCGCACGAATAGTTTTCTTAAAGGAAACCCTGGCGATGGGCCAGCAAAAAGGTAAGACGAAAAATAAAACTGTCTTTACCTACATAGTATATTGCTGTCCTAGCCATGTTCCACGTTACGACTAGGCAAAATTGAACTACAAGTAACTGTGTCAATGACAAGTACGCACGTAACCCTAACAGGCTTTTGCGAAAGGATACCCTGAATTTTGTTTCAAGGACTTTCTTCAGCAAGCCGTCATAAACGTCACGGAATTTATTGGAATAGCGACACGCAAGTCCCCCATAACCTATGACCTTTCTTACTAATAAAAGTTTCACGTAAGAACGAATTAAGTAATAATAATAACAATAAATCGTTTATTTATAAAAAGGTAATACATTTTACATTGATTACTTTAACAATTAAAAATACTCACGTATATAAAATTGTACAGAAAATTACATAATAATAAACTTAATAAATTCAATATGAAATCTAAAATTACAGACTGGCTCATACAACAAGACAACAATAACACCGAATCTCTACTGGCATACATCGCTTAACAAATCACAAATCACTTGCTTAGCACTCACTCACACAAACAAACCCCTCATAACACACACACCCATACGATACAACTAACATTACACTCACGAACACGAACACACACACCTCCCACTCTTTCGCCATACCCGCACCCATGCTCAAATAAATCTAACATCGACACTCGAAAGCAAAGGTCCAACATTAATTTGCAATACAGCTCGATCGAATCAGTCTCCTAAGATACAGGCCATCCCTAGTTTAGCTAGGCAGTATTTAATTTGTTTGTTAATATAGACTATTATTTTGTCTCCCCTTGTGTCCATTGTTAGTTGATTAAGTCTTAGCATGTAACTATATACAACCTTTGTTTGTGTATATCTTTTGGATCAATAAACTATTATTATTATTAAAATAGCGCACAGTTGCTAATTTGCCTGAACTAAGTTGAACCTGTGCTTCAGGCTAAGAAGTGCATACATACTTAATATAATAAACATAACAATGCGTATAACGTAAAACTAAATTTAAAACTTAGGTAAATAAAAGTAAAACAGCATGTTAGTAGTTTTATTTGCAGATAATAAGTAGGTCTTCTGACTGTGCATAATAGGGTAGTTGGCTGGGTAAAACAATAATAATTATATTTAGTCAGTCAGTTAGATTATCGAAAAATAATGGACAAGTATTTTTTCTTTTGTCAATCAAACAAAAAATGACAAAGATAAAGCGCGTCAAAATTTGGGAGTGGGGTCGTGACGTCACTTGCTTGAAAAAGTGTCGCAAGCAAGTGACGTCACCCGGAACTTTAACGGGCGATATCTTCATCATTTTTATATAATTGACAAAAGGAAAAATACGGGTTCAATATTTTTTGATAATCTAACTGACGGACTAATTAGATTTTTTTTAGGAAAATAACCTATTGATGGTTAGTAAATAATTAAGTTATATTTAGAATATAATTTGTTTTTTTTTTTTTTACAGCTATAGTAATTTAGTTTATAGATACTTAGTTTTCTATTTAATCTATTGTACAGGAACGGACCTAAGAATGTTATAAATATTTCTACAAAGACATGTTTTGAGGCTGCATTAGACATGCATACCAGATCATTCCGTCTCTTGTTAGTGTTGTCGGCATTTTAAGCAAGCATAGTGTGCTGTTTTAATACTGAGTGCATAATGAAAAGCTGGCGAACCGTTAGTACATTGCAGGATTTATATATCAGATCTGTGGGAAAAAAGAAGGGATGGAAGTTTGCTACCTTTAAAGGTGTCAGTGTGCTAATTTATAAGTATAGCACCTATAGGCAATGCCCTCCATTTTGTCGATACGGCGAAGGCACGGAAAGCGGAGATACATTACCGACTCCTGGAAATCGATACCAAAAGTACACAGATATCGAAAATGGTCGATGACTGGAAGCTCCTAATGGCGGTGTTCATTTACATAAAAATTTACAATTTCTACCACGCCAAAAATACCTTGATGGATCCGTTCCTATCTGTCAGTGTTGAGATGAAAATGGATAAGTTCGGTTCGCGCCGAGCACGGGGTCTAGTCCACTAGCATGAAATCCGTAGTTTCGGCCGTAGTTACAGGCATTTTCTACTCCGTATAACTTACAAAGATATGAGTAGTACGTGCTTTTGCCCGTCCTAAAAGTCGCATTTGTCATTTGTTTTGACGGATCAACCACTTTGGATAGGCCCGTATTTTCATTGAAGGACTTAGAGAGCCCCCCTGGTGAAAATCAGAGTCAATGATATTCGGTATGTCAGAATTACTAGACACTTCAATTTTTTTTAGTTTTAGGGACAGTAAAATCATGTCTCTGACTCTGAAATAAAAGGCAAACAGACAAGAGTCGAGGTTTCTACAAAGGTTCCGTTATGCCATTTTTGTTACGGAATACTAAAAAACTGACCATTTCACGCTACGAGTATCCTCGAACCCGTATAATCTGATAATAAAAATGTTTGCCGAAATAGAAAGACGGAACGGTCCCAGTGGTATGTCGGATACGTAATCCCATCTGATTTATACATACGAGTACACACTGAGAATATTTTGCACTTATATTCATGAAAGGGGTACTAAGAGCAAAAGCGTACTCTGTGGGAAGAAAATGTAGTTTGATTACCTACATTTTGTTAAGTGTGCTATGGTCAAAAGAAATAATGCCTGTGCCCCACTTGGTTTAAAAATATGGCGATGTGATTATAGCGATAAGAAGTTTCAAGTTTGAATAATTTAGGCTGTCGTGGAATTTCAACGCTACGCGCTACGCAAGATATTCTCGTAGACCATCGATCGGCTACGAAAAATTCAAATAAGATTTCTCTTAGTACGCTCCTTCTGAAAGTGACTATTTTCATTTATTCCTCATTCATCAAATTATAAGAATACAAGACGAGACGTTAGAAGAATATCATTTTATTTTTCTTACCCGAAGGAAAACTACTGAATGTTTCATTGGATCTCGTACAGTTTACCCACAGGGGGTTATTCCTACATGCAAGGATGACAATGTACCCGAGAGCTACTTGCATAATGAAATCGCAACATTTGAATAACATCGGCGAGGCTCTAAACCCTACGAGTAAAACAGGATAACTCCGTATATGTAAGAACGTTCTAGAACAAACGTAATTTCGAATACTGAACAGCTTAGGCGACTTACAAATAAGATTATTCCGCCACACGACTGCTCTCAATGATCAAACTCGAAATTACTTCGTTTAACTTCCTTGAACTTAATTGAGTTATTTAATCAGAGTTGAGAAACGTATGCGAGTTAGCGTTCCCTTATTCACCTTGAACAAGACTCAGCTCGACAAGTTTTCAATCAAATGTTTTCTGGACTGGAACTGGAATGTTGTGCAACACTTGAGTTCAGCAAAGTCGTTGTTAACAATAGATACGAATAGCGTACTTCTAAAGCCGCACTAACGCTATTGTACTCCAAGAAATATTACGAGGGTAAACCACACTTGGAAGCTGCTACCTTCGGATCTAAGCTCTTACGTTGTATTTCTTTTTTATTTATGTGCTCTAGCCAGTGACCTCGAGAATAGAAATCAAATATTTATTTTATAGACCAGCGGGAACGACGTTAGTCATTTTTAAGTGCGTAAAGAATCTTTCTAATTCGATACTCAGCATTATAAGCTCGTAGGAAGTTGAGTAAAAAATTCGAGACGTTATTAATAGCACTTTTGTGCACTAGGCACTCCCCTAAGAAAAATTAATCGGGAAAGTAAACTGACCTTCACGCGCTTAATTGGTTCCGCTTTTCCACTCCACCATGAGCTATTTAATCTTCGTAAACAAAACCTTAATTGAAGGAGGTTTTACGATATGAGATTCCACGTAATTATGTCGCTGTAGTACATGGCTTTCTATCCACTGTCCTATCTATCTATCTACTATTCTCGAGTATACAACTGGTCACGCCCAAGTTCTGGAATTTTCCCTGCCCGCGTAATACGTACCTGCTTGAATCCCGGGTTGCTCCGGGATTACCCCAGAAAATGCTCTATCTATATTATTTTATTTTGAAGAACTTACAGTCAGTTTTATGTGAGCGGATTTCAGATAAATCCTGGACATAAGTTGCATATTTGGACTGGAATTTTCTTTCTGAATCTAATAACTTTTGGGGCTTTCATTTAGTATATTTTTACGACCTGAACTTACGCATTAGTCGGAAATATTGATAAAAGGTTATCTATAAGGATTTATATGCTCTTGTTAAAACCATTAAGGACCTGAAGGCCAATTTCTATCATTAAAAACGTTCAAAATCTAGTGGCAATCTCATCTGAGCGACAATCAGTGTCAACAACTTGTCGAAAATGTAGGGATTTTAGAGGTATTTTTGACAGATTGAGACTGATATCAGACTGTGAACGTTCTTAATATTACGAGAATTGCCCCTCTGGTTACTTAACCGTAGGTCTATCTATCCAAGTCCTTATAGCGCGTCTAGAAAGTATTGAGTCATAAATTTTTATTTCCTACCCTGCTGAGAGTAGCGCTTGTGAGTGCAACTCGGGGCAAATGTTAGTTTTACCATAAAACTGTATAAAATTCTTGCCTTTTCAGCACATAATCTAAATGAACGAACGTCAACGTCAACCACTCGGACCAACGTACGAACCGCAGCAGTTTTATAATATGACGTGACGTAGTTCAATTTCCGACTGCATATTGTCTGCAAAACATCATAACTCCCTTTATATCATCCACAAAACTAGATGAAATGTCAACGACGTCGTGAAATTGTCTGGCAGAACTGGCAGTCGTACCATCCATCCCATTCGACTTATTGATCCGGTGACAACGTGGTTAGTTTTTGCTCGAGAAAAAGGTCACCTATTTTAACGCATTTTAAAGGAATTAGTAACACATTTTATGGTCGCAAGGAAATTGAATTGCACACTTCTTGGCAAAGGCGTATGGAAATTCAAAAAAATACAATTCCTGCTTTCTTTTCCTTCAGTTGCATCTTGAATGAAAATTCGCTTAGTATTCTCGCCTGACCTGGCAGGTGAATTGAGTTGGGGGCAGCACTTTGTTACTATCCCACAACCAAGTGATTTTCCGTGTAAAAATTCCTGTAAAGTATGCTTTGTCATGACAGCTGATATTCTTATGAAACTTCGCCTCCATTCCTTAAGTGCATAATGTCGCGTGCCAGACACTGAACACAGTCAATTTGCAGTAAATCACCTAAGAGGTCAGGAGTGACGTGGATCGCGCTACACGAGCGCTCTAGAATCTCCTAAGGTAGGTAATAACTAAGTACCGTGTGTCTAAAGGTTGCCTATTACAGGTTTCCCTGGTAACCGAACTGGAATTCTGAAAATACTTTTTAAAACATGCACGTTTCTTTCCTAAAGCTTACCAGAAATTCAGTAAACTAAGGAAGTATTATGGAAGCCAAGTGAACGGAAGCAAGGAAGTTTAGGAAATTATCCAACATGAAATTAAACCAATGAAACCCAGAAAATATTTAAGATAGACCGCCCAACAAACTTCCTATCTGCGCACAATCCCATATAATCGCTCGAGTACAACCCTCGTATCGATTTAGTCTTCATGCGCGCCTAGGACATCGAGCGGCAGCGTAGCGAACTAAGCCATATTATGAGGAATTAGTACGAGTACAGGAGCTCTTATTAAAAACAAGATCCGATAAATTAATTGCTAGTATCGTAATTCAAGATTAACTTCCACTAATGCTTAACACTAGTATTTACTTGGAATTTTGCCAGGATCCCCTCCGCCTTCCGTTCCTTCCAGGAACGGAAGTGGTCGAGTGCTCATTAGTTGACGTATGACCAGTTCCTTCATCCCCTATATGGAGCAGTATTCATGTGAAATATGGATAAGTAGAATGTGAACTATTCGGATTTCGTTATGGGTTCCGTGTAACGTAAGTTATCGATCCTGAAACTGAACTGGAAAACTAACAAATGTATTTTTGCAACTCTTTCTACCGAAATGTCGGATACAGATAGCAGAAATGCAAAAAAGGGCGACTAAAAACAAATGGATTGACAACTAAAAAACAAAATTATCCCCGCCATAATTTAAAGAAGAGATAACAAGTCCCATCAACAAAATTTCGTCATAATTATTAATGACACTCGTAAAAGTTGGAAGCAGTTCAAACGTGCTTACTCGTAAGGCTCAGTTTTTGAAACACGTAAACAGAAATTGGTAACAATTTGGCGCCAGTGCATCTAAGTTATGAAACTTGCAGCCCGACCTGACCGGATCGATGGCGACCTCTTTAGCGACCAATGCACCAAGTTAACTGCCCGGGAAAACCGTAGCGTGTGCTTTGTTACATTACAGAAATAAGTTGCCTCGATTTAAATCGGGTCTATATGGATGGCCGATCTAGTTTTTAAACTAGTTTTAACTGTCTTTTGTGATTGAAATGTGAATTCGTCGTCGTGGAAAATGTTTGCTCAAAGGAAAGTTAGTTTACCCAGTCGAACAGTGTCTCGCCATGACATAACCTGAGTGACAGAAATCGGATTAGACACACCCAATCGCACTTTGTTCGGTAAAGTGGAACTGAAGATGTGTGAAATATTGACCGATTGTATTAATGTTTTTTCTGGTTATCTTTTAAAGAAACTTATTGCCATTGATAAGACATTACCGAATAAAGACAGATCCAATGAAACAATCATTATTCGCTTTCTATCTTTGCTAAAGCAAGGATTTTATAGACAACTAACTTCTGCCTGCCATTCTACTGTGGAGTTTGTTGCGCCACTTCTTCCTAGCGAAAGCACTAGGAAGTGGTGAAGGGCGGGCGTTTTGGGGGACTGTCTTATGTAATTTTTACGTTCGAATAGTGCCGATTCTCAGCCTAATTTGAATAAATGACTGAATGAATAAATTTCTTATTATTGAGAGGTATTTGTGGGTTACTATAGTATAGATTGAGATGTCTAATCATAGTAACAGCAAAGCATGATGATGTAAATAAATTCCAGTGAATTAAAAAGTAAATTGCTTTATGATGAATGCTAGTATTTTAGAACGAAAACCGCGCCCTAATTGTACCTACAATATGACAAAACAATTGATATAAACGCTCAGAAATGGTAAGCATCAACCATCGTCTGAATAAACACGAACCAGTTTCCTTCAGTTCGCTTGTATGAAATAAAAAACCTTTGAGATATTCCCGAAGAAGACTTTTATCGTTGTAACCCTATACAAAGTCAAGCTGGGCAGATGAAGACTTCGCCATTATACAAAGTAAAGGAAGGATACGAGAGAACAAAAATAAAAACCGATGTTGGATGTTCTTTTTTGTCAGTAAAAGCATTTGTTCTGTTTGAAAGTTCTGAGGTTTTTGCTGACATTTTCAGCAAATCAATAACCGGAATTGTTGAGGATACAGTTGCTTCACTTCACTTAATCTCCTACATGTTATAGTCTTATCCTTTTGACCTTCTGGAAAGATTTGTAAGACTCCATTACTGTGGAAAATACGGTTACTTCCGTCGACGATATCTTAGCGTTAACAAAAGGTGCCATTTTAGGTAACATGAGCTGCTCTTATAAAACATGTTATCTCTGAGGTCTTGCGAAAAACGACGTAGGTTTAGTGCGAAAATATGATATCATCAACCAGAAAAATATTCTACAGCCGAAAATGTGAGCTTATTAGTCCAGTGTAATCTTTCGATGTAACGCCTCTTCCAATTCTTCCTGTCTTGTGTAAGCCATATGCACTAACATTAGGTAAATTAGCTTCAAGTTTGAACTACATTCAGTGCTTATCAAGTTCAGAGAGTAGTTATATATTCGCTTTTTAATACTCTTACAAAGTCTTGCGTCTTCGTTAATGTTGGCACATCACGAACACCACCTCTGAAACAGTAATGATTTGAAACTTGCTTCACGTAGGTACGTAGGTTAGGTACAGTCCTTGAAGATATCGAGCGAACAGTAAATGTTAGTTACTGATACCTTAACGCAGCAAGAAGAAAGGAGAAAATATTAGATAAACCCGAGTAATAAAAGTGCTTTTACGACGTAAGTTGGGCGTATTTTTCTTATTGACATGGTAACTGTATATTGTATATATACACATTTGGCCATAAGTAAAACATAAGGCATTGTTACTATACAGGCTGGAATGAATATGGACGCAAACAATTCGTCAGTTATAAAAAAAATCACTGTTCCATAGATGTTGACACTTTTGTAGGAAACGAAAGGTTTTTTTTTAAAACCGACAAAAAGTTTCGACGCGTTCGTGTCCAGAATCATGTACTGAATCCATGATAACAGGTTGTGCGTCGATGTACCTGCCGCCCTGTATGTATAAGTAATTAGAAAACAGTAGCTTAATTAAAAATGGACAGGTGTCGACGTTTACACGCCATGCACTACTTTGTCCTTGTTCATTATGGCTGCCGGACTCAGAACTAGGTAGCACTAATAATGAAATTCAATAAACAAGTTGTATTAGAATTTTAAGAAATGCTCGAGAATGCAGAAACTAAAACATTTCCCTTTAAATTAAAATAGCTTTACTCACGTAAGCTTTGTTGCTAAGCGTACGATAACTATCGGCTTTTCTAGATCCCTATCTATCATAACGAAGCACTACCTCCTGTGTGCGCCCCATTACGAGCCTATTTCCCTGCCTCCGTATATTTTGCAAAATATTCTTTGTCGTCAACGAACTTATCATGACCAACGCACGCAACGTCTACTCCTTTATAATTCTGCGTAACTGCAAAATTTATAAGTTCCGATACATACGTCGCGAGCTTTACGTAACTAGGACAAGCTGTTACCACGCCCGGAACAGCTTCAGTGCTTTCCTACCCTTGAAAAAATAATAAACCTATAAGCCGAAACGTCTGTTGCTAACCGTCCCCCAGACGTCCCTTCAAATATTCGTATTAACTTCAAATTACGAAAATCCCTTATGAAATATTTAACAACTTAAGCTGCGTGACCTTCAGTATTAAAAAGTTCTTCGGCCGAAGAAAATTCTCGCCCTAAGAGATTTCACCCTAAAGTGGCGGTCATTATGTTGCCAGTAACAATGTTCGACGGGCCTGGAACCGAGATAAATATTCACGCCTCGCTGGGGATTCTGAAGTCGACATCGCTCCGGATAGTCCTCAGGCAATGTGCGAAAAAATAATAAGCAGCGAATATTTCGGCGAGTAACGCAATTTACTGAACAATGCCAAGCTTTCCTTCTCCTTTTTGCCGTAGCGATCATATTGAATACGGAATTAAGGACCAATATTGAGAAGGTAGATAATGTAAATTAACAAACTGGTTTTGTCAATTTTTGAATGTCATATCCTCAAATGTTATATTCGTTTTAAGAGACTACAGTTGAATTCATTCAAATCAAAGAAAAAATACATCTAATAGATATTTGAATACCGCTTTAGTTTTCTAATAGTAACATTATGAGTTAAAATTGACAGTAATCCTTCAAGAAGATATACCTATAGGCTCAAATATATTGTATGCTAATGAATGACGTATTTAACACCAACAGATGATTGAATTTAATTAATGGCACAATCTGTCTGTTGTTTCGTCGAGCACTAACGAGGTAGCCGCCGACAGCGGTGTAATTAAAGCGCTTCGAAAAGCGCGCGAGTTTCTCTGCTAATGTTCAGATACTCCTGAATAATATCCTCATTAGAACAAGGAGTTACATAACGTCTGCGATCGCCACCCACGACAGCGCAAGAGTTATGAGGACACGCTCTCATTCCCGACATCCTGCGGGAAGTGCGGCTACTTGCGTCAGCATCGTGCAGGACCTTAGCCTCACTCTGTAGTTAGCCTGTTGTAGACGATCTCTCAGACGATTGCAAGTGTGACATTCGTCGTAAATAGTCAGCGAACTGATTCGCCATCGTACACTTAAGGGCCAAGAAAATTAATGATCCGCCCGTTCTGATCTCATGAATGGAAATTCTCAAAGCACGTGCAATTCACACTGCCTCCATCGGGTTTGCATCTAATGAATTTACCCTGGAGATCTCTGCGAATTGAATCGAGTTATCTCTAAAAGGGTTTCCGTTTTGACGTGTCCCATATTCGCAACGCTGTTTTCTAATTTCACAGCCGACTGCCTATTACGGGCGTTAAAAGATACGAGTGGAGTTGTGTGTTATATGTGGGGCGAGAAAAGTTTTCGGAATCAGAGGAAACTTGTGCTAACTGGAATGGAGTACAATGGATTACATAAAGTTAGTGGAAGTAGCTGCCGGCACGAAATATATTTTCAGTAGCACTGGGCATGAAACGATGTGCGGATTAATCTTTTGAATAGGCGAGTACGTCCGCTAATGATGTTGAAAAATGAGACGCACGGGCTATTCAGGTGTACTCATTCATAAGCCATAATGCGAATGGCACAATGTTGGGACGGGTGTGGAAGGCCAACTATTCATGTGTTAGCCGGCGATCCCTACTGGTTAGTGTGTCCATCAATTCATTCACATGAGGAAGTAACCTTACTTTACAATTTGCAAATCTCGTAGTAGGTACTAGGCACTGAATGAATGATTTATTCTAATCGGTCACTGTAGAAGTAAGTTTCGCTCTAGCAATTGATTTATAGGTCGATCACACTACCGTAGGCCAAAAGCCGGTTTTGTGTCGTTAGATTTCAGAAAATTTAATTCAATGGCAACATTATACAAGGTGGGCCAAAAGAAATCACCCTATTGGAAGATGCTCTCATATTTGCAAATGGCCGCCAATGTCAAATCTGTTTTGACATTTCTGGACTAGACAGATGCAGAATACAAGTGAACAAGCCATGGAGTGAGACACTCCCCAAGAACGCGGAATCATCGTGTCTATTTTTTTGCATAACAATTCGTCTGTGGTGTTGGCGCATAGCGAATTCGACCGGCCGTCCGACAACGACTGCGCAAGCACTGCGCCGTTTGGCCACCAACCTTGAAGAGTATGGGACCACACGAGACGTTGCCAAGAGTGGCCGGCCCCGGAGCGCCCGTTCTGCCGAGAATATCGCCGCTGTTGCCGAGAATGTCGAGCTATCACCGGAAACATCGACCAGACGCCGTGCCACGCAATTAGCCATCAGCCGGACGTCCCTAAGGCGAATTTTGGTCAAAGACCTGCGCATGTTCCCGTACAAAGTCCAGTCCGTGCATCAGCTGCTGCCTGCCGACCGCCAAACGTGCGTAACCTACGCCTCATCTCTCGTTTTGGCGATTTGCACTGGCCCGCAAGATCGCCCGATTTAAGTGTTCCAGACTTTTTTTGTGGGGTTTCTTGAAGTCTCGTGTTTACGTGAACAAGCCCGAGACTCTGGAAGCCCTCAAGGACAACATTCGATACGAGTGCGAGAATCTGTCGCCTGAACTTCTCGCCGAAGTGATGAAAAATGCCATAAAACGAGCCCGTATGGCAACCAATTGTGACGGCGCCCATTTGGCCGATATAATCTTCTCGACTTGACCAATAAAATTCTAAAGGTTCAAATAAACATAATCAAAAAACAAAATCGAAGTTTTTCATTTTGAAAAAAAAAGAGAGCCAAACAACATCGGATGACTTCTTTTGGCCCACCTTGTAGTAATGTACTTACCAACAGAAAAGAATAGTGTACATAAATTGCAAGCTATTATCCGGGCCCGTACAAAATTTTGTCTTGTATTTTTCCGCTATAAAAGCTAGCTTACGTGGGTATCCAGTGGAGTATTTCGCCTACGGATGTGTTGGTAGCCTTGGATGAAGATGAGCTCGTCTTGGAGCGCGTGCTGTGTCCTTTGCACAAATGCGGATGCGTTCAATTGGCGAGGCGGCCGTTATCGAACCGCGTTAAACACCACGCAAGGCTGCACTCCCGCACTTTTGCGATGTTTCATCAAATTGGTGAGATAGAAGAACAAAGAAGGTCTTTGATATGTCAAGACTAATTAAATATATGTTTGAAAACTTATAGCTTAGCTGTAGCCACCGCGTGAAATTTCTAGTTTTAACACATACGCACGTTTTTATGACACTCTGCAGCACTGTAGCTTACCATTAGACAAAGAATTTTCGGTATCGGATCAGAAGTTCCGAAGATTACCCCTACATACAAAGTCACAAATTTTACCTCTTTATAATATTATTAATATAGATAGGGTTCAAACACTCCACAGACTATAAATTCTATTGCCAGTTATGAAGTTGTAAGGGGGTATGATAGCAAAATCGATAGAAGTTTGCTCTTCAAATACCCTTCAGAATGGCGACGCCTATCAATCAGCCAATCAAATTTGAAATTATATTCCCTGGTTTAAAATAATTGCATAGAGGAGAACCAGCAAGGATATTACAAATTAGAGGATTATATCCAAGATAAGAATGCTTGGAAACATGCTGGTCTTGCTCCATAGGACAATCTCTAGAGTCTAGACAAAATCAAACTGGTTGCTAATGTAATTGTATAATTTATTCTTTTTTTTTTTTTTTTGACATTGATTTACATTCTGTAATTACTTGGGGTCACACCCGGACTTATTACTCCTTATTTATTTATGAAAATCGTCTACGTTTGGAATGTTTGTGAATATGTGAGCACCATGTATCTATCACATAGTTGATCTATATGTCATGGTTACATTTATCCATTTTAATTTTTTTACCTATTGTGGTATAGTAAGTTTATTTTTGGGTGCATCGTCTTCACATATAATTATATAAATAATGTATGCAATATATTGTAAAACATTTTAAAAGAGTAACGGTGGAGTTTCTTGCCCATTCTTCTCCATACGAAAACTACCTTTTGGAAGGGGCGACTAGAATCAATTTTATTCTAATTTTATTTTTGACGTTCAAAAGTGCCTTTTATGTGCCTATTTGAAATAAATGATTTGACTTTGACTTTGACTTTGACCAGTGTTCAATCACAAAGATAAAACTTTGACTGTCTTTTAAATATATTTTCTATCTTAAAAGATTAATTAATGTTAGCTGTAAGGTACTGGTTTAAAATAATAGCATTGAGAGGGGAACTGGTTACCAGTTTTGAACCACAAAGACAGAACTTTAACTACATGTTTAACATATTTTTGTTGTAAAAAAAATCATTAATGTATGCCATGTATGGTATGGTAGATGCCTGATTTTAGTCTTTATCTACTTGTTACAAAATAATTATGAATGTGGCAAAGACAGTCGGTGCCAAAGGGAACTACATCCAACCTTATGTAACAGCCACACCCATGAAGATGAATATCTGCTATTCACAGATTTATCTCAGAAACAGTTCAATATTTTGTAGCATTTTCTTTACTGTATGTCTGAACCAGCAACATATTTTAACTTAGACAATAATTTTAAATATAATTTTCAACAAAAATGCTTTTTTTTTTTTTTTTTTTTTTTTTTTTTGTTTTATTTTCTTTTTTGCGTCATGTTTACCACAAATAAACGTATTTTATTTCTTTCCTTTCCAAAGCTTGAGCATTCAGAGCTTGAAGGTTATTTCTGTCTAATATTTGTTATTATGATGTTTGAAAGATTTTATAGAGGTACCTTATCAGTACCTCTTATTTTTGTGTAACTTATGTTGTTGTAAGTATTTTGTTGGTTAAAATTTCGAACATCTATTTTTACTTCTAATTGGAATTCCTATTGAAGTTAAATGCCTTCAAAATATGAATGGTGAGAACCTTCACCTACAGAAAGGCTTCATACTAAATTGTAGTATTTAATGTTTTTTGGTACACCATTGGGTCCGCCAATCTCATCTAAAACAACATCTAGTACATATAATTTTTTCTATATGCAATACAAAAAGGGATGCAATACATTGGTACCTAATCTAATGAACCAATTCTGTAGGTGAAAGCTAAAGGACCTTAAGTCCATTTCTTGTCATTTTTGTATTTTCAATGATAGTGAAAATACAAAATTTTCAATAGCTTAATAAAACTTCATAATCATACTTTTTATTTGACAACGATACACTATTTAATTTTTATACACGGTCGATTTTAATGTCTAATTTCGGGTATAGACATTTTTAATGAGCTCTACTGAATAATTTATAAAATGTGACATAAGGTCCTTTAGCTTTCACCTACAGAATTGTTGAGTTTGACCACTATTTCAACTGATGGTAAGCGATGCTGCAGTTGGTGATAATGCACACTTGCTCAAGCAAACATTCACTTAGTTACACCTAGGTCGTCATCATCTACCTAGGCTTTTCCCAACTATGTTGGGGTCAGCTACCAGTATTTTACAGAGAGCGACTGCCTATCTGAGTTACAACTGGGTATCCCATTCAATTTATGTACTCAACATTTGAAGAGTCATAGTAAAAGAGCTTTGAGCAGTTGAAGCTGTAATTACGGAAACAATGAAAATGCTATTGTGTCACCCATGGTTCCACATTCTGAAAGGTTACGAAGGGCAATGTGTTTCGGACGCGATAAAGGCTCAGAGTGATTGCTCACTGTGATTTCCATATTGTACCACAATGAACTAAACTATGTGGAAATTAAGTATTTGTTGAGATTTTGTATAATCTTGTTAGTAGTGAAAAATAATAATATTGGAGAAGAGTAATATGGAATAAATTCCAGTTTTTTTTATTTTATGTATTTACCCTAAAATGTTGTTTGTTGAACGATTATCTTGATACCAACCGGGTACTGTTCGTATGAAATCATGTAAGTTATATGTTTACCGCACCCATTGTCTCGTAGTGATGTTTGTGTCCAATCAACCTAATTGAGTCATATTTCAAATTAACATTCCTGGATTGTAGCTAATGATGCTGAAGATACAACTAACTGCCTCAATAATCTTTATGCAGTTGATTCTTTTCATAAGATGTGATAGGAAAATACAAAAAAAAAACTACTGGTGTAAAATATATTACATCAACAAAATATCCGGCTAATAGTTTGGCCGTTTGCCGGTATTTGTTATTATTTTGCATAATTTAACTGGAGTTAATCATGAATTAAAAATATATTAATTATGCAGGTTTTTACTAATATAAGTATCTCAACAGAACTATGCGTTATATAAATGCGTTATGCTTAGCTTTTAATTCAAAATCTCGTTGAAATCATAGAAATACAAATCAAAAACGAAACCAACGGCAGGGCGTGGCCTTCTTCAGTTATTTGTTCTTTAATAAACGAGTATACCGATATCATTTGCCGCAAATTACATACCCTAGTATGTCGAATGTAAGTTAAATTAAATTAAACGCGAAACCGGCGTTTAAATCCAAATAAAATAATTAATACTCACGTCCAGGGACTCCTTTGACGCCATCTTTCACACACAAACAAATTAGTTTGACGTTTCTCCAAAAATCGATAACAAGGCTCCTAGCTCCGTTCGGATACGCTCCTTAAAAAATATCAACTGTAACTTTACATAAAAGCGTAAAACCTAATCTGCTTTTAGCATGTTCAATATAACTTAAATTCCAATAAGTAAATAAAGAAGGGATAAATAAATATCAAATGTATTTGGGTAACAATCCGCATACCTAACATCATCACCACCTACACACTCTCACCAATATACAAATCAATGGATAGTTGGTGGCCAATGGCCTCTTTTGTATGACGCAATTCGCTTGGCGACTCAGACCACCTCATCATCATTCTTGCCCTTATCCCATTTTATTTGGGGTCCTCGCAACATGTCTTCTAATTCGACACTTGTATAATGGTGGTTAGACTATTTAATCTCAATAATTTATTTTAGTCTTAGACCTGGCATCGACTTCCTGGCTTATACGTAGTCACTAAGCTAGCAAAGTTATTCAAACCCGTAATTTTTTATGAAGTTACAATCACTACTAGATTATGTAATTGCATTTTACATTCTTATTGGTGTTATGAAAAGCGGCCTCGGCCTATCTAGCCCTCAATACAGTACATACAAAGAGGTCAGCTTAAAATAGGGCTCGATTCAAAGTAACCACTAGTTATACAATACTGCCAATAAAAAATCCCTGTATTATTGTAATCCACATTGCACCCAGTGAATGTGAGAATGAAAGTTTAAAACTCTGAATATATCAAATCTTGTGACAAAGAAAATAACTCCTTGCTTTATTTTACTCCTAAGGCAGCAAGTTACAGTCATACCATTTGAAGAGTAATGGTTATGCAAGGGTTATACCGAAGACTATAAAACCGGGGTATCGTATCAGCTGGCACATTAGTTTTGTAAGGCCTATTGAATGATAATAATCACTTTGTATGGTGCATGTGTTGGATCATATTGCTCCCTTCGAAATGGTTGAGCTGAATGATTCTAATCCATGCGTCATGTCTGTGAACGGGCGCCGTCAGTAGGGACTGGTCATCTTTTAGTTTAATTCGATTTTTTTTTAATTTCATTACAGACGCTATTAAAGTTCTGCATCGTGCTTACATGTATAATTTCAACATGAATGATGTAACCAATATTTTGTAACCATATTTTGATTTAAAAGAGTGTCCGTGAAGTTTCTTGCCCTTTCTTCTCCATAGGTATGTACACCTACTACGCTTTCGAATGGGCATATAGAATAGCTTCATCTTTCTGACTGACCGACCCCTTGCCAATTCAAGAGTACCTGTAATTGGTTTATTAGAAATAAATGCTGAAGAATGAAAGAAATGAGTTTTCAAAGCAAGTTTTCTAAAGTTTGAGAAGTTACTTTGTTAACTTATTCATAAAAGCACTAGAAAATTGAGTACGCAAGAGCGAGCTCAAAAGTTATAGCACTGCAAACTCCTACGGGTTAGATTTTCTTTTTACCGTTCATACAGATGACATTGAAGTTACAATAGTCCACTTATGCATAGAAGCTTCAGAGGGTTTACCACCAGCGCTTTTAGCAGTGCCGTTAACAAATGATTTTATTTTGTAAGTTTAGTTACAAACACTTTTACACGTCAATCATATTTTAAAACTAAATGAGATCGGCGGCGTTAATGTGAGAAGAAAGGCCGAAACAAACTCAGAGGTCACAGTCTCTTATAAAATTCAGACATAATCTTGGTCAGATCATATAAAGACCATGTAGATCGATGTCTGAGATGGTCTTTTGAGGAAAGAACCACACAGATTGAGAGGACCTGTACAGTTAGTGCAAGCATTTGTCAGAAATCGTGCAGCTCAACTCAAAACTTAAGGAGCTCAACGATACGACAAACAATACCAAAGAAAGAATATTTGGGTAGGCCACATAAATTACTCAAACTGACAGAGCATGACAAAAACTAACAGAATACACAGAGAAAAAAAATCTAAATAAAATGACCCACATAGTGTTCACATTCACAATAATTAAATTTAATAGAATAATTTACAAAGTAAGCAAATTTTATTGTATATATCTATACAATGACATTTACATTTACGATATAGTTCAATTTCTGCCCTGCTATAGGAGCTGGTGGTAAGCCCCTAGAACAAGTGACCCCGATGACCCCATAGCCCTCCTCCAGGAGAGCAATACAGTACAGTGCACAAACACAAAAGACCGTCATTCCGACCTCGCCGCCGAGGTCCCTCGCGACATCCCCAACTAAATTGTTCCCCCCGACCCTTGGTCGATGAAGTGCCAGCCCGCGCCGTAGCTGAGCCTGTAGCTTTAAATCCCCGATTGTGACCTCTGAGTTTGTTTCGGCCTTTCTTCTCAGAGATAGTCCTAGGAAACGCCGTGCTCATCAAAGCATAAATAATAAAAATTCGATCCAGCCTGTCCCATCTTGCTGTCCTCTCCCCAGCGACGCCCTAAGCCGAGGTTCTTACCCCACAGGGGGTGCCCATAGCGTGTAGTCGCTTAGTTTTATAAGATTTACGCCCCTGGCTGGAGGCTTTGAGTTTACTTAAGGCAACCACAGTCACGACCTCTCGAGGACAACTACGAGATGCCATTTATAAAAACAATAACCAGAACAAGTAAGATATTTTAGGAGGGAAGAGCGCACAATGCGAGTTTGAACATTTTAGCTATGGGCTGGCTAGAAGAGTATAATGCTAGTATCAAGAAAATACTGAGTGGCAGGGAAGAAGATAAGTAGTGGTTGTAAATTAAGGGCGGTGGTCTGCCTCATTTTGCTTAGTCGGCCGCCCCGGGCCATGGCCCTCATGGCTAAAGGATAAATATTCCACTGATCACTGTCAATCAAAACATGCGAATATTTAAAAATAAAACTGTAAATTCATAAAAAAATATGTAAAAATTCTGTAGTAAAATCGACCTCTAAATCAGAAACAGAAATTACGTTGCCAGACTTTGACAGTTGTTCTAGGTGTGTCGCCAGTTCCATAAATTTATTTTTGAAAGTTGGACTTTTATTAGGAACTTGTAGAAATTTAAAGTTTCTGCAAGTCTGATTTTATATTAGCTTTTATTTTTTTATAAGCATAAGAAATTATAAAGTTGATTTAGTGGTATTCTGTAAACGGTAATGGTCCACCCCGGTATTAACTATCAAAGTATTACTTACTCTGTGCTTATCAACATTGAAACGTCAACGTCATTAACGTCAGACTACATAACAAATAGGTGCAACTTGCAAGGTATACATATTAGTAAGCGGTAAAAAAATATGTATTCGTGTCATAAAATAATTAAAATAGCCTAAACTATAACTGTGATATCAAGGTAGTTATATGCTTTTGCTAAATATTATCAGAAAATTACAAACCGGCATTTTCGAAACCATATAATTACGTAGACGCCTAATCGTTGTATGTGTTAGTGCTTGTGTTCAGTTTTATGTTTTGCCGATTTTCAACAGCATTTTTATGTGTTGCTGAAGACTTTTCAGTTAATATCTGAATCCTACTTCTAGTTTCGAAGACAAGCATGTACACTTTTTGTTGATAATTAATAAAGAACGCGTTGCAAGCGAGCGATAAAGTTTTTTTTTTATTCAGAAGGTTTCAATATGAGGATCAGAAGAATGTCGGCTGTGTTTTGGACAACATGCATCATTGCGTTTATTTTTATATTGTATGTGGTGACAGATTTAAGTTTCAAGTTGCCAAGTATAAAACCGGCAGTGCAAGATCTTGATGTAAGTATGAAAATAATTAAATATTCTAGAATTATTATATTCTTACCTGTAGTTATTACATGGGTCTGTCTTTCATTTCAAATAGGTTGAACTAAGAATCTCAGTAAGTTTCTTCATGTGTTATTTTAAGTTTTTATATTTTAGGGACATCTGAACTAATAATAATAAGTATTTATTTTCTCACCACAATAAACATTACAGACATTGTTACACATGATATATTAATATTTGGTTTAGTTTACTGTGGGAGACTGGTGCCTAAGCTAGGCTTTAAGGGCCTGTATTTCAGGTCACCAGGTCTCCGCCCTCTAGCAGTTCGATACATTGCATGATAATCATAGTAAAAGTGATTTAACAAATTTTGAATAAGTGGTTGTATAATAGCTTTTAGAGTCTGTAGTTTAACATAAGGTGTTAAAAAAAATAAATAAAAAAAAAATAATAATAAATGAATGGAAAAAACAAAATAGACAAAAAAGAGAAACAACAAAACAATGAAAAAATGAAAAAAAAAAAAAAATATATGTGTATATATAAGTGTTTGTATAGTGTTAGAATTGTCAGAACTGATGAAATACTGTTGTATTCAGGTTATCATCAACCTTATCCTCCTCGTCCTTTAGACTCTTATTTTTTTAAATTTAATGAGCCTCCTCTTGACTTCACTCTGGATTTATGGAAAGCGAAATAAATTTTGAAACAAATTATTAATATTTATTCAAGTGCTTAAGTTCAACTGTTGCGGCTGAGAGAATATGTTCTTGACACCTCTCAGTTTTATAAAAATGATTAATATGTGCTTTGCGAATTTGATCTTTATTGGCTACTAGAATGGTTGCACTGATAGGTGCCAGAATCGCATTCCCTCGACAACTGGACTGTAATGTGATCTTCCTTCTTTCAATTAAATTATTTTTTAATTTACTACATCAGTTTTTAGGTAGGTCTAATAAGTACTTGCTTGACCGCCCATTGTGTCACCCTTTGTAAAATTGTATATATTTATGTTCTGTAATTTGTATGGTGTATAATAAAGAGTATTCTATTCTATTCTTCATTCATACCAAGTTTTTAGTCCAATTTTACTGTGCACAAAATGTATACCGGGTGGCAGGTGGCAGGGACATCTACGTGCAACCTGTTACAATGGATTCGGTACATGATTAGACTCCCAAGCGTTAAAATTTGTCATCCCATCACCTCTTAGGTGTTGCACTTTTCTATGAAACAGCAGATTTGTTTTTGTTAACTGATGTAAAATTTCTGCACTAGGGGGTTTAGCATCATGTGCTGAATTATTGGTAACAGTTTGTGCGTCAATATTCCTGCGGCCCTGTATTAAACACACCAAGTTGATAAGAAAGTTCGTATGTAGGAATTTACTACTGGATTGTCTGCATTGTTCATCAAGTCTTATCAAAACAATAACAATGTGCTAATAAGACATTGCATTACTTGCTTAATTATTTCTTAATTTGAAACAAATTATTTGTAAAATAGCCATATCTATTTATTTGGGGGCTGATTTTTTATTGTCAGTTAAATTCTTTTTTATACCTTAGGCAAAACTTATCTGACTCATAAAAAACCAGATCATCATATTTAAAAAAAAAAATTAGTACTAATGCATATAAAATTTTCAGACAAAATGGTCATCATTTGAATCAAAGTTGCGTCACATAGAGAATGAGTTGAACCAACATCACGCTGTGGTTGGTGAGATTAAATCTGCTGTAGACCAAATTGTTGAACAGTCACAAGAGTACCACCCTCCTCAGAAGAGGCCTAAAGAAGTGGTTCCTCCAAAAGTCAAGGAGTACAAGGCGGTAGGAGATGAGCCACCAAAGATGCGCATTCCATTCAATATGTCATCATGTCCTATACAGAAACAAACCATTCCGAAAACGGACATACAGGTACTGTTTCTAATTTAATTAATACAATGAAGTATTTTCTAACTGAACAGACAGCTGTGCTGCTGGGGAGTTTGTAGCGCCACTTCTTCTTCCCAGCGAAAGCACTAAGAAGTGGCGAAGGGCGGCCGTTTTGGGGGACTGACTTTTGTAATTTTGATGTTCGAGAAGTGCTAATTCTCAGCCTAATTTCAATAAATGACTTTTGATTTTGAATATTCTTAAAAAGCTGCATACATATTGCTGTAATAAATTGTTTGAACATATTGAATAGTGAAAATTATTTCCAATTGCCATATCTTTTATAGTTTCTTTAGAAAATATTTTATTATTGAATCAGTTCCAAGGCAGTAGTTTGATAATACTATTATTACAAACAAATTATGATTATTTATTATTACTACTTTAAGCACGATCAGCCTATAACATTCCCACTGCTGAGACACAGGCCTCCTCTCTTCGAGTGCGCGTTGAAGATTAAAGCCCACTCCGTCTATAATCTACCACGCGAGCCTAGCGCGGACTGGATGACGCATATTTTCGAATTGTTGGTGCTAGGACATGCCGGTTTCCTCACAATGTTTTCCTTCACCGTTTTACTCAACTGATAAAATCAGATTAGCATTTTTTATTTTTAACTTAGCCTGCACTGTCCGGCTGAGTAAAGGCCTCCTCCAAATCCTTCCAGGCTTCCTTTTCTAGAACCACCTCAATCCAACCCTTGCGGTACGCGTCTAGGTCGTCTAGTCTCCTCTTCCTAGGCTGAATAGTATTTATCCAAATATATATAAACACTTGTGAATATGATGATCTTCTCTGATCCTTAGAAGCTTCTATGAGTAACAAATGCTCTGCAGTTGATTACTATGAATAGTTTCCTGTAGGGCTTTTTTTATGGGGTGTCATTCATAAACACCAGCCTATTATGGTCCCACTGCAGGACAAAGGTCTCTTCTCATACAGAGAATGCATGAGCATTGATCACCACGCTTGCTCGAGGCTGATTGGCGATTTCAGACTTATAATAATTATAGTCCAAGGTTTCCTCAAGATTTTTCCTTCAAATCAGTGATATCCAAGATACACTTAAAAAGCAGAGAGAAAGAAATAAAAGAAAAACCATAACTAGTGTAACTTCCACTGGCCTTGGAACCACAGACCTGTTTCATTGGTCTTATGAAAACAGTAGCATTATATCTCTACTTCGTCCGCATGATATTTCTCGTTCCCCGACCCACCACGTCGTATCGCATCGCCTGCCCGCGCTATTACTTCGTTTTCCGCTTAGCGTTCCTTCTGCCTTTTTTTTTCTCGGCTCCTAAGGGTCTTGGCGTGGTGTTAAATAGTCTATAGCCTTCCTCAAAAATTGGGCTATCAAATGCAAATTTTTTTTTTCAAATCCGACTGGTAGTCCCAGAGATTAGCGCGTTCAAACAAACAAACTCTTAAGCTTTATTTATTAGTATACATAGATTTATTTATTCAAGAAGAAAGTAACAAAAAATACGTACCAATGTGATACTTTGCTTGAAAGGTCACTGATCTCTACTTGAGAATTTACTTTTATTTTAGCAATTCAAATGTCTGGTTTCTTGTTACAAATAATAATTTGTTACAGATGCTGTCAATGTATGACCGAATCTTCTTTGACGACCAAGATGGCGGAGTGTGGAAGCAAGGTTGGGAAATCGAGTACCAAGAAGATCAATGGAGCCAGAAGAATAAGCTGAAAGTTTTTATAGTCCCCCACTCACATAATGATCCAGGTACAGCCCGATTCAAACTTTACGGCGGCTCGGAACATAAGGCGAGTCGCTGCGCAGTCTAGCCAATTCATGGGTCAGCGGGGGTGAGGGGTGGGGTACTGCGCAGCGAGTAGCGCACTTCAGAGCCGCCATAAAGTTTGACGTGAACGATAATATTGAAGCTATTTCAGATTTTTTCTTTCGGGTCTTTTGTACTAGAAGGAATTTGTTATCTTATAGATGGGCAATCCACCGGGTGTAAACCCGGTGCTTTGGTAAACACCCGATAAACACCCGTAAACACTCATAAACACCCAGAAAATTGGGTGTTTACCAAAGCGCCGGCTTAAACCCGGTGGATTGCCCATCTATGGTTGGTAATGTTACTAGTTTGACCTTGACTTTGCGAAAATGTGAGATTTTTTTATAATATGAAAAATTGGTTCTCACTCACAAATTTTCGCCTTTATAATATTAGTGTGATTACTTGTGGTGAAGGGCGGGCGTTTTTGGGGGACTGTCTTTTGTAATTTTGACGTTCGAAAAGTGCTGATTCTCAGCCTAATTTGAATAAATGACTTTTGATTCTGATTTTGTTAATTTTGTAACTTTTTTTTTTAAACGAAAATCGTCTTTTACAATGTTTGTAAACATGTGAGCACCATGTATCTGTCACATAATTGACTTATGATAATGTCATGGTTTCATTATTATTTTTTTTACCTATTGTGGTATACTAATTTTATTTATTTTAGGTGCATCGTCTTCACATATTATAATATAATTAATGCATGAAACACATTCTAAAACATTTTAAAACAGTAACGGTGGAGCTTTTTGCCCATTCTTCTCCATACGAAAACTACCTTTTGGAAGAATCAAATCTATTTTACTGTAATTTTTGACGTTCAAAAGTGCCTTCTAAGTGCTTATTTGAAATAAATGCTTTGACTTTGACTTGGAATGTTAGAATGTAGAAGGTAACCTATCTACCTCTTTTTACATAAAATATCATTGATGACAGGCGTTACAGTTTGGGGTTTATATAAAAACGTTGCTTACGGTTGAGAGGCACTTAGGGCTGGCGCCCATTGGCGGCACGGCACGGCAAGGGATTTTTATGCGAATAATAGAAATGGCACCATCATTGAAATTTCAATTTTATTGTCATACATTTAAGTTATATTTCTATTCGTCGCATAAAAATCCCTTGCCGTGCCGTGCCGCCAGTGGGCGCCGGCCCTTAAACGTCAAAAATGTATGGTTAAACAGACCCTAATCACTACTCAATTTTAAGCAACGTTTATAAGTAAAGGGGCAACTGTTAAGCTCGAGAGTCAGACTTACGGTCTAAAACCAGACTCCGATCTGAAGGTTAGATAGCCGTCAGAATGGGATCTGAAGGCCGTCAAACTGTATAAAATATTGTTAGACTGGAAATCGATCTCGAATGAGAAAAGTTTACAATAGCTGCACATCGTGATGATGCACGCGATCAGCTCGTTAACATCGATACTCGTAACATAAACTGTATGCCACACAGTTTAAGATCCACTTTTCAATACTCTAAATAGTCTCTATTGCGATATTACTCAGCCGAGTAATTGTGTAACACACTGACAGTAGCCATGGCTTTCATTTTGACAATTCAACAACATTCGTTTACGTAGTAGCGCAAACAAATTTTTCGGACATTTGAAGCGATGAATTAGAAATACCCTTCAAATGATTCAGATTGTGATTTATTGTGTGCTACGCAATTAGGGTGCTGGTCTGGTAAATAGAAGTTGACCCTTTAGGCAGAGATGGCCTATAAACACCTACTGTAGAAAGTGACCTCACGAAGTTACATGAAAACATAATAGCCATCACACCCGTTAAAAATTGCCAATTTACATAGACGTCAATTATCGTGAAACTAAAATTAATTTCTGAATGACAAGTATGATTGCGGAAATAGAATTTCTTGATGCAAAAACGAACATTGTTTTTTAAAATCAAGATTTTTGAGTCCGAAATTATATCGCTCTATTATCTAAAGTGGTAATTGATATTATACAAGATGAACTTTTGAAATGAGACCTCAGCGGCTGCAGTCTTGACATTCATAGCGATCGCTTGACGACCGAATTCGGTCGCAAAGTCCCGGATTGACAGATGTAATGTATGGAGTGACAGGACGTTGCGACCGAATTCGGTCGTAAAGCGATCGCTATGAATGTCGAGACTGCAGCCCCAGGGCTGAAATTGCGACAGGACAGAACTCAAAAGAACCATGTTTCAAAAACCTAAACAGCATTTTTAGTTCTTTTTAAAAAGCACTTGGTCTCATCACTTGTCGAGAAATATCATTATATCACAATTGCTGTGATTGATGAATCAAAATGAGATGTCTATTTGACCTCCGATTAATTTCAGTAATAACTCTGCATAACCTTGAGTTTCGAATTTGCACTCTCTGACTACTAAATCGAGTCATCGTGCCATTCCACATGATGTATAAAGGCCTACAATATCAAAATAATGATGAGTCAACCTGTGATACAGTTTTTTTTATCTAGTAACGCGGGATAACTGCGTAACACTATTAGCAGCTATGAGTTCCATTTTGACAACATTCATTGCGTGATTTACGTTGCTGAGCAGACACATTTTTCGGACATAAGAAGCAATGGATTATCAATATCCTTCAAAATGATTCAGATTGGGACTAATAGTGTGTTACGCAATTAGTGTGCTGGATACAGATTAATTTTGTATTTTGTGTTTCACGAACTGTGTCCAATTTCTTTCTTTTCCATTAAAGTTAAGTACTGTATTGTATTGCATAGTTTTTGCTTATCCAATACTCGTAATTGGTTGAAAAGTATTGTGTAACACTGTTTTTAGAACAATCAAAATTATTATTTAAAAAAAAAATAGTTATGAAGCCCACAAACTGGCCATCATTTTGGTGTTGTCATTGTACCGAATTTGAATCTACGACCATTTCGACTTCTAGATATCGCATGTAGGACGGTCAAACTCAAGCTCAAAGCATGTATTTCAATTAAACCACTTTTTTTTTTTTTTTTTTTGTGGATGGGAAATCATCAAATGACTCCTCCCGCTCTGGGTGGAGCAGAAGGGAGTGTCAGACTCTTACTGACTAAAACCCACCCGTGTTCCTTCCTTAGCCCTTTACGTACCAGGGCAGCGGTAACCCTTTCGGACAATCCCGCTACCCCGGCAGGCTTCGGCCCTTTCGGGCCCCGTCAACTACGCTGACATCTCTTTGAGGCGCGCGTGGAACACATACACGCCGTCCGGCACGGGCCTGGTCCTGATCGGACGGAGAGCTACCCATTGCTCTCCGCCCGCAGGCCCGCGCCTACGGTGGCCGGGAGTCGTCACGCGGCTCCCGACGCCCGGAGCGTCTCCCTCGGCGGCTGAGGCGTGAGGATCTTTCCCTCGCCCATCCCGCCACCTCCTTCGCTAGCATGACTGCTTCGCAGAAGGAGGTGACCGCCTCCCACTCCCTCTCGCCCCGGACCATGGCTTGCACCAGGGCCGGGCGCGAGAGGTCGCCGCCGCTGCCGATCGCCTCTACGAGGACACGGCGGTGCTCTGCCCAAGCGGGGCAGACCTCCACCGTATGCTCCACCGTGTCCTCCAATTAAACCACTTACAGGCACTTTTGGATTGTCAAGAAATCGGTCAGTCAGAAAATATGAAGCGGAAGTTGCCCATTCCAAAGCGTAGTGTTACCTATGGAGAAGAACGGGCAAGAAACTCCATGGACACTATGTTAAATTATATTTGTACAAAAATATGAGTTACATCATTAATATTGAATTTATAATTATACAGAATGAAATTGAAAACTTGCGACAAATCGTAATAGGAAGTGAAGTAATTGTTACATAATCTTATTAAACTGTCATGTCTCAAATCTAAATTCTTAAAAAAAATCGTGTAATTATCGTTTTAGATAGTGCAAACTAAGTTATGGCCTTCAAGTAGACACGAATTATCGTCGTTTCAGTAAAATTTTTTTCAAAATTATCATAACAAATAAGAAAATTAAAGAGTAAATTTTAGCGCGTGCCCGATAAGCTTTTCATCGCTGAGTTGAAACCATGAAGCAGGTTGGCAACGTGTTGAACTAGCGGTAGGTATTTACCAAATTTTGACCGTTCTTACGGAGAAAAGAGCGCACGGCGACGTTGTAAATCATTCGCTTATACGCACACGTATGTGCATCCTTAATAACATGCTCTAAATATACTTTATAGCACGCTGAATTAGATATTTTAATTTGTCGCACCTATTAAATTTATCCTGTATGTGAGAACGATGTAAAAAAAGACGTAGGTACACGTTTGGTAACAGATGATATATCGGTACGATATTATTTGCGTAGATAATTGAAGGACGTTGCTTATCAAACACACTTGTAATTCGATGCAGATAAAACGCTTATGATCATCTTGAATTGAGAAACATATTATGTTTGTTGTAACAAGTGTTATGTTGGCGCTTTCCTTATCACTTGCAAATGGTTATAGCAAGCGCGAATCTAGGTTTTCGCTCAAAAGGGGGAAAATTTATCTCTGGGAGTTGGGCAAGTGCACCCGTTGCCCCCCACCCCTATATCTACGTCTGATTTCTTCGTCATGCCGCTGGCACGACTGTATTTTAGATCCTGTTGGCCCAAACTTTGCCATTTCCAAGGCGTCGTCGGTAGTTTAGAGTTCCGTAACCAAAAAGTGGTCTGTGTGTCCGTCTGTCTGTCATAGAGCTGTATCTCTTAAACCGTAAAAATTATAATTTTCACAGAATTTTGTTACTATGGCCTTTATCATAGCGAAAAAGTTTTTTTTTTTTTTGGGATTCTCTTCTCGCTGGTCAACCTAGGAGGTTGTCGGTTGCATAACCGGGCTATCCTGTCGATGCCTTAGTAGGTACGAAAACTAAATTTGGGTTCAGACTGATTAGCACTTTTTCCTTCCATTGCGGTAAAAAATGCTAATGAATCTGTTAAATATGATAAAAAAATTAATCAACTAGTTAAGTTTATTAGGTTTATTTAATGAAACGCAAAACTTCATTAGTTAAATGAAGTTTTGCGTTTCATTAAGTTTTACGTTGCGCTAGTCGCACAAGATACACAGATTTGTAAGGAGAAAGAAGAGGCTCTTGTCCAGCAGTGAGCAATAACATAGCGTCACAAAAAAAATAACAACCATGTTTGTGAAGTTTCGCTAGTTAATTTAAAAACATGACTCGTGTCTTTAATAAAAAACCTGTAAAAAAATATTTTAGTTGTAGTTTATTTTTAACCGACGAAAAAAAACGGAGAAGGTTATCAAGTCGACGCGTATATATATATATATATTTTTTATGTATGACCACGCATAACTCTTTACAAAATAGGCCGATTTTGATAATTCTTTTTTTATTGGAAAGGGTATATATACCCCAAAGTTGGTCCTATTTAATTTGTCCCATATAAAATTTAAAAAAAAATCCATCCGTAAAGGTGGGAAAATAGGGGTGATTTATTGTTCACTCACAGATTTGAATGCTGAGTTGTGACTCTACTCAGTTCCACATAATTATGCCTGCCCTTTGGCAAACAATTAGTAGATTATAGCCACAAAATATTATAAAATAAAAACTTTTTAACAAAAAAATTAAACCGCCAAAAAAACTAAAAAACGTTTACGTAAACGTAAACGTTTTTATTAAATAATAATTAGGAATTTCCTTTCCTTTTCCATCGCGCAGTCGGGTAAAAAGGCAAATGAATGTCGGGGAGATTGTTTTATCTTTGATATTTATCAGTAATACGGCAATTAATTTGGTTTAATTTATTAATATCTATGTAGATCACGCGATAAAACATTTTGAATGGACAATTTATACATCGATAAAGACGATGTTTGCCTAGTTAGTTCTAATTTCGGTACTCAGTTTAAGCAAAGCATTAGAGGGTTTATTTTAATAAAAATTCTCAAATAGTAGGCCGGTGACCGGATTTGCGCCCGGTTAATAACCATAGGCCGCCCCCTTTTACATGAGATTTAAACATATCCGGCGAAATTTGGGCCGGTAATGCCAACTCTGCCTTCCGTCCACATACCGGAATAGAGGCGTGATGATATGTTGTGTCTGGTAAAGTAAGCGCCTGGTGTAACACCCACACTAAAAGATAAGCCTTTATTATTTAGATTTGAGCAATAAAACATTTTTTCTTTCTTTCTTTCTTTTCACAGCATAAACTATGAAGTGAAAAAAAAGCCGCTGTAACTATGGATTATCGCGTTGCTATCGTAGTGTTAATTGTACCGTAAAAAAACGATAAGGTTGCATAACAAACTGTACCGTAGCAAAAAACGTAAACAAAAGTGGCATAGGCTTAATATTTACGGCACAAAGGATTATCATATTTAGAAAGGGGAGACGATAGGAATCATGTTATTATATAGGGTGGTAGGGACATCGACGCGCATACTGTAACCATGAATTCAGCACATGGTTGTAGACCCTACTCCTATATACAGCTGTCAAAAAACGGTTAAACCTAATGAACAGGCCATTAGGTTAACCGTTTTTTGACAGCTGTCTTAGAACGAACTATTCCAGATTACGTAAAAGTTAACTTTAAAATGCGTAATAAAAAAAATGTATAAACTGCTTTATCTTATTGAATTATCTTATTTATAGCTTCTTACAGACATTATAATACCGTACGTGTATCAATCAATGTATTGTGTGTTGCTGCAATCACTACTTCCAACTGTCAAAAAACGGTTTACCTTAAGGACAGGGTATAGCGTAGAAGTTTCGTCGGCTATCATTAAGAAAATCAGCAGTTTCATAGAAAACTAATTATTTTTTATACAACCAACGAAACATTTCAATGCATGGGGTTCAGAATCATGTACTGAATCCATGGTAATAGGTTGCACGACTATGTCCTTGCCCCCCCGTATTTATCCATATTATATTTAGACCATTTGCCACCGACATACAGTTACGAAAGTTTAAGGCAGTAAGTAACATCGCTAATTTATATCACTTGATGAAATCTATACATATAAAGAGATGTCCTGACTGATTCACCAACGCACCTCTTTCATCTGAAAGAGAGATGAAATTTGGAGGATAGCTTAGAAATTTACTCCCAGAGGGGACGAAAGTTTGTATGAGAACGTCCGAAATCTGTGCGGACGAAGTAATTGGAAAAGTTTTAGTTTCCAATTTGATTAGGGCCATCATCATTTCAATCATTTACGTATCACAGAATTTTGAACGAAAGTCAAAACAAAATCTGCGAGCGCAATCTCGCACCAAAAGAATGTACCATCACATTTCTCCGGATAAAAAAACAGATGAGCATCAATGATTGTTGACAAAACATTGCAGGCTGGATAAAGACTTTCGAGAATTACTACAAGACGCAAACGCGCTCGATATTCAATAACATGGTGGAGAAATTGTCGGAAGGCATCGGCCGGAAGTTTATTTGGGCCGAGATCAGTTTCCTGGCGTTATGGTGGAACAGCGACGCGACTGATAAAGATAAGGCTGCTTTTTTGAAGTAAGTATGTGCTGCAGTTCAGCAGTTGCAGTTCGGCCGTTTTGCACTGAGTCATAAACGTCATTAAGAAAACAATCGCTACTATTACCTACCCATCACTAGCTAGCTTTCTAAGCTTAACGAGTGCGAGTTACACAGATCTATTGACCACAAATATTTATGACCTGACGACTCAGATCAAGACGGCCCAACTATAGTAGATTAGCCCTCTAAGTTAGCTGCTGTGGTGGTTGGCTTTGGTCGAAATAGACACATGCTTTCGAAGCACTTAGCTAAGTGCTTCGAAACTATGTCTCTATTTCGACCAAAGCTAAGTGGTGTAGCGGAGCAGGTAAGATGTGCTATAAAAGTCCGCATTGCGAGTGTGGGAAAGACTAAGCTTCCTTGAACCCTTTTCCTCGAGAGCTAAGCTAAGCTACGCTATAAAAGTCAAACAAACCTATTGGATGATAATATCATTCCTTCACTACGCAGCTTAGCACAACTCTGGTGAAAAGGCAGCCTAAATGATATTTATATTATTATTTTTTGGTCAATTTATATTTTGGTCAACGTATTTCTTTTTTAATATAAAATAAATACACTTTGTCAAGGCCCTTTTCATATACGTATAGACATATTTTTTTTGTTCCACGTATCTATTTTTAATATGTATAAATAGATACGTTTTCCAAGGCTCTTATATAAAAACATGAGCCAGTTATGGTTAATAAAGGTTCGATTCCCGGTAAATGGAAATATTCTCATTGGATTAAGTGGGCTTTTGAACCGTCTACGTCTGTATCTTAATGTAGGTACAATATTACAACTCCTATATTCTTAACTTTCTTATTATTTCAGTCTCCTAAAAGCCGGCAAAATAGAAATAGTAACAGGCGGCTGGGTGATGAATGACGAGGCCAATTCCCATTGGCTTTCGATCATTCGGCAGCTAACCACAGGCCACCAATGGCTGATGGACAACCTGGACGTTGTGCCCAAGAATGCCTGGTCTATTGACCCCTTTGGGTACTCTAGTACCCAGCCTTATCTCCTCAAGTTGGCTGGATTTGAGAACTCTGTTATACAAAGGGTGCATTACAGAGTTAAGAAGGAACTCGCAGCTCATAAACAATTGGAGTTTAAATGGAGACAACTATGGGGTGAGAATCTTACTTTTAAATGTCGCCGTACAGTAAAAACCTCGTGACGTTATTTTGTAAAGGAAGACAAAACTGTTCTAATACCTCATAAAATTGTTACCTGTAAAGAAAGAAAAAATAAAAATAAACATCCGACGCAGTTTATTTGTCTCAGGTTAAGTTAGGCCCACACAATATTCATATAAAAACAAAAAAAAAATAATTAAATAGTATTGTGTACCTCACGGCTGTGCCAAACACGCACTCACGGCTGTACTGTTGACCGTTGAGCAGATCCCTCGACTGGTGCCAATCCTGGAGCAGCCAGGTAAAATTGCACTGTCTTTGAATCAAAATCAACATGTACAATTTCCACTCTGTAGGATAAGAGGATGTGGTTTTAATTCAGCTTGCAGGATTTTACCTATACATACTAACAAACTAACAAGGCAAGTTAAATAGAAGCTTGTAAAAATGGCCGGTGCCATTTTTACATGCAACGGCCGCCAATGACATTTCCCAAGGTTATCATCAACATTATCATAATCAGCTTATGATGTTCCCACTGCTGGGACACAAGCCTCCTCTCAGCAAGAGGGAGTGGTCCGTAATCCACCACGCGAGCCCAGTTCGGGTTGGTAGATGTCACATGTCCTCGATTTTTTTCTTCTAGGACATGCCGGTTTCCTCACGATGTTTTCCTTCACCGTTTTAGAGCAGTGATGATGAAATAATTACTACAGAGTAAAGCGCCGGTGTGGGTTCGAACCTACGACCTATAACTCTTAAGTCACGGTCGTTATTACTGGGCCACCACTGCTGTCTATTTCACTGTCTATCTTATTAACATTAATAGAAGGCATTAGAAGCATTTTGGAGCTTTTCGTCCTAAATAGGCTTTACGAGGATTTTACTGCGTAGTGACGGTGTAGAAATTCAAATTATCTGATTATATTTTTATGATATTTTGAATTTACATTTTGGAAAGTTATTTTGCTTTGGGCATAAGTAAAAACTGCACATAGGTGTACTAACGCCCTAATACGATTTAATTTCAATGTTAATTTTTTGTTCTGCAGATGGTGTCGGCAAAACGGATATGTTTACACACATGATGCCTTTCTATTCTTATGACGTTCCCCACTCCTGTGGGCCTAATCCTAAGGTAAATAATAAATTATATCAAACAAAGTGTTTCCAGTAAAATACATTTTAAATTAACCTTTAAAATAAAGACTGGTAAATCCATCAAAAAATCTAATCATTAATATGTTGGTACATAGAAATGCTTCTATATTATTTATAGGTGTGCTGTCAGTTCGATTTCAAAAGATTACCGGGCAACGGTGTAACCTGTCCGTGGGGTGTGGCGCCACGAAAAATAACAGAGAAGAATGCTCAGGAAAGGTTCGTGTTGAAGGCAGTTTATTAGATGTACTCCTTATTCATCCTTAAACTATGCTTGTATAAGCACTTGTATGAGATCCTTGTCATTTTTAAGACAAATAAGTAATTCTACTACCTATTCACCGTTCTAATCGCACGTTTTTAAACAATTTACTAAATAATTGTCCTTTTTCAGGGCACAAACAATCCTAGACCAATGGCGTAAGAAAGCGCAGCTGTACCGCAGTAACGTGGTAATGATCCCGTTGGGTGACGACTTCCGGTACGACCGGTCCAACGAGTGGGACAACCAGTTCCAGAACTACGAGATACTCATCGATTTTATTAATAATAATGATGGATGGAATGCTGAGGTGAGGATCTCATTGCTAGTCTAGGTTCCGAACACCTTTTAATGCAAATTTTGTATGTGGCGGCATCTACAACGCCATATGAGAATTACGCATCACACTGACGTCACGCAAAATCCTGCATCGCGCAAGCAGAGTTTACCGCTCGACTTGCATATACAACGTCCCGAAATCAATCGTCGGGTAGTTGCCCAACAGACACAACACCCGTCTGATCGGAGGATCCTCCCTTTTCTATGAACGATGATTGAACTTTACACCCTGTTCCTCATACCTCTATAAGTGAGCCCCACCCACTACGCCTCATCGTTTGCCGATGAGGCCGAAAAGTTCTAAGCAGGTGTGGGTATGCCTTCCACAAAGTGTTAAAAAGGTTTACAGTTTCAGACATTATTCGTATATCTCGAAAATAGCACAACATGATTCGCTTAACATGAGAAATTCAGTTAATACTAAATACATCAATTTCATACGAAGAACTGTGGTACTAGAAAATGAAAAAATTAAATGAAAAAGCGTTTATTCGTCGTGACAGCCACGAATAAAAGATTTTTTTTTTAAAGTAATATTTGTTTTAAAAACAAATTTTGCTTAAAAAAAAAAAGTTAATAAGTACTTAGCAACACAATCTTAATAAGGTATAAATAAATAATAAGTGTACCGTTAGTGTAGTGTGCCTTTAGTAACAGTCGCGGTTACAGTTGTGGCGATGACACGACATGTCCCGGAATTAACGCACACCACCAAACACCCCTAATTAGAATATTATTTTATAATATACACTGGATTCTTACTATTACTACTACTGATTGTAGAAGAACATTGTGGTTACATTAAAAATCTACGCACGCACACAGTGAATCCGTATAAGAGTCTAGTGTAATAGGGACCTGGGACTTCGTCCATTTTGTTTTTTTTTTTTTGACAGTTCAGCAGAAGGGTGACCGTAATTTACGTAGTTTTAATTATTTTTGGGATAAAAATTATCTATATTAAAAATTATTAATTCGATTCAGTAAACGATTCTGAATAAACTATGTACTTTCATAATGTGCATTAATTCAGTTCCACATTGTATAGTTTAACTACGTTTACAAGTTTTAGCTAATCCTACTAATATTATAAACGCGACAGTTTGTGAGGATGGATGGATGTTTGTTACTCTTTCACGCAAAAACTACTGAACGGATTTGGATGAAATTGGCACACATATAGTTTATAACCAGGATTAACACATAGGATACTTTTTATCCCGATATCCCGAAAGACGGGCTGTCTTTATCATCAGCTAGCAGCGCCCCGCGGTTTCACCCGCATAAGTTTTGGTAACGTACATTTTTGCTAACAAGTTCCCAGTATTTTTATGCCCTAAACATTTCAGGTACAATTTGGCACCCTCCAAGATTACTTCAGAGCTGTCCACCAGGAGGTCAAGTCCTCATCCTTCCCTGTGCTGTCAGGGGATTTCTTCACGTACGCTGACAGGAACCAGCATTACTGGAGTGGATACTACACGTCTAGGCCTTTCTATAAGAATATGGATAGAGTGCTGCTGGCTTATGTTAGGTAAGGTTGTTGTTTTGTTACCTAGCTAAACGAAAGAGGATACATTTTAAGCGATGGCGATGGCTTATCTTTACCTGTTTCGCTTTTATTTATGCCACTAGTATGAATTTTTAAAATTGCATAAGTCTTAAATAAGAAATTCTCGCTATAACCATAGCGAGAATTTGATACTAAAATAAATATTAACAGGGAGCAGAAATGGGTTGTAAATTGTAATCAGGGAGGAAAATGATTATTGGTATTGGGATATTTAAATCTATGACGTAAAAAGAAAACGTAAAAAAAAGCACGCGCTTTATGGCAACCTTCTTGAGTCGTCCGCTGCGCTAGGCGAACGAGGCCGTTATTTCATCGTGTGACGGCTTGCGCCTCGTAGCAGTGCTCTTCCCTTTACCTGAAACAGAGGCGAACACGCATGGACTTTTCCATATTTGCCTTTACTAACATTCCATAATATTCACTTCCAGGGCAGCAGAAATAATCACAGCCCAAGCCACGGCTTCCCATGCGGTATCCAACATAATGTCGCTACAGCTACGAGACAGAGTGGAGCAGGCTCGTCGCTCGCTGTCACTGTTCCAGCATCACGACGGAGTCACTGGCACCTCCCGCGACGAGGTCAGAGAAGACTACGCTAAGAAGTAAGTGACGTCATAAAATAAATACATCTTGATCTTAGCCACCATCTTCAAATTTCATTTTCGGTATAATGCGAACCATGGAAATGATGCCAATGCCGAATTATTAAAAAAAAATCATAGCAGCCATTTTGGATTTAAATTTTGACCTCATTTTCTGCATCTGCGCCCTCGAAAAACGGGCAATGATGCCGCTGCTGAATAATTTCCTCATAGTCACTGTCTTAGATTTAAAAATTACTTCATCTTTGGTTTGTGTGACAACCCCTGCACTTTTCGTCGCGACGAATGTCTAGACGACGCGACATCGGTTTTTTCGACAACATCAAAGTCAAATTCAAAGAATTTATTTCAAATAGACTTTTGAACGTCAAAATTTACAATAAATAAAATTAATTCTAGTCGCCCCTTCCAAAAGGTAGTTTCGTATGGAGAAGAATGGGAAAGAAACTCCACCGTTACTCTTTTAAAATGTTTTACAATATTTCTTTTGCATTAATTATACAGGCTAATTTTTTAAAGACCAGCCAAATTTAAGGATGTGGTACAGACCATCAAACTGAACAACTTTCTCCATGGGACAAATAGCGTAATCGCGAAAATTTTATCAACTGTCCCATAGAAAACTTCAATACCTACTCGACCTAAATGTATGGGACGGCTGAATTTTTATTCGCGATTACGATGTTGGTCCCATGGAGAAAGATGTTCAGTTCACATCCTTAAATTTGGCTGGTCTTTAAAAATCAGCCTGTATAATTATATATGTGAAGACGATGCACCTAGAATAAAATTACTATACCACAATAATAAAGAATTAAACATGAAGCTATGACAGATAAATTGCGTGATATATATATGGTGCTCACATATTTAAAAATATAGTAAAAGTAGGCGATTGTCCTCAAAAACATCAAACTCGGATGTCCTCTGTATGATACACAAGATATTGAATGATGGACGAGACTCAGTCGTGCAAATCCTCACCTATTTTTCATCAAAACTATGTCACTAACTAAACCCTCTCCTTACAGAATGCTAACTGCAATAAAATACAGTCAGTCAGCGATCCAACAAGCAGCCTACTACCTTCTCAACCAGCCGTTAATCGTAGACCAAGCTCAGGAAGACATCTACTTCGATGTGGATGACATCTGGCGGTCGCACGATGAGATACCGACGCGCATCACTATTGCGCTCGATGTGGTGTCGCCTTCTAGGAGAGTTGTGTTGTTTAATGCGCTTGCGTTCAGGAGACATGAGATTATGACGGTGTTAGTCTCGTCGCCGCATGTTGAAGTGAGTGGATGAAAAACATTCTTTTTAAACATAAGTTATTTAATCACTACGAAAGAAAGGTAATTTATTTTTAACTCTTGAATGTTTTACATTGTGGTCTCGTTCCGTTTATTCAAACAGACTAGCTTAGATTCCATCGCGATATATTTGGTATGTCATTGTCACTTAATTTTTAGCACCAAATATGAATCAGATTCTTCAATGAGATCCTTCCGTAACCTAATTTAAATATTTGAGGCAGAAAAACTATGGCCCATGCGGTGCGAACAGAAGCCCAATTTCCGTAATTAAAAACGTTCTAAATCTAGTCACAATCTCATCTTAGCGACAATCAATGTCAAACACTTAAATGTAGGGCAATTAGAGGTATTTATGACAGATTGAGACTGAGATCAGACTATGAACGGTCTTAAAATTACGAGAATTGCCCCTCAGATGTAGCCACTAGCCATGACTTCGAGTGAGAATTATGGAATCAACCAAAGCCCATATTCAAGCGTTTTTCACACATCAAGGAAATCAAGTGAAATGTCGACTTCCGGCTTTTTGCCCTTTTTTTCTTCCAGAATCTTCAGAATGATACAGATTATCGTATTTTCAGGTATTCGACCCCGAAGGCAACCCGATGATGGCTCAGATATCGCCTGTGGTGGCGGGTGACAAGCGGCTCGCCTTCGCCGCCAACAAGTACCAACTGTCTTTCCCCGCGGTCGTTGAGCCGCTAGCGTTGACCGTATATACTATCTCGCTGAGAGATAATACTAGGCTTAATAAGTAAGTGCATTTTTAGATCAGTACTCGTCTACTATAGGAAAGAATCACACAGTCCCCTTTCTATAGTCTGTTCCTGCCGTGTAACGTTTTCTTAGCGGATTTCTATGATGCAATCCATTTTCATTTCCATGTACCAGGTAAAGTTCTTTGTAACCGAGAATAAAATTTCTGATTTAACAATCGGACATGTGATTTATTGAATTTAGTTGACATTATTGATAGTTTTAAATTGTATTACACTATTTGCATACCCATGTGTTGGTAAAATATGGAGAACTTTATCATAAGCAAAAATATCTATGTGTCTCTTACCTATGTTTGCAAATAAATAAATTATTTATGATTTATGACATTCAATGCAAAACTAAAAGATATAAATAATGCTGTAGTCACCGTAGTTGTATCGCTATTTTAAATGCGGTACCAACTATGCGTTGATAATAAATTAATAAAAACATCACAAATGTAAGGGAATTAGTAGCACGATGGTTTTTGTGGAGTTACAATAAACGAAACTTTGCCAAGAACTTAGTTAATGACTCTATTTCTCCCCAGATACACGTCTTACTCCCGCGTCCGAGTATACAACGCAGACTACTGGACAGTGGACCTTCCGAAGATGTTCCCAGTGGACCAGCCTTCAGCCCGCCTCATGGAAGACATCACCATACAGGCAGGCAACAGTACCCGCGTGGTCGCGACTATGGATGGACTTATTAAGGCTATTGTGTCGCCGCAAGGGACTACTGTGCCTGTTCATATGGATTTTGCGCAGTGAGTGTGTTTTGTTTTTTTAGGTTGTTAGTTTTTTCCGAGATTTGCACAAAGTTTTGCAAAAGGGGCGAGATGTTTCTAAATAATCATAATAAACTTTTTCCTTTGTGGGTAGACATAGGAGTAACATACATTTTTGTGTGCTCCTGGTAAAATAAACTTTAAAAATAGTTTATATTATTTAAGTAATGAAATACATCAGTTCATTTTATATTAAACCCCCCACACCCGCTATCTATTGTTATCAAGTCTGTAACACTTGTACTTGGTTCACTTTCACTACACACTGAATATGGACACTAAAGTTGCTGCCAGCTTAGAGGTCCTCGAGCAGTTGTTTGGCTCCCGAATGCGGGTATATGAAGCGAAATTGCAGCAGGCTACTACTGGTACCACATCAGCTTCACCAGACATTGTATCCATTGCATCATGCGATTCCGTAACGATTACATCATGCATGTAATCGTTACGTAACCGCAGTTCTTCCGATGTATGGAAATTTCTCAAATCTGTAGGCATAGGCAAGTCACCTGCCAACCAGTGTAAGGATGTGAACCTCAATGATCTCAATAAGCATTTCTCCTGATCCGTCTGTCAAGGCTGCGACACTGGAGAGTCTTGCTAGTTTGCCGTTACCACAATATTCTCACTTTAAGCTTTAAGATGTTACTGAGGATGACGCTAAGAAGTCTATACTGGCGATCACTTCTTCAGCAGTCGGTAATGATAATCCTGTTCTCACTCACATCTTTAATCGCTCATTTTCCTCTTGCTCCTTTCCGTCAGTTTGGAAACAGGCTACCACCACCACCTACCACCCCCCCGCTACCACCTTTACCTAAAACTAACAATCCTACTTTATTAACCCACTTTAGACCTATTTCTATTCTCCCATTTCTCTCTAAAGTTTTTGAGCACATAGTTCATAGACAATTATCATTTTTCTTGGCGTCAAACTCGATAATATCCCCTTTTCAATCCAGTTTTCGCTCTACTGTAACCGCCCTTTTGAAGTTGACTGACGACATTTGCTGGGCTATGGAGAATAAGTTACTTACTGTTCTTGTATTGCTCGACTTTAGTAGTGCCTTCAACTCAGTGGATTTCGACATTTTACTAGGTTTCCTCAAATCTATCAATTTCCCTTCTTCCACTTTAGCCTGGTTCAGTTCTTATCTTCGGGGACGCTCTCAGGGTGTTCGCCTGGAGGAGTCCTTCTCTGATTGGTGTAGTCTCACTGAGGGTGTTCCTAAGGGTAGCGTTCTCTCTCCTCTTCTTTTTTCAATTTTCATAAACTCTGTTACCAGAGTAATATCCTCTAGTTTCCATCTCTACGCAGATGACTTGCAGCTTTATCGAGATTTTACTGTACCTAACGCGGGTTCTGCAACTGCTGCAATGAATCATAACCTGGCTTGCGTCAGCGTTTGAGCTAAGTCATTTGGTTTGCAAATTAACCCAACTAAATCCCAGGCCATGATCATTGGCTGCAGATTCGTTCGCAATGTGGCTGATTTTACATCTCTTATGCCTATATCTCGGTGGTGTTCGCATTGATTATACTGAAACCGCTAAAGATCTGGGTGTTGTTATTGACTCCAATCTTTCGTGGCGTGCTAAGGTCAATGAGGTCAGCCGAAAGGTACATTTCTCCTTGCATTCGCTGAAATGCCTTCAGGGTCTTCTGCCCTTGAAGACTAAAATTTCTTTGGCACAAACACTTATTCAGCCGATTATAGATTATGCCGACGCCTGTTACCTGGATGCTACTAAGGAGCTATTAAACAAGCTTCAGCGCTTGCAAAACCTGTGCATTCGGTTTGTTTTCGGTCTTCGAAAGTATGACCATGTTTCACACCTTCGCAAGGAACTCAAGTGGCTCCCAATCCGCCTTCGCAGAAACACTCGGATTTTATGTCTACTCTTCAACATCTTACACAACCCGTCCTTCCTACCTGCGTGAGCGTTTTTCTTACGCTCGCTCTAGCGCCGCACCGTGTAGATCACACCTAAGATCCATCCTTAAATCTCATCCTCATAAAATGAGCTACTATTCTTATTCCTACTCTCTCCATGCTGTAAGATTGTGGAACTCATTTCCGCCTAGCATTCGTGATTTAAAAACTATTTCTCTATTTGAACGTCGATCAAAAGAGCATTACCTTTCCTCTATACTGTATTTGTTTTTTTTTTTTGTATTATATATGCTTTTTTTTCTGCATTATATGTGTAGGTATAGTTAATATTTTAGTTTTAGACTTCACACATTCATATGTTTCTATTCTTGTTCTCACACACTATTGTCTACATTTCTTTTTTACTTCTCCTTTCGCAGGTCTGCTGGAAGTAATTTCTTAAGAAATAAGCAGTACCTTTGTACTCATATTATAACTATGTCATATCCCTATGTATTTTACTGTGTGTACATAAATAATAAAATAAATAAATGGGATTGGGTAGGTCACATCAGCCGTATGCACGATGACCGATGGGCATAAAATTTTGGTCACACAATGGGTGAAGATGGACGGCGCCGCCGAGGCCGGCCCAGAAAGAGATGGCGAGATGACCTGGACGCGTACCACGAGGGCTGGTTCGAGGTGGCGCGGGAAAAGAGTTCCTAGAAGGATTTGGGGGAGGCCTTTGCCCAGCAGTGGGAAAGTAGCCTATACTTTCCCATAAACTAACAAAAAAAAAATGTTTCTCAGGTGTCAAATGGAAAGAATGCCATCGGAACTGCACAACCGAATGTTGAACAATACTATATCACTACATATATTATACATTACACACAACAAAGTCCCTACCCGAAGCGTCTGTCTGTCTGAATATCCAATAAAGGGATTTTCTAAACAAATCATTACTTATTTTTCTATGAAAACACACATTTTTTCGGAGCTTCGGCCAGTTTTCAAACATTAGAAATAAATAGAAACTTCATTCACTATCGTTAAAACTTGGTTGTTAAAACTCGTAAATACTGTCGTAAATATTATCGTTTCTCGTCTTAAAACTGATCTTCTTCGCGTGTCCATGGCAATCTAAATGGACTCTGCCCAGAATTTGGCTATGTCTTTGGCGCCAGTTACTAGCGTCCATAAGTTCCTATAATGTGCAGACGACAGGCCACGCAGGCCACGATATTAATTGTCCCATCCTTTGTGAAACAGCAACGAATTTGCACTCTAAGGCGGAGTCATGTATAAATCTCCATTTGAATAGGTTTTCCTTGCTACGGTCATCCTGAGTCCGGAGTCTGTTTAAAGACTTCCAGGTTAGCCAAGACAACTCGTGTCCAGGTGGGAGATCCGCAACCTCCCTCCTTGATCTACAAACTGATAATAAAACTATGATATCTCCCCAGATATGACAGTCAGCGTGGTAAAGACAACAACAGCGGCGCGTACCTCTTTGTGCCATCTGGTCCTGCGACTGAGTACAAGGCGGAAGCCTTCCCAGAGATAGTGGTCACGGAGGGCATCTACAAGGCGACCATGTATGCAGCACTTAACTCGCCTAAAGCCGCAGATATCGTTTTAGCTGTAAGTATTCATAACTTTAAAATTATGGTGCAGTCGTAGGACCATCTATTCGGAGTCATAGCTACTTTTATTTGGCTTTTCATAAATAACCATTTAAATATTTTGTCATTATTTGTGTAGATAAGTCGCTAAGTTATTTGAATTAAGAATTCGAGATTATTTACAAGTTATGGAAGAACAAACTGAATGTAACAAAGTTCAAATTCCCTTGCAACCAAAAAATTTATAAGGACCTTTTTGTTAAAAATTGTTACTCTAAAATCAACTTAGAATACATCTCACTAAAGTAGAAAACTGATTAAGTGGCGATGGAATGTAATTATCTGAGATTATGAACACTGTTTTACACAAATGTTAACTACTTAAGAACTTATACAAACTGGCTTACTATGTTGTCTCAGTGACCCAAAGTGGGTTTTAAGCTTATAATTGGTAAAGTGTAAAGGTCACTCATTATAACAGGGCCGCTCCGAGAAATTGTCATTCAAGTTAGGATTTTAAAATAACTACATTAAATTACATTATATGATGACAATACAGAATAGTGACAAATGGGTGGATTTTTCCGATGCGGTGCCGTGCCGTTACTGCGCTGGAGCAGTGCGGTTGTAATGAGTGATAACCTTTACTCCGTTCAATCTTTGACAGTTAATTGTCTTTTGAAAGATGACTATATATACTATAAATCTTATATTACCTTATTTTCTATAGATCTCAGTCCACAACAACCCATCCCTACCACACAGTGAAGTGGAAATCAGCAACACATTAATGATAGACCCTCAGGTGGATGACCTGGAGCTAGCCCTCAGGTTCCGCACAGCCGTCAAGAACGGACCTGTCTTCTATACCGACCTCAATGGCATGCAGGTGAGTTGACATAGTATTAGTGACGTCACAGCGAGTAGATCAGCAACACTTGTGAAACATTGAACAGTCGTCCAATAAATTGTATTTTCACACCACTATACATTTTCCACAGATGATAAAGCGTCGTTACTTCGACAAGATTCCTCTGCAAGCCAACTTCTACCCACTGCCAGCCGCCACTTACATAGAAGATGAGAAGATTAGGTTCACAGTGCTGACATCGACGCCGCTCGGCATGGCCGCCTTGCAGCCCGGACAGATTGAGGTAATATAGGATTACTATACTTCGACTTTTAATTGTATTCAGTAACTTGACAGTTCAAAGAAAAATAATGTTACCATACCAAAACTAAATAGTGTTGGGGTAATGAACGATTTTGCGTAAAGAACGAATGATAAAAATGGTTTCATTTAAATAAAACTTTAAATATTCGTAATATTTTGGTAAATCGTCGAAAATTCGAAAAATTTAAATAATTCCCAAGATGTCCTGGAAGAAAAGAGACATTTAATAGTGGCTGAATGATAATAATAATCAATACATTCTAACTAAGTTGTGCTACTGAGAAACAAAATATGTATATAACAAATTTTTAATAGTGTAGGTATATCGTGTTTTTAAGACAAGTTATTAAAAAAATAAAAAGTTTGCATTTATGTACACTATTTAAGTTCGTTCAATTTCGTTCATTCTTGTACCTCACTATCTTTTTTTATGTCAAAATCGTGGTAACCATATATTCCAAAACTGTCAAGTTTTGGAATACAATTAAAAGTCGGAAGTATAGCTAGAAACTCTTCATCTTTATTGTTAGTATAGATAAATTCAGTAGCATAATTGTAACCTTACTTACCTCCCGCATTTCTGTTGATTTGTGATTACTTCCGCCCATAGAGAGAATTATAGAGATAGATAGAATACTCTTTATCATGTACTATCGCCAAAATCTATATCTGACCACCGTAAGGACTATTCCTGCTTGCAGCGCATGTTGGATTTTGTTTTCAGATATAGGCTTTGGCGATAGTACACCACAAAGATTACAGTTAAATCCGCAGTTTCATCGGGACCCATACTTTTACCCAAACTGGAATCCGGCAATGCTATGCAAAGGCTATGTTGTCCGATCAGATCAGGTTTATGATAGTTTGTAAAAAGTTACAAAAAACAGCCAACCGATCATTTAACAGCAGATAAATTGAATAGGAAAGAACCTTATTTGATTCACTTTATTAAAAAAAATATTTATTTTTCTTCTAGATAATGCAAGACAGAAGACTGAGTCGGGATGACAACAGAGGACTTGTACAGGGTGTCCTGGATAACATTAGAACGAGACACACGTTCAAAGTTATTATTGAGAACGCTAAGAAAACATGCGAGGTAAGTGTTGCAAATAATAAGAGGAAGAGGAGGCATCCTATCCTACTAAATTATAAACGTGAAAGTTTGTATGGATGGATGGATGGATGGATGTTTGTTACTCTTTCACGCCAAAACTACTGAACGGATTTGGATGAAATTTGGTACACAGATAGTATATAACCTGGATGAACACATAGGATACTTTTTATTCCGATATTCCCACGGGATCGAAACGTATGCGGCTGAATCCGCGGGGCGCAGCTAGTTTAGAATAAAGTAAGCGTAGCAAAGGCAATCATAGTTAGTTTATTGAATTTTATTATTATTTACGATATTAATCACTGTTCAAAGGAGTCTAGTTCATCCCGCCATGTCCGTCTGGGCCTGCCGCGATGTCGTTTGTCATTAAGCGGGACCCCAGTGGGTCCCGCTTAATGACAAACGTCGTAAGTTTCGCCCACTGATCGTCCGACATGCGGCAGATGTGTCCAGCCCAATTTCATTTAAGCGTGGCAAGTTTCCGATAAAGATTGTCCTTGGAAGCTCTGGACAGAGGTAGAAAGAGAGCATTAACGGCTAAAAAAAACACTGCCCACGTACCCAAGCACTTTTTAGGATGTCCCGACTAGGACTTCAGACACATCCGAGATATCTATTTTTATATTGTTGACATAACAAAGATGCCAAAACATTACCGTACCAATATAAATCTTTCTTTTTGTTTTCAGCAGAAGACACCAGCAGACCACCCATCGGGCCAGCTAACATTAGGCGCTCACGTATCACAACAGTTCTTACTACAGCCGCTCATAGCTATGCACTACACCAGTAAGCAGGACACCACCCGCCTTGGTTACTCGCGAGCCAGCATCAACCATGCGGACTTAGTGCTCGCGTCGTACCACTCGCACGTCACTGCTAAGGTAAGTCTACGATTAGGTCTTCCAACCTCAAAAAGATATTCACAATTCTGATATCAAATTCAAATTACTGGGTTGCAACTTCATCGTCTGCCAGCCTTTTTCCAATTATTTTGGAGTCAGTTTCCAGTCTAACCGGATGCATCTGAATACCAGTATTTTACATGGAGCGACTGCTTATCTGACCTACATAAGACACTGGGTAAGACTGGTTGTCAGACTTCCTGGATTCTGACCAGACTGTCCAAAATCTACGAATAACAGCTGGGACCAACGGCTTTGTGGCGGCATCTACATCGCCACAAGTGAACTACGCTGACGTCACGCAAAATCCTGCATCGCGCAAGCGAAGTTTACCGCGCAACTAGCATATATACAACATCCTGACATCAATCGTCGGGCAGTTGCCCACCAGACACAACCGCCCACCACCCGTGTGGTCGTAAAATCCTCCCTTTTCTTTGGAGGATGAGTGAACTTTACACCCTGTTCTTCGTACCTCTATAGTTTAACTGAGGAAATTATCATATTAAAATCATTAGCCTATAGCAGCCCACTGCTGGACATAGGCATTTTCGGCGACTCTCATCCAGCTGCTACCAGCCATCCTGCGAAGATCGTCGCTCCACCTAGCCTGAGGGCGTCCCACCTTACGTTTACCGCGGTCTCCACTCAAGAACACGTCTACGCCGACGGGCATCGATTCTACGCCTAATATGGCCGGCCCATTCCTACTTCAGCTTGCTTATTCTGTAGTATGTATAACTATACAAGGCAATATTTAAGTTTTTTTTTCTTGACAGAATAAAGACAGTGTGGTGCACGGAATGGGCATGACATTGCAGCGAGTGTACCTCGAGAGTTGCTACGGTAGTGCAGAAATAAATAAGTGGTACCAGGTGGGAGACGGACAGGTGAGTTGTAGGACTTTCTATAGATTATTATTACTTTCTATAGATTATTATTACTTTCTATAGATTATTATTACTTTCTATAGATTATTATTACTTTCTATAGATTATTATTACTTTCTATAGATTATTATTACTTTCTATAGATTATTATTACTTTCTATAGATTATTATTACTTTCTATAGATTATTAATACTTTCTATAGATTATTAATACTTTCTATAGATTATTATTACTTTCTATAGATTATTATTACTTTCTATAGATTATTATTACTTTCTATAGATTATTAATACTTTCTATAGATTATTATTACTTTCTATAGATTATTATTACTTTCTATAGATTATTATTACTTTCTATAGATTATTAATACTTTCTATAGATTATTATTACTTTCTATAGATTATTATTACTTTCTATAGATTATTAATACTTTCTATAGATTATTATTACTTTCTATAGATTATTATTACTTTCTATAGATTATTATTACTTTCTATAGATTATTATTACTTTCTATAGATTATTATTACTTTCTATAGATTATTAATACTTTCTATAGATTATTATTACTTTCTATAGATTATTATTACTTTCTATAGATTATTATTACTTTCTATAGATTATTATTACTTTCTATAGATTATTATTACTTTCTATAGATTATTAATACTTTCTATAGATTATTAATACTTTCTATAGATTATTAATACTTTCTATAGATTATTATTACTTTCTATAGATTATTATTACTTTCTATAGATTATTAATACTTTCTATAGATTATTATTACTTTCTATAGATTATTATTACTTTCTATAGATTATTAATACTTTCTATAGATTATTATTACTTTCTATAGATTATTATTACTTTCTATAGATTATTAATACTTTCTATAGATTATTATTACTTTCTATAGATTATTATTACTTTCTATAGATTATTATTACTTTCTATAGATTATTAATACTTTCTATAGATTATTATTACTTTCTATAGATTATTAATACTTTCTATAGATTATTATTACTTTCTATAGATTATTAATACTTTCTATAGATTATTATTACTTTCTATAGATTATTAATACTTTCTATAGATTATTATTACTTTCTATAGATTATTAATACTTTCTATAGATTATTATTACTTTCTATAGATTATTAATACTTTCTATAGATTATTAATACTTTCTATAGATTATTATTACTTTCTATAGATTATTAATACTTTCTATAGATTATTATTACTTTCTATAGATTATTATTACTTTCTATAGATTATTATTACTTTCTATAGATTATTATTACTTTCTATAGATTATTAATACTTTCTATAGATTATTATTACTTTCTATAGATTATTATTACTTTCTATAGATTATTAATACTTTCTATAGATTATTATTACTTTCTATAGATTATTATTACTTTCTATAGATTATTATTACTTTCTATAGATTATTTTTACTTTCTATAGATTATTATTACTTTCTATAGATTATTATTACTTTCTATAGATTATTAATACTTTCTATAGATTATTATTACTTTCTATAGATTATTAATACTTTCTATAGATTATTATTACTTTCTATAGATTATTATTACTTTCTATAGATTATTATTACTTTCTATAGATTATTAATACTTTCTATAGATTATTATTACTTTCTATAGATTATTATTACTTTCTATAGATTATTAATACTTTCTATAGATTATTATTACTTTCTATAGATTATTATTACTTTCTATAGATTATTAATACTTTCTATAGATTATTAATACTTTCTATAGATTATTAATACTTTCTATAGATTATTATTACTTTCTATAGATTATTAATACTTTCTATAGATTATTAATACTTTCTATAGATTATTATTACTTTCTATAGATTATTAATACTTTCTATAGATTATTATTACTTTCTATAGATTATTATTACTTTCTATAGATTATTATTACTTTCTATAGATTATTATTACTTTCTATAGATTATTAATACTTTCTATAGATTATTAATACTTTCTATAGATTATTATTACTTTCTATAGATTATTATTACTTTCTATAGATTATTAATACTTTCTATAGATTATTATTACTTTCTATAGATTATTATTACTTTCTATAGATTATTATTACTTTCTATAGATTATTATTACTTTCTATAGATTATTATTACTTTCTATAGATTATTATTACTTTCTATAGATTATTAATACTTTCTATAGATTATTATTACTTTCTATAGATTATTAATACTTTCTATAGATTATTATTACTTTCTATAGATTATTATTACTTTCTATAGATTATTAATACTTTCTATAGATTATTATTACTTTCTATAGATTATTATTACTTTCTATAGATTATTAATACTTTCTATAGATTATTATTACTTTCTATAGATTATTATTACTTTCTATAGATTATTAATACTTTCTATAGATTATTAATACTTTCTATAGATTATTATTACTTTCTATAGATTATTAATACTTTCTATAGATTATTATTACTTTCTATAGATTATTATTACTTTCTATAGATTATTATTACTTTCTATAGATTATTAATACTTTCTATAGATTATTATTACTTTCTATAGATTATTAATACTTTCTATAGATTATTATTACTTTCTATAGATTATTATTACTTTCTATAGATTATTATTACTTTCTATAGATTATTAATACTTTCTATAGATTATTATTACTTTCTATAGATTATTAATACTTTCTATAGATTATTATTACTTTCTATAGATTATTAATACTTTCTATAGATTATTATTACTTTCTATAGATTATTAATACTTTCTATAGATTATTATTACTTTCTATAGATTATTAATACTTTCTATAGATTATTATTACTTTCTATAGATTATTAATACTTTCTATAGATTATTAATACTATTATTAATTATTATTACTTTCTATAGATTATTATTACTTTCTATAGATTATTATTACTTTCTATAGATTATTAATACTTTCTATAGATTATTATTACTTTCTATAGATTATTATTACTTTCTATAGATTATTATTACTTTCTATAGATTATTATTACTTTCTATAGATTATTATTACTTTCTATAGATTATTAATACTTTCTATAGATTATTATTACTTTCTATAGATTATTAATACTTTCTATAGATTATTATTACTTTCTATAGATTATTAATACTTTCTATAGATTATTATTACTTTCTATAGATTATTAATACTTTCTATAGATTATTATTACTTTCTATAGATTATTAATACTTTCTATAGATTATTAATACTTTCTATAGATTATTAATACTTTCTATAAATGAGAAAGAATGATGAGACACAAAAAAAGTAATAATATACTTTTTTTGTGTGTCATCATTCTTTCTGTCTTTATTTCAATTTATTTGACTTGGCGCTATACAGATTTTCTTTTAAACATCTCTGTTAGCGTCATATAACATAATATAACGCCTGTAATCCCGCATGGGTTAGGCAGAGCTGTACCCATAGGACATTTTCATTTCGGCAGTTATATTTAAGGGGGGGCGAGCCTATTGTCATCAACCGGAAATCTAGACTTCGGGGTGCCTCTGAGAAATCCCTGATATAAAAACCTAATAACACTTTACTCGACCTGGGAATCGAACCCATTCTCAGACCTAGCGCTTGCGACTACTAGACCAACGTGGCCGAGCCGTCATTGTCCTGATTAATCTATCACCGTGATAACTTGGGTGAAGTGAGCTGTCATTCCACTTGATGCTAGTAATTGACACTATTGACAGCTCACTTCAGCTAAGTTTTCGCGGTGAGATTTTTACAGAATACATCGGCTGGTGCCATAGTATACCACTAGGTTCACAGGTGTACATAATATGTGTCGTTCCGATTATAACTAAGTTAATTTTGTTTTGTTGCAGGTATCTCTCTCAGACCTTGTCGAAGCGTCAGCAGAAAACGTATACGACAGTTCTCTAACATACGTCACCGTACGGAACCCGTTGCCCAGCGGCGTGCTAACCCTCTGTCCAATGGAAGTGAGATCCGTGTTTATTAACCAGACTCAGAAGAAATATTAGTACTTTTATATACTTAATTGTAGAGTTAAAAGGGAAACCTCGAATTTCGTCGGTTTAAAGCGCACTTACATTGCAAAGACAGCCAATATTCTTTTAGAGAAAAAGGACTAGCTAGAGGAATAACAAATCGACTGATATAGCTATTTTGATTTTTGGTTATGATTTTGATGTGGTAGAAGAGATTGATCCCACTGGTTTTTGAAAGTCTATGAAAAATATTGAAATTAATCTGCTGTTATTTTGCTCAACCAATCACAACTATCAACGAGACCTAAACTGTACAGACGCCAGCATATCAATCTACTGCAATCTGTCAAATTTCTTTAATATATTTTCAACTTTATCGCTAAAGCATTAGGTACAAAGTTGACTGGGAAAATTTGACAGTTCCGTGTAACTTGGTGTGCTGGCGTCTGTACATGGATTTTTTGGGTGCATGAGCAAAAGCGGAATTAAAGCCGCCATATTGTTTTTTCAATACATTACAATGCCCCCCTGGCAATGTCATTCAAGCGCTAAAAACAATACAGTCCGATCACAGTTATTTTACCTCTGATTTTGCATCACTGACAAAAACAAAGTGATCTTTATTCTCATTCTAATACGGTTGGTGCCACGCACAAGCCTGTCAAAATGACAGTAATCTTTATTCTCGTTACGTTATAACTTTATAAGGTTGCGGCTGTCCGAGGTAAAATAACTATGTGTGTGTCTGTGTGTGAGTTTTGACAGGAGATTGATTGATCAGACTAGTTTTGGCTTTCAGAAACCCTGTGTTACATAAACTACTTATTTGGGATCATAGATTTTGTCTTTGTATCCTGGGTTTTTTATTGGCACAAAATACTCAATCTAATGGCCAATCAATTTTAAAGAAAAGAAATTTGTTGAATAAATAATTATATTGAATTAATTTTCACACAAGGTAAGTTTACAAAAAAAACCCCAGTTGAACAATACAGGCAACTTTGCCGTTTATTTTTAACAATACGAGAATAACAAGACAATATATTTTTATTTATCGCATTAAAATTTGGTTGTGTTAATAAATACGCGATATAAAGCCATCTGTATGTTTACCACTAATTAATTAATAATATTTTTATTTATTTCGTATATAAGCTGGTATTATTGCTATGGAAAATAATAAATATAAATATAGTATAATTTATATAAATATTATATATCGAATATAATTGAACCATTGATATTACAGAATAATCAATGATCCTTAAGTTTATTTAGTTTTTAATTTGATATTGATATGAATGTTTAAAACCTCCACTATTCTTGATCGACTCAAGTAAAATTTTAAGGTTAAAAATAAGTAATACTTAATTATAACGAGCACTTCTGGTGGCTAGGATACCCTTAGATATATTTGTCATACTCGACGAATACATATGTATTTCTAAAGTGGGTGACAGACGATAGAGAACATAATCTGTAATGTTCCCACTGCTGGGACACAGGCCTCCTCTCTGTGATTGGGAGGGGCCCGTAGGGGGCCGTAATCTACCACGCGGGCCTAGTGCGGATTGGTACATGTCATATGTCTTCCTATTTTTGGTTTTAAGACATGCTGGTTTCCTCAAAATGTTTTCCTTCACCATTTTGAGAGCAGTGGTGATGAAATAATTTACGGATAGTACAGTGCCAGCGACCTTCAAGTCGTAAGTCGCGGCCATTACCACTGGGCCACCACTTGATTGCTCTCAGGACTATAGAACGAGAAATGAAAATTATTTCATTCTCAACTTACTCGAACGTCTATCGGCCATTTAAGAAAGGTTAGCACAAAAAGATCTCATAATTTTAAATATATTTTCATTACAAAAACTACTTTTAGCTGGCCTATGTTGTTATTCATTAGGAGACAAGCCGTGTGCCCGATGGAATTTTCACTTTTGTCCCTTATTTAGGGGATGAATATTCAAAAATCCTTCCTTAGTACTTGCACTTGGAAGTCGTCCAGACCGTATTTCGGCCTAGGGGGCCAATCTCACGGAGACTAGCTTTCGGCGCGGGAGATATTATAGTGCATAAGTGTGCGCGCAGACATAGGTCACTCCCTCTTCCCTCACTCTCATAGTCCGATGGGAAGGCAATCCGACACGACCGGAGAGAGATCGGGCGCAGAATCAACTGCTTAACGTGCTTTCCGATTCCCGGGGTATCACCCCGCCAACTTCCAAACTACGAGCTGTTACTAAGGAATTCCTAATGGAAAAATTTAATGACACTTTGCCCGAACCCAGGACCCCATGCTCAGCAGTCGCGCTTGCGTCCACGAAACCAACGGGTAGTGACTTACACTTACGTTGTGTAAGGAACTCGTGCAAAATAGGGTACTTGCCTGGGTACAAAAATAATAATTAGATTTAGTCCGTCAGTTAGATTATCGAAAAATAATGGACACGTATTTTTTCTTTTGTCAATCAAACAAAAAATTACAAAGATAAAGCGCGTCAAAATTTGGGGGTCGTGACGTCACCTGCTTGAAAAGTGTCGCAAGCAAGTGACGTCTCGCGGAACTTTAACGGGCGATATCTTCATCATTTTTTATATAATTGACAAAAGAAAAAATACGTGTTCAATATTTTTTGATAATCTAACTGACGGACTAATTTGATTTTTTTAGGAAAATAGCCTATTGTATGGTTCTGGATCCAGCGGCTTCGGCAGTGCATTGTCTGTCAATGAATTTAAGATTTTAATTAAGTTATCTTAGCCACTAAAAGTACACAGTGTATCACAATAATTATACTGCCAAGTTGATAATGCAACAACAACTCAACTTCTTACTAAAAATGGTTGCTATTAGCCAAGTTTCTAGTGTTAAGGGTTGTATATATTTGCACGTGAATACTTAAGGTCACTTAGTGATAGACTCTTATTAGAAATGTATGTATATTTGTATTGCATTATCTATGATGTGGTTAACCTACGGTTTCTTAGGACAGCGGTGACGCCATATAACGGCCGCAATATTACGCAATACGGGCGACAAAAAACGCTCTCTAGGAAACCACACCACATTAATAACATGCAAAATAATTTCGAGGCGTCATTTGACGCTAAATTGCGACATTATCTGGTGACACGGGTTTCGTACGAAACCATACATCTAGACTTTCCTAGAAAAACTCTTCCGTAATATTATTTGACATTAAGATATCATAAAACGCTCCGTATTTTGACAGCCGTAACGTTATTGTTTCGACCGTTCTCCGCTTTCTTAAGAAACCCAGCCTTTACTTTAGTGAGTATTCGATTTGTTCCGTCGACGCACGATATTAATATAACAAAATTGTGTTGTTTTAGTGACATTATGAGATTAAAAATGTAGCACAAATAATGTAATTATCGAGTTCATCAAAACCCAAGACAATCTGCAATAAGTTTTTCTTGTGCCGTGCCTTTCAAACTGAAGAACCATGTACGGAACCCTAAAAACAAAGTATGTGGGGTTAACACACAACGTAGTTACAAATACTATGGATGCACCCCGAGAGAATCCGTTTCTAAGGTAGGCAAGTATCACACTGCACCGCGCTCCGTCGCGTAGCGCGAAGCGGCCATAGCAAACAATTTTCAGATTGTGTTTTCTATACAAACTGATACAATGTTAAATCTGTTAAATTTCAGTGTGCCGTATCACTAATATTTACGAGCATTTCGCGAGCACAAGTCAATCATTGTAAATTAAAGCTTATGTCAATGATATAAGAGACACGACGCTCGCGCGAATTCCTCTTTTCGTTATCGATTCGAGACCCCGGATGCTAAATAATAGCAATGAGCATTTTAGGTCTTTGAGCCTAACATAAATATTGACTATTGTAAAAACAGTTTTTTAATCCGCTTATGTAGCGTAATTTGTAAGCAGCTCGGATTGGTATTGGAACAGTTCACTTCAATGTTCAATTCAGATGAACACAGTTTTGGTGGGCATGTACTATCGCCAAAACCTATATCTGACCATTTTGAAAACAAAATTCCGTGCACATGGTGATCACAGCGGAGTCCGTAAGTAAAACAAAAGAGGATCCTTTTTAGGTCGACTAATAATATGCGCTGCAAGCAGGAATAATCCTTACGGGTGATCAGTTATAGATTTTGGCGATAGTACTTCGCTACAAAAGCGTGGTAAATTTTCACAAAATCGATGTCTCAAATTGAACACGGAAACGGGAAGGTAATACGCGACGCTCACTCGTAATTTGCATCGGCTATACGTTACAATATCATATTCCGTCTAATGTAACTCGATATAAATGAAGCCTAGGTTGCGCGATTTTTTTTCGCGCACTCCATTTTCAACGCTTTGTTTAGCGCAGAGAGTTGAAAATCCAACAGTCTTTTCTTGACTTGCTGGCATACGCTCTGTTGGAATTTCAATGCTCGGCTCAATACCGAGAGTCAAAAATCCAGTGCACGATCGTCGGGTAAAAATGTCGCCCATGGGCTGATGGATAGAGATCTCAATATTTTAACATCATAAACCTATTTAAGAATGTCATGATTTCTTTTTATTATACGTACTCCAGTGTATGGTGAATTTCCTCTGAATTATTTCCCTATCTATGTAAAATATTAGTGAGATTTGTATTATACTGTTTTATCATGCATTTAAATGTATTTTAAACTACTGATGTAAATATAGAAGATTGTGTTGAAATGCACTTGGTCTTTTATTTCTTTTACCTAGATATATCAATGTACAGTCACGAACACCAATATGTCAACACTTAGCAACTTTCAATTGCGATTTTTTTGTGAAATAACAAATGCAACGTAGAAATACGACACATTACAAAAACCTATGGGTTCGCAAATGCTATGTTCGTAACAACATAAAATTTCATTAAAAAATAAACGAGTAAATCGCTTTTGAATAAAGCCCCAGTGTATACATACTTTTGCTCGTGACTGTACACAAGGTGCAGCAGGTAAAGCAAATGTGAGTGGAAACGCTGGGAAGGGACGCCCTAGGACAAAATAATAGTTACCATATTGGTGATATTCTTCAGAAACGTCAAATGCGTAGTATTCGCAACGGGCGAACGTGTAGGTTCGACAAGAGGGGAAATTCTCGTAATTTTAAGAACTTCAGTCTGTTCTCGATCTGTCAAAAATACCTCTAATTTCCCTAATTGACAAGTTTTTTAACATTGATTGTCGCTGAGATGAGATTGCGACTAGATTTTGAACGTTTTTAATTACGAGAATTTATTGGCCTTCAGATGTATGCACGTAAACGAAGCAAAAGGAGTATGTAAGTATCGTATCAGGTGACGTTCTGTAGTTTCTACCTACCCCAGAAGAAGGCTTGACTTTATGTGTATCAATTTTTGGGACCAGTATCGGGATCGCGAGATAGGTATGAAATTATGTAAAATAAAGAAAACCAGATTGCATTGGAATTCTATTTATTTAAAACTTAACATGGTAACAATGCTATGTCGTTACTATCACAAATATAAAATAATAATTATCACACAAATACTGTCAATGTGTAAAACTGTACCAGGTTTATCAAAATGGAATACTAATTCACTAAGGTATGCCTATAAAGTCTGAATAAATAATATAATTATAATAACGTTAGCAGAAATATAAAAAAACGCTTGCTAAAACTTTGCTCGCTTTTTAGTTTGCAAACATGTTTGAGTAAAAACAACTTAAAATACAAGGTGCAGTTCGCGTTACATTATCGAAAAAAAAAATTATGACATTTTCAAAACAAAAACTAGTCATTCTGAAATCAACATAATTAAACCTGACTAAAGTTGATATTCGTTTAAGTGGAAATAACATCAATGGGAACAAGGATTTCAATAGACTTTATAGTCGGGATTAAATACAATAATAATGCACAATACTGAATAAAAAATAAAAATAAATATTGTTGAAATGCAATAAAAACTGTAAAAATACATTATCATTTTAATTGAGGACCTGGTATGGTACAATTAATATTGTAATCTAATTATTAATGCCGTAAAATGCTAAAGACAGAATTAAAAAAAAAATGTTTTCCTCGACACTCACAAGATTTGATTGTGCAAAGCAAACCAGAGAAAATACTAAACAGCATCTAATAGAAATATATAAGTACTAATGTGTGTTAGACTAGAACGCTGCAAAAATCAGCAAAATTGCAATGACTCCATAATAATTAAAATGTGATGTAAAGTATTTTTTTTTGAGAACCGTTCATCGAAGTTTCTTCCATTGTTTAACCTTACCATGATTTGATTTTGAAATGCAAAATTTCATCTTTTTCATATTTTTTTCCTGTATAGAGTTACAAGTTATCATATCTTTTAACAGTGAACACATGTATGTAACTATGTACAGTCATGAGTATAAATATTATTATGGACAGTTCGGAAATAATATCTGATTTCATGATTCATTCATAATTATCTGTTCTCCCAGGAAGGCAGCAAATATATGTACGTGATCATCATGCAAAGTAGTATATACAAATAGCAGCACAAATATGCGATATCTGGTAACACAGATTCAAAAAGATGTGTCATTTCTGAGAATGCATAAATATCGGTCATATCTTGAGTTATAAATATCTGCCTACTCAGTTCTGTTCAGAAGAATATACTGCCTTGTAGTTAAAATATCGGACATCACTTTGGCAGCACAGAAACCTAATACCATGTTTCAAGTTTTCTTATATAACGCAATCAGTGCCGCGCATGTTGCAAAAATATTTTATCTTGTATAGACCTTCCACAGTTGATTAAATATGTGGGCTGTCTGAACAGATATTAATTAATTAATCATACAATCAGATATTATGTATTGCCGATCTGTCCATAGTCCATATTTGTGCTCGTGACTGTACTTCCATGTTCACATTAATTGGCTGCAGTATAAAAAAAGCCAAATCTTTATAAGACTGACTCGCATAGAAAGATGACATATAAAGTTTCCCATCATTTCAAACCTACCAAATCATTCAAACATTCATTGCATATGCCATACCTTATCCAATGAACTTAATTGACACACCCATATTTACAGTTATTGCATTAAAGACACCAGCTATTGACTAAAATAAATTAATAGAGATAAGCTACTGGTAACCAATATAATCACTCAAAATAATAACGAGACTCGATAATCTTGCACCCGTAATAAAAGCGAAGAAAAAAATGCATTTAAGACATTTAGGGTGTTTCCCTTGAAGCGCAGCGGAGTGAACGCGCAGAAGTCAATTGGTTAAAATCCCTGACCTATATTATACCAGTACGCTGGACTAAACATACTATACGAAATTAGTTATTTTTTTTGCCGATTCAAAGCGCCTCGTTTGAGCGTGTCAGGAACTAAATTTGATGCATTGCCGCAAATGGCCGTCGTTTTGTTTTGGTACGTGTCTGATGGATCCTAAGAGTATACGCATCTTGTAAAACTCGCTATCAAAAACATTAGTTCCACGGGCGCTCACATAGCTGTCAGCGCCAAAATGGCGAAAATCAAATGTCTTCATTTTGTCATCGATAGTATGAAGTCCAGCGTACTTGTTTATTATAGGTCAGTGGTTGATATCCACATCGTGTCTGTGATTACAGTGCTTCAAGAATCTTCTGGCGTTTTAATCGACGGATTGTCAGGAGAAGTTGTTGGGCAATATTTGTAAAATTCTATTTAAAAAACAATATGGCGGCGTTATAGGCCGATCGCTTAACTGAGACGTTGTCTGAGGTAGCAGCGCGGTGCGGTAGGGGTGCGGTGACGTGATGCGAGACCTCCGTGATTGGTCAACTTGTAACAACTATCACCCCTCCCGCACAGCGCAGCTACCTCAGACAACGTGTCAGTTAAGCGGTCGGCCTATAGTTATGAGACACAGACAGCTACGACAATGACCGTCTCGGTTGGATTGTTATTACCAGATTGTTGTTCCTAAACTGACGCCGCTGTTCTATTTTTTTAAATTAGAATACCGGCACATGCCTTGTTCAACTATAGTCGATTCCTGCACGTCTCTGCTCCGCTCCACTCCTTACGCACCCTTAAAAATAGGCAATATTCGATACAGGTGTGGAAAGCGACAAGTATCAAGCAAATAATTTTCTCGGTCAGCGTTTTCGCTATCCACAAGGCCAGCGAATATCACTGATATCCAATAGGTATTAATATTAACATGGAAAAATAATACGGTTGTTTCAAAAACATAATACATTCGAATACACGTCCAGTCAACCTATTTTTAGACACTACAGGGTGAAAATAATCAGCTAGCGAAACTCCGCGGAAGTGATGGGTATCGAAATCTAAACATGATAAAACAAATTAATTTGATGTTTTTGTGGGGTAATCGACCATAATTAGCGTAGTCACTTGAAAAATCAGTTTAAAAAAAACAGTTTTTTTGTTGTGTAAACTTCACAGACGTGATGGGTTTCGATGTCTAAACACGATAAAACAAAAGAAAACAGATTTTCTCAACTCAAACTTCAAGTAGCAAAACTACCAGCGATGGTTGACCCCCAAAAAACATCAAATCATTTTATCGTGTTCCCATCGTGTTCGTTTTATTGTGTTTTACGTTTCCCATCACGTTTTCAGAGTTTCGCTAGCTAATTTAATTTGATCCTGTATAAAAAAGCCAATTTATATGACTATTTTTGGACACATTTGGAAATCCTAATTATCTTTTAATAAATACATAATTTTAAGTATATTACCGAGTTGTTGCGTTACGAGGCTTTATCTGACTGGTCTTAAGAGTCTCCCAGTGGTCTCAGGGCGGATTCACACCGGAACGGCAGCGGTCGGCAGCGATGCCAGAATGCACCATATGATGTTCGTGTCGCCGCGAGCGGCCGTGGGCACATGCGCGTGGTCGCGCGCCTTTTCAAGCGATACTGGTCTTTAAAGTATTTAGATAACGTTTAAAAGTATTTCACACTGAAAGTACTCGCCATGCCGCTGCCGTTCCGGTGTGAATTGGCCCTAATGCTGATATCAGTCGCTTCACCCGAGTAAATGATCACTTTAGTTTTATTCCACGTTCACACGACACCGAAAAAAATACATACGTACGAACGTTATAAACGTTCGTGCTTCTTTCATTTCCCTTTTCGTTCATTCAGTAGGAGATTTGTTTTTTCCAACACCCAGTGCGAGTACGGTGCTTCTGACCAGACCATGCCCCAATTCCTGAAGTATCCTAAGTGCAGACCATGCCCCACTTGCTGGAGTGTCCTAAGTGCCCATTCACCTGAACCTTGGATGACCTAAAGAATGCCACTGATGCCGCATTAACGTGGCCACCGACTGGGCTCTAACTACATAACAACGAGTTATCCATCGAAATACAACATCGTTTGATTGGTATACTAATGAATTCATTCACTTTTGATTCATTTTTCGTTCAGAAGTTTACCTTCGAATGAGATACTGAATGAATGACAAAAATGAACAAGTGAAGCGTCTGATATGAGCTTTAGGGAGTCCCACGGCGCGGTATAAAAGTCCTACAGAAGTCTAAAGAGCCCCACTGTAGTATAAAAGATTCCACAGTACTCTAAAGAGTTCAAAAGTGGTTTAACGAAGCCTAAACCTGTCGATATTTATAGCCTAGATAACGCCTTGTGGTCTATCACGACGGAATTGCTCGCGAAGTCTACGCTAAAGGAGGGTAGTATTGAATTGACTAGATTGTGACACTCCTGCATTGTAGAAGGCATCAATTCGTATATAACGTCGTTCTCTCTGAAACAAATGATATAATTATCATTATAATGATTTATTAAGGTATTTCATATAGATATTTAATAAGTGGACTTCAAAAAATTGAAAAAAATAATTAAAGGAGATGGACGCGGTCTTTAGACAGGAATAAATGCATTATCATTGAATGAATATCACTTGTACGTCATAGAATAACAAGGTATATTTCTCTATGAGAGAGTTAGATAATTTCAACCTCAGTGAAGTTTCAATTCACTGGGTATTGTAGTAAAAAGTGTAAAGCTATTACGAGGTCGATTGTACCAATCGGCGCGAAAATATATGAAGTAAGTTGGATAAAAATAATAGGGATGATGATAACTATTTTATTTTAAACTCAAAAAAATATTTATTTTTAAATAGCAATACTTACCAATACTACAAAAAGTATAAAAGCTTAAAAAGTTGCCAAGTTATAAACGTTTTAAAATAACTGCTAGAAAAAGACGGCACTATCACAGAAGTGACGTCGCGACTATGTAACTTTATTAAGTTACATAGTCGTGACATTATGCAGTCATACATTATCCGTGCCGCGCGACAAGGGCAGGAATAATCCCCTCCAAAAACTTTTAAATCATGCAGCTTCTCCATATGTTCATCGATTCTACTGATTTATTTGGATTATCTCATTTTATTATGCCTTCTTTGAAATTACATTATTTGTTTGAACATTTCTAATATTAGTCATCACCCCTATTACACATAAGATTCAAGTCACACTTTGGGTAGTCAGCTCCAACATGAAACTTGCTATATCCCGTATAACTCGTGCTAACATAACAAAATACATTTATTTTTTCTTACCCTTTAAGTTTCACAAGCGCATCGGCAGCAACAAGTCCGTTCAGACAGTTGGCAGTGGCTTCCAAACTGAGGCAGTACGGATGTACTCGCTGCCTTTCTATGCGTTGTTGAACTAGCTTCAAGGCTTGCTTGTGATCGCAACTTGTTCGCTAGAAAAGTAAAAATAAATTGTAGGAATGACAGTAATATAGTAGTACTAGTAATATGAGGAACAGGGGGCAAAGTTCACTCATCCTCCATACAAAAAGGAGGATCCTCCGACCAGACGGGTATTGAGTCTGGTGGGCAACTGCCCGACGATTGATGTCGGGACGTTGTATAAATGCTAGTTGCGCGATAAACTCTGCTGGCGAGATGCAGGATTTTGCGTGACGTCAGTGTGATGTGTAGTTCGCATGTGTAGATGCCACCACATTAGTGAAAACTCTTTTACTCTACATACCTCAGTCATAACTTCGGCACACTTCAATAACGTCGTAAGCGCCGGCAAAACGGACCACTTCAATAAATACTGTGTCTTTGTATCGTCGCCTAGCGCGTACAGGTTACCGTTATACGAAATAACTCTGTTTTGTATGCAGTACTCCAGTGCTTTGTTGAATGTCTGAAATATGGGGAAAATATTTAACACTAAGAAAGTGAATAAATACTTCGTATTGATAAAATCTGAAGCGGCAATGCGCTAGCCTTATAAGACGAAGTCTAGTCGCCTGGACTTATGTAAACGCACTGACAATCGGAAATGAACTCTATTGCGTGTCCCATAAAGTTTAAATTCGTTTGAGAAAAGCCCATCACAACCAGGAATTCAATAATCACAAATTACATTCCGGTCATATTTCTTACTTACGTTTGCCTCTTCTGTTTCCAAGTGAAAGAATTCGTGACTGAGTAGTTTCCTAACGAGGTGGTAATCTACCTTCAAATTATCTGGAAATAAAACGAATTATATTTTACTACGTTCTTATTGTGTTTGAATTTCATGGAATGCATAAACTGTAATTCTCTTTGATATTTTATTTACTAGTTCATATGAAAAATGTAATAACCTCGGAAAATTAAAACGGCTATTATATGGATTTATTCATAGTCCGCTCATTAAATAGAATGATCGAACAATGTTCTTTAAATATTGTGTATTTAACCTTTTCATGATAACTTATTCAGGCGTGTTTTTCCATATTATATATTATTTATATATAAGCCATATTTATTATTTAAGTGGAATGAACGCAACGAAAAGAAAAAGGGAAGAGGAATTTTTTTATTTGAAGTTACAATTTTTGTGGCACTTTTTTCGATCATAATACATAGTATTGTTAATTAGCAGTAAAAAAATAAAAAAGTATCCACTGACACTCTAAAAATAATTGCAGAGTAACTTACCTCTATCAACTGCGCATCTGTGTACAATCAGACAAATGATGGCCGGTGGTACTAGGTAGTGTAGAATGGGGTTTACGTACAACTGGAGTTGGACTATAGGCACTGCCGCCACCATCGTCTCTGCTTGCAGTATGTGACCTGAAATGATAACAATATGACTCTATTCTTTCTACCTATGTTTTTTTATGACATGATTCTGCAGTAAAAGTAGCGTATTAAAATATGACTAGGTATGAGATGAAAGATTTGGATTTAAATTACTAAGGCAGGGAGAAGGTATAGATAGTATTCTGGCGTTATCTATACATACAAATAAATAAAATTTAAATGTCTGTTTGTAATGTCAAAATACTAGCTTTTTACTAAATGCAGGTATATACGATACTTATAATTTTTGTACGTCTCTGTCTGTATGTTTCGGCTAATCTCCGAAACGGCTAACCGGTTTGACGGGACTTTCGCTGGCAGATAACTGAAGGGTAATTCTCGTAATTTTAAGAACTTCACAGTCTGATCTCAGTCTCAATCTATCAAAAATACCACTAATTTCCCTATATTTTTGAAATTTGTTTGTCGCCGAGATGAGACTGCGACTAGATTTTGAACGTTTTAAATTACGAGAATTAGCCCACTGATGTTATAAGGACTTAGGCTTTTATTTTAGAAAAAGAAGCAAAATCAAAAGGACTTCATTAATACATACCTTTTGATTTTCCTTCCTTTCGCGAACGAAGTCGCGGACAGAACTAGTTGCATATAATTTTCATGTTAACGAGGTTTCAGAATTTTCGAAAGAGCTGGAATTCATGGGGAGAGGCCTTTGCCCAGCAGTGGGATGATGTAGGCTAACAGTAACGTCTATTTTGTTAATTCATTAAAATATTACTTTAGAGCCGAATAAAAAAGCCTCGAATGCAAAATTTTAAATTAGGTACCGTGAAAGTGGCTGTTTTGCGACAGAAATCTTCAACCAGATAAAGAGTAATTTAAGTTTTCGGGGGTTAAAATACCTTTATCACTACCTACTAAAATAGATAACGCTCGCTTTAATATCCGATATTATTATTACGTAAGTCTTTGAATGACAGATAAGTCTTATTGGCGATTTTAGTAGGATTATTTTATCGATATCTATGGATCAATCGGTCGATAAATCATACTATAAATATTATCTGGTAAGCTCGTCATATCAACCAAATTATTTACATAAGTCGCAGACACATGTAAAGATTACTTATAATACATATCGCATGCAAGTGGACCTGATTTTGATTTGTAACATTTGGAATCACCCTACACACAGCTTATGCCATAAGGGAGTTTTAGGATTTTGGGCCTTTTTACTATTAATTAGACTGGACTCTCTTAACGTGCACGTCTTTCTACATCGTTCTCACATATAATTTTAAATTCAAGATTATTCATGTAACTAATATTTTATAACAACATAATTTAAAAGCGTGTCCATGGAGTTTCTTGCCCGTTCTTCTCCATAGGATCCCACTACGCTTTGGAATGGGCAACTAGCTTCACCTTTATGACTGGCCGATTTATTTGATGATCCGAAAGTGCATTGAGATGGTTTAATTGAAATAAATGCTTTGAATTTGAATTACTGGTCTATTTTGTTCTCCCGGTAAACCATACCCATGAAGAAAAATAGGAATCCATTTTCTTCCGTCCGCTATCAGCTTCAATAAATTAAGTAATTCAGCATATCACACGGTACTGTTGAACATATGCTACCTGATATAGTAATCCACACCAATTACTGCCCCCGGCAGGGTAAAGGCTCTTCTCATACTGAGAAGGCGCGAGGTTGATCACCACGCTTGCTCAAGACGGGTTGGCGATGATTCATTAAACTGTTCTAACACTAGGTAATAATTGACATACCTACTAATAAGTTCCAGAATAGTTATAATGTTCAAGTTAATATTCACAGTAAGCCCGTTCGTATGGGTAAAAATATCGCGGCGGGATTCATCGCGCACTGGATTTTCAACTCTCGGTGTTAAGCCGAGCATTTGGAATCCAACAGAGCGCATCCCAACGCGTTAAAAAAACGCACTGTTGAATTTTCAACTCTCGGCCCAAAGCTGTGCGTTAAAAATCCAGTGCCGCGGAAAAAGCTCACCCGCGTTCACCTGCACTAAGTCAATACAAATAGGCATTCAAGTATGTTTGCATTCATTTAAATTACCATATTCATTGTAAACAACATTTTATTTCCTCGAGGTCCAATGCGTAATATTGTGACCAACACATGATCTGATTTGCATGTCTGGTCAAGAACACGGATTTCAATTGAAAATTCAATTCCTTTATAGACTCTCATTTGAATTTAGCGCGGCAGGAAATGAGTACATGACCTACAATATTTCGCCATACTGTTTATAGATACATAATCTTTTATCATATAGGATGACAAACCTATGTTGTTAAAAAATTACAAATGTTTCTTAGTAAAGGTATCGTCACCGAAATAATTCTACACACCGGAAAAAAAGCGTTTTTGGTGTAGTTTCAATAAGTGATTTATTTGCCAAAGAAGCCCTTTTACACATAGACGTTACACAATGCACCGTAAAACGTAGTACGTAGTCGTAAAGCATGATAAAGAACTCGACTGATTATAACAACGGCCTTGGTTTTATAATTCTTTCTAACATAATCAGTATTAACTTTTGAAAACAATAAGAACTAATTTATGAGAAAAATAAGGCGAGGTGGAGAGAAAACCGAGGAAAGCTGGCCTTACCACTTGTGTGGGACAAAAGCTAAGAGTAGAAAGACAGAGATAGCACAACCTTAGTTTTTGTTTAGATTAAACCTCTAAAGGCTCTTAATAATAATAATAATAATAATAATAATAATAATATTCATTTATTTGCTCGGAATGTAGGTATTTACAATAAGGTGGTTACAGAAATGTTGAAGAATCCTTGTACATTCTACCATTTTGGCATGCAAACATTGATGCAGTTCATCATTAGTTCATTACACATACAAACACAACTAAAAAGTATCAGCTAGAAAGTCCGATACGGAGTAGTAACACTTATTCAATAAAAGTACAGTTAGTTTCTTTTTGAAACTTGTTACTGGTTCCTCTTTTATAGAATCAGGAATGTGGTTAAAGATGGTGGGTGCCATACCAAAAACACTTTTCCTCAATAAAGCAGTTCTATATCTCCCAGAGCGTAACAAGTTTCGGTATTGAGATCTTAAAGTTACATCTCTTTGTACACAAACGTTTTTTCTTGCCGTGAAAAACTACAGTTTAGTCGTCAGTATTGTGTGGATCACTATGGATGGAAGCTTGTTGACGGACACGTTTTTTCTACGTCGCAGTTTATACGCCATATCGTAAAGAAACCGTGCCGTGTACAGTCACGAGCAAAAGTATGTATACACTCGGCTTTATTCAAAAGCGATTTACTCCTTTATTTTTTAATGAAATTTTATGTTGTTACGAACATAGCATTTTCGAACCCATAGGTTTATGTAATGTGTCGTATTTCAACGTTGCGTTCGTTATTTCACGAAAAAAGCGCAATTGATAGTTGCCAAGTGTTGACATATTGGTGCTCGTGACTGTACAAAGGGCCTTAGGGATTATTTACTCATCAATTCAATTTCATTTATCTATATACATAAAAATGAATCCCTATTTCCCTTGGTCACGCCATAACTTACGAACGACTTTACCGATTTCATCCATTTTTTTTTTTTAAGTTTTCTAATACTTTGTAGAAGGTTCTTACGGAAAAAAATTTAAGAAAGTTGCTTTATGCGGACGAAGTCGCGGGCAGAAGCTAGTTTCAGATAAATCCCAATCACTATAATCATCCATACATATTTTGTTTTTAAATAATATATGTACCTACTTAATAAGAATAATAATATGATTTAATCATTATGACGGGAAAAAATCTGCTGCTCAGTAACTAGGTCTGTTTTCACATAAATCGACAAGATGTAGGGAATAGTTGATTTTTTTTCGTGAATTCATATTATCTTATAGGTCTATAGTGAAAGTTGTTCATAATGAAGACCGCTTTAGAGGTTTAGGGTGAGCAAAAACTAAGCTGTATATTGTATTTACCTTTCATCTTCTTCTTCACGTCATTAGACAGGTCCGTCAGAACTCCCGAGATCAGTCTTAACTTTCTCTCCTTATCCAGCCTCATCATCTTCTTATGCACCACCAGGATCCTCTCAACACTCCTCCTGACATCATTCTCAAATACCGTAGCCCCCAAATTCCTTAACTCTTGGACCATCCAGCCTACTTCTTCCACAACCTCTTCAAATTCTAATGGTCTATCCTTCATCAAACTCTGCATTAGCACCAAAGATAGAAGATTCGAGATGGTTGCGACAGTATTCTTCTGCTGCAGACTGATGACGTAATCAGCGATGCTCTGAACTTTTTTGAACTGGTCAGGGGTGAGTTGTTGCATGTCTAGAGGTTTTAGGGTTTCTTTGGAATGTGAGGTGTCGTTTTTGAGGTACTCTCTGACGGACAGCGGTGAGCCAAGGTTGATGTAGATGTTGCCGAAGTGGTCGTTTAAACTGTGTAGCGCTTTTAGGAAACCCTGGAATAAGCATTTTATTACATTAATATATAAGGTTTGATGATTTAAGAAGAGGCTTGTGGCCAATTAATAACAGCCGCACGGGTCGATCGATCAGGTTAAGCTACGGTTGGTCCGTGGATGGGTGACCATATTTACATACTTGGTATGTAACCCTGTGTACCCCTTCGTGCCTCGGAAAGCACGTTAAGTCGTTGGTCCCGGCTGTCATTCGTGGATGTTTGACATTCGTTATGGGTCGTCAGAATCCCGAAAGTTTGACAACCAGTCTTACCAAGGGGTATCGTTTTACCCAGTACCTGGATTGTGGAGGTCAGATAGGCAGTCGCTCCATGTAAAACACTGGTATTCCGCTGCATCTGGTTAGACTGGAAGCCGACCCCAACATAGTTGGGTAAAGGTTGATGATGAATATTAGGATGTGATAGATAATAGAAGGATTTTTAGGCAGATCATAAAGTGTTATGTGATCATGATCCTGCCAGCAAGCCACCCAAGAGACGTTAAAATATATAAATGAGCTACTTATATCAAAAGACTGGGCTAGCTACATGCGGTTTTACCGCGCACTGGATTTCCAACTCTCGGTGTAGAGCCGAGAATTGACAATCCAACAGAACGCATCCCAGCGCGTCAAAAAACCCTCTGTTGGATTTTCATACCTCGGCGGTAACCTTCTGCGATTGACATTGGATAGCTAAGGGACTAACCACACTTATTCAGCTCTGTTAGCTTTTGTCCATAGAAAACAACGATTTTCTAAGAGTATACAAAATCGTTGTTTTGTATGGACATGTGGCGGAAACAATTGTCACTTAGACCACCACGACCAAGCCAAACAATTTCTACAGACAAGCTGAACAGGACCCTAATTGTGTAACACACTATAGATCACAATTGGAATCATTTTGAAACATATTGCTAATCCATTGCTTCATATGCTCGTAAAATGTGTCTGCACCGTAAATAACGCAATGACATGAATTTTGTCATTATAATTACCTAATTTTCTATCTACTCAAATACGTAACACAAAAAGATGCTAAAAATAAATTAGGCAATTGACGCAAATGACTGTTCACTTGCATCTTGTGTCTTTGTTTCTCTCTTGACAAAGTACAAAAAATATGTCTGTATAATATTTTTTGTACACCATCAATATAATATTAGGGGTTAAAGTATGAAATTGCCGATTTATACTGAAAAATTGAAATTCGTTTTTTTTTTTATTTAACATATTTATTTAATCAAAATAATTACCATTATTATCTATACATTGCTGCCATCTAATAGGAAGGTCATTTATGCCTTTGCGTTAGAACTCTTGTGATCTAGATTCGACAAACTGCGTGAAAGCATTTTGTACTGCCTCCGGAGAAGAAAACTTTTATCACGTAGAAAATTGTCCAAATCACGAAAAAAATGGTAGTCCGGTAGGGTAAGGTCTGGCGAATACGGAGGGTGACGAATAGTTTCTAATTGCAGTTCCTGTAGAGTTAAAACGGTTTCTCGTGCTGCATGAGGTCTTACGTTATCATGGAGCAATAATGGTGAAGATTGATTCATGAGTCGGGGCTGTTTCACTGCTAGTTTTGCTATCATTCTTCGGTGAGTTCATTAGCAGTCTCCTCTCCAAACGCAACATTGATATTGTGAGCTGTTTCTGCCACGTTAGTTCCGCGTCGGAACTCGTATTAAAAAATAACTCGAATTTTCGAAGTATCCATCTTTCTTGTCTAAGCTGAATAAAAAAACAACTGAAAGTGGATAATCGAATGTTGCACATTTTTTAAAAGAAGAACTTCATAGGTACCATGTAAAAAAAGTTTCACTCAAAAATCTCAAACCATGAAGGTTCTATGTCAATTCGAAATACCTATTACAATAAAACGACAATTTCATAGTTTAACCCCTATTACTTTTCACCTCCTTCTGCGAAGCAGTCATGCTAGCGAAGGAGGTGGCGGGAGGGGCGAGGGAGAGATCCTCACGCCTCAGCCGCCGAGGGAGACGCTCCGGGCGTCGGGAGCCGCGTGACGACTCCCGGCCACCGTAGGCGCGGGCCTGCGGACGGAGAGCAATGGGTAGCTCTCCGTCCGATCAGGACCAGGCCCGTGCCGGACGGCGCGTATGTGTTCCACGTGCGCCTCAGAGAGATGTCAGCGTAGTTGACGGGGCCCGACAGGGCCGAAGCCTGCCGGGGTAGCGGGATCGTCCGAAAGGGTTACCGCTGCCCTGGTACATAAAGGGCTAAGGAAGGAACACGGGTGGGTTTTAGTCAGTAAGAGTCTGACACTCCCTTCTGCTCCACCCAGAGCGGGAGGAGTCATTTGATGATTTCCCATCCACAAAAAAAAAAAAAAAAACCCCTATTACTTTGATAAGTATAGTAGTATACAATTGAACGTATTTTCTTTATTTTATTTTTTTCTCTTTTTGTTATTCACCTATTTGTATCTTTATAATGTAAGGGAAGAGCGGAGCCTTCAACTATAGGCATTTTCTATGTCTCAATGGAGACTCCTCGACATGCAATGTAAGCCAAAATTATATGAAATAAACTTTTTTTATTTTTTTATATAACTACATACACAGGGTTCATTGTTCAAACCCAATTTTGAGAATGACGAGGAATTTCCACTATATGCTTATTTTCATAGTTCTACGAAATTGACTAGTATCGCTGTGTCCACTTAAGAGCCTATCAAAACTATCTACGCTAATATTATGAAGAGGTAAAATTTGTGAGTTTGTGTGTAGGGGGTTATCTTCGGAACTACTGATCCGATTCCGAAAATTCTTTCACTAATGGGAAGCTACACTATTACCGAGTGCCATATATTTTATGTTAAACATGTAATTTAACGCGGACGAAGTCGCGGGCAGAAGCTAGTCTTTTATAAGTAATGCACGTTCGGAATTGAAGGCAGAAGAATGCTGGTAGGCTGACCTTACACCATCAAAATATCATTGAGATGTGTGACTACGAGTACAATAACTAAACTAACCTCGGTACAGGCAGGTACTTCACATGCCAAGTTACATAGAATTATACTATTAAGAGGACAAGAACATTAAGATGCACATCCATTAAGAGGGCGTGGCTCAACATGTCATTTACATGAATGTGATAATAGCGAGCCACTCTTTGTGTTTAGATAATTCACTAAGGTGATAAAATTTATATTTGCATAATTTGTTAGAAGCGGTGAGCTGGCTGTCCGATGAAGGTTTTGATAGGGCTCCCACAAGGTGGATCGATGGCCTTGTGAAGGCCGCAACAATCTGCTCGATGCGGGAAGGACAGAACCTGTCGAAGTGGCGGTGCTTGAGGGAGGCCTATGTCCAGCAGCGGACGTCTTTCGGCTGAAATGATGGTGATGATGAACGGAGTAGATATTATACCTAGATATGTAGGTGTAGGCTATTTTCCTAAAAAAATCTAATTAGTCCGTCAGTTAGGTTATCAAAAAATATTGAACCCGTATTTTTTCTTTTGTCAATTATATAAAAAATTATGAAGATATCGCCCGTTAAAGTTCCGCGTGACGTCACTTGCTTGCAACACTTTTGCAAGCAAGTGACGTCACGACCCTCCATTCCCAAATTTTGACGCGCTTTATCTATGTAATTTTTTACGTGTCCATTATTTTTCGATAATCTAACTGACGGACTAAATATAATAATTATTTTTTACCCAGACAACTACTCTATTCTTATTGGAATGTACAAAATAATGGACGTTTGATTACAGAAAATTTCCATTTATTTTTTTAAGAAACGTGAGGAATTCTTAATAATGAAAGAGTGAATAAATTCCGTGATATGTGGGTGTACTATGGGTACACCTCTGCCCAACCCTTCGGGGAAACAGGCGTGATGTAATGTAAAACTTTGTCTTAACTTAATAATGTTGACTAGTTACAACCAAAAGATGACCTTTGCCTGACAAATATGTACTTATTGACGATGTTTAAACTGACAATGACGACCATTGAAGAAAAATATTGATACAATCGTTTAACACGTTAAGATTTTGTTAAATTACCTATAGCCCGATTCAAAGTTTATGGCTTCTCGGAAAATGAAGCGAGTCGCTGCGCAGTAACAAATTCACGTTTCAGCGTGGATGAGGGGGTGAGGGGGTGAGGTACGGTACTGCGCAGCGAGTAGCGCACCGCAGAGCCGCCATAAAGTTTGAATCGAACTGTACCTGAGATTTATCTCAAACATATGCGTAGATATTAGGTAATTTGCATATCTACGGTAGATAAATTAATTACACGAGCAAAGGTGATTATTCTTATCACATAATCTTATTACTACATAATTACGTTGGTAGGCCAATTTTTTTGTATAAGTAAGCCTATTCGTAATTAATATACCAAATGCGAATTAAATGAAAAAATTTATGCCGTAGCACTTAAAAAAAAAATAAGCTTGACATTACCTTTCATGCTATAGTATTATTTACATGGTCATTTAATTCCGTAATCTTGTGACATAAATATTTATATTGCTACGATTCGAGTATATCGTATTTATAGCACATACTCGTACAATGGAATTGACGGAACGGTTCGTAAAATATATGTAGATTTATGAACCATGATATACATATACAGGGTGTCAGAAGTCGACGTCAAGCCAGAATCGGGTAAAAAGCCGAGAAAAATAATTAAAAAATAAAACTCCAACTACTTACTTGCCAAACTACACATTTTTTTTTTCAGTACGGAGGCGAATTTTTTTTTTTTTCCACAACTATCTCACAAAGCCATCTAGTCCCAAGCTAAGCAGAGCTTGTGTTATGGGTATTAGACAACTGATAAACATACTTATACAGGGTGATTTTTTAAAGACCAGCCAAATTTAAGGATGTCGTACAGACCATCAAACTGAACAACTTTCTCCATGGGACAAATAGCGTAATCGCGAAAATTTTATCAACTGTCCCATAGAAAACTTCAATACCTACTCGACCTAAATGTATGGGACGGCTGAATTTTTATTCGCGATTACGATGTTGGTCCCAAGGAGAAAGTTGTTCAGTTTGATGGTCTGTACCACATCCTTAAATTTGGCTGGTCTTTAAAAAATCAACCTGTATATGTATTTCTAAATACATAAATATTATAGATAAATTACACCCAGACACAGAACAAACGATCGTGCTCATTACACAAACATTTGTCCTGGGTGGGAATCGAACCCACGACCTCCAGCATAGCAGTCAGGGTCACTAACCACTAGACCAACAGACAGCAAGAGTTTACAGAAACATTAGATATTCAGAATCCAATAATAAAAATAAAAAAATGTTAAGATTTATAGCAACATGGGTGAAAAGACTGTCACAGGGTGAGGATTTTCTCGATTTTTTTTCTTCTGATAACTATGTATTATGACTTGGCCTAATACCAGATTCCAACTTTACGTCGACTTCTGGGACAGCCTGTATACATATAGGTACGAACCACCAATTTTTTTTACAGGAAATCAAATTCTTTTATTCAAACTCTACGCTGAAATCAGCACTTTTTGAATATAAAAATATATTTACTATAATATGGTTGCTAACTACCGATATTTACTTGATAAAGATTTATACTACATAGCAGTGTTGGCAAAAATTTTATTTGATTGACGATTAAAAACTAAAACTAACGAAATCAGTTTCAACTAACGATTGACGATTGAATACGTTTTAGTTTTCAATTTTGATTAAAATTTTGATTGAAAGTAATGTCAAGGAAAATCTAAAAAAATTGTTTACTAAATTAAAGTGATCGTTTTTTTTTTGTAATTTCAAAGCAAAACATTCACGTAAATACTAGCTAAACCAATTTAATCAATCTTATACTTTCTCTCTGTTGGTGGACTTATTTCTTAACTAGCTGCGCCCCGCCGTTTCACACGCATAAGTTTCGATCCCATGGGAGTATAGGGATAAAAGTATCCTATGTGTTATTCCTGGTTATAAACTATCTGTGTGCCAAAATTCATCAAAATCCGTTCAGTACTTTTTGCGTGAAAGAGTAACAAACATCCATCCATCCATCCATCCTTACAAACTTTCGCATTTATAATATTAGTAGGATTAGTGGGATAAATTCAAACAGGATGATTTTCTCTGTACATAATATTATCATATTCTATATGCTTTTACTTTTTTTAATTATATGAACTTTTAAAATTGTTTAGCGGAAAATTCCCATTGTGATTTTTTTATTACGCGGTGCTATTAATCTAATTGATGTTTCTGATTTGAATTGCCAAATGGTCCACGGTAATGTGTGGTAGATTTAGTAGTATAGAGGTATGAGAACAGGGTGTAAAGTTCACTCATCCTTCATAGAAAAGGGAGGATTCTCCGACCAGACGGGTGTTGTGTCTGGCGGGCAACTGCCCAACGATTGATGTTGGGAAATTGTATCTATGCTAATTGCACGGTAAACTCTGCTTGCGAGATGCAGGATTTGCGTGACGTCAGTATGACGCGTTGTTCGCATGTGGCGTTGTAGATACCGCTACAGTAGCTACAATGTCTCTCGTCTCGTTTTACCACCATTCAATAAAAATCCAAGATGGCGGCCGTGAAAATTTCCAATATTTTTCTTCATGGGTGTCGTTTTCATGGTGTTCGAGGACGTTAAACCCGATAATGAGATCAAAATTAAAATCCAACACTTTCTAATATTTCGTCATTGGTGTCGTTTTCATGGTTTTCGAGGGTGTTAAAGCCGATAGGGGGAGGCCAAATTAAAATTCAAGTTTTATTGTTTTTATCCATTAAAATTCTCATATCGTTAATAGCACCTTGACCTGAGTTTAGTTACCGATAGCGAGTATCAAATACTTACAGTTTTTCGCACTCATGCTAAGTGCTCTGAACATGATGGTTTTATCTGTTAGATATTAGACTGATTACCACCAGTGTCGCATATTTTATGTGGACGCCGTAACAACAAACAGTCGTATTATTAGTCGTAATAGTATATTTGCGTTATTAACAATTTCTATGTCTCTATTTATGTATATTTCTGTGATGTATGCACGTAAACGAGGCAAAAGGAGTATGTAAGGATCGTACCAGGTGACGTTCTGTAGTTTCTGCCTACCACCATGGGAAGACGGCGTGAGCTTAGTATGTGTAAGAGAGGACCGCAATATGTCATGTATTTCATAGTTGATTGCTGCTAAACGGTTTACCTCTGTCCTAGTTTATTATTAGTTGGAATTCGCATAACTGGGTCTTTCTATATGCGACTACGACCGGAACAATGAATGATGTAACTTGGAGCAAGTTCACACTTACACACCTTGTCTACTCAAGCGAAAGCAAACGCGTTAACCGTCTGTTAAATTACGATTTGACATAGTTTTAGAAGATCTAAATGCACTCCCGGACTCTTAAAGCGAGCGTGCAATTCCATGTAAGGTATAACGGCCTAAATATCAAAATAATTATATAATTAAAATAAAAGATTTTATGCAGTTTCGACATACTGGATGGCAATCATTTCGGTGTCGTCATTGCTGTGAATTTGAATTCACGACCATTTAAAAACTTATGGTAAGTCCATAAGATAAACTAAAAAGTGATCAAAAACACATTTTGCAAAAATTTAACCATTAGTTACGATTTTTAACTATTGGTTGAGTTTAACTACAGATCAAAAAACCGGCCCTTAGGAAACTTTAAACGTTTTCCTGTAGCTACAACGGTAAAAGTGCAGAGTAGATTTAGGAGCCCGGGAGTATATTTATATTGCGGTGTCTTTAATACACTTTAGTCCCAGATTATTTCTAGTCAAATTCAACACAGTATAAAGAAATAGCTGGCAGAGTAAGCAAACTGAAGCGGCAGTGGGCTGGCCATGTTTGTCGAAGGACCGATGGCCGGTGGAGCAGACGGGTCCCTGGATTTGAGACCACGTATCGGCAAGCGTAGTGTGGGACGCCCCCCAGCTAGACGGACGGACGATCTTAAGAAGTTGGCTGAGACAGATTGGATGCGGAAGGCGGAGGACAGGGTGTTATGGCACAGCCTGGGAGAGGCCTATGTCCAGCAGTGGACTGCGTTAGGCTGAGTTGATTGATTGATAAAGAAATACGTCATGTTGCTAGGAGATACTTATCTCGTACATTGCTCTATTACTACAATATTTTGCTTACACATTAAGGTCAACATAACATTATCAGTTGATTAATAACATGCGTGAAACGGCCTTGTGATGAGTTTACGAAATATATAACATTGACACCTTTATTCAGTACAGAATGGTCGACGAATCTCTCAATGTTTGCTTCTTATAGAACCGGTGTGACAGGCTTTAGCACTGCCAAATCTTGTAGTTATTATTCAAAGTTTAAACAGTTACCTAGTTCTAAACACAGTAGCAGGCTTAAGAATACTTAGTTCATAATTTGTTTATTGTGAGCATCGGAATTAAAAAAAAAAAAAAAATGGTTTAGGCTACAAATGTAGATCATATTCCTGTAATTTTACTCTAAAAATAATACGTATTTATCATTCATGCCAAAGAGCCCTGAAACTTTTGCAGTTCTCATAAATACATTATTTTTGAAGACGTACCTATTATAAAACAAAGTCGGTCGGCAACAACTAAGCCGCGTCTGTCTGTCTGAACGCGATTAACTCAAAAACTACCAAACGGGTTTTCATACGCTTTTCACCAATGCACAATGGACGGAGAGAGATTCGTTAAGATGTTGTGTAAATTGGGTGAAATATGAAGATGATTGTTGAAGATGTCGGAAACAAATCATGCCGATTGTAATCCCGGTAGTAAGTTCCCGTGGGGTATTATCCGACGATCCATGCAGGCGAAGCCGCGGACAAAAGCTAGTATAACATATATAGCATAGATTATAAAATGACCACTATGTTGTAGCTTAGATGAAGTTATTGTAAATACTTAGGGACATTGAGGATAATCCATACGAACTATGAAACTCTACCTTGTGCCTTCCGTTTGACATTACTCGTATAATTTTGTAATACCGCAATATTTTTTTTATTTATTATCTTTTGCTACATTGTTTCTTTAGATATTTATCATGAACTTGAATGTAATATTTTATGACATACTTAACCTGTAATATTATATTTTTAATATTCGCTTTTATTCATTTGTATATGCGAGCACTAGTTATGTTTTAAGCAGTATTGAAATCAAGCGATCTTTTCAGTCGTATCTTCAGATTGTTGCTAGCATAATTATGTACCTACTTATAACATAAATGTACTTACCCCAGTAGACTCCTTAGGCTTGGGCACGCCAAGATGTTCATACGCGAAAAGGGAATGCTCCATCAGTCTGTCGTAGCTGATGTTCACGGGCACTATCGTGATGTCGGAGACCTCGTGAGCGAATAGCGGGACCAGGGTCATTGATAACATACCTGTTGACAATTTACTGTGTTTCAATTTGTAAGATTAGACTGGCGGCATATGAGTTACTGCTCTCAAAACGGTGAAGGAAAACATTGTGAGGAAACCGGCATGTCCTAGAACGAAAGAATTTGAAGACATGTGACATCTACCAACCGCAAGGAGAGGAGCCCTGTGTCCCAGCAGTGGGAACATTATTGGTTGATTATGCTATATGAGTTACACCCCCGCACAACACTTCGGGGATTACAGGAGTGATGTTATGTAGTAAAAGACATATTTTGCCAATCGAGCAAACGAAAAATTTTGCTATGATGTAGCACTTGGTACGTTGAATAGCTCGTATCAGGAGTTCGTGGCTAAGTAATAACAGCCGCACGGGTCGACCGATCAAGTTAAGCTATTACTTTACGTTGATTAGTATGTAGTTGAATAAGTTATAAAATATTTATTGGTAGAACATAAATTGGTTTTAAGCAATGCGTACCTAAATGTATGTGTGGCGCGAATTTATGTGACAATTATGATTTTGTTTTGATTTCTTCAATTTTTACTGGTTTTGAAAACTTAAGGAAAGTAAATGACGAGGCACTGTCGGTAACCACACAATTGAACTATTTTCCCGAAAGTTTCTTAATGTTTAATTAAATTTATCAAATGTCCATGTACAAAACTTCACTACCCATTCGACCCAAATGTATGAGAACGCTGATAATTTTATCGCGATTTCGATGTTGGCCCCATGGAGAAAGTTGTTTAGTTTGATGGCCTGTGACCCTTAAATATGACCACACCATTCTGATACACGCTTTATAAGTATACCTACCTAATTACGTTACACCAATTCGGTCTTCAGATACCAGAAGGCCAATTCCCATAATTAAAAACGTTCAAAATCTAGTCGCAATCTCATCTTGGCGACCATCAATATCAAAATTTTGCCAAAAATCTAGGGAAATTGGAGGATTGAAACTGAGATCAGAAAGTAAACGTTCTTAAAATTACGAGAATTGCCCCTCAGACTGTGAACGTTCTTAAAATTATGAGAATTGCCCCTCAGATCGACAGTGCAAATACATCCCACATTTGCCTACATAATTCCATTTGTTTTAAGATGGTAAACACTTCATTATGTTGCTTGGATAAACAGCAGTTATATTACATTAACTATTTTACCAGAACAAATAATATATTGTGTACCAAGATACGATGTCAAAAGCTTTGGATGCTGCATGCAGTGTATGCTTTGCTATGAAAACTAGGATTACGTTGGTTATATTATTTTCCTTACGCAAAGGTCGCACGTTCATCTTTCTGCCATATACAGGGTTATTTTTTAAAGACCAGCCAAATTTAAGGATGTGGTACAGACCATCAAACTGAACAACTTTCTCCATGGGACCAACATCGTAATCGCGAATAAAAATTCAGCCGTCCCATACATTTAGGTCGAGTAGGTATTGAAGTTTTCTATGGGACAGTTGATAAAATTTTCGCGATTACGCTATTTGTCCCATGGAGAAAGTTGTTCAGTTTGATGGTCTGTACCACATCCTTAAATTTGGCTGGTCTTTAAAAAATCAACCTGTATAGTAGACCTCGTTATTGGGACCACTTAGATAATAGCTAATACGGGCTGAGCAGTGGTGGCCCAGTTATAACGGTCGCGACTTACCGAGTCGTAGGTCGTAGGTTCGAACCCAGGCAGGTGCTTTACTTTGTGTAAATTATTTCATCACCACTGCTCTCAAAACTCGCTACCATTTTAAACTTTAACAGAACGTTAAGCTAATAATTAGAGAGGTCCCCCGACGGGTCAACATATAAGCAAAAAAATTTCATACGTACTTACGTAGGGTCATAATTTCAAAGTTATTTTTTTTTTTTTATAGGATTTCACGTTTATACCTTTTTTGTTCTATTTGTGGCTATTTTTTCAATAGTTTTTTAAAATGATTTTAGGCTTTTTACATTTATTTTTATTATTATTTTGTGTCGGGGGTTTTTTAAATTTTTAATTTAATTTTTTCTTACTAACTAATTGTTTTAAAAATCTAATTTGTTGTGCTTCTAATTTTTCTATGTGACAGTTAGATGTTTTAACCTTAGTGAACTGACAAAATGCGGGTGAACTATACACCTTACACCTCTGCCTAACCCTTGGGGGAAAACCGGTGTGATCTTATAATATATTAGTATTTTAATTATCACTTTTAGATACTTAAGTTACTTAACAATAAATTAGATTATTAATATTATTTTTTTGTACAACTTCTTTATGCATGCGGAGTTTGCCTGTAAGCGATTGTTGCACTGTTGCACACTTCCGCATGTTACATTTAGCATAGAATCGGTGTAAACAATTGTTGGTGAACCAATAAAATAAATAAATAAATCTTACTAGCTTACTTCTTTGCATTGTTGTATAATAATATTTATGGTTAGAGTTTATAAAGTAGAGAAAATTGAATGTGTAAGCGAAAAGTTCCAGTATCTTATATTAGGACCGACTTATTTGCACTGGCTCTCGAGTTTAAATTCCGTATCAGTTTCAAAGCCCAATAAATGTTCTGAACCAACGGTACCTATAGAAGAATTCCTATACTTGCGCAACATTTAGGTACTCAAAATTAACTCTTATACAAAAGAGTTGATAGGGCTTATTTCAGATTAACTTACCATATTTCGGAGGCATACTCTTATTGCTTCTACTCCTTGTGCCCTCGAGGAAGAACTCAATAGGAGCGCAGTGCTTTCCAACCACGGTCCGTACGTACTGCTTCAGAGTGGCTGCGTACAACGGGTCCCCGGCCAACGTGCGACGGATGTAGAAGGCGCAAGTCTCTCTCATGCGACGTCCTATGACCGCCATTGAGTAGAAATCTAGAAAAAGCATATTTTAGCTTAAGGTGGATGCTCCAAGGTAGCCCGCGAAATTCAAATTTTCTTACGTTTTTTGTAGTTTGCTGGTCAGTACTAAGTTGTACGTTGATTAAAATATGATTCGCGGCCGTAGCAAATATATATTTACAGAATTATACACCGGTACACAAACATTTGACTAATACCAAGCGTATGGAGAGTTTTAAAAATTGCATTTGGCTCCATACCAACTTTGTGTAATGCAATCACAGCGATTCGGTTCTCTTTATCACCCCACTCGATTTTAATATCGAAAAATATTGTACAATGTATTGGCGCCAAAATTAGAAAACTCAATGAACAATCGTATAAAAATGACAGATTCCAAATTCAAATGTAATATCTTTCTTATTTTTAATTGTAACAGTATTTATGGCCAGACTGTGTAAAAACAAAATAAAAGTAAAAAATTAAAAAGTAATTATAAAAACAAAACCATTTACTTAGTTTTTACATGTTTACTTATATATATAATGTTATTTTAATGACAGTTCCCACGCTCATAAACAATAAGTTGTTTAACTTTATATAACATAATTATTTTGTTAGGACCTTGATCTTTGTTGTTTTTTTATATTTTTTTATATTGTATATTAGGGCACAAATTTCCATAGTATAAGTGTTTTGTATTGTTTACTAGAGTATAAGTAGTATATAAGTTAGGTTTTATACCAAAGTGTACATTAGGTTCACATTGTAAATATTCGTATGCCGCTAGTAGCGGCGGATGTGTCGAACTTATCCATATGTACCAACCATCTTTGTACCGACCATATCCGACGAATAAATGTCTTTGTCTGCAATATATATTAAAACTTAAATAAAAAAATATGACATAACTATTATATTTTGTCATATTTTTTTATTTCAGTTTTAATTTATATTGCAGATCAAGGCCTCAATAAAATAATTATGTGAAATACTATTTACTATTTGTTTCCATAAAATACACGCAAGGAACACGACATTAGTAGTTTTCTATGCATAGCTCTGTGCAGCGTATGTTCCACCAAAAACTCCTGACTGCGTTTACATTTCTTATTTTGAAATGCTGGATACCTATCTGGAAAATACCAACGTGGAGCGTTTTTATATTGTCGGTGATTATAATTTACCCTGCATAGGATGGAATGCGGATAGCACCAACCGCTCTAACTTTGGCCAAGTTTGTGGAAGTAACATTTCCCTCATTAGTACAATTTTAAGCAATTTTCTGTCTACATATAACGCTACCCAGTATAATACACTTAAAAACACGCGTGATAACATACTTGATCTCATCATCAGTAATAGTGTTTGTACGGTTTGCGAAACTAATGACTTTTTATTACCCCCTGACCAATATCATCCACCATTTTATATTTTAACCCCTTACCAGACTAGGAACAACAATATGACGCGCAATCTAGTTAAAAGATACAACTATTACAAAGGTAACTATGACAATATTAATCAAGAGTTATCTAAAATAGACTGGAACGCTACTTTACATGGCTGTTCCGTGGATGAGTCATTAAACGTTTTCTACAATTTAGTTTTTCGTATAATAAAAACACACGTGCCTCTAACAACCATAAAAACGTCCAAGTTTCCAATCTGGTTCTCACCGGCACTCATACATATATATAATAATAAATCTAAAGCTTGGACTAAATGGAAAAAATATAAGAATCTGTCAGATTATGAGCAATTCTCGATCTTTAGGGCCCGATTCCAAGTAGACTGCAAAATATGCTATACAAGGTACATGACCAGTGTTGAGGATAGTATAAAGGTCAATGTCAACTATTTCTGGAAATTTATCTCTAATCGTCAATCATCTAAAGGCATTCCCTGTAGGGTGCACTATAAAAATATTTTTTCCACTAATCCTACTGAAATCTGCAGTCTTTTCTCTGATTTTTTTAAATCCGTTTATGGACCTGGCACTATATCCAATGATTTGTGCACTAACTTACCTTATTCTGAAAATTGTGTGGTTATGGATAATATTCAATTGACAGTTGAGCAGGTATCAAAGAACCTCGACACCCTAGATATTTCTAAAGGCCCAGGCCCTGATAAACTTCTTGTAACATTTCTTAAAAATACTGCTAAAAACATATGTCTTCCTCTACAAATTATTTTCAATAGATCTTTGTCAGAAGGGATCTTCCCAGAAGCCTGGAAGCAAGCCAACATTACTCCAGTTCATAAGTCTGGCTCAAAAGATGACGTTGAAAACTACCGTCCAATTTCAATACTATCGGCCCTGTCAAAACTGTTTGAACGACTTGTACATAATGAACTTTATCCTCTACTTCATACTGCTATTGTCCCACAACAACACGGTTTTGTTAAAAAAAGATCCACTACAACTAACCTAGTTACATACTCGGACTATATTTTTAACCAAATGGATGTGGGTACTCAAGTAGACTCAATCTATACTGATTTCCAGAAGGCATTTGACAAGGTCGACCACGAGCTGCTACTCAGTAAAATCGCGTTTAACGGCATTCGCGGGAACCTGCTGCGATGGTTTTCATCATTATGTTTCTAAAAGAACGCAGCGTGTAGTGATCAATGGCTACCATTCAGCTAGCATTGTCGTAACATCAGGTGTTCCTCAGGGATCAATTTTGGGACCCCTTTTATTTATATTATTTATTAACGACGTAGGCAACTGCTTTAAAAATTCAAAATTTCTGCTATATGCAGATGATTTAAAAATATTTAGACCGATTAAGAACATCAATGATTGTCTTGTTCTACAATCTGACTTAGATAGATTTACTGAATATTGCATGTGCAACAAACTTAAACTTAGCGTCTCTAAATGTTGTTGTATAAGTATAACAAAGAACAAAAATATTAATCAATATAATTACTGCTTAAACGGTACACCTCTAAATAGAGTTAGCATGGTACGTGATCTTGGCGTAGTCATTGATGCTAAGCTTCATCTTGACATACATATAGACGCAATTGTCAACAAAGCCTGGCGTATGTATGGTTTTGTTATGCGAACAGCTACTAATTTTGTACGCCCACAGACCTACTTACATCTATACAAAGCTCTAATTCGATCACAGTTAGAATATGCAGTTGCGGTGTGGAATCCCCTCTATACTAAATATTCTGATAGCATAGAGAAGGTACAAAAGAAATTCTTGAGATGCATGAATTACAAGTGTTTTCGTTCTCCTGCATCGTACGTTGATTTATTAAGGAAATACAATCTTATAAGCCTCACTAGCCGGCCGGCGTACATGCCTTGAGGTCACTTTTCTTTACGATCTCTGTAAAAATGTCTATGACTGTCCGGATATTTGTAACAAGATATGTTATTTCGTCCCAAGAGCTGCACATATACGCGCAGTACGTAAGCAACCACTGTTTGCAGTAAGAGCATGTCGAACAAATTCGGGAGTACGAGCACCATTACGACGGCTTGCCGACAATTATAATAAATATTTTCAAGACATTGATTTGTTCTGTGAATCCCGCGGAAAATTTCGAAACTCCGTCCTCAAGGCGATCATGAAATCAGACACTGTACTCTTATCCTCTTCAGTATAATAAGCTTATAGTTGAACTGCTGTATCCTTAGTTAGACGTTTCTATGTTTGTAAAAATGTAAACGCTTCGACGATCATCACAAAGCTTTCATTATTGTATCGTTTTCTTTCCTAGCGCGTAATTATTATTACTTATATATGCTGTGGACAACGCTGTTGATTGCATAATTGTTAAGTAGCTCTTAAGTTTGTTTATTTGTATTCTAGATTATGTAATTGTTTGTTGTTCCAAATAAAATAAAATAAAAATAAAAATAGCTTCCTGATTACCAAAATAGTATCTATACTTACATAAATATAATGTTCAGACAGGAACATAAAAAAATACATAAAATGTGGGAGCAAGACGACACAACAATCACTATCACCATCCTGCTCGCTTGTTCTAAGACCGCGACTATCACGAGTCTTGGCGTTAGATTTAACAATCAATAAAAGCACACACATACCCATGCCAGCAGCCACAGCTGGGAAGTCAATGTCAAAATGATAGCACAGATATGTCATAAGGCAGAAATCTGCATAGCTTCTGTGTGTGGGCAGGAACAGTACTGGATTCTTGCCCATTATTGACTTGAGCTACAATAATAATTAAACACATTAGGGTAGGGCAAAACGAAAAACAATAATGCTTGTTGGCTTACGATCACAGTCACATCCAAAATCCATACTAATATTATAAATTCGAAAGTAACTCTCGTTTGTATGTTGTATCCACGCGGGTGGAGCCGCGGGCAAAAGCTAGTTCAACAATATTTTTTTATTTATATCTTGTCATGTTAGTGCATTCCTGGCCTCAAAATAGGTTTAAAATGGATAGTTATTTTACTGATGTATACTATTGATATTTCTTACATTTCTTAAAAACAGAAAACATAAATAATGTTAAATAAGCAAATAGTTATAATAATACAGCTATGTATATTTGCCCGCGGCTTCACCCGCGTGAAGGCTGATATTTATTCCACGGGGACATACTACTGTGTGTTAATCCAGTTTATAAACTATCTGTGTGCAAATTTTTTTTCGTTTAGCCGTTTTTGTGTAATTGAGTAACAAACATCCAAACTTTCACCCTTCTCTGCAGTTTCAACTGCATGAGTGTCGATACCCTGGAAATATCGGGATAAAAAGGATCCTATATGTTATTCTGATGTATAAGCTATATTACTGTATAGTTTCATCAAAATCCGTTCAATAGTTATTGTGTGAAAGAGTAACAAGCATCCATCCATCCATCCATCCATATAAACTTTCGGGTTTATAATATAAGTAGGAAGTAGGATGTTACGATTAGTAGGATTTAACTCTTACTTCAAATGCGGCTGCTTCATTGACAAACATCTTGATTTTCATCATGAAGGATATCTTCAGGAAGACGACTCCCATCCACCTGATGACGTGAAGCTTCTTGTCGAGGCCCATTTCCTCCAAATAATTTTGCACTTCCTGGTGCAACTTCTCTTTGCTCACACTACTTCTTGAGCATTCCTGAGGGAGTATAAAAGAGTAAGTGGCTGTTAATCCTCATTTTGTTACTGTTACTTTGAGATGTATTAAATAATAATTAATATTGATACAAAAATAAAAATTGGTAAAATACAGTATAATTCTTAAAATTAATTTAGGTAGGTACGTTGAATACGGGCTGGTGTCCGCAACTCCACGTCAATGCGCGTATTTAGCATATGGTCTTATTAATTTAGGTATTACATGCCTGTACTACACGGAACAGAATAAACAGCTGTTTTTTCTGTTCTGTGCTGTACTATGATAAACCTATCACTGGCGGCATGAGTTCTTACAATTACTATTAGGTAAACTGATTTTTTAAGAATATTTAATATAATTTATTATGTTATTGACATAGACTTATTCTGTATTAACTAAATCAAAAGGAACAACATTTTGTTCTGATGGCTACAATTCAGCAGACTCTCATGATGTTCCGCTACTCTAATCGCCACATAATGTAGTAATGTAATGTTTCTTAGAGGAACTCATTAAGCAGTTTCCGATTATTATTTTTGCAGTGCTAAGGCCCTAAGGGGTGGTCTTTTGCAACTTTTGATGTTCAAAAAGCGCTGTATTTTTGTGCTTTCTTATTTCAATTTTCTCCTAATTAGACTAAATCAGATTTGTATATTATAGAAGTAACAGTGATACTTTAATTTAGACTTAACCCATTAGCAGTTAAGTTTACTCTATGTACATGGATTGCTTAACTTCTGGGACTAGAATTAAGGGTAAGAGTAAGGAATTGACACAGAAATGATCGACTCTAGACTTGTAATGAGCTTATTATTACAGGTTGGTGAACAAAACATTAGGAGATTTTGTAATTCAGATCAGTAAATGCTTATTTTAGTTATTTTGTACCTATAATGATATTTGTGTAAGTCAGTTTAATTAGGTAAGTCAAACCTTTCATTTTTTTAATTTTAATTAATATTTTTATTTTAGTTTTGTTTTAATAGTGAATATTGTGTATGTACAACTATTGTAATCTCGGTATTACAAACACCCTTACCTGTTAAATTTTATGATTTATTGTACAAAGTTTATGTTGTGACCTTACCTGTTTTAAATTATTTATTTAAAATAGGTAAGGTCACAAAATTAGTAGTTTAACATATAGCAATGGGAATTCATTCTAAACACTAACCGCTTCGATAATTGCGTCCAAATAAACTGAATTTGCGACAAGTTCTTTTAATTCTTGAGGTGAACAATATTTGTCCAGCGTCAGAGTTCGTTGGGGATACCAGTTCCGAGTCATAAAACTGAAGATCCCTGACTGCGTCCTCCTCGGCTCCAAAATATCAACAAATTCCACTTGCTCACTCATTTTCGCAATTTTTTCAACAAATATCACAAACTTCAACACATTTCTGTAATTCCTTCAGAGGTTATGCAGTGAAAAACAGCATAAAAGGACCTGTATCATACAACTTCAGTGGAATGTAAACTGTTAATCAATTTGGCACGTAAATAGTGTTATAATGAAATTAATTATTTTACGAAGGCCAGACAACCTCTCTCCTCCACAATGACATAGATTACTGACAGCAACAGACACTGACAGATCATAATTTCGCGAACTTGACAGCACATGCTGACAGCGACGTTTAATTTCTCTTTAGTCTCGTCATATTTTTTTCAAGTTCAAGAATTTACCAAACCTCCATTATTTTACAACAATTAATAAAAAAATATTCAAGATAGGTGCTTGGATAGTCTTATTGTGTTTGAGTACTTAGTTCGTCTGACAAGCAGGGCTAGCGGTTAGAGCTCCTGCATGAATCCTTAGAATAAGATCTAGAAAGACTGGTTCAAACAAAGGGTAAGGGGCCCGGGGCGGTAAAACAAAATGAGCCCCCCCCGGTGGTCTTCTCAGTTTATGTGGATGTTTGTATTTCTAGTGCGTAATAAAATAATTATACTCTACCTACATCATGGGCCTCGCAAGCAGCAGGATTAATTATTTCAGGGCGGTGCATATTCATCTCCTCATTATGCTGTTCAAGAAAAGCAAGCAAGGATGCGAGAGCGAGCGACAAGAGCTCGAAAATCGAAATATTTTACACCTTAACTCTGAAAACTAGGTCAGGTTTCTTTTGAACATTCGTGTATTCGTACGTAAATAGGAGTTGCTTTGTCGACTTATTTATGCAAAAAGTGTTAGGAATAAGATAACGGCCGAAGGGAGCTCGAAAACTTTTAGCACCCGACAGTTATGATTTGCATAGGTACGTACGGGGCCTGCAACTTGAGCTACAGCTGAACTGAACATAATTTTATTTTTTTGGGATTTATTAAAAAGTAGTTCTTAAGATTGGGGCCCCCACTGGACCGGGGGGCCCGGGGCAGACTGTCCCTGCCCTAGTCCGCCAGTGGTTCTTAGTCGACGTACTTACGCACGGACGTAAAAATATTCCGGCGGAATTTTCAATGAACTGCTTAGCGCTGAGAGTTGAAAATTCAACAGTGGTTTTTTGACGCGCTGGGATGCGCTCTGTTGGATTTTCAATGCTCGACTCAACACCGAGAGTTGAAAAGCCAGTGCGCGATAAAATCCCGCAGAGATATTTACTCCGTAAATACTCCGTCCGATAATACGTCCGTGCGTCTGTTTACTCTTATGATTGACAAAAGATAAACGAACCAAGGAATGTGTACTATAGGAAATTTAGGTATAAAATTAAACCAAAAGACTGATTATGTAGAAATTTATTCAAAGTTTTATACATTTAGCACCAAGATATTTCAATTATTGAATCTCCAAAATATAACTTTAAATGATTGTACTATAATAGATCGATTTCTTTCAAAACAAAATATTCCAAACGAAATATGGCACACAAATGAACAGAATTTGTAAAAAACCTTCAAAAAATAATTTTGAAACACTCACAAACAACACTACTAAGAAAACACACATATAAAACCTTTAGCAGGAGAATATCTGGATAAATCTTGGCTTTTATATATGTAGGTATACCCGAATACCTGTAATGTATATCCCTGTAGTCACCGAAAGTCGATACTACTCCTATTTAAACATATATTTGTAAACCGTCTTGTGGCAGTAACTGTGGTTGTAACCATGTTAAACTCCACAAAACTCTTAAATCTAGTGCGTACATTGATTCATCATAATCGACATTTAATAATCAGCAAATTATGTCAGCAAATAAAAAAAAGATGAGAATATTGTCGTCTCATTTTGTAATCTACAATAAAACTTACGAACTAATACAAAAATAAAAGAGAACTCATATTTTAAACGTAATGACATGCCGTCTAATACTTAGAGTGAATCTTTGGTTAAGATCCATTTATCTTATAGCTACAACTACAATATAAGGGCTCTGCCACAACAATGTGGCGCTTGCCTCCTTCACAACTTACGATCTAAATATTATAAAGTGATATTAAAATAATTTTCAATAGTTTAAATAAACCGGAGTCGGTAAAAGACCCGTGTCCTCCAACGTGATGGGTATACAGAATTACGAAACACAATTCGTTTCCATAAAAATATAGGAATGTACTTATTCATAAGCTTGTAAATGTAAATAAAGAAATTCCAGAAATAATAACTAAGAAAAATGTCTACAAAAATATCATTTATAATTGCATTATATAAGAGTTATTTTTTGGGCGAAATGATCTTGAGATCTTCGTCTATCGTGTAAATGAGCTCTTATTTCTGGTACTTCTCAAGCATACTTTGTCTTTTAGCAAAGTTATTAATTTTTAACGTTTTAATTTTAATTTCAATCTTTTTTGTTGATTTTAAATCTTAATTAACTATGGTGATCGTGACCTATACGGTCGGCAGAACCTACCTTACGAATAAACTCCTGTTTAATAGCTCTATGGTCAAAGACTAAAACGCGTTTTACAAAAATATCACATTTATCAGACGTCACATGGAAATATATATTGACTAGCACGTCCGCTGCTACAGTTGAACACAGAAATGCAACTTTTACGGACGAGGGTATTTATTGCAATTTATACATTATTGCAAGTATATAAGAGTCACGCGCTCGCGAATTGGCTATTCCTACCAGCAATCAACAAGTTGGCCCGGCTTTGTTGTGGGCCTGTTTTCTTTGACATCAAGCTGAATATAAGGCTCCAGTGGCATACACCATATCGTTTTAATTGCCTTTACTAGTGTTTTGACACAAAATATTAGAAATAAAGCCAAGACGGCATCAGCACATTAAAAAAGGGTAGTGCGACTTGGCTCACCGTGGCTTACACAATAGTTGTGCGTATAAACGCCCACATCATACACGCTACATTTAATTAATAATTATTCTCTAAAGCTATGAGGAAATTCGTCAAAGAAAATGCCTTTGAAGCAATTCTTGCCTAACAGAGTTGTAAAAGCATGGAATAGGCTCCCGGAAAATGTTGTGGCGGCGCTCGCACAGAATTGCTTCAAGAACCGCATCAATTAGCTGATAGTTTGTCTTTTTTTGTACCAGCCTACGCTGACCCACTCCTGGGCAAAGGCCTCGCTCCATTCCTTCCATATTTCGCGAATCCGCGCGTCCTCCTTCTAGTTTATGTATCCAGTGTATCTTACCAAATAACAATAATATTGCAAATCTTCATAATGTTTGCGTCTTATATCGTAGCAGCGGACGTGCTATAAGGATTAAAAGACAACACAGACGTTTGGACACTTAAACCTACAAAGTGGAATATAACCACAGTCTCAATCACATCGACACTCCTAATCTAAGAGTATAAGAAAAACCTTAAAAGCAAATCAAAAAAATGCCCAATGATGCTCCCCTTTTCCCTATAGGCTTATCTTGGTGGATGTCATAATCACCATGCTTGATAGGCGGGTTGACGATTGCAGTTGGCATAACATTCAATACAAGTTAATGCTGCATGGTTTCGCAGTAGTAATTTAATACGGTAGAATCACGATTATCGGGACCTGACTTATTACTGTCGTAGGGCATATGGATAGTTGAAAATCTGGGCAGAGATAATTTATTTTTATTTCTTTAAGCTTTGTCTCATCGTTTACGATAAGGTAAAGTTGAAAATGTATGATAAATTATCGTCAACCGAGTGCTAACTGAAACAAGCGTCGTTTGGTGTAAAGCATTTCTTAATCAGACTAATCGAGGATTCAGATCCGCAAATCTGGGTGACTGAAGTCCTGATAATTGAGTTTCTGCCTTAGGGCCATAGCACATAGTCACGATTATATTAGCGATCAGCGTTTTCAGAAGCTCGATATAGCTAATGAGAAAAAGCGACCAGTAAGCCGAACGGCGCGGGTCACCAAAACGTGATGTACTCGCTCGTCGATCGCTGATGCCAATCCCTGCAGTGCACCACAGATTACTAAACGCCTTTAACGTTAAACGTTTTTGAAACATCGTTTTGTTTCAACCGTTTTAAGATGACATAGAATGATGTTTCAAACAAGTGATGCAAGCAGGCCTAAGAGTATCGTTTCCGCTACGGCCCTTAGTTGTAATTTGGATGTTACTGCTTGGCCACAGGAACGGAGGGCGCGACCGCAGCTGACGAACCCGACTTCTTCTTCTGATTATTCGTTTTTTTATCAGTAATTTGGATACCTTGAAAGAAAAAAATATGTTTATTTGGCATATTGCATAAGTACACAAATGACAGGACACAAAAAAAAGGAAACTATTTTTTTTTTTTTTAAGTTTCCTCACACTAGGAATTTCTCGTGTATCGTGGGTGCGTTTACAAACATTTAGACTCACATACACAGCCAGATCCGGAACAACTACCTGTAGGCCATACAAATATTTGTTCCGTGCGGGAATCGAACCCGCGACACGCAGCGCAGCAGTCAATCTCTTAACCACTGCGCCAACCGTGCGTCAAATAAATGTGTGTTGGCCGCGTCAAATAGGCCCAGCCGATGGATTCTGTAAAAATCTCACCGCGAAAAGTTAGGTGAAGTGAGCTGTCAATAGTGTCTATCCCTAGCATTAGTTCGAATGACAGCTCACTCCACGCTCACTTCACCTAAGTTTTCACGGTGAGATGGTTACAGAATCGCACCGCTGTTCAGCTAAATGCCAGACAATTGGACCTACTTATGCAAACAGGAATCAATCCACACACATGCCAAAATCGAGATAAGTATACAGAAGGCTTTCAAAAATGCACCTTCTATCGACCCTGTAAAGATGAAAATGATCTGACAATTTTGACTAAAACGGCTTTTTGCCATTGATAATAATAATTTATCTTTACTTCAGACATGCTTCCATAAATTTTTATAAAGTAGCGTTGTTAGTAGTACACAAAAAAAAACAATACAAAATGGTCATTCTGTGGGTTGATTCAGTTTTGTATAAGTAGGTCCAATTATTGTCTGAGGCTAGTTTTCAATTGGACCTTACGTTTAGTGTAACGGATGTTAATCAGTTTTGTTATATAAAAATATATATTAACATATGTGCAGGCGGCTAGGGACATCGACGCAACCTATGTACTCAGTACCTACATGATTCTTGACCTCCCTGCGTTGAAATTTTTCGTCGTTTATCAATAATAAAATTAGCTGTTCCATACATTTTGACCGCGTAGCCATTGCACCGTTCTATGAAACAACCATTTTTTTTTTGATAACCGACAAAAAATGTCTACGCTAAGGGGTCTATTTTTTTTTTTTTTAGACATGTCATCTCCCAGTTCAACCTATGAGGTTGTCGTCTGCTTGACCGGGCTTGCCTGTGGATGCCTCAATAAATTAAGGCCTTCTGCCAGGGCTTATAAAACTTAAAAACTAAGCGACTACACGCTAAGGGCACCCCCCGTGGGGTGCGGGCCTCGGCTTAGGGCGTCGCTGGGAGAGGGCAGCAAGGGACAGGCTGGATCGGAATTAGCTAAGGGGTCTAGGATCATGTGCTGAAATTATGGTTACAGTTTGCGTGCCAACGCCCTGGCACTCTGTCTATTTTTAAAAGAAAAGATGGTTTTTAACGGGCTATTCTATTTTCAATGAATACCTACTTCGATAAAATTATATTATTACCTTGCAGCATGGGCGTCAGATTGTTGATTATTTCCTTGCCGTAGGCGTCGTTGTCGTTCTCCATGCTCGTAGCGTCTTGGCCGAGGTAGGTACCTAGTTCGCGGCAGCGTTGCATGTACATACGCCACTTGATGTCTTTTGCGAGGCACAATGGGTTGCCTATGATGATACATTTGGCTTTGGCGCGAGTGATAGCTACATTGAAGCGCTGAAAAGAACAAGATTATTATTATCATCATAGTAAAAGTATTATACAAGGTGCATTTTGAATGATAGGGTAGCGATTCAGTAACCAGCATCCATCAAGGTTGTTTTTTTTTTCATTACCCGTCATTCTAAACAACTTTTGCTACGAAACTCTTATCAGACTAATGAAAAAAAAAACCATTTCACCGTGAAAACTTAGGTGAAGTGAGCGTAGAGTGAGCTGTCATTCCAACTAATGCTAGGGATTGACACTATTGATAGCTCACTCTAAGCTCAGATCACCTAACTTTTCACGGACAGCTCACTCTAAGCTCACTTCACCTAAATTTTCACGGTGAGATTTTCACAGAATCGATCGGCAGGACCGGAGCGGTACCTACCAGTACTTTGTAGTATTGTATTACAGAGCAACAGTATTTTTTATTATATTACAGAGAGCGGTCGAGTTGCTGCCTGGTTCACGACCGTAACCTCTGAGTTTGTTTCGGCCTTTCTTCTCAGAGATAGTCTTAGGAAACGCCGTGCTCATCAAAGCACTAAAAATATAATTTCGATCCAGCCTGTCCCTTTGCTGCCCTCTCCCAGCGACGCCCTAAGCCGAGGTTCGTACCCCACAGGGGGTGCCCTTAGCGTGCAGTCGCCTAGTTTTAATTAGTTTTAGCCCTGGCTGGAGGCTTTAAGATTTCTTAAGGCAACCACAGGATAGTCCGGTTAAGTAGTCACGACCTCTCAAGGTCAACTACGAGATGCCATATATAAAATTAAAAATTAATTAAAGTTGCTGCCTGGAGGGATTTGGATGAGTCCTTTGCTCAGCAGTGGGAGAGTGTTGGCTAACTAAAAAAAAGATATGTGAATTACCTTATCATCAACAAGGAATCCGAGCTGGAACTTGGCGTCATGGTCCAGCAGGTTGCAGTTGGCGCGGACAGTCGATATTATGATGACACGCTTCTCTTTGCCCTGGTACGCTTCTACTGTGCCCACTTCTACCTCGTCGTAGCCAGCTTCTTTTAGAGATTTCTTAATTTGGTACACCTGAAATAAAACAGAGAATTTATTATTATGAAAGAATAGGGTTAACATTCGGCTGGCGGGTGATAGAAGCCTTAAAACATCAGTTAAATGTTGTAAGTGCCGTGTGAATTTCGGCAGTAAGACGATCGGTAAGGATTTACCATACAGACGCACGTGCAAACCCAAATTTCTACTTTACATAATGTAGTTATAAGAAAATTGAGTGCATCGTTGATCTATTTGTTAAAGATCAACAATTTGCCTCAGGTAGTAGGTCGAGTAGTGCTATTAGGTTCATCATTAGGAAATTCTCAATCGTAGTCCTGGGCCCCAAGTCTGCTAATTTACAAATGCTTCAATTGAATCTCAATTGCATCTCGATTGAATAGTTTGGCACATTTGGTATTCTACTACTTATTTAAGACCAACGGTGTTCCATTGACTTATCATCGAACTGCCACTCAATCGCCATTGAACAATTTGCTATTCTGCTCTTCAATCGTGTCACAGTTGTGTCTCGATCTTACAATTATTGGTAGTCCGCTCGTTATTTGACGTTTGTTTGACATTTATGTGAATCGTCTCTCAATGACAATCTAACCATTGAAGTACAATTCAACAACGATAGATCGTTACTCGTAGCGTTTAAATTGTTGTATAATTTTAGTAATTTAAAATAAGAATGCCATCACCAAGTTAACGTTGGCGTATTCGGGCTTTAGCCAATTCTAATGATCGCCGTCGACGACAGCGATCATTAGAATTGGCTCGGCAATGTCGCAAATCCCGAGCAACAATGAGGCTCAGTGTAGATCCGTTTCGTGATTTACCTCAGTCAGAATTTATCAAAACGTTCCGACTCGGAAAAGAACAAGCGAAGGCGCTTGGTGAAAAGTTAACTCCACTTCTTCAACAACAAGGGCGTAAGGATGCAATATCACCTAATTTGAAGGTTAGTAAAGTGGTGCTTTGAAATAAATTTTCTAAGTATTGAATAGGTAACTATTCTATTTTAAGTAAATACAATTTTTGTAATATCAAATTTGTATTTTAGATACTAATTGCACTAGCATTCTATGCGACTGGTTCATAACAGACACTGGTTAGCCAAGTGCACTACATAATGTGTCCCTTTGCTGTTCTTTGGACGCAGTTTGCAGACACATGGTTTAGGATAGCTGCGCACTCTTGCCAGGCCACAGCCTTTTTGTTAGACTCCGTCCCTCTTTAGTGCGCGTTAAGCGCCCAAGCGCAAGCACCGGCTGCGCTTCCAGGAAGTCTAATAGGCCTTCAATTTGTAGAACAATCATATTACCGGTCAGTAAGCCTAAAAGAGTTACACAATAAGTATATAACTATACAGGGTATATTTTCAAAAACCAGCCAAATTTAAGAGTGTGGTACAGACCATCAAACGGAACAACTTTCTCCATGGGACCAATATCGCGATCGCGAAAAATTTATCAACTGTCCCATAGAAAACTTCAATGTCTACTTGACGTAAACGTATGGGACGGCTGAATTTTTACTCGCGATTACGATGTTGGTCCCATGGAGTAAATTGTTCAGTCTGATAGTCTGTACCGCAACCTTAAATTTGGCTGGTCTTTGAAAACTAACCCTATATATTGCCTCGTAATAATTGCAGTCAACGAATTTGGATAAACTTTTACAAAGGTTTTAAGTATTTAATTTGTCATTTTGCAAATACTTACTCGTTTTTAACTTTTAAAAACTTTTTAGAAGTACTGTTTAAGAAAATTGAAAACACAATCAACAGTCACTTGACATTTTGACAAGTTGGTTGAATTGAAAGTGACATTTCCGTGACAGCATAAAATTTTTGACTTTGGCAATACAGTCCCCGTATTATAAGTAGTGTTTTTTTACAACATTTGGTCTTATTCTATCGAGAAGGCATTTCATTATAGACAATATATTTATTATGAGTCGTAATTCAATCACAGATACTGACAATTACAACTCATTCATTCATTCAGTGTCGTGGTAGATTTTAATAGGCAACACCGCGAAATATTCAACTAACACTGCATTGCAATCCAATTACGATTCTCTATTACAATCAAAGACATTAAATGATATACTTGACAATAGACAGGACATTACGAACAAAATCGTAATCCAATACTTTTGTCCTAGTGGTCAAAAGTCGCTCAGTCTAATCTCGTACGCCTGCGTGTCAAGACGTATTTGTGTCCACCAAAAGAAAAATATTTTCTAAGGAAACATGCCGAGTTGCGCATTACGATATTGTAAATCTTGTTATGGTAAAACAACTGGACCTAACTTCGGTTTATTTACGCATGAATTATTTATATTTACTCAGTAATTAGAATTAAATAATTTTCATAAAGAGATTTAGAAAATTTGCTTATTTTGGAATAAACGCCCTCTATTGCTGAGTAGTTTTACTACTGCCTTGTTGAGATGTGATGTTGTTTATCTATTTTGTTATCGATAATATTTATTAAGGTAAATAATAATTATCACTTAAAATATAATACTGTTTGAAAATAATACCGTATGACCGAACTAAAGTATAGTAAACGGGCTATCTCTAAATCAGTTCAATCACGATTTTTTCTAACGGCGTAAGCTGCAGAGCTAAACTTTTTTGACAATCTACATATACTAATACTAAAGCTGCTGAGTTTGTTTGCTTGTTTGTTTGAACGCGCTAATATTTGGAACTACCAGTTGGATTTGGAAATTTCTTTTTGCATTTTAAAGCCCAATTCTTGAAAAAGGCTATAGGTTATTTAACATTACGCTAGGACTACTATAAGCCGAGTAAAAGAGAAAAAAATAAGAAAGAACGCGTGTAAACCGGTTAAAATCTATTTTATTGATCCTTTATTAAGTGGGAGGAGTAGTTCTGACGTAGGGGACATAGGTAGCATGGCAGCCCATGCTCTGATCTGTTGGTAGTAGTCACTATCATTATTTGATCGACCGTCATATATGTGATTTTTAAGTTGAACGCCCGTAATTTCCTCAATATAGGTGTTTTGACTTTTATATTTTGTACGTACGCAAGGTCGCCTGATCTGTTTGCTTCAAAGAGCAGAGCTTGTACTATGGGTACTGAACCATGTATGTAAAACTTTCTTTTGTAAATAAATACTTATAATACATAAGACACACCCGGACCAACACAAACACTTATATTCATCATATAAATATTTGTGTCCTGTGGGAATCGAACCCATGTCCTCGTGATTAGCAGTCTGATACTTGGATCACTGGATCATAATAACGATAATTTATTATTATTAATTTGTATGTAAATTGAATTTTATAGATAAATAACTTGTAAACATTGAAACTACTAATCAATTTTTTGCTTTCCTAATTTTTTGGCAATTGTTTAAATCTATTCAAAAGCGAAAAAATAGTCTTATAACATTTTTCAATATTATCGATACCTTTATATCTAAATGATAAAATCCCTACCACAGGTTTTATAGTTTCTATTTAGTGTCACCCCGCATTGCCAGACTTACGAATTTAGTAGTTCTACGGATTATCGGACCTCGCCTTCCGAGGCGATCTAATAAGATTTACAATTATTTGCAAACAAAAGTGTAAAAATAATTATTTTTATAAAAACGAAATGCAACAGACAATTGCAAAAAAAAGCGCTTTGTGACATAATAGGTCTACTTTACACAAAAATCGTAATAAACTGAGTGCTAGAATAATTCGGAGGCAAAGCACGTTTAAATTTATTTTATTTTAAAATGTACATAAAAAACACACACTTGAAACTAATAGACGGTGTCATGGACAATGAAAGTAGCGAATAAAATTCTAAAATAGTATTTACTGTCTTTTTTTTTTTTTTTTCAGGATGGGAAATCATCAAATGACCCCTCCCGCTCTGGGTGGAGCAGAAGGGAGTGTCAGACTCTTACTGACTAAAACCCACCCGTGTTCCTTCCTTAGCCCTTTATGTACCAGGGCAGCGGTAACCCTTTTGGACGATCCCGCTACCCCGGCAGGCTTCGGCCCTATCGGGCCCCGTCAACCTATCGGGCCCCGTCAAAGTATTTACTGTCTGAGACAAGTTTTGCTTAATTTGTTTAGTTTTCAATGTTTATTTACCGGATTCATTATAAATTAGTTTTTCGAGCTTAATCCACGGATTGAAAATCGGATCTGGCAACATTGACCACACTGGCCACCTACCGAGCGATAGCTGAATATATTTTAATAAATTTAATTCATTTTTACTATTTGATGTTCCCAATTGCCGCTCTAATTTTGCTATATTATGCTAGATGGCGTCACTGAGCCATGGGATCACAGTTTTTCTATGACATTTCTTTGCATAGCCCCTCTATTGTACCTATCTTAAATCTCTTTGATTACAATACAATTGACACCACATTTAAATTTTAGCAGAATACGCATTTTGTCACAATGATAATTGAATTATAATTGACTCTCGATTGAATCGTAATAGTGGGACATGTAATTGAAATTAGCCTTCTGGACTACAATGTTGAATTTGCAAAATGTTGAATCCCAAAATGTTGAATTCGTAAAAATTTGAATTTTCTGAACCCACAATGTTGAATTTGCAAAATGTTGAATCCCAAATTGTTGAGTCCTGTGGATGCGAGAGGCGCAGGACCGGTTGTGGTGGAGATATTTGGGGGAGGCCTATGTCCAGCTGTGGACGTCTTTTGGCAAATATTATAGAGCACACTTCTACTTCACGGGAAAATATCTGGCACTGCGGTGGAACCCACATAGACGGCCCTGTACAAAGTACGTGTTCGCTAAGTAAAGAGTTTTTGTTTTTAATTCAGTACCTACGTTAATAAATAAAAATACACCTTCTGGACTACAATAGAATATTCTCCATAAAATAACTTTTTACAAATTCAACATTTTGGAATTCAACAATTTGAAAATTCAACATTGTGGTCCCCATGGGAAATTCAACTTTTTTACAAATTCAACATTTTGGGATTCATCATTTCGCGAATTCAAAATTTTGCAAATTCAACATTGTAGTCCGAAGGGAAATTAGCAGACTTGGGGCCCAGATCCCATCTTAGCACAAATCAAGACTTTGGACGGCCAGTAGCAATAGGTTCGCCCCCTTCTTATACAAGAGTTTAACGTGATTAATGAGGGTGTGCCATACCGTACACATCTGCCAGCTCATTCAGGAAATACAGCCGTAATGATATGTAAACTTACTTGTCGTATGTATGGTGTGACGATCCCAATTTCACGCATCGGCACTTTATGCACCAACACTAGACGCTTCACGTACAGCTGCACCATTTCACCCTCCATCATATTGAAGAAGCTGCAAGGAAAGAGATAGTCGTAATTCGGTATTGATTTATTTTGCCTTGCTGCATACACAGGGTCATGATCTGCCTAACCTTTTCCCAACTATATACATAAACAAGAACAGAGCCTGGGTGAAATGGAAAACGTATAATAACATTTCGGATTATGAACAATTTTCGCTTCTACGGCATAGATTTCGAGTCTTATACAAGTCAAATTACGCTGACTACCTGAATTATGTTGAGGACAATGTTAAAAAGAACGTAAAATACCTATGGAGCTATGTCAATAATCGTAAGGGTAATGTCGGCTTTCCTTCCACTATGATTTTTAAAAACCGGACATCCAGTGATCCGGATGAGATTTGCAATATGTTCATGGACTACTTTCAAACGGTTTATCGGGTTTCAATCGGTTTATGAACACTCAAACCTAAATTTGAACGAATGGCTGCCCCCTGAAGAGAGTAGTGACAAATGCACTCATATTACTAGCATTACGTTTAGCGAACATCAGGTCTTGAAGTCATTACAAGCTTTAGATTCCACTAAAGGTCCTGGACCGGATCAACTACCCTCTTATGTCCTTAAAAAAGACTGCTAAGAGTATATACAGACCCCTGCAAATTATATCTAATATGTTTATATCAGAGGGCACCTTCCCTGAACAATTTAAAAGGGATAATAGAACTCCTGTATATAAATCAGGGTCCAAACAAGAGGTCGAAAATTATCGCCCCATATCTATTTTGTCTGCTTTGTCGAAGCTTTTTGAAAGGCTCGTTTATCAGGAAATACATAAGATAATTTACAGAATTATAATAGAAGAACAACACGGATTTGTTAAAAGTAAATCTACAACTACTAATCTATTAATATTTACCGACTTTCTCTTTAACAATATGGATCAACAAGTACTAGTAGACGCAGTGTACAGACTTTCAAAAAGCGTTAAACAAAGTAGACCACAATTTGCTTCTTACTAAAATTGCATTCAACGGCATACGAGGAGATTTGCTTCGCTGGTTTGCATCATATGTTAGTAATAGATCACAAAGGGTTATTATCAAAGGATTCCACTCGGCGACTACTGTCTGTTTTAGGGCCTCTTTTATTCATTTTGTTCATAAATGATATTGGAAATTGTTTCAGACACTCAACATTTTTGCTCTATGCTGACGACCTAAAAATCTTTAAAGCTTTATGAGAACCTGCAGATTGTTGTCAGTTACAAGAAGACTTAAATCGATTCTCTGAATACTGCGCTCAAAACAAACTTTACCTTAGTATTTCTAAATGTTTAACGAATATCATTCACAAAAAATAAAAACGTTTTAAATCATAATTATAATCTAAAAAATGTTACTCTATTGAAAGCTCCATCCGTGCGAGACCTAGGGGTACTGCTAGATAACAAACTTCACCTTGATCAACATATTGATAACATCACCAAAATGGCTTACCGTATGTATGGGTTCGTTATGAGATCAGGTACTGAATTTAAACACGCAAGCACTTATTCTCATCTCTATAAAGCACTAGTTAGATCTCAACTCGAATATGCAGTGGTAGTGTGGAACCCTCTTTATAATAAATATGTTGAGATGCTAGAAAAAGTGCAGCGCAAATTCCTCAGATCGATGCACTATAGGTGCTCCCACAATTTCCCAACCTATAAAAATCTACTTAATAAATACAATCTAATGAGCCTGAAGTCTAGACGTTTATATCTAGAAATTATGTTTCTTTTCGACGTATGCTATAACAGGTATAACTGCTCTGAGATTACTAATAAAATATGCTACTGTGTCCCAAGAACTGTTATTAGACGAGAGGTGCGTGCACATCCTCATTTTGCTGTGTCCCACTGCCGCACCAATGCTGGTCTGCGGGCGCCTCTACGTCGCTTGTGCAAAAACTATAATGATTTTTGTTCAGAAACTACAGAATTAGATTTATTCTCAGTGGCAGCAAATAGATTTCGTTCTGCTTTGTTAAAGAAACTTAAGGATTCCGATGTATAGTTATTTGAACAGTCTTGTAGTTTTACTCGCATAGATTGTTTATTAGTAAAGTTATATGAATTGTATATGCTGTGGATAACGGTGTGAGTTTCACATTTATATAATATCTGTGTTTATATTATTTGCGCAGATATGTGTTACTGTTTGTTTGTCCCAAATAAATAAAAAATAAATAAACTATGTTGGGGTCGGCTTCTAGTCTAACTGGATGCAGCTGAGTACCAGTATTTTACATGGAGCGACTGCCTATCTGTCCTCCACAACCCAGTGACTAGGTAAAACGATACCCTTTGGTAAGACTGCATACACAGGGACAGGGTAAATTCTTCAAATAGACCAAGTTGGCCAAATAAACTATGAGTTACTTTGTGGAGAGAATGCGACTGGATTTATCCATGAATCAAAACATATATTTTTTACAAGGGAATATACAAGTGCTAAATATTTTCTTACCTCCTTCTTACCACCATCGTTACGTCGAAAATCTCCTATGATAAAGGGTTATTCCGTGTGTCTACCCTAAGGTGGATACGCGAAAACGCATATCCCTAGGCCTCGTTGTATAAACGGAATTCATAAGCTTAGCATGAATTCTCGGCGTTCCTGCGTATACACGTTAGGGTGGATTTTTTGGGTAGGATACGTTTATCCTACCCAATCTTATCTCGCTTTATCATCGGCTATTCCGTTGAATACCGACGATAAAGCGAGAGTTTCTTAAATAGGTAACAGAGTAAGAAATGAACCAGTTCTTTTTGTTTATAGTTCTGTAAGACATTGTTATTTGCTTGAAAGTGAAATAAATCGTCATATTTTGTGCATACCTGGGTGACTTTCCAATCTTCTGTTCCTGGGAGAGCACTCCATGGAACACCACAGCGCGGCTGTGTTGTTTCTCACCCAGAATGTCGATGTCGCTGAGCTCATCCTTTTCTGCTAATGCCTGCAAGACATCATAAAATCTAGATAGTTAAAATCTTAAATTCATTTACTAACAGGCAATGCAGTCATTAACATTGAAACAAGATTTAAATAATCAGCCTATAACGTTTCGACTGCTGGGACACAGGCCTCCTTTCTGTGAGGAGTGGGCCGTAATCCACCACGCGGGCCCAGTGCGGGTTGGTGGATATCAAATGTCTCGTGTGAATTTTTGGTTCTAGGACATGCCGGTTTCTTCATGACATTTCCTTCATCATTTTGACAGCAGTGGTGATTAAATTATTTACACAAAGTAAAGATTTTCATAATCAGGGGGGGGGGGGGGGGTTCATTCCCTGGGAGACAGCAGGCCTCCTCTCTGTGAGAAGAAAATAAGGTTTGACCTATTTGAAACTGAAGCCTATTTCACACAGCATGTTAACTTACCCTGAGTTGTCCTTTATAGAACAGTTTATCAGGAATCTCGAGGATGTCCGGATCGGAACGGAAGTTGTTCCGAAGCATCACGATGTAGTTGGGGTCCCTGCGGATGTCGCTGTAGAGTGAGCAGTCCTTCTTCAAACGCTCCATTAGGGATGTTCCTGTGACAATGACGTAATGAGTAAACAGTAGCTTTTTTATCCTTTATATGTTGCACCTGTGATGTTTTGTCTCTGCATCACCTTGAGGTTAACTGGCAGAAAATACCTCGGGCATTAAGTTCGTCTTTCTAGAGTTTTTTTTTTTTACTTGTGCGTAAAGTTTTATTAACAGCAAACATACATGGTAAGTTCATAAATCTATAAAATAAATTAATGATCATATTCTTATGAAACACTTACTCACTTTGCTTAAACGAATAAGAACGTTATTGGTATAAAATAAGGTTCAGATTTGTATGAATTGCTTAGGATATATGAGTCCAGAACTAGTCAGGCTAATTGGACATAGGATTTGCTAACGGTGAAACGTGAATGTTAAGTTTTATATACTATTTAAAGATTACGTTTTTTATTCGACATAATATTATGTACAAACGTACCTAGTCCTATTTTGTGCGCGTTCTGCGATATGATGACGGGGCCCAGCTGGTGAGGGTCTCCGGCCAGCACCAGGGAGCCGTTCTGCTTGAGCATGCCGCACACGGGGATGAGGCAGGCTGGCTCGCTTGCCTGAGCTGCCTCGTCGATGAACAAGTAACTGATGTGGTTAGCCAAGCCACGGGCCCGCATGGTTCTGAGGAACGAACAGGGTTTAAATTTAGGTATTAGCAGCAAGTCTTAGATGCAACTTTAGTTACCTGTGGACCTATTTTTATTGTAAATTATATTTTTTTTACTTGAGGGTGCAAATAAACTATTTTTTATTTAACATTTAACAAAGCACCAATTTTAGCTTGCACAAAAATATACTATAGCAGTGTTCATAATCTCAGATAATTTACATTTCATTGCCACTTAATCAGTTATTTACTTTAGTAAAATGTATTCTAAGTTGATTATTGAATGACCATTTGTAACGAAAAGGTCCTAATAAGTTTTGGTTGCCATGGAATTTGAACTTTGTTTAGTATGACATTCAGTTTGTTGTTCCATAACATTAAAATTATATCAAATTCCTGGCTCTAATATAGAAGGATTACAATTACTGACGGCATATAATGTGATATGTTACCTAGAGAACTTAGCGGCATGTGAGAGCGTGGTGACGACGATTCTGTGTGCCATGAAGTCATCTATATTCACGTACTGGAAGGTATCGTGACTCGTGCCGTTCGAGTACTTCGCCAAGCAGACGGGGAGACTTTCCCTGAAATATTAATAAATGTCATTGTTCAGTATTTACAAATCCACATATGTGCTGCATTGGACCAGAGTGTCAACCATTGTAACTTGCATCTTATGTCCTTTGACGTAAGCCACGTGATGCATGCTCGTGATTTGCAATGACTAGTTATACAGTACAGGCCGATATACAAGAAAAGCTATACAAGGATCTTTTGGCGCGTGGCAAAAATCGGAACTAACGCCGCCATCTTGTTTTTGCAATATTTTTCACAAAACCTTTGCACAAATGTTTACTAACAACGCCCCACAATCAACATCATTCGATTCAATTCAATAAGATCCTTGTAGCAGTGTGATTTAGTTGATAGTTGGTTAATGTTTCGAGTGATTTGTTTTATTCACGCCTTTTTAAAGACTATGTCCCTTTAAGAAGCATTACAGCGCAACATATCGCCATTGAATGGCTATTGTCCATTCATAATAATTCTATACTAAACGCTCTTTCGTGGCAATCGCTGTCAGAAAACGTGAGAGTAGGAAGGTGACTGTTTAGTACAGGATTCGCCTCGCCTCGCCTCGTCGATAGGCCTCGTGTCATCTCACTCCCACGTTTAAAACCTCCCGACTGCTACGAACGTTGGCGAATACAATATTTTATGTTAGTGTACTTGCCACGTCCTGAACTTGGAATTGGCACGTAGCAGCCAGCTGTCCGAGGAAAACATGTGCGAGTATTTGATGAGCATGGTGGCGACGTGGTCCGCCGCCATGTTGGAATCAGTGCACACCATGATGCGGTTCTCAGGGTTGTTTTGTGCCAGCTGGAAAACGTTACTGTGTTAACATTGTTGTAAGTGGGGTCATTGTGACACTGAAGGATGTAGGTTAATTTATAGTAAGGTTAAGAGCTAGAGAAGTGTGTTGTATTAACAAAAGAACTAGTAAAACGAATTCTGTGTCATTAGGGAAACCGTCATTTCAGTGTTACAGGTATGACAAGCAAACTTCATCGTTCTATTTCTATTAATTGTTTGATGTTGGCAAAGACAGAATGATTGTTGAAATATGTTCAGCGTCAAATGTATTTCCTGATTTTTGGTGCAAGCAGTGTTTGACATATGAAATTTTAACTGGCCACGAGGTTAATAAAGATATGCAGTAATGTAATCCGAAATTGTTTCCCCATAGACATACAACAAGAGTAGCGTTCTACGATGGTTTCCACATCTACATATTAAGGAAAAGGTTCTTTATAATTGTAGTTATGTATGTGTTAGATAAGATGGCCCACGTTTCTGCCCAAGGACGAGTAGTATGTTTATGTGTTTAACATATGAATGTCATGTGTCCAGAGAATTTTTAGACTTATTCAGCGAAGAAAAATGCATTTTTTGTACCTGCAACACAGCCTCAACGATGGTGACAGTCTTGCCAGTTCCAGGAGGTCCGTGCAGCAAGTAAGGAGCGGTGCCCGAAGTACCCGCAACGATGTGTTCCACGGCACAACGCTGTTCCAAGTTGTTTTCCACCTTCTCGTTGAAGAAACTAGTGGGAGGGAAACAGGGTTCGAATAAAGTAAACAGATAAATAGGACTTTTCGCAGAATTAGGAACCATCAAAATAAGCTTTTTACCTATTGACCGGTTGGTTTTATATCAATTGCCGTGGCGCAGCGTCCAGCTCATAAATCAAGAAATAAATATCTACGTCAAATAGGTCATGCAATGAAATAAGACCGTTTTTTGTTTTTTATTTCATTGTACGACCACAATGTTTTACTGTGTGAACACACGGCGACATATCATTTCCAGTTTTAGCTGACCGCGCATTGTATAGGTTTTAGGTACAGACTATCCTCCACAACCCTGGGTACACGATTCCCTTGGTAACAGTGGTTGTCAGACTTTTAAATTTCATAAAAACAACTACCAAACAAAGAAAAATATGAACAATTTTACTCACTTCAAGATCGGCTTAACCGCAGGCATGTTCTTGTTCTCGTCCGGGAAGATCCTGGTCTCATGACCCTCAACTATCACGTTGTGAATAGCACAGTGCATGCGTTCGAGAGAAATGCGGGAAATGAAGAAACGCACGTCGAATAGCGTGCCCGAGGTGAAGTAGTTTATGAACCTGGGGATAAAAAGTCACAGTTATTTTAACACAGCAGCAATCTAACAGCAACCTTATTTTGACAAGAATAAAGATCATAATGATTTTGACAGACTTGTCAATGGCAGCAACCCAACAGCAACCTTAATTGTATGACAATAAAGTTCACTGTGATTTGGACAGTGATGCAAAGTGCGCCTGAATGAAATTGTGTCACAGAAGTTGTATTGACAAAACAAGATGGCGACGTTGGTTCCAATTTTGGCCTCTTTTCGAAAGGGACCTAATATTTAACATAACATATTTACTTATTAGAGCTTGGATCAGAAACAATCAGTACTAAATGTTTAAACGAAGAAGCCTGTCTGTTTCCACTTCTTGCTAATTCTGCTTCATAACTCATAACAAACGATAAGATTTTCCGTATGTTCTTAAGCAAATAAAATCATACTTATTGTTCAAGCTTCCAATGAGCGCCACGTTTTCATTAATCTCCTTCACCGACGCTTCGAACATCACTTCATTTTGATTGCTCGGCTTTATGTACAACAAGTCCCCTGCAAACACAAAATAAACTATTTAGTATTGTTATGATAATTATTTATTATTCCCTATTGTCGGTGGCGACTAGTTTAGGAATTATGAATGAACATACATACATGGCCTAACCTCCCTTTGGTTTGGCCGTAATCGGATAAAAATAGCATAGTTTTTTCTTTAGTCAATGGCAGATGTGGGTAGATATCCATTTTGTATGGAAAACCTGTCTATTGCAAAAAGAACAACAAACAACTTCAGGCCCAGGGGGGTTACCACCAGCTCTTATACCAGGGCTGTACTTAGTCATAGAACAAAAAAAGCAGTGCAGTTCAACTTCTGCCCTGCATAAGAGCTGGTGGTAACCCCCAGTATGAATAAAAGAATGGTTCTCAGATGACAGTAGATAGCGACAAATAAAAGGTCTTTGCCGAGTAGGCCATAGGCTAAAATCTTAATATGAATACATATATGTAATTTACCAAGCATCAACGAAGGTCTCTTCTCCGCGAGGCCAGGCACTTCCAGCGCGTAGCAGGTGCCGCACATGTGGTGCTTCATCACGATTTTCACTCCACTCATGTTGTAATTCTGTTATAACAGTCAGAAACTTAACAACTACGGAAAGGTCATAGAGTAACATGCGAGAATCGAATCCGCGACACATAGCGCTTCCAAACCAACCTTCTTTGCTCCAACAGTGTCGTACAATTTAATTAATGCAACCAATTTAATTTATACCATAACATACAAATATTTGCAGTGCAATACAGGAATTGATTTTGTAATAGTAAATGTCGTTTTAAGGACATTCTACACTATTTGTATTATGTTGTTACTTGAAGAGTACTATATTACGAATATTATACTGTAACATGCTGGTCTTCCTTGGGGAGCTGGGGTGGATCAAATAATAGATTTTCCAACCAGTACGACAAAATATGCGCTTCGTCGTAGAGTTGCGGACCTCTCTTACCTACCTCATGTTATAGTATTGTAATCACACGACGCGGCGCGTGCTTTTTTTTATGGTAACCAAGTGTACTAACACGCTGTGTGTAAGCGCAGGAACTCACAAACACACTTCTGACTTCACAATGGCGAAGTCAGAAGTGTGTGTGTGTGTGATGTGCTGACGCTACTCGTCTTCACACAACACACAGCGCGGTTCTGCATTCACAGCGTGTTTGTACACTTAGTTACCACATGTAAAGCGCACTTTGTTTCGTGAAATAAAAATACTGTACATAAGGGGGTACACATCAACAGCCGACTCCCGGCCACCGTAGGCGCGGGCGCGCGGGCGGCGAGCTGTGGGCAGCTCGCCGCCCGGGTAGGGCAGGCCCGGGGCGGGCGGCGAGCTGTGGGTAGCTCGCCGCCCGTGAAGGGCAGGCCCGGGGCGGGCGGCGAGCTGTGGGTAGCTCGCCGCCCGGGAAGGGCAGGCCCGGGGCGGGCGGCGAGCTGTGGGTAGCTCGCCGCCCGGGAAGGGCAGGCCCGGGGCGGGCGGCGAGCTGTGGGTAGCTCGCCGCCCGGGAAGGGCAGGCCCGGGGCGGGCGGCGAGCTGTGGGTAGATCGCCGCCCGTGAAGGGCAGGCCCGGGGCGGGCGGCGAGCTGTGGGTAGCTCGCCGCCCGTGAAGGGCAGGCCCGGGGCGGGCGGCGAGCTGTGGGTAGCTCGCCGCCCGTGAAGGGCAGGCCCGGGGCGGGCGGCGAGCTGTGGGTAGCTCGCCGCTCAGGAAGGGCAGGCCCGGGGCGGGCGGCGAGCTATGGGTAGCTCGCCGCTCAGGAAGGGCAGGCCCGGGGCGGGCGGCGAGCTGTGGGTAGCTCGCCGCCCGTGAAGGGCAGGCCCGGGGCGGGCGGCGAGCTGTGGGTAGCTCGCCGCTCAGGAAGGGCAGGCCCGGGGCGGGCGGCGAGCTATGGGTAGCTCGCCGCTCAGGAAGGGCAGGCCCGGGGCGGGCGGCGAGCTGTGGGTAGCTCGCCGCCCGGGAAGGGCAGGCCCGGGGCGACGGCGCGGTGTGTTCCACGCGCGCCTCAAAGAGCTGTCAGCACGAACTGACGGGGTCCGCTAGGGCCGATGCCTGCCAGGGCCGCGGGTTGTTCGAAAGAGATACCGTGGCCCCTGGCACAGGCAACTGAAGGAACACGGGTGGGTTTTAGTCAGTAAAAGTCTGCCACGCCCTTCCGCTCAGCCCAAAAACAAAAAAAGGGGGGGGGATACACATCGAATAAAATAACAATATAAGAGAAACTGGTACTCTTCGAAGCACATACCTTTATATTAACCCGGATGATGGTTTCTTCGTACCACAGAACATTGTGGAAGAATTTGATGTAATTATCCTTAGTTATACCCTTGCCGAAGATGTGCCTGAAAATTTTTTTTTTTTTACAATTTTGTTGCGAAGACCTACAATTTGGTTATTGTACATAATTTATTTTATTTATTATTTATTTATTTTACCATTTATGTACACACATATATAAACAGACAATGAAAAACAGAACAGAAAAAATAGGTACAGAGGTGATGCTTATTTCATAAGAAATCTCTTCCAGCATACCTGAGATAGGACAATAGATACAGAGATGTAGACAGCGTGTGATAGAGCAAAGGAGACAAAAAATAATACATAGAATCAAAAAAAAACAATTCACTTAAAAACTAAACAAGAATTACGAGAATATATTAACATACATACAAATAAACATACATAAATACTTCTAAAATAAATATTACACGAATGATAATAATTATATCATACTCAAAATAATAAATACATACACAACTATGATGAAGTGGACAGATAGTGTTCTTTCACTCTTCTTTTAAAAACCGCAATAGTTTGGCAGTCCCTAATGTCAGGCGGTAGTGAATTCCACAATCGCACCGCGTGCACTGTGAAGGAGTAGGAGTAGAAGTCGGTGGAGTGGGAAGGGGACTTGAGAAGGTTTTTAAGATGCGACCTGCAAGGTGCATCTGAGGGACGGGCGTAGGAAAACCGCTCCCGCAGATAGGATGGTGTTTTAGGATTGTGAAGGATATTGAATAGCAGACACAATATCCGAGAGTTCCTGCGAAGTCGAATGGGGAGCCACTTGAGTATCTTGCGAAAGTTGGAGACATGATCAAACTTTTTAAGGTTAAAAACAAAACGAATACAGATATTTTGCAAACGCTCAAGTTTATTTAAAAGCTCCTCCGTGGTATCCAAGTAACAGGCATCGGCGTAGTCAATAATGGGCTGAATGAGGGTTTGAGCAAGAGAGATTTTGGTGTTCAAGGGCAAGAAGCCCTGGAGACATTTCAAGGAATGGAAAGTATAGTGCACCTTGCGACTGACTTGAGCAACATGAGCAGTCCACGACAGGTAGGAGTCCATGGTCACCCCCAGGTTTTTAACCGTTTGTGCGTATTCAATCTGAACTCCATTCAAACAGAGTGGAGACAGCGACGCTACATCGAGCCTATTCCGCATATACCTGCCGCCAATAATTATGGCCTGGGATTTCCTAGGGTTGATTTGCAGTCCAAAAGACCGCGACCACTCGCTAATCAAATCCAGGTCACTGTTCATGGCTGAAACAGCGGCTTCCGCATCTTCCCTTAAGAAATTATTGTAAAGCTGCAGGTCGTCAGCATAGAGATGGAAGTGAGAAGAGATGACTCTGGTGACAGAGTTAATAAAAATAGAAAAGAGAAGAGGAGAGAGAACGCCACCCTGAGGCACACCTGCGGTAAGAGAGCACCAATCAGAAGATGACTCGTCAAGACGAACCCGCTGTGAGCGGCCATTAAGATAGGAGTTAAACCAACTAATAGAGGAAGAGGAGAAATTTAAAGATTTAAGGATCCCTAGAAGGATGTCGAAATCGACAGAGTTAAAGGCACTGCTAAAGTCGAGAAGTACAAGTAAAGTAAGAGATTTGTGGTCCATAGCCCAGCGGATGTCATCAGTAACCTTCAAAAGAGCCGTTACTGTGCTATGACCAGGTCGAAAACCAGACTGAAAAGGGCTAAGGAGGTCATTCGCACATAGAAAGGCAGAAAGTTGTTGATGAACAATATGCTCAAGAACTTTAGAGAGAAATGGGAGGATAGAAATGGGACGGAAATCGGTGGGTGAGACCGGCTTAGGAATTTTGGGTAAGGGGATGATATGAGCTTGCTTCCAGACCTCAGGAACAGTACAAGAGAACAGGGAGAAATTAAAAATGTGGGTCAAGACAGGAAGTAGCATAGGGAGGATAGGAGAAATCATTCTTGAACAAATATTATCATTACCGACTGCAGTAGAGGAGATAGCACAAATAGATTTTTTGACCTCACTTTCATTCACTTGATTTAACTCAAAAGGGGAACACTGCGGCAATGGCAGACCAGAAAGTTTATTTAACGTAGCTGATCTGACGTGCGGATCAAAAGTGACAGGGGGATGTGAGAAATGTTTGTTAAGAGCACACACGTCAACGTCACTACTGGAAACGACTGGAGACTTGCCAATGCCGACAGTTTTAAGAAACTTCCAGACATCAGACGAGTTACGATTGTCAAGAGAATTATGGAAGTGGCGTCTCTTTGCATCTCTACACATACGCCTGCAGCGATTTCGCAGCATCTTATACGCATTCAAGTTGCGCCCAGAAGGACTGCGTTTCAACCTTCTTTTGGCTCTGTCCCTACTTGCCATCGCGTCCTTAATGACTGGAGTAAGCCAAGGAGCCGGAACATATTTTACCTTGACACGACGGATGGGTGCATGCCGGTCAAATAAGCTGAGTAAAGTGCTGTTAAAAATATGAACCATATCGTTGATACATGTGCTCTCCAAGACGTCCGTCCAGTCGATACTACCAGCATCACGCAGCAATGCCTCCTGGCTTATGCCCTTGTAGTTCCGAAGGAACATAAATTGCGGCTTACGCTTGGGAGGGCGAATCCTGTAAGACATAAAGATGAGATCGTGATAGGAAAAACAAGCAGTGAGCTGTCCGTGGACAGATACATTATTTGAGTTAGAGACAATCATCAGGTCCAGCAGAGAAGGGGTGCAATTAGGAAAATGATGAGTAGCAGACAGAGGCAGAATACTAAGGTTATAAGAAGATATGAGAGATTGAAGTTTGTGAGTACGACTATCGTTTTTAAGAAGACAAGTATTAAAATCACCCATCAAGACTACGTGGTCATAAGAGGGACAGAAATCATTTAAAAGCGAATCAAAAGAGTCAAAGTAGTCGATACTCAGGTTAGGGCTGTAAACGACTCCGAGAAGCATTTTAGTGTGATGCAAGGAAATTTCCAGAAATAGATGCTCCGCTGACCCCGAGTACGAAGATGGTGATGTGCTGATAATCTTGAAGGGAATATCAGTACGCAAGTAAATGGCAACACCACCACCACCCTTCCCAGTTCTATCATTACGGATAAGGACAAAGCCAGGAAGGGCATAATTAACAGATAAGAGAGAGGGTTTGAGGAAGGACTCAGAGATGAGCAAAGCATCTATATGTGCACTGTTAAAAGAAGCCAGAAGATCTGAGTAATGGGCAGGAACACTCTGGGAATTGATGTGGGCTATGTTGAGATTGTTGGGGAGGTGGGACATCAAAGAGGAAATCTGATCGCTGAGAGTAAGAGGAGAAGAAGAACCACTCGCCGCACTAAGGAAACTGCTTGAAGAGGACGAACAAGAGAAGAAATCATCATTAAGGTCGACCTCGATCATAGTTGGCAATTATATAAAATAATAATATATATAAAAAAGAAAAAAGAAAAAAACAATCTAAATACTAACAATTGTAAAACTACTAATGTGCATGCAAACAAAATAATAATAATTTAAAACGCTCAACCAATAAATCACCTATCGATTCGCTGGTGTTGGTAGAGATTTCAACACAACAATTTATAAACTAGGTACGTAAAAAAGTGAAAAAAAAAAAAAATATATACTTAAGGCATGAATTATGTTAACATAAAAAAGTAAGAATGAATAAAATCAATACAAAACAATTAACGATAATGTCGGCCACAACATTCACAAACAAACCGTAACAAACGCAAAGTGTAACGAAACGCAAACGTAACGTCAACTTACAGAGAAAAAAAGACACTGACACTTGACAGCCGTCACTACATTACATCAGAAAAATAAAAACATCTACCGGCGAGCTAAACGTTGTGAGAAAAAAAAATTAACTAAAAGTAAATGCTTTGGGTAGATTTTAAAAAAGAAAATATAAATTTAAAGTGTACCGACATTACACGAAACTGTGAACGAAAACGAAAAACATGCAAGGGGACGTCTAGAACAGCCAATTCAGCGACGAGCCTTCCTCACAACCTTTTTTTTGGAGGATGCGGTTACAGGCGATGTAGAAGCCACTGCAGGCGAGGTAGACGCGGCCAGCACAGGATCATTGGGTGCGGCCGCACCAGCCGGAGTGGGGAATAATGCGACTAGAGTATCAAGCTCACCCATGGATGCTATCTTCCGGCGTGTCTTGTCAGGCGTTAAGACAATCACCTTGCCCTCCGCAGACCAGCAGCTATTGATGCTAAAATGCTTGCGGGCCGCAATAAAAACCTGGTGTCGTGACTTGGTCAGGAACTCTGAAATAGTGATGCCGCTGCCCTTGAGTGTAGTTTTACTGTCCCACACTAACCGACGATACTCCATGTCATTGAATCGCACCAACACAGGTCTTGTTTTGCCTTGGGGGGCTCCCAGTCTGTGGCATACTTCCAAGTGATCCAATTTAATGTCATCGATTGATAGTTGTTTAGACAACATAAGGAGAATCACATCACGCAGCTTTTCATTAGGCTTCTCAGGAATACCGTGAAATAGCAGGACCTTTCTTCGCATTGCAGTCTCATGTCTGTCCAGACCCAAAGATAGGAGTTCTATCTGAGTTTTGAAGTGAGCAAATGTTTTGCAAACGAAGGATTTAAACTCAGAGAAGTCAAGGGAAAGTGCAGCAAGGTCTGAGTGTGCAGGGCCAGTTCCAGCTGTAACTCTCAGCAGCTTATCTTCGTACTCGCGCATGCGAGAGCTAAACAGCTTCTCCAGTTCTTCCATACTGTGCACGAGCTTGCTGTCCATGGCTTGTAGCAGTTTTGTTGTGGATGCAGTGTGTGAATGTAAAGTGATAGGAAATTCCAAGCGAAGGTGGATTTATTGGTTAATTAGCACATAAATAAAGTAAAAAAGAAACAATTAACTATTTTTAAATAAATATTAAATATGAGAGCTAAAATTACGTATATATGTCAAGCCTACCCACGTAGGAAAAAAAAAAAATATCAGAAAAAAACATAATACTAATTAAAGACTTTATGTTCCAATGGACAAGTTGCAATAGGCTCGCCTTCCATTACGTTAAAAGGACTTAATGATAGCGAAGGTGGGTGCACTAGTCTATTCAAACATATGTTTCAAATTGATGTTATTTCAGGTTAAACAAATATCAACTTTATTTCAATGGGTATTAAGTTTTTTTTTTTTTTGGAAAATATGGCGCGAATGCAGTTTAAATGTAACAACACTTCTATTTAACCCCTCGAGGCGTAAAAGGGCGATGTTGTCGCAGTGGTAAACGTGTGTGCAGTAACATTCCCATATATAATATGTATTTACTAACCGCCAACATTGGCACTTGTCCACTTTTCACCTTTATGTCCTTACTAATAAGGTTAAACATTGGTTAACCGCCAAGGTTCACCTACGTACCTGATATCCATTGCTAAATCTTGCTCAGCGCGTGTTGCGGTTTCAGAGGCTGCCAAGCCGTTGGCAAAGATTGGCTTGCAAGATTTTGGTATTAAGAACATGTCGTCGCTCCGACTGTAATAAATAACGCATAGATTAGTAAAACGGTAATATTTCATATTGGGCCATATATGCGTCCCGTTGATGACAATGGGATCGCTCGCTATTGTTGCCGTTTCATATCGTGGATCTAACACTTTTATGTTATTGGCATACGCTTTATATTGCAATGGTTGGCGCTCGCTCATAATCAGCCTATAAAGTTCCCACTGCTGGGACATAGGTCTCCTCTCGGTAAGAGGGAGTGGGCCACCACGCGGGCCCAGTGCGGGTTGGTAGATGTCACATGTCTTCGAATTTTTGGTTCTAGGACATGCCGGTTTCTTCACCATGTTTTCTTTCACCGTTTTGAGAGCAGTGGTTATGAAATAATTTACACAAAGTAAAGCGCTTCTCTGGGATTGAACCTACAACTCGGTCACAGCCGTTATGACTAGACCACCACTGCGCTCACTCGCAACAACTATAAGTAATTACGCACTATTACTTATTTGTAAAAAAATTATATTCTCGTTTTGATTTTATGTTTTTGTCATAATATTCAGTTATAGTCATTATCTTTCTGTGCAATCCCAATAAATACTTTTTTTTTCTTTACAATACACGTGTTTACCCTTAGTGGAATAAGGCGTACATATGTACAAAACTGTCATCAACATCAATATAGCCGATATACCTAAGCACCGCAACTTCGACCAGTTGTGGTACTCTGTTATAATCTCACCGTGAAAACTTAGGTGAAGTGAACTGTCATTCCGGCTGATGCTAGGAATTGACAATATTAACAACACACTTTATGCTCACTTCACCTAACTTTTCACGGTGATATTTTTACAGAATAGATCGGCAGTTTTGTGCATCCAGCGGATTCCTGCGGTCTTCACAAAACTCTCGTACTTTATAATAATACTTACTCAACGGAAATTGACTTGATAAGCTCTTTAGCCCAGACACCTTTCCTTGCGTAGGGACTTATTATGTCGTCGTGCACAGTCTGATTCGCCTCGACGAACACGACCTGAAAATAATTGAAAAAATTAGTTTTGCATTGAAAGTTGGCTATCTAATAAAAATGCTAACATTTTGAAGTTTGGCAAATAGGCAAACTTCAAAATGTTAGCAATATACTTTAAAGCACTGCTTTGACTCAAGTACCTAGTCCATTTTACACAGAAAACCGTGACTAGGTCACACGTGCTACAAAATAGTATACGATATGTGAAACACACGTATCGTAATATTCGTAATGTACTATTATTGTACAGCAAAATAATACCTGTAACACAAAAGCGGCCGCTCTGGACAATTAAAAAAAAATACATTTTCTACACGAAAAAACAATGTTTTTTTTTTGTGGTACAGACGTTTTATCATTCTCCCCGAATCATTTGGATAGGTAGGCTCTCATACATTCATGAAATTCATGGCAAAAAAATTATGGGAGATTGAATTGAAGCAGGCTGTATAATCAATGATACAATATATAGTGATTTTGACAATAGTAATCAGTCATTATAATTTGAACTTTATGCGAGTATCATAAGACTCATATGACCAGACATACGAGTACGTCGCGTAATTGTAATACGTCGACTAAACGGATAAAACGTGTCGCCAGTCACACTTTCGGAATATGAAATTACTTACAAATCTACAAACATACATTTGGAATAACATCACATGTAGAGATTGCAACCCGGTATGCTTCTCAACCCGGCCGGGCCCGGTTTGCAATCCCTAATCACATCCTGAATAGCAAGAAATACTCAATTTACCTATTGTTTCAAATTTATCATGTGTTTATACATATTAAGGTAAGTGTACATAATTATGATACATAAGTACATCGTTAATAAAGTACATCATTAATAAAGTAGTCCTTGGCAGCTATGGATAAAAGAGAGTTGTAAGGAGAGTAGGGAGGCCTTTGAAAAAAATAAAAAAGTACATCATCATTTGCCAGGCCTTTTCCCCAACTATGTTGGGGTCGGCTTCCAGTCTAACTGGATGCAGCTGAATACTAGTATTTTACATGGAGCGACTGCCTATCTGACCTTCAGAACCCAATTACTGGGTAATACGATACCCCTTGGTAACACTGGTTGTCAGATTTTCGGGTTTCTGACTTAACCGTACCGACTGTCAAAGATCCACGAATGACAGCCGGGACCAACGGTTTACCGTGCTTTCCGAGGTACGGAGGGGTATGTAAAGCTGGTCGCTTAACCTGATCGATCGACCTGTGCGGCTGTTATTATTAAACCACGGGCCCCTCCTAATTATGATACTACAAACATAAACTTACGCCTTCCCATGGTGGGAGGCAGAAACTACGGAATGCCACCTGCTACGATTCTCACATACTCCTTTTGCCTTGTTTACGTGCATACATCTTAATAATAATTATGATGTAAGTATTGTGTTAAATGATAGATACTCCCAAGATCGTAAATTAAGAGGGAAGACCCATTTCAAGAGCTGTGATTTTAATCGTTTTTAACCTTGACTCAGACAGGAAATAAATACGAGTGTAACGTGAGTAAAACCTACTATAATAATAGGTTGCTTACTATAATAATAACAGCCAGCGAAAGAAGTCGATGATCATTCCGGATTTTTTATTATTTAATCAATATCATGTAACACATTAATTTTCATCTAACATAGTACTCGTATTATATGTATAGAGAAAACATTTGATTTTCTTAATGTTTCCTTGTGCCGCTTTGACGCTAAAAGAAAGAAGAAAGAAAGAAAGAAAAAGTATTTATTGCAACTCGCACAGGAAGATCATAAAACTAAACTAAACTAAACACAATCAAAAAAAAACAAAACAAATTATATATATAAAAAAAAGAAAGAAAAAGTATTTATTGCGACTCGCACAGGAAGATCATAAAACTAAACTAAACTAAACACAATAAAAAAAAAAAACAAATTATATTTTTTTTTAAAGTAGGTAACAAAACCAAATTATGACGGCTAAAACGGCTTAAAGAATTTGGATGAAATGTGGCACATGGGCAGACCAGGACCTGGATTAGGACATAAGATACTTTTTATCCCGATATTCCCACGGGGTCGAGACTTATGCGGGTGAAACAACAATTAATTCATAATGTGTTCTAAAACTTTCGGTAAACATCTTGTTACATATTTTGTTAACTTACTTTGGCTGACTGTTTACGCGCTGTTTCAATCTAAAATATTGTGGATAGTACAAAATATTCAGATTTCATTATGGGTTGCAATTTTCAACAGTAACAAAATATGCTTACCTTAGAAGCAGAGTTCGTAAAAATCCGATATTTAAAATAAATATTAATATATTTGATATTTCGGATATACTTATCGTGTTTAAAACAGAGATCCGATTTTCATTCTAGAAGTGGTTTATAACGTGTTTGACTTGTGGAATATAAGTTTGTGTTTAAAAGTAACAAAACATTAAGAGTAGATACTTATTTTTATAAAAAGTATTAACCACAAAAAAAAAAACGTGTTTTTCTAATGAAGTCAAAGTCGACACTGAAGTTGTAAAAGTATTCAAGCGGCACGCGTGAGGGGAATCCCATAAAATTGAAAATTGTTAACTTTAGGGCAATTCCTTATGCCGCATTTACTTACACATTCGCGCGAATCGCGAGGCGAATCACGACGCGAATAACGAACACGCATGTGTAAACAGTACGTACGCTATTCGCCTCGTGATTCGCCTCGCGATTCGCGCGATCGCGTTGGGAGCGGTTTTTCGGACGCGAATCAAAGGGCACGAATGGCGAACACGAACGTACTGTTTACACATTCGCCTGCATTCAGTTGATAGCTAGCGCCCGAGTGCCCGACCCAACAGGACGTGTAGACAAAATGGAGTGAAGTGGGAATTTTAGAATTCCTAGAACTATATAATAATAATAATAAATTTTTACTTCATAAAAAGGAGATTGTAGTACATGAGGCATACATAAAGTTATTCATATAAGTTTGTACCATGTCAAACACAACCTGATGGGTGAAGTTCAGCATTCCTAATACCTAGCAGTCCCTGTCCCTTACAAAAAGTTACAATAAACTAGTACTTACAATTATGTATATTTTTTTAATACTACAACAATGATTATAATTGAATATCTTTATTGATTGTTTATCTTTATATTTATCAAAAGGAAGCGCTCATTTGGAACCGAAAACATCGCAATCATAAAAATAGACAAAAGACAAACGATGCATGGAACCGTATATCAACTAGTATGAGGCTATTTTCCTAAAAAATTCTAATTAGTCCGTCAGTTAGATTAGTAAAAAATATTGAACCCGTATTTTTTCTTTTGTTAATTATATATAAAATGATGAAGATATCGCCCGTTAACGTTCCGTGTGACGTCACTTGCATGCGATACTTTTGCAAGCAAGTGACGTCGCGACCCCCCCACTCCCAAATTTTGACGCGCTTTATTTTTGTCATTTTTTAGAAAAAATACGTGTTCATTATTTTTCTATAATCTAACTGACGGACTAAATATAATTATTATTTTTTAACCCAGGCAAATACCTTATTGCCAGTAAGCAACTTAAAAATAAAGAAGAATTCAATTAGATGTAGCGTGCATGCCGCAATTATTTTCACGTCATCCATGTTCGTGCGCGAATGTCAAAATAATTCACCCCGCGAATGTGTGAACAGTAGTTCGCGACGGCACTCGTATACGAATGTTTCGTCGACGAGGCGAATGGCGAACACGAATGTGTAAATGCGGTATTATATTAACGTAACCTACAACTTGGATAGGTAGAGGGTTTGAATTTCTTTAAAAAGCTAACCGTACTTGCACGTTATTTGGTGAATCCCCGAAACTTGTGATTAGATTGCCATCCCATTGGAAAAAGTTATACAAAATGTAGTTTCTTATCAAGTGTTGCTAGAGTAAGCTTTGTATCTGCTAACTTTCTAGTTTTGACAGTAAATATCAATTGATATAATGATGCCGTCATATCAAAATTATTTATTACAACTGTTCATTATTTTTTCCGTCCATTTTATACTGAATTAACAATTTTTCAAGTAGGTACCGAGCTAGGACTGTATTACTTACATTACGCGACGCCGTGAGGGTTGACTAATGAGCTGCCTACACTCCCCCCCCCCCCCCCCCTTCGTCTCCCCACGCACTTACCAATGGCGTGGTACAGCGGTTTTGATCAAATTATAGCAACTGCCCGTAGACTAATACTCCTTTGAGTTATGCACTCCTATTTTTTTGAGCAGAATAAACTTAGATTTTTATTGTTAATTAAAATAAAACTGTGTGGGGTCTATTGCACGTCTGCTCGTGTTAGAGGTCCAAGGGAAAGGGGATTAAGAAAAAAATAATAAGTTAGATGGAGTCGATATTTCCTATCTGACTAGCCTTGAGAAGTAATGGCGAAACCTCAGGGGTTAAAGTATTTTAAAGTCCAGACATAATAATAATTGAAATGATGGTTCATCTAGAAACTATTAAAGGAAGTGGTAACTGTAATGGACGTGGTATCTAATTACCTAATGAAGAATTAGTAAACAAAAGTTTCGAGGTTACATAAACATTGATAACAGCGCCACTGACAGCGCGGCGGCAGGTAGAGATGTTATATTAGGGTCATTTTTAGGTAATCCTATTATTGAATATATGTTAACGCATATTATGATACCATACCTATTACTGGATATTAGTCAAATATTAGTGAACCGATTCAATATAGCTACTCAATATAATATGCATATCTGCGTAATATCGGTAATAGTCTCCATAATTATTAATATGAAATACGAGATTCTGCATGTTTATTATTCTCGTATGCATATTATAGACGTGCGGTGATTAAATTTTCCTTGGGTCAAAACCTCCAACAAAAATAAATAAAATATCAACCCAATCACATGCAAATAAAAATGATTTGATTTGATTTAATTTGATCACTAAACACTAACAAAATAATGAATAGGGAGTAATAGGGAGTCGCTGTGAGCTTTGGTCACTGGTCACCATAGGGCGCTATCAGTCGCCGCGCTATTACGCGTGCCTATTATTTGACTAATACCTGGTAACCTATTATTCTATATTCGCATACCCTAATATGAATATACATGGCTTGTATTATGATAGCTGTACCTATTACGAATATATTAGTCACACCTCTAGCGGCAGGCCTCCTTCACTCGGCCGTACGTAGTACCTACAGCGATAAATGCCTACACTTTCGCCTGGTGCCGTTCAGCCGTTGCCACTCCTCCAGTCGGTTGACACCGCTCGCGTATTTTAGATTATCATGTTGTTCACAAATAAAAAGTGAAAATATTATTATTGTAAGTTAATGAGGAATGTTAAACAAAGAGGTATCTAGGTAGCCTAATTATATTAAAGGTTTGTTTCATTTGTTAATTACAAATGACGGACTTTATATTAATTGTCTATGTACCTAATTGACCGTGTAATCATACGCATCAAACATAAGATAGATTACGTGGTCAAGTAGGTAGTTAGACGCAAGCGCAAACCGACAACCCCAGCGCCATAGCTAGCGCGTCACTCCGCGCCAGATAGCGACAGAGTTACGCGTCAGAAGATAGCGGCAACGTTTAGGTGAATATCGCGTTAGGCAATGAGCGCTTATGCGAGCTGAATTGCACTTTGTTGCTTAGTAGCAAGAGTCGCTATTTCTATTAATTGTTGCGCAAAATGCCTCTTCTGTACTGACTTGTACTATTTATTCTGTGGCGGCGGTCTGTTACAAGAAGCCGGATCATGCATGATGCTAAATCTTGCTTTCGTTTCCTTTATACTAACGAAAGTTTATAATAGGTAATAAATGAATGAAACTTTTATTTCAGGGTACAATGACCGATAGACATATAGCTTACAAACTAACAACCAACCAACCACTAACAACAAACCAACAACTAATATTATAAACGCGAAAGTTTGTATGGATGGATGGATGTTTGTTACTCTTTCACGTAAAAACTACTGAACGGATGAAATTTGGAACACAAATAGTTTATAACCAGGATTACTATCGATACTTTTTATCCCGATATTCTCACGGGATCGAAACTTATGCGGGTGAAACCTCGGGACGCAGCTAGTATTAACTCCTGCCCGCGACCCTTTCCGTCCGCGTGATATTTCTGGTTCATCTTGCATGCCATGTGTATGTATACTCATGTTTTGGACAAATAAAAATTATCTTATCTTATCTTATCTCTGACCGTCGCATCGCATCACCTGCCTATTGCTTACTTCATTTTCGCTTAGCGTTCTTTCTGAATTTTTTATTTTGCCTCGGTTCCCAAGGGTGATAGCGTGATGTTAAATACATCTTACCACAAAAACGTAGACACGTGTTTTTAGCAATTGTTTCGCCAAGGGCAAAATGGTGATTTTCATGATTTGGACGACATGGAATTTATGGATAACTATCGTGATCAATAGTGTACGAAGTGCGAGTAAATGCTTTCGAACATTACAATGAATAAAAAAAAAACTTGTTTATTGCTACCAGAAAAAGATATTCACAATATTATTATTTCTAAATAAAAGGTACATTAATTGCAGGAGTTGGTGATACTGGCTCCCAAACTAAGCTATCGCTTGTATTTTGGGACACAGCGTTCAGACGTGGATAATGCTACAATTTGGTCTCTAGATACAATTGTTGTGAATGTGAATAAGTATGAATATTTTTTTATTAATATAAGTTCAGAAAACGGTACAAGCTCAGTATAGCTTTCGGAAAAAAAAAATTGTTGACCTAACGGAACTGGGCCCGCCATCAGGTAAGCGCTCTATCGTTTTTTTTTTTTTTCCTTTTTGGCAACTGAGGCGATGTCGACTATTCTGCCAGTGTTATGTAGTGACCGCCGCCCCTATCGTTATTGTCTTAAGTATTTATCGTCATTATCGTTTGTCAAACTACGTTCCGTTCCGTTGTGTCCGAAATGGATGTAATAAAAACTTTATCCTTAGCCTTTCTCAGGAATTGGGGTATTAAATGCAAAAATATTTTTTCAAATCCGAGTGGTAATTCTCGAGATTAGCACGTTCAAACAAAACTCTTTAACTTTCCTTTTGTTTCGTCTATATTGACATCTGGCTTTAAAAGTTTATTACCTCCATAATTCAAGACTTAGCATCTATTGTCTCCATTCAGCCCAAAAATACTTCTATTACTAAATTCTCGGTAGCATTCAAAGGACTGAAACTCGGTTGAATAACAATACATTTCTGTTTGCAAATGCTTCCGGGAAACTATATAATATTTGTGGGAAGGCTCATTCATTCTATACTGAGAAGTTAAAACCCATTTTTTTATTATATTATTAATACATTCCTAGAACAGTTATTGTTCTAGGAATGTATTATGAAACTTTGGACCCTTCTTTTGTCAAAAAGGTCTAGAGGAGTTAACTTAGCTATAGGGTTTACAACTTATTATTTGTTGCAATTGCAATGCATCCCACTTGACCTACTTATAATCCTAACTAAAATGGTGAAGTGAAACATCGTGAGGAAATCCGAAGACATGTGATGTGACATCTACCAATCCGCACCGGTCCCGCGCGGTAGATTAGGGACTAACTACACTTATTCAGCTCTGTTCAGCTTTTGTCCATAGAAAACAACGATTTTGTATGGAATGCGTACACGTCCGTTCAGCTGTACGGATGCGTAGGCATTCCATACAAAATATAATAGAACATGGGTAAACAAAGGGTACAGATGTCTAAATTTATAAAAATAAACGCTGTCTTGCCGTCAACGGCGTACAAATTTCTAATTGATAATAGATAAATGGAAATAAAAAAAAATAAACAAAAAGTACTAATACATTCAAAATTGATAAAATGTCAATAATTACATAAATGTCATTAAATTACAATTAAAATGTCAAACCAATAAAATGTCATTAAATTACAATTTGTCTTCCAGGTACTCATTCACTGTATAGTAAGCTTTCTCACACAATAAATCAAGAAGAGCCTTTTTGAAATGGTGTATGCTGTCAAGATCTTTTATTGCAATAGGTAACTTAGTATATAACTTGGGTGCCACTCCCAAAAAGTTCCTTGAGTATAGTGCAGTCTTGTGTGGAATAGCACATATCTCTCTATTACGTCTTTTTGATCAGTGTTTGAAACAAATGCAAGTTTGATTTTGCGGATACTGCTGTCTCGTAGATGTACTACATACAAGGCATAGTAAGGAGTTTGTATTTATTAAATAATGGCCTACAACTATCAGTCTCTGGTCTAAGTGTCCTCCGGATTGGGCGATGGCGGTAGGCCCTTATCAGTGATACTTGAGATTGGAATGTTGAGAACAGTGCAGGATGTACTTCTCTTAATTACTTATTTTTAATTCGCTAGCAAGTCAGGGTTATAACAGCGCGTAGTGCGGGGAGAATAAACTAAAATGTCTTGTGTGCCTGTAAGCCCAGGTAGCATGAGCGTGTTTTCACTGGATATTCAACGCACTGCTCAGCGCCGAGAGTTGAAAATCCAAAAATGTGTTTTTTTGACGCGCTGGGGTGTCTCTGTTGGATTCTCAATGCTCGACTCAACACAGAGTGTTGAAAATCCAGTGCGCGACATTTTTACGTCCGTGCCTATGTGGGCTAACACCGTCTGTCTACAGTCTACACAGATCAGACCGAAACACGCAATACTTCTTGGAAGCGGAAATAGATATGGTGGTATTATTTCCTTCGCAAAGAGCTTGCTCAGCTAGTCAGGCAATTTCTAATAAATGATCATGTCCTTGTGTAACAATTTAGATTGCTGTAAAGACCTTAATAAAAACTATGTCTGGAATCAATACTTGTTATTTATTCAACACGTGACATTGACTGACCATTGAATTAACTGCATAGGTCCGAGCAGCATCGTCGTGGCTGGTCGATGTTTCATAATTATGACTGCCGTATACTTTGCCAGATGTATGACTTTTTGAAAAGGGATAAATTTAAATACATCTTTTTGTATCAACACAATAAGACCAGATAATGACCTTCTCACAAAAGCACGATATTCATGATAATACTAGGGTCAAAGTCCGCATTGAAATTGTCGAGTACGGATTAAATTTATTGCATAATTATTTTGGGTTTTAAAGTTTTGTTGATAAAAGCCATACTACTTTGGCCAGAACAACGCACTGTAACGTGGTAACACAACTCTTTTGTGATGATTTGAATGGGCAAAATAATACTCGAAAATGCATTGAAACGCAGTCATGAGATTAAAAGTGTACGCGCTATTTTGTAATCTTAATCATTGCATAAACCTGTTTGATCAACAGTATTAAATACTGACACAAATATGGGAGTACAATGTGGGTAGTATTTGAATGTTGGATAGGTCTTCAGTCTTCACAAAAGAATCATTGACCAGAAACAAAAGCCGTCTCGTCGATGACCGAAAATGATTAGGTACTGACGGAAAAGGAAAAAACCTTTATCAAACTGTGTTTTTTTTTTTAAATAATTACTGTGGGAAAAAGTATCCTATGTGTTAATCCAGGGTGTCAGCTACGTCTATAAAAAAATTCATCAATATTGGTCCAGCCGTTTAAGCGTGAAGAAGTAACAAACATACACACTCACAAACTTTCGCCTATATAATATTATAGTGTGATATTTCTATTCGTCGCATAAAAATCCCTTGCCGTGCCGTGCCGCCAGTGGGCGCCGGCCCTTACCCGGAATTAGTAGTCAGAATTCTTATATTTAATGTTTAGTTTATGCTAATAATATAGAGGACTTTTGTAGTCCGTTTTTAGCATAATTGATAAATAGCATAAACACTAGGTGCCATTACGTTGATGGGGATTATTTGGAGTTCTGAATACAAATGAATATTTATATTATAATATTTTTTCCTTGCCTCAAAAATAAGAGGAATTACTTATATACTTAAAAAAAATCTTGATTAGCCTGCAATATGTTTCAAAGAACTCAAATATGGTAAAAAAAATAAAATGTATAAGTAATGTCACTTACCATTTCTTTCATGAGGATAACATTTTCATTCTTTAATTTTTTTTGAAAGTAGAACAGTATTGGAGTTTCGTACTGCCCGATGTTCGGTGAACTAAACGAAATCACGATGTCTTCCAACAGTTTGGTCCCTAAAACATATAAAGTCAATTAATAAAAAGAATAATGGTTGAAAGATTAGTTTGTTGTAATGAACAATTTGTTTAAAAAAATCATAACAGTAAATAATCTTTTAATGAATTTTTAAGACTTTTTAATCAAATAAATCTGAATGGAATAGTGACCAATCTAATTGCTCAATCAATAATTGAAGCTAATTTCAACCACATATAATACGTACTACAGTGATTAGAAAAAGAGAATATTTTAATTATAAAATAATGTTAGCCCTACAACGGCTTACGGTAAAGTGATGTGAACTAGGACGGGCAGTTGGTTCATATATTTAGACTATCAGTCTAGTTACTGTTTTAGATGACATTGTATTGTTAACATTGTTGCCATACATTATGGTTGATAAAACAAATCCAAAAAATCGCACTAATTTTGTATTTTAAGAGACCATAATAAGCAACTAGTTTTTCGTCTGCCTCATTGTATATACGGTATATACCCAACACCCAAAGCTTTGTTAGGTGCAATGGACATTTTAAGGCATTGACTGCAATCGCAGTCACCAGTGACCGCCAACAATAGATTTTCTATTGTGTCTGTTGTCTGGCAGTCAATGTGTTAAAATGAATTATAAATACGTGAAAAAACAAGTCATAAATAGAAATCAAATAGGTAATGAATTCATGCAATGCCACAACCATAACCTGTGTTAGTAATACTTCTGATCCTTAAGCCAATGGTTAGTTTAAGAGTTTTTAAGGAATGTAATACTTTACCAAACTTACGTGGTGCCAAACGGCGTCCGTTACGTTTGTCACTAAATGGATTGTTTTCCAACACAAAATTGAAACATGAGTGGACCAGCTTTATGTTAGTGACGTGAATATTATCCGTTTGGCTCTCATTGTACAATGAGAATTTAAATTCCACTTTTTCATTAGGTTTTGCCTGCCAAAGATATTGGTTTTGTCAGTAACATAATATTACGGTATATCGAGTTATAGAAGTTTGGTTTTGTAGCTTTTCCTCTCCTAACATGCAAAACATGACTGTAGCTTTCATAATCTCAATATTATAATAACTATGATAAATTTCAAGCTAAATTAAATTAAGTGCTTAATTAGGAAATAGATATTATGCGTGGACTAAAAACATTATCAGATTATGTTCATTGTGAATATTAAAATAGTTTTTATCTATTACATTGGTGAGTCAATGGCAAGCATAATATACAATACCTACTACAATTGAGCTGAATTTCTAAAAGTGGTAAGTACTTACAGATATCTTAATTTTTCCATTCTTGTTCTCAACTTCTGCTCCCAGACTTGTCTTAACAGAGCAGGACACTGCTGCGATTCCTTTCAGATTTCTTACAAATTGTTCTCTGGTATTGCAGAAATGGGTAAATTTATATTTATTAGTTAAGAAACTATCAGAATATGAATTTAATATATAAGTTCCTGGGTGATTTATTTATAAGTATTATACATTTTAGTAGAAATCAATAATTTAATCTCAGGATGATCCTTTCAGGAAAAACTATGTTCGGTAAAAAAGGACGCGCAGCAAACAATAAAAAAACAACATAAATACAGGCAAACAAAACAAACAAAGACTTACCTATTCGATGCAAATTCTTTCAAAGAAACGTTTTTCTTATGTTTTTCTGTATCAAAATGCTCCGGCTGCACGTCACGGGCCCAACACACGGGACAATCACTCATTTTTTAAATGATTATTTTATCAAATTGGTAAAGTATCGCTTAGCGGCATTCGGCACTTGAATGTTTGCGAAGAGAAACTTATTATCTTTCCAGATTTAGTTTCGAACTGCTAAAATAATTAACGGTCACTTCTGCCACACTAAATAGAAGACAAAAGCCAAGCGCTAAATGGTGCACTCATAGTTAAAACCAAACCAAACAAATGATGGAGAAACGAACGAAAGTTTGATTACGATCGAAGAGGCGATTGAATGGGTTACCAGATTAAAAATATTTTGAATATTTTTTAAGGTGAAGGTGATTTCGATCATAAATAAAAAGGGAAATATAATATAATTTTTCGTAAAGTTTAAATCTATGAGACAGGAATTTGCTATTCATGATAAAAATATATTGCTATACGTTACTCAAACTTGGTAAAACTATCATATTTTTCATTTCAAAAGAATATTCTACTTATTGTTTTTACGGAACTGAGTGCTAAAAGCCTTGAAATCAAATCAAGTAATAAATATTATTTGGGCTGGTAAAGATATAGATTTTTAACGGGGGAATTTCAAGGATTTTACAATATTATCGGGCTGCCTTGCCATAGTTCTTATGTATAAGTAAAATAAAGTAAGATATAGATCATATTTAGACGAAAATCATACAAACTAGAGTTAAAAACTTATTATTATTATCAAATGAATGGTTGGTAGAAGAGGTTTTTCCACAGTAGTTTCATAACAGTAATAGTCCTTATTTTCATGTAAAAACAGAAACTGCATAGAATAGAATAGAATATTCATTTATTTGCTCAGAATGTAGGTATTCACAATAAGGTGGTTACAATAATAAGAAAGATTACTTGTACCTACATTCTACCATTTTGGCAAGCAAACATTGATGCAGTTCATCATCAAACCTACAGATATTGGTAATTAGATATAGATATAATTAAAATGTATTAGCTAGAAAATCCAATACGGAGTAGTAACATTTATATAATAGAAGTGCAATTAGTTTCTTTTTGAAAATTGTGACTGGTTCCTCTTATATGGAATTAGGAATATGGTTAAAAATGGCAGGTAACATACCAAAAACACTTTTCCACAATAGGGGCTCGTGGCTAAATAATAACACCCGCACGGGCCGACCGAAGGTTATACTACGTTTGCCGCGATCGGTTCGTGGATGGGTGACCATCCATTACATATCGAGACCCACCCGTACCTCGGAAAGCACGTTAAGCAGTTGGTCCCGGCTATCATTCGTAGATCTTTGACAGTTGTTACGGGTAGACAAAAAAGTCTGACAACCAGTTTTACCAAGGGGTGTCGTGTTAGCCAGTAACTTTTTTGTGGAGGCCAGATAGGCAGTCGCAGTCACTCCATGTAAATTAATAAGATTCAGCTGCACCCTTGTTAGACTGAAAGCCGACCCCAACATAGTTGGAAAAAGGCTGGGCAGGTTGAGGTGTAATAAAACATTATTAATGCTTTTAAATAAATTATATTATCAGATGATTTCGTACAAAAATATCATAATAATAAATTGAGACCACTATCAGGAATGTTTAATAAAATATAAGCGTAATAATGACTAGAAAATGAGATCATAATAATTCAAATACATATCCGGGAAACAATCGAGGTGGGTTTTTCGAAATTTTAATTTAGTTGCGGATTCCTTCGAAGGAGAATTTGGCGTCTTCGGGCTGTACTTTGTTTTCGCTTCGGCGGCCGGTGTAAGGGATGAGCTGCCATGGCCAGTTGTTGCCCAGGCGGAAGTCGGGGCCGGTGCACACGCCAGCCCATTTGTTGCAGTAGTAACCGGGGGCGCACTTTTGGCCGTACAAGTCGAATTCGCGTTTCTCGGTGCACTGTTCACGAGGGCCCTGGAAGAAGAACGTTTCATAAGGATTCAAAAAATCTTAATAGGCATTAGGTACAGCATTAGAACTATGTGCAGTCTAGCTGTGGATGTCTTTTGTTATAAAAGATGATGATTTCCCATAGTTATGTCGAAAAAATTGCTGTTTCAAAGGTTCAAAACATCATCAGTCTGTAACAGTTCAATACTGGACAATGGGCGTACTGCACAGGTTACTCTTCCTTTATGTATGCTATGAAGAACACTCATGATTTAGTATCTAATACATGATTAATGATTATACATCTACAAAGATCCTATTTCTTTGACAAAGCGAGGACGTACCCTGTAGCAGTCAAGGCGTTTGCCGCAAACTTCATTGATGTAGGTTCCTAATTTGCAGATCTTGAAAGTTTTGTTGCCTTGCCTGACGGGACATTCCTCGTTGCTCGCCGTCCAGTGGTCGGAAGAAGGTTCTTCGCATACCGGACATTCAACGAGTACTCTAGAGTTGAGAGAACATAGTTATACTTAACATGTATTGTTAATTTATTTATTTCATAAGGAGCTGTTAAGAATGGGAAAAAATCGAACTTCTATTATCAATATTGATTGGAAAAATTCGGAAACCATTTCGGATATTAACATAAAGTTCCACGTATTTTTATAGTCTGGCAAGACATCTTATCCTTAATCGAGAATTTCTACAATTTAATTCTTGAAGTCATCTGCTATGTGCTTCACTAAGAGACTCGGATCACATGTTTGAGAATTTTTAAGATTTATGTTATGGGGCACCCCTTTACATAAAACATGATGTCAACTGAAGGTTTATAAACCGCTCAACTATTCGAACTTGGAATTTCATGCACACTAATCAGAATGCGGTACAAGTCAACAGATAATGACGATGCTACTGTTCAAAGTCATGACTACTTTCCTCGTTGCTCGCCACCCCTATCAATAGGTACTGTACGGCTTATAAGTACATAAGAGTCCTGGTATGTACCAGAATAAATACCGCTATATAAGAAGCTATACTGAATAAACAAACAAACAAAACAATTCTGTCTTATTCTAAAACAAACGATTCTTTTACAATTTTGAAACAGATTTTTTGCCAGCCTGCATGATGTAAGGTTCCGGATTTTGCATACAACCTTTACAGTACCTTCTAACCCAAAAACAATAGACATGGCCATAGAGAGACACAATGGCTGGTATGAAAATACGGGTTAATAGTTATAGGGCCTATTCATAAAATGGCTTACTGCGTAAAATCAAATGAGTCCTTCCAAGAATAGGTCATTAACTCATTACACGAATAAGGTATTACACGAATGAGTCTTTTGCAGAATGAGGTATTATGAGAACAATTCCTTTGAAGAATAAGCTATTCCGAGAACAGGTCCTTTGTTTCGCCGCCGTAAGCCATTTTACGAATAGGTACCATATCTACTTAAGGGATAATAATAATTATTAAGTATCAACACAGATTATTATTTATTATTGTATACCTATTACATTTCGCCAATTTATGTTTTTAAGCCCCATATTATAGGGGCGACAGGGGCGTGTCTATTGACATCAACTGGACACAAATCCAGATCCCGGCCTGCTACTGACAAATTCCAGATGGAAAACCCTAACCCAATTAAACTTTCGAACCCAGGACCTCATTAGCTGAACCTAGCGCTTGCGAACAACGCAGACCTGGACCAACACAGTCAATAATAATATTTATAGTTGTGATGAGAAACAGCCATTACCCTTCAACCGGAGCAGGTTCTTCTCTGGTAATGAAGTTCCGGGATTCGTAGGAGCCTCTGTAGTGCGCCAAGCAGGAACTGAAGGCGAAGAGCATCAGGTACACCAGGGAATGCATAGTGAAGAGAGTTCTGAAAAATAATGAGGTCGAGTAAAATGTCGGTCCTGATCACAAACTTTATAGTAGGAGTTTTAGGAGGAGATGATTCTCCTACAAATGTCGTAAGGACGAATCGGGTCAGGTTCAAGAATAGAATATAATAGAATCTCTTTATTAAGACTCCCCACCGCCTAACTCCTACCCCCCCTCCTAACTCCTACCCCACCTCCTAACTCCTACCCCACCTCCTAACTCCTACTCATGCTCTTTATTTTTTTTAGGTTTAAAACCCTTATGATAAGTTTAAAATTACTGTCTGTTTAAATAATATATTATAATTGCTTAAAGAATTAAATAATGTAGCCGGTCATTAACCAATTTAAATGTCTAATGAACTAATAGCCTAGGCTCCCAATACAAACTCAAGGCAATTACATAATCCGCACGGTATCCGCTGAGGCGGCGAGCCTCCTTGCCGCCATGGGATCTGGAGGCAAAACGCCGGGGCGTAACTCCGCTGCCGCGAGAAATCACGGTACAGCGGACAGAGCTCCGGCGGGATCTCATGGCGACATGGAGAGTGCGATAGTCGCAACCCAGTGCTGGGCACGCCACAATTGCGGCGATAAGTCCCCTCTTTGAGGAGTGGCTGGAGAGGTGCCACGCGCCCTCACCTTCCGGCGATCTCTCGCGTCCGGCCCTGTTCCAGGCCATGGTACGGAGCGAGAGTGCCCGTCACCTCCTTAAAGCGTTGCAGTAATCGCGAAGCAGTAATGCTCGCAAAGGAGGAGGCGGAGCGCGTGAGGGAGAGGCAATCTCTGCGCTCTCACGCCCCTAGTTGCCGCAGGAGACGCCCTGGACGTCGAGAGTCGACAACCAACTCCTAGCCACCGTAGGCGCGGGCTTGCGGGCGGCGAGCAATGGGCAACTCGCCGCCCGGTAAGGACCTGGCCCGGGTCAACGGCGCGTTGTGTTCCACGCGCGCCTCAAAGAGATGTCAGCACCAACTGACGGGGTCCGCTAGGGCCGATGCCTGCCAGGGCTGCGGGTTGTTCGAAAGACATACCGTGGCCCCTGGGACAGGCAACTGATGGAACACTGGGGGGTTTTAGTCAGTAAAAGTCTGACACGCCCTCCCGCTCCGCCCAGAGCGGTCGAAGTCATAATTATGATGATTTTCCACCCAAAAAAAAAGGTAATTACATAATTGATAGTACATCTTTAAATTTTTTTGAAAGGTAGTTGTGTTTTTTACTTTGTTGATACTTAAATCTTGAAAAACGGCCCTTTCGAATCGAATTGTTTAGTCCCGAATCTAAGGGTCGATGACACAGGACATACGTCGCCATCGCGGTTTAGCTCGCTACTGCATGTATATTATAATAACCCTAAAACTCCGAAAGAGTTTGGCTTTGGTTTCCATCCATACCTACAGTTAAAAACAATTTGTTTGTAATAAGTTAAATAAATCCCATTATACGTGCGCAAATGGAAACCGTGACTCTTCCTCAACCATACCATCGATAACAGTTAGTAAATTAAATTCAATGAGAAATATTCCAAAAATAAAAAATGAGCTAAAGAAACGACGGGCACATGATTCGTAAACATTTCTAATAACTTACAAATAAATTAATCATGGCGTATTTTAAGAGTTGTGTTCGTTGTTTTGTAAAAGCCAACGAGGTGGCATGGCATGAATGAATAATGACGCATCCACTGTAGTAGGAATGTAGTAGATATAAATATATCTTGATAATATTTGTAGATCAAATAACGCAGTAGTAGGCGGGAGGCGATTATTTACTCATGCCCATTTTCACTACCACTGGTTGACACCTATATATGTAAATAAAAGCACACTGATGTTCCAACGCTCGGCTCAGCGCCGTGAGCTTTTCAAAGATTGCCGTTGAGCAACAGAAATTTCAACGAAATCCTAGCTTTTGCCCGCGACTTTGTCCGAGTAAATAGCCCCCGACCCATCGCGTCGCATCCCATCGCTCGCCCGTGCTACTAGTTCGTAAGAATGCACTTAGCATTTTTTCTGACCTTTTCTCCTTCTGCTCGGCTCCTAAGGGTCGTAGCGTGATGTCAAATAGCCTATAACCTTCCTCAGAATTGGGCTATCAAATGCAAAAAGAATTTATAATTAATATGAGTAAATTAGTATAGATTATATCTTAAGAAAAAGTCGAATGGAGGTTTGGCAAAACCTTCTCAAATGTTATCTCTTTCTAACAGAAAGCAACGTCTTGCGATTATTATTATTATTATTATATTAAAACAACAAACTTAATATGGTCTGAAATCACCAATATGTAAGTACGAGTATAATCTATCCGCTTCCGCGTTTGAATAAGAAGATTACTTTTTACTGAATGGGGTAGTTACAGACCTTAAAGCAGGCCTATAAAAATATACCTATCTCAAATCTTTTATTAAAACGGTGTTTTTATTTGCAAACATGCATCGGACTACGTACCGCCCACGTCTTTTTGTTCCGGCCTAAAATAATGGGGGTCATGTGTATCCATTAGATGTAAACATCGTGGCAACCGATACGTATTCAGTAGATCTATTTTTATCTTAGAAGGCTATTCTATTTAAGAGACATGTGATAATTTTCACAGCTGATCTGCTTAACTAAAGGAATGAGACACGAGACAGGCTTGAAATTCGATTCTCGCCGATTCCTGGGAAGGATGTCGTTGAGACAAAACCAAACTGCATATTTTAGTAGCACGCTTGCAAAGAAATTGAAAGGAAGAATAGAATAGAATACCTACTCTTTAATTGTACACCATACAAATTACAGAACATAAATATATAAAACTTTACAAAGGGTGACACAATGGGCGGTCTAATCGCTAAGAGCCTTTGAAGCCTTTGAAGTTGGGTGTATTATTATCGTTGGCAGATCAGACATTCCATTTTTAGCCTTGAAAGGTCGAAGCTAAGTAAACGTCTCAGTAGGCAGATAAATCATTCTCCTTGGGACAAAGCCTTCTTGGAGCAATGATGTAGATTTCGTGAATACTTGAGGGGTCAAAACTCCATACCCAGATGCGCGTAATTATTTCTTTGTGCTCACATTTCCCCATAAAATATGGCAGTCAGAAATCAAAACATAATAATTTCCGATTCACGAGTCAGTGACATAGAATAAAATTTAAAAATAAACGTCATTGCAGTGTGACGTGGGCGCACCTGAATACGCGAAATCGTGGCAAATGTATATTTTATACCACTGCTGGTTTTGTTCTGCGGAAAATTTTATTTGAATGGATGAAAACAGCAACGTATGTTTAGCAGAATTTTCTTGTTTTATAGTCGGTTTATCTCGGAGTAGAGATACGTCTACGCGAGAGCCGCCCGCCCAAACGTCGGCGTCCGTTAGCTAAATGCGCATTCATGTGACACACTTCGAAGAATACAGAGGCAAGAAGGCCAAATACAAATTATTTTCACGTTCAAAATAAGCGTTAAAAGACTTTATTTCTAAAACATTTGTGGTGTTTTACAAAAGAAAGTGTTTGTTTGAATATTTCATTCGATATTTAAGTTCAAAATGGGAATGATTTCGCGTGTGCGCGGACGCATTCGTAGTGATTCTTTCTCGAAGATTCATACTATCAAATCAAAGGACAAACTTGCCAATATCGGTAAGTAGAAAATTTGTTTTTCTTTAGAGAAGAGAAAGATTCTGTTAATGATTTTCCGAAATACTATTGCTTTAAGAATTCATGAGGATAATAGACTATGTCTATCAACCTCGGAATTCCTGATGTTCTGATGTTCGACAAACATTGTGCTAATGCAGTCATTAATGTGTTATGATAACTGTTAATAAAATTAATGCCTTCATTTTCAACGTAGGTACATATTTAATCGATGTGATTATCTCTAATCGGTGCTCATAATTATTTCTGGCTGACCATTAGCAATGTTTGCAAAATTAAATGAGCATACGATGAAAATATTTATTGTTATCTCTAATTGCGGTAAAAGCTTAGTAATTTGAAATTAGAGGTATTACTGGCGGAATTAGAGGCTTGTAATAAGTAATTAAGTATACCTAAGTCTGTGTAAGTAGCTTTTTAAGTAGTAGAGTTTTTTTTAAACCAGAGTCTAGATTTGTGCAAGACAATGCGCGCTGTGAAGAGCTTTGATGGCTCAGTGCAGAACTGTGGTGGTCCAGAGGCCCTGACTTACGAGTCCTAGCCTAATTCGTGGGTTTGAACTCAGACAGGCGCTTTACTTTGTTTAAATAATATCATCACCACTGCTCTCAAAACGATGAAGGAAAACATCGTGAGGAAACCGGCATGTCCTAGAACCAAAAGACATGTGACATTCACCAACTCGTACTGGGCCCACTCTTTCTCGAAGAGATGGGGACGCCTGTGTCCCAGCAGAGGGAACATTATAGCATGATTATGTTATGTTAATGCGCGCCCCCGCTTAACTGTCGAAAAACTAAATAAATCCATACTCTGAAATGTGGGCCATCCCCATGATGGCCAGTATTTCGGGAAAATAAAAATTTGCGACTGTATCGGCCTGTCATTATCCCAGCAGGGTGTAATTCGTGTATGCCACGCGCCCCCTGTTATATCAAACTTAACAGTAGAAAAATTAAATAAATCTATATATCTCTGTAAATGTGGGCCACATTTTGCCAGTATATCAGGGAAAATTAAAATTTGTGACTGTATCGGCCTGTCATTAACCCAGCAGGGTGCGAAGACCTCGTCTCATTTATGCCCGAATGAAAGTTCAAAAATCTATTTCGTAGCAAATGACGTGTTATTGTTTATATATTATAATTATTTTCTATACTTTGTTGACTCATGCCTGCCTTGTCCCTACCACGTGTTTAGAACATGTGTTGGTCTGGCATAACTTGCTCTGTCATTACTGCTTCCAAGAATGTTGGTTGAGAATCTTGATCAACTATACAGAAAGCGACTTCAACGCCTCACATGACCAAGATTATGTCTGGACTTTAAAAGAGACTCTGAGTTTCTTTCGGTGTTTCTTCTCAGAGTAGTAGGGTAGAAAACGCCGACCTCATCTAGTTTTTAAAATATGATTGATGTGTAAGTTTGTACAAACCAACTTACAGAAATAAAATCAGTTATAATTTTTCGCCACAATTTGCGTTGTCACCTCATATTTGAGTACCTACAATCAAAGTGGTCACTGCTAGTCATGAAGGCATCAACGCGGATGAAGTCATGATCAGGATATAACTGACTGTTCGTGTGTTTATTTTTTAATCACAAAAACGAAGTTGAATTGCAGTTTATCAGAACTTTATAGAAGTGTCGCGTGCGTTATTAAATATGATAAACCAAACTCATTTGGGTATTCATAATAAACTCATTTGCACGTATACTCGTACTCTATATGCAATCAATATTTATTTCTCATTATGTAATAAAATAACCCAAACAAAATGTTTGACCTACTAGAAGTAGACAACATGCATGTTTACATTCTGTACGTAAAGTGCGGGCGGGTGCCGGGGCTGCGGGTTGTTCGAAAGAGATACCGTGGCCCCTGGCACAGGCAACTGAAGGAACACGGGTGGGTTTTAGTCAGTAAAAGTCTGACACTCCCTTCTGCTCCGCCCAGAGGGGGAGGGGTCATTTGATGATTTCCCACCCAAACAAAAAAAAAAGTGCGGGCGGGTACATACCGCGAAATAACCATTGAAAAATAAACTGAAACATGAAGATAAATTATCTACATGCATTATATATTAACTAAAATCTAGTGTAGGTGAAAATTAGGCCACATCGTAAAATCATTATCCTGAACGCCACGAATTTGCTACGTCCTACGAGCTACGCTTCAACTAGGCCTACGACGTAGCAGGATCTTTTAAAGCGTAGCGCTACGATTCAACTACGCCTACGTATTGGCAGGACCTTTTCAGGCGTAGCGCTACGATACGAAGCGTATATAGCAGCTTTAATGAAGCCCTTGGGCAGGCTATTTCTGAAAATAGTCTGCCTATGCCTATGGTATTGGACTGTGGTCAGTTTTGTTACAAGAGAATAATTTGACGTGTTAGAGCTTTTTATATTAATTTTCTTTACTAACACTTAAGTACTTATACACTCTAAGTAATACGTTCGCTGACTTCCTACTATAATAATATTATAAACGTGAAAGTTTGTATGTATGGATGGATGGATGGATGTTTGTTACTCTTACACGCAAAAACTACTGAACGGATTTGGATGAAATTTGGAACACAGATTATTTATAACCAGGATTAACATATAGGACTTTTTATACCGATATTGCCACGGGATCGAAACTTATACGGATGAAACCGCGGGCGCAGCTAGTATAAAATACGTTTAGAATCCAGTTTTAAAGTAACCTTTTCGCGTGTCAGTATAGACAGTCTACTTTAACGAGTTTTGTGACTATCATTTAATATTTTAATGACTCTATCACTATTTTATTATTAAATAAATCGGTTAATGCTCAATATTTGAGTTTTGCTGCTTTTATATCGCGGAAAGTATAACGAGAAATGGAACGAGGTGAATGGATGACGAACACGGGCGAATAAATAATATTCAATGAAGACATTACATTTGAATTGTCTGTCTGTATCATGTCTGAATAAAATCGTGTTTTCTTAGTCCCAATTTTCGTCAGACTCGTGTCGTACGAAACAAAAGGAGTATGTAAGCAAATCGTTCTGTAGTTTCTGCCTACTCCTATGGAAAAAAAGTGCGAGTTTAGGTATATGTGTCGTGTCGTACTGCTGCTAAACTACTTAGCATTGCAATGCAATGCTGCCAGCCTTATGGACACGTTTCCGGATGACAGTGATGCGCACGAATACTTAGACGCCTTTAGTGTCCCTTTGTTTTTGCATTTATTTGTTTTATTTTGCATTTGTTAGTTAGTCATTTAATTTAGTACCTAGTATTTAATAGTAATTATATTTTTAATTATTTTAAATATTAATGGCGCATCTTGTAGATCCTCGGCAACCATCTCTGAGCGCCGTAGGGTTTGCTATTTTCTTTTAGCTTTGTTGATAACGGTAGTGTAAAATTAATTCATTAATATTGTGTGACTCAAATGTTCAGAGCACTCGTACTTACTACTTAATACAATTCTTATTCTTCTACAATACTTCGTGTTTCTTAGAAAAATGTAACTGAAAGCATTTATTTCAAATAAACCAATCACAGACACTTTTGATTGTCAAGGTGTCGGTCAGTCAGAAAGATGAAGCTAGTTGCCCATTCCACAGCGTAAGTAGGTACCCTAGAGGAACGGGCAAGAAACTCTTTTAAATCAAAATATTGGTGACATTATTCATGTTGAACGATGTACTTACAAACACTAGGGGCTACGAGATCATAGATGTTTTTGTCAGTTATTCGTAAACAATTTTGTAAACAATAGAGCGATCTTCGATATCCCAGAATATTTTAAGTAAACAGTTCGAGGAACAATTCTCAGTCACAGACGAAATATTTGGTTAATCGTAATGGAAGCTTTTAGAACGTGTTGCTTACGCAAAACCATAAAAATGTGCTTAACTTTAGAAGGGAAAGTGTCAGAGAAAAATATTTGGAATAGCCTTATTTTTCAGTGGCGTCAATGCTTTATTTTTAGAGTGTTATTAATAATTGTTTACAGTGCACTGACTCTGGCACGTTATATTTCTTCTTTACGTGTTTTTTACGAGAACCTGGCAGTTTTAGAGTATCTTGAGGAAAACTGGAGGAAAACAGGTCGTGTCTTGTTGGGGCATCATTTTTCACTCTGGATTGAGTCTCGAAAAACAATCTTGGAACGACGGAACTAGTTATAAATACACGCGAAGCTTCACTAATTAACTTGTAAGACAATGAACCACCAGTAAATTCATACTGGCACTATCAACTACTAGCCCTCGAAAGAAATGTCGACCGAAAAATAATAACTCCACTTTTAATATTTCAGTATGGCTCCTGTCACTGGTCCTGCTATTACCGTACTGGGCACCTCGGGGGCTGCTGGTGGCCCTTGGCGGTGCATGGTTGATGGCTGCGTACACATGCCTCGTGGTCCCAGTGCTCATCTCCGCCAACTACAAGTACCCAGCGAGGTGGTACCCTGCCGTGGTCAAACTCGCTCAAGGTAGGTTTGAAACGAGATATTTGATAGGAATAAAAGAAGGTCATGAATTCATCCTTTTTAATGAGGATAGTCGAGGTAGAGTAAAAGGGGCAGACTACTTCCATGTTTTGTGCTTTATTTGGAAAACAGACTGAGTTGATTGACTGATAAGGAATTTAAAACTCTTTCAAGATATTTTTAATGCTCATAAATACCACAAGTCAAAGATTAAAGGACTCGGATACAGTGTCCAGCCGGGTATTCAATCTGGCAGTATTTCAAAAGCCGAAAAGGAAGGAAAAAATACATGACGTATCGAAAACAACATACGCCCACGAAATGATTAGTTTCGTCGTATGTTTAGGCCTATAGAGCAAGTAATGCAAACACAATAACACAGTGTTTGTGTCGCAAATGCCTGACAAAACACTGGGGTGTGCCAATCTCCCGACCTATGCGTCCTACGCTTCCAAGTCTTTCTACACTCGTCATTGACTGAAGAGGCGGTTCCAGATCCCGCGATCGAATGACGTAGGGAATGCATAGCGTGGTGTAACATTGTGAGATGTATGTAAATCTTTTTAGCTCTGTAGTCGAGCTCGACTGAAAATGTTCTAGATATTATTTACAACTGTGACCATCTAACCTCTGATGTCACGAGCAAATGAATTTATTTGAAGAAATGTTTTTAAATTTTAGGAGCATTTATCACAAATTATTCTAACGACTATGAATAGGTACCTACTTGAGCCGCGTTACTGAAGATCTACTTGTAAAATATATCATAAATATCATTACATGGGTTGAAAGCCCTTCAAATCGGGGTCTCTATATTTTAGGATAAAGTGTACTAACCTAACTGCCTCAGCATTATTTGAGAGCTTTTCTTAATGCATTGGAATATATACAGGGTGTAAAGAGATCCATCACATAGCCGTCAAATACGCATTCTGTACATCAAACTAAGTAACATTACACAAAACTAATTGATGCGAAACTACTTTTATTTTTGGTGTGAAAATTTGCGATATGACACACGCAAAACATTGTGTTTATGGGTGTAGCGTCGGTACATTGGTCGTGGGGGTATTTAAAGTTGTGTTATAATATCAAAACTTGTTTTCGTAAAAAAAAAACCTTCAATATCGTCGTACCTAACCAGAAGGTTCCCAGGTATGACCCATGGTACAAAAAAAAATTACAATGACGGTGAGTACAAGTGGCTCTCGGCTTCGTTAAGCGTCTAATTACACCCGTTTTACAAATGACAATGTCCCGATTGACGAATCCGTCATTCAGTCAGGGCCATCAGTTTTAAAATCAGGCCGGTTTATGTGAGTTACAATCACATTAGCCAGCAACCAAGTCTACTTCCGGCAAGGGTTCGTTATTTATTCCAAAGACCACTGTAAAAGCATTAGCTTTGAAATGTTATTGTTGTACTCTTGAGTTTATATTTATGTGGAAAAGTCAGGTCATTGTCGAGTAGAAGCTGAATGGGGCGACGGAAGCTGGCGACAGGCCAGGGCCCGTGCGTCATGCCCGTTTACTTGTATTTTCTGCGTCTAAACAAGAACACATGTCTTGTGTACTCCCCAATCATTTGAAACGTACCAAAGAAAGTCTGAGCTTGAGCCGACCTTTTACGTCGCGACTGTTGATGTTCATATTATTGTCTTAATAAATCATCAGCCGTTCGTACTTGCTACATTGTATGCACTTTGATGCACGTTCAGAAAAGTAATAAAGCCATTCTAATTGCTAATTGCTTCAATTAAAATTGTAGTATTCTTTCACCATTAGTGACTGGATATAGGATTTCAAAGCTGGGACAAAACTATACTAAAAAAAAAAACTAAAACTCAACTAAATGTACCATCCGACGAATGTCAACATCAACATCGTCGTTTATTAATTATTGTTTACGAATTCAAAATACCATTATGTTTTGATAGGTACAAGGGTACGCCAGATGGTGCGCAGATTTGAGACAAACTATTATAAGCAATGCGTGTTATTATTTTTGTTTTTGTGAATCTAAACGTAAAACGTATTGTCTGAGATAAACACGAAGATCTGCCAAAGAAATTTCAATATTGTAGTGGCATGACAACGTACGATGCGAGGAATTCTAATTATTTGCATTAATGCGACAGAGCCAGATTACCCAATGGTTACTATTTTCGTAAATAGAGCACATTTTTATCTATTATTTAAAATTAGTACGTGATCTTAAGCACGATTCAGGTGCATGCAGTTTTTAGAAGAGTCAGATTTTATCGATCTTATAGTTATGTAGTAATTGGTAGTCTAGCAGTTTACACGGTTCCATTTTGGGGTTTGGCTAACTAAAATATCTTGCACGGCTCCTGATTGTAGTTCTTTATCTGTTATTTCATTTAGATTGTTACAGTTACAGTGCACTTAGAGACAAGATAATTATGCATTTAAAACATATTTATACTATGTATGTAGGTAATAAGGGGTTAATATCACAGAACAAATAAAAGGTTAATATGGTGTCTTTCAATGATTTCGGTATGTGTGAGGAATCACTCATCTTGAATTATAGTGTGGTAAGTAACTAAGTTATATAAGATCAACGGTGCACACACGGTGCAACCTACGATGGGTTGAAGAAGTAGATAGTAAGAAAAAAGTACCCATATGATACAATTATTGAGCAAAATAATAATTATGTGGTAGTAAACTTACCAGATTCCTTTTGATGTACTGTTGGAAGGTTGATGTTGCTGGTGAAGCGTTGTTCTGAACTGACCATCCCTGTTTCTTGGGGGTCCTTTTATACTCGACTTTTTGTTGGACAGCCCCTGTTACTGTGGCTGCGAACAGTTTCAATGTTAAAGAACCACGAGTTCAAATAAATAATGATGTATTTAAGTACCTACTTAGGTAATTAGTTTTTGTTGAACGCTAACATCAGTATTTCCATCAGTTCTGAAGCTCATCCTCGTAATGAACCGCCTTGTAAAACTGAATAACTGATGATGGTCGAAATATAAAACGTTGAGTATTCTCTGTCAATCAACTCAGTCTATCAGAGTGCTTAACTTACGATAGATAAGCCACAAAATAATTACAATATTACTTGAGGAGAAAGAGCCACAAATCAATGTTTGTTGCACGTTTTTCGCGCTTATTAGACTTATGACAGTACTTTTATACAAATTCGAACCAGTTTTCGATCCTCTACTCAAAAATAATAATGAGTTAGTTTCATGACACGATCTCGAATACTCGGTCCATATTTTTTACCTCTTTCTATAGAAATAAGACAAAATGTGTCCCTTAAGAAAAAAATATGCAAATGAGGGAAAATTTCTTGAAACAGTCAAGAGTTAACTTGTTGTGGACAACTCGAAGTGACAGGCTGTGGACACCCTCCCACGCACATTTTATGAAAAAACTGATAGCTACACATATATTATTTTATTACTTGATAAAGATGATTGTGCAGTCAAAAGTTGCTTTACTAGTACCTAGAGATAACAAAATAATTGAAGCATGAAATGCACAAGAGTACTTACCTTACAAATTTCGAAAATTCATCACTTACTTAATAGTGGATGCAAGTCTGTATGAAAGTTTTTACCGATGGAAAAACATCGGCCGGGCGCTCGGCTTGCACCCAGAGCTACTATATCTATTATTTTTTATTAGTGCTTTTAATAAGAATGAACGTGATAAAAAGGTGGTTTGGTGGATAAGATTGTTAAAATAATTAATTATGTCTTGAAACCATTTTACAGACGATCGCAAGCCACTGACTTTGACGGAATTTCAAAGAGGCCAGCATTCTAATTCCGTAACACATTATCAATCTGAATCATTTTGAAGGATATTGCTAATCCATTGCTTCCTATGTCCGAAAAATTTGTCTGCTCAACAACGTAAATAACGCAATGAATGTTGTTGAACTGTCAAAATGAAAGCGAATGCTACTTATAGTGTGTTACGCAATTGCACCACAGATTTATTGTTTTTTTTTTGTTTGAAATTAAGTGGCCAGCTTATAGTTACTGGCTTTGTTATAAATTAATGCTACAAAAATGAAATTTACATTTCCAGAATGTGCGAAGAAGCTGCGGGCGCCTGTGTCGCGCGTGCTTGGCGTGATGAAGGCTGCATACGCGCCGGTAGAACGCGCTGAGAAACTCTTCCTGCAGATGAACAATCTTTCAACTATGATTGGACAGGTAAAGATCTTGTTATTGACCCTTCTCATTATTGTTTTAGGGGAAAAATGCTTGTAGTTTTGCCCTTTATTAAAAACATGGTCAAAGCAAGTAAACATGGTTAAAGCAGGTATAAGACAAATTCTTGATAAGTCATCAGAAGTTACATGGTTCTACAGTCAATCAAAATCAGTTAAATAGCGCATACATACACCACCAGTGCAAGTTAAACCATTGCTATAATATAGCTCTGTCTCGCATAGGGTCACAGCATTATGCTGAGCGATGGCCGTTTTGCGTGGATGTGACGCATATTTTCCCCAACTTGTTATTTTTTGCAGTTTTTTCTTTTGCGTCATGTTTTTATCCTAAAAAAACGCTTTATCGTTTTTTTTCTTAAATACCTACATACCTTTCTACCTCTTCCCATTCGATCATCTTGCTGTCTCATACATTAGTCTAAAATAATATCCTTCTTTCTTACAGTTGCTGATGTTCACAGCCTGCGACCGACTGCTAGTCTCCCAAGGCAGATTGACCTGTCTCTACTCCTTGATGTTCTACAACGTGGTTACCTATTCCGTCAGCTATGTCCGCGAGATCTGCACCAAGGAAGACTGGTCACCCTACGTCAACGTCAACCGCCATTCGCGCGTCAAACACCTCGCCATGTCAGCTACGAAGATTGTCCTGGAATGGACGAAGGCAGTCACTTTTATCGTCACTATAACATTCGTCCTCCTTGCTTTAGGATTGGAACAAGGACTGGAACATTACAAACCCACAGCGTTATACACAGCCATAACCGGCACATATTACCTTCTAACAGAGAGAACCTTCTTGGAACTCTGGCCAATAGGCATCTCCGCTTTAAAACTGGAGATATTAGAAGGCATGGAGTTATTGTACTTCGGTGCTCTGGCAAGAGGCATTACCACAGCGCTTGCCTTGCCCTTAGTGCCAGCCTTAGTATGGTACGAACGGTGGAGGCTAGCTGCTCTACTGTTGTACGTGTGCGTCTTCGTTCATGGAAGGCACAGGCTGGGTGAAGCTCTAATGAAGCTGCAAGAAGCTAGAGGTTCGCTGGCGAGGTTCAGGCGGGCGACACCAGATGAGCTGGCGACCCTTGAAGACGTCTGTGCTGTGTGCTTAGGGACAATGAAGTCAGCACGTGTCACGCCCTGCGCCCACTTCTTCCATGCAGACTGTTTGAGAAAATGCCTTGCTACTTCGGACAGATGTCCTATTTGTGTCAGGCCATACGTGTTTTGTTGACATTCGATTAAGACTGCTTGAAACGAAATTTTTAACATCGCCTTTTCCAAATCGTGGCTTTGGAAATGTACTCGTTTGAGGTGATATTATGAAAGTAATCTAAGATTATTAGTACCTAAGTAGGCGATCGGCCATGGGCCCGATCATTGTTGTGATCGATTTTATATGTTGTAATATTTACAAGTAATGTGGCTTTAGGCTAATATTCATTGTTGTGTCAATAATTTTGCTGAATTGTTTAAAAAAAAAAACAAGAAAAATACTGAAGTACCTACTTTCCTCACACCGATTGAGGTTTGTGTACAGGACTAGATTATGTAAAAACCGTACCCATATTTTGTAGCATGTCGAGGCTTCGAGGTAAATAGGTAATTTTTTTTTTCATATCGTTGCTTCGACTCTGAGATGTCGAATACTTTTAGGACCATACTTTTGAAAACGGCTTCTCTGTCAATGTTGTTTTATCCATTATTGTTACTGTCGCTTAATGCTACGGGTTCCAAGAGTTAGCACTGCTAGCGAGGAGAGTAATTAAGTAACTATAAGGAGGAAATATTTGGAGATGATGAACCGTCGATGTTTAGAGTTGATCAATGTTGAAGGCTCACGGAACGCGCCTCACACGTGCCCAGGTGTTAGGTAGAGCTACCCACGCATTCTTTGGGTCCAAGTCTGTATTAAATGTTTTGTACAATAAATTAAAGAAATACGACTGTCTTTTGTTTTCTTTATACCTCATCATCATCATCATCATTTCAGCCGTCAAACATCATAGGCCTCCCCCAAGCACCGCCACTTCGACCGGTTCTGTGCTTCTCATATCCAGCGTATTCCTGCGGCCTTCACACCCCATTTCCATGGAAAAGAGAGCTATTACCTCGTTTTCGCTTAGCGTTCTTTGACTTTTTTTTCTTTTTGCTCGAGTCCTAAGAAGAGTTGCGTATAATCGTCCTAAAGTATTGTAAGGCTATCAAATGCAAAAAGATTTTTTCAAATTTTACTGGTAGTAGCCAGAGATTAGCGCGTTCAAACAAACAAACTCTTCGCGCTTTATTATTAGTATATAGATAGATAGATTATTATAGTATAGATTTATTTGCACTAAGCTACACATAGAGAGCAGTGGTGGCCCAGTGGTAATGACCGCGACTTACGAGCTGTAGGGCGTAGGTTCGAACCCAGCCAGGTGCTTTACTTTGTGTAAATTATTTAATCACCACTGCTATGAAAACGGTGAAGGAAAACATCGTGAGGAAACCGGCAAGTCCTAGAACCAAAAAAATCGAAGACATCTCCCAACCCGCACGGGGCCCGCGTGGTAGATTATAGCCCACTCCCTCTCGAAGAGAGGAGGCCTGTGTCCCAGCAGTGGGAACAATATACGCTGATTATGAAGCTATACATTATTTTGCACAGGAAGTCAGACGTAGGGTATGTCAGTAATTTTAAGAAGGCTCCGGTAGCGATACTAGGCTTTCATTGTTACAGCTATGAATTACGTAGCTCAGACACATTGCTAGAACATTTCTACAAGGTACAATGTATATTGATAAGTTTGAAGAAAATTGTGCCTATATGGTAAGGACAAGAGTTATTTATGTAGAGTATATAAGTGCCTAAACTATACATACCTACACCAACACTTAGACGTTTCCTAGTTACTACGAGCTATGCCGATATTCTTTGCGCATTGCGACTGTACTAGTTTACCTACATCGTATCCTTCACTCCTTTATGAAAGAGAGGCAAGTCAGATTACACGCAAAGTATGGTAATCTAAATGGGTCATCTCCGCTTAAATTTTATATTACTTAGGTATCAACGAGGTTGAAAAATAGTCGAAGTGTGATGTCAAAGACAGATCATTAATGAAAGGCACTTACTTATCAACGTCAAAATGAACAAGAGAATAGAATTTATTCTAGGCGCCCCTATTTTCCAAAAAAGCAGTAGTAGTAGGTAGATACCTACTCTAGATTTTCCTATCAGTAACTCACTCTGCAATCTTTTACTCCATAAGTGCAGTCGAAAATGAAGTTTTCGGCGATCCAGGCGTTTTTCATAATGAAGTGAAAAACTGGAATGCCATAATCGTAACACCGTAGCTAAACGTCCAGAATTCGTAAACTGCATGCTATTTCAGTAACAATGTGTACAAACAAAACACCCGCCAAAACCGAGAAAATAGCAAATGGCGGCGTTGCCATGACATCATGTGGTAACGTCAGTAAACAAAACTGTCAAAAAGTTCGGAGGTCCAGTGGGAGTCGATAGCTATACCGCTATCTCTTTCAGATGTAGCCTTCGTTCGCTGTGTTTTCCTGTCATCTCTTTTCTGACCGCGCAGTTGCCACAGCCGCAACCTCCAAATCTAAAACGGCTTATCTCATAGAATTAATTCTATTGGAGTCAGTCAACGCCAGTCAACGCGGCATGCGTAGTAGAACAACCGTGTGTTTGTGGGACTGAAAAGAATACTCATAGAAGGATATTACAAAATATATTTTTTTATCAATGAAAATGTGAATTGTTCGTGAAGAACTTATCGGTGTTTATCGTTCCCGTTCTGATACTATTCATGACAAGGTAGGATTTGGTTAATTCGTATTTTATACAATAAACAAGGAATACAAAAAACATGATGTGGACACAACATAACGGAAACAATGAGATAGGTACATCATTTAAATACAAGATATTTATTACAGACGATAAAAAAATTGAAGGATAAGGTAGCTAATGCTACGATGGAAACCGGGTATCGATCTCATTGTAAAGAAGATTGCTCTCCTCTAACTGAGAATGTACCTATCCTCCTCGAAGTTCCCAAGTAATCTGCTGAAGCAAGCATAAAATAATTATGGTATTAAAACTATCCATCCATATATAATTGTAAAATAGCTGTCTGTATTTTGTAGAATCTCCTCTCTGGTCTGATAGGTAGTCCATAGATCTTATACGGCTGAAATAATTAGTTTTGTAACCACTTTTAATTTAGTAGTTAGGGTCTTCCTTATTCATCGTTATTTTTAGTTCTTCTATAAAATACTGCTGCAGTGCATATTACTTTGTGAAATGAATTCATAATTAAGTTACGACAACATTTTAAGTTGGTCCTAAAAAAGATCCATTCTTAGAATAGGTACACAGTGCTGTACACAATTCATTATCTTGGTACCCTTAGTACCTTGATAATCTCAAAGATATCCGAAGAGGTCCACCGAATTTGTCCTTCTTCAAATCCTTGACCTCGCTTTACCTCGAGGCCCCTGCGAAGGCGACGCGAAGTCGAGACGGTGGCAGATCCATCCTGACGTAGTAAAAATTAAGCTTTGCGATTGTGAACTTTATTTTTATTGAATAGAGAGACTAGTACTTATCGAAAAAGTCTTGAAAATTTTAGCAAAAGCCTGCAGCAGTCCACTGCTGGACATACTAAAATGGTGGTAAATATGGTAAAGTCTGGGCAATTTAATCTGTATCAATTCCTGCTTTATTTCCTCATCGCGCTAAACGGGGGATACAGTCACTTCCAGGATTAAAGTTCTTGCAGGAGAATGATCTAATTATTATAGTGCAGTTTCCCTGAAACCTTGATCTCTAGATCAATATTGATTGAACTGCACTGCACCACAGTAGCGTCTGTTTATTTATACAGGATGTGTGGTTTTTTCCCTAGTTTTGACGGCATTTCAGTCATATTTTCCTGTAAATCCTGCAACACTTGTAGGTTATTTATAATGCATGCACGTATTCATAACACAAGATAATGCACTTGAGTTAACAAATACAGTACTGTTTATAGTAAAACTACTATCACAACGCTCCGACACATTAAATTTTTTATCTTATCATTCACATTGAAACCACAACCGTAGCCATTTCGTTGAAAGTTTCCACATAAAATGCTATAAAAATATGTATAAACAGTAACAATGACTACCACATTATAAACCGTGCTCCTGCGCCGAGGCGTGGTTACAAACGTGGTTATAAAAACAGAATGTTAAATGGGGGTATTACGTCATGCCCGTAAACGAGATTATTAGACGACAACATTATACAATTTCGTAGGTATATCTCAATTATATTCTTAATTTGCAGTTTGTAACCAAATTAAATGCTTTCTATCAATTTCTCTTCTCGATTAACTCCTTCCGAATTCGAAGAAAGTATAGTAAGTACGCATATGATGCATTTTTTCCCTCTAGTTTCTAGAGACTGCAAGCTATGTCTACTATAGGTAAGTATTAAGTATGAAATCATGGAAAGCATAATAACCAAAAACATTCAAACTTTTTTGGAAGAAGGAATAGAAACAGTACAGACGCCAGCACATAAAGCTACCCGAAACTGTCAAAATTTCCCAATCAACCTTGAACCTAATACTTCAGCGATAAAGTTGAAAATCTATTGAACAAATTTGACAGATTGTAGTAGCTTGGTGTGCTGCATCCGTACAACATGTAAATGACCAGAGTACTTAATAGGGGGCTTATAGCACTAGCACTGTGTGACCTAAACCCGTAAGTTACGCTTTTTTGTGAGTTAAGTAGAACATTTTTACACAGAAAAGCGCGGCTTAAGTGCGGGTTTAATTTCACACCGAGCTATAATGGGCTACTTAAGTCACACGTATTGTAATGTACTACTTCCGTGCTAACATGGGAAATAGTATCTAAATTACACACAACTCTAGGAATCTAGGACAGAGGTAATTTTGTACAGGACACGATCTCATACAGTGCAAGACCACAAACATCGAAAGGACATCGAAATCAGTATTACTTTTTGGTGGAGGGATCGTACTTGAGCAAGCGTAAACATAAATAGAGAGTTTCCAAGCGGAGCTCAAGCATTGAGGAAAATTCCAACTGAGCCAATGGTCCTACACACTTCAAATCCTCCCCATTTGTATTCTGCCATCAAACACTCAATCTCAACCGGGTAGTGAATCGCCTGTAAATTACGATTTATGTACGACCTGCTGACAGCCACGCATCTGCTGTTGGCGTGATGGTAATGCATTGTATTTCTGGTCTTCATTTGAGGCCGTATACCTGTTTTGATTGACGTCATCAATCCGTCTTGATGGATGTGAAAGAATTTTTATTGTTTAGCTCAGCTGTCAGTTTGATCATGTCCGTTTCTGAAGACTGATCCTGTTTGATCCAGTGTTTTGCTAACTGGGAGGCAATGTGATTCGAAGTGCTTCAAATGCTAATTGAAAAGGGTATCGAACAGTGGCGTAACTATACCCTTTGGGGCCCGTGGCAAATTCATGGTATTGTAGGGCCCTCCCTCAATGTATGTAAAGAAGCTCAACTAACGTTATATTTTTTTTTTACTGGCATTTCGTCCGCGAGTTCGTCCGCGTAGATTTCGTAATTTCCCCTACAAAATGGAATACCTGACTGCTTCTTTGTTCTAGTGGTCGAAAAAAGTTTGCATTTCTATACTTAAGTAAGTTAGGATCTTCCTGTGCTCATAGCCCTCTCGGGCCAGGCCCCCTCCGGCTATGGGCCCGTGGCATTTTGCCTCTCCTGCCACCCTATAGTTCCGCCACTGGTATCGAATGTTATACGGATAAAAGAAGGACGACTTCTGAATCCTAATAAACGTAGTTTAAACGTACTGTGATTCTGATTCACTGGATCAATAAACCGATTTTCTGTTTTGTTCAAATCTGGACGCTTGTTCACCATTTGTTTTCTCAAATCCTTTTTGTTGTCCTTCAATGTCCATACGCTCTGCCATCATCCGATGTCTTGCTGTTTTTGAAAAAACTTCAGCGTACATGAGCATAGTTAGTTCATATGAGAACTAACTATGCTCATGTACGCTGCAGTTTTTGTTTTTTTTTTATGTTTACCATGTTTAGTCATGTCATGTGAACTAACTCTAACTACTTAACCACTCTGCTCGACTAGATTTTGACATACCTATGACTTATCAGCTGACTCGATGGGATGTTGCGAATTATTTCATTAAATTCAAGATTTTAATTCAACTTTCAGCATTCGAATTTATGTAGTTGAAAAAATATGTTACCGCAGATGTTTTATACAACAAGTTTGTGGCAAATATCTTTAATTATATGTTGAGGTCCGTCAAATCTACTGCGGAGTTGTAAATTACTACCTACAGGTATCCAAAAGGTAGGCAACTTAATTAGAGAAAGGATCTCATTTGTTTATTACCCTTGTTTGAATAAATGAACAAGTCATAAATTCAAATTAATTACCCATTGAGTCGTTAATGTCTTCATGTTCACTATTCATAAACATTCATACAGTGTCGATAATTAAAATTAACTATACGAGTGATGTCATGATTCACACATCGAGGTAGACTGGGCTATGAATAGGATCATGAATATTTAGCATGACTTGAAGGTGTCTCACAACTGTTTTTATCGTGGTTTTGCGACTGTGCAAAAAATAAAAAATTCTGAAGTCGCTGGAGATAAAAAAGTGAAGAAAAAGTCATTTGTTATTCAGATTAAACTATTTGCATATTATCTTCAAAAAATGTATTCACCCACTCTTCTGTGCTTTCTAAAGTGTTTTTAAAACTGAGGCCATGCAGGGCAGCAAAATGTCCCCGGCAACACCTCCGTTCCCAACTAATCCAATTTTTTACATACTTATTGGATGTTTTTATGTTTTTTTTTCTGTTTTGTTGTTTTTTTTTATATATATACACTTTGACATTAATGAATTTTATATATATACTATGACATTTGCTTACTTTGTAAAGTATTTTATTATTTTAATTATTGTGAATGTGAAGACTATGTGGGTCATTTTATTTATATTATTTTTCTCTCTGTTCTCTTAGATTTTGTCATGGTCTGGCAGTTTGAGTAATTAATGTGGCCTACCCAAATGTCCTTTCTTTGGTATTGTTCGTCGAATCGTTGAGCTCCTTAAGTTATGAGTTGAGCTGCACGATTTCTGACAAATGCGTGCACTGACTGGACAGGTCCTCTCAATCTGTGTGGTTCTTTCCTTAAAAGACCATCTCAGACATCGACCTACATGGTCTTCATATGATCTGACCAAGATTATGTCTGGACTTTAAAAGAGACTGTGACCTCTGAGTTTGTTTCGGCCTTTCTTCTCAGACTAGTCAGATAGGAAACGCCGACCTCATCTAGTTTTGAAATATGATTGACGTGTAAAAGTGTTTGTACAAACCTACTTACAAAATAAAATCATTTATCAATTATTGATTGTAATTACACAAAACCCTAATGAATTATACCTACACGTAAACCTTCCTCATGAATGAATCACTCCGTCCATCCGTGAAAACCGACAAACAGACAGACGCGATACTAGGAAATTTTGTTTTATAATATTTAATGAAGTAACTAAGGAACATGTATTTTCTTCATCTCTAATACAGTAATTGATTAATTAACAACACACGATGTAAAGACGGCCTTGTATTACATAATACTATTTATTCTCGTCAATAATGAACTGGAGTGTAACCTCGAGGGAAATCATTCAATATTTACAGTATGGCGTCGAAGTAGCCATGTGTTGATCATAACTGACGTCTAAATTCTTCACGAATATGAATATTAGGACTGGTGTAATCTTACTCCCTGAAGGGATGGACAGCGTGTGCTAATTTGGCCCTTTGAGATTTTTTTATGGAGCCCGATCGATGGATGTTTTAGGACAGCAGCAAACGGTTCCCGTTGGTATAATATTTGGCAAAAAGCACTGCCAGTCGTCAGTTCAATTCTCACCGGAGATACGATAGTACTAGGTTGGTCTCAGCTTTTTCATTTCACAGCTGTGGACGCTATACAAAGACCAATCATTAATGAATAATATCATGCTCATCTTGCCAAATAGCCCAAACTGCAGTGCAAAATGCCAAATGATCAGGGTTTCTGACTTCAGAAACCAATCCTCTTCAGAGTCAAGTTCATAGAGATTATTTAATTAGCAATGAACTGCAAAAGATACTCAAACTCAAACACATCACAAACTCAAAGCATTTATTTCAATTAAACCAAATGGTTTAATTACAGGCAATTTTGAATTATCAAGGAATCGGTCAGTTAGTCAGAAAGTTGAAGCTAGTTCTTGTAGTTTAGCTGCTTTTACAAGTCTTCAATCAATGATATCTTAGTCGTGCATCTGAACGACGAAAGTAGGCATGATCTAATTGAGCATAAGCTGCCAGAGGTCTACCGACTAATAAGTCGACGTAATGCTTAAATATAGATGTCCAATAAACTTGAACAGTGACCATAGTAACGAAATACACCACATCCGAAGTGGGTGACCTCGCGCCTCGCGCGAGTATTGAACCAAGACTCCAATATTTTGTACAAAAATTTCAAAACATTTACATGTAAAATACACATACATGTAAAATAGTAAAAAGAATGGCGTGTATTTATTTGTTGATCTTATTGTGTTAGGTTTATGGAAATTTGAGGACAAACGAAACTAATTTGGTTGCTCCTTTTAAATATTTTCATCAACTCTGAAACATAATACGTCTGTCGGTGTGGCGGCTTATGCAATTTTGTCAGTCTGTTTACCTCGTGTTTTGATGCGATGAGACAATCGTTCTAAATTTATTTTAGTGCTGGTGACATTTGCAAATAAACACGATAGATGCTCAAATGTATTCTCATTCATTTGTTTTATCGTCGTCCATATCTATGCTTAAGCTCAGCATGGAAATCATGTTCATCAACATTGAAAAAATGAATCCTGCCGCAACGACTCTCGTTGCAGCCATTTTTGGGTCGATCCTATATTACAAACTTGGTCTTCTACTCGTAATTCGTTGCTCATTACTCAGCCCTTTGTAGTCTACTGTCAGAATGATGTCGGCTTCATTCAGATTCTGAACGAAATTAAACTTGGTTTCTCCGTTTTCTGCATACACTGCTAATCTAATTGCTTTGCCAGTTTTCTTGCGCAACTGTTTGTGGTTTATTAAGATTAATAAGGGCTGATTTTACCAAAGTCAGCTTACATTATCCTCGGAATAAAATTGACATCTGACAGTTCTAGTATGTAAACTGTCAAAAATTCAAAATCTATTCTCAGTATAAGACTTATCCTACGTATAAAAAATTGGTGGAATGCGACCAAAAACTCGAATATCTGTGCAAGAAAACTAGCAAAGACATTTCGGCAACCCTCCTTCAAAAAATTTTTCTGGTCCTACAGGACCCCAGACAGAATCATAATGTCGTCTTCGGATTAGGATTTTCTACACACATAAAAAAATCTCATGAAACACTTTGTTACGTGGCTCTGTCCCGTAGAACCAAAATACATTTTATAACCTTATTTCAGTCCAATAACTTATAAGCGTTTGGCATGCCGTGGGTATTTCCTGTTGCTATTTCTGGATTTGATATATTATTTGCCACATGACTACACTGAACAGTCCCTGTGCCCTTGGGCCTTCACCATTAAATTATATTTCTGACACCTGACTATATGTAGGTACATAATTATGCTTTATATGATGTCTAAGTAATGTAAAGCTGTTCGATTTTTTCATCGAGGATGTAGATATTGTATGCAAGTGCAAAAGTAAATTCCAGGAAAAGTTAGCGATTATTAACACAGTTTTAGAGTTGTTTTATTTTGTTGAAGTCTAACTACTAACTCGAGATGTAATTTTTATAGTTTTTTTTACTAGCCATTGATGTCCCACTTCTGGGCAAAGGCCTCCCTACTCTTCTTCCACCTCGCTCTGTCCAGAGCTGCCACATTTTTATAGTTACCTAGGTATGTTATTTTATATTGGGGTTTCATAATCCCTAATCAAAATAAAGCTTACACACGGTGCACATGCAGGGTGTAAAAAGTCACATCACATAGCCGTTTACTAACAATAAGTAACATTGCACAATAATAATTTCTGGGAAACGACTTTTATTTTTGGTGTTAAAAATTTCTGATTGCGTTAGTGTACACGCAAAACATTGTGCTTACGGGTGCATGCAACAGTACACGGGTCGTGGGAGTATTTAAAGTTGTTTTATAACATTATAAACTGGTCCTGGACCTTCAATATCTCCGTTACCAGAAGGTTTTCAGGTATGATCCAGTACAAAAAAAATATTATAATATCGGGAAGTACCTACAAGTGACTCTCGAGTTCGTTGTCTTTCTACACCCGTTATTTAAATATCCAACAATATATTCGGGGGAATGGATACGTACCTACTTAATTATGGGCACCGTGCGTACAGTATAAAGAGATGATCGCCAGGTTCGTCTTGCGTTGATCTTGATCTCAATATGGTTTGCTATTTATAAGCTCTCGTGCGGTAATTGTAGACTGAACCTACGAACATCAAGTTTTATATCAATAGGTACTCTTTACTCAGGGACGTAACAGTTCATTTGCACTAACTAGACCTACGAACTTCGTTCAGGTTTAAGCTTAAACACGTCATTCGGCCTCTTGAGTACCGCATAATTGCATTGCCATCGCCACTGCTTTTCGGCGCGGCACCAAACTTGATTTGTAAGCAAAGAAAAATAAATTAAATGGGTTTTAATAATAAAGATCTTTATTACTAGAAGAATAGATACAGTAAATCTAGTACTACTCAGAACTGAATCTCTACAAAAAGTCCCCGTGCGCGAGGGGCCTTAGAAACAAACAAATTTGGTCTTATGTAATCTGCACTTAGATTTCAAAGGAGTGCTTTGGCACTCGTACTAGGATTACCCTGTATCACGAATTCCATCACCTTCCTCCGGACCAACTAGGATTGTACATAAACAATTAAAATTTGAATTAATTCTAAACAAAAATAACTTATTAAGTGTATTTTAGTTGTGGTATTTTATTCCGGTTGAAATAAAGTATCTTTATCGGGAACACCATCGGGCCTACTATGTACCTATTAATGAACTTCCCAGTCGGATAACAAGCGGAAAAATCGTTGTCCCCATCGATATACCAACTAAACAAAATGGCCTGAAATGGTATTTTTAAATTGACTTCTTGTTGAGCTTTTATAACTGCAATGTATCTAAATTAATCCAATAACTTACTTTGGAAACTATCATAGTTTAGGTTAGGTTAGCAAAATTGGCTCTGTTTAAAATATTCGACATAATAACGGCGAGTAGACCCATTTATTCATGTACTGGAACTAATCGTTTAAAGTTAATGTCAAAGATCATCACCGATTAAGAGAATTAATCATTCGACAGTTTAGAAGTTTATTTCAAGTAACCTTTTAAGGAAAAAATTATTGTACATCTATGAGAGTCTCCAACTTCCACGTGGCAATGTCCAACAATACATATACAATCGGTGTAGACAATAAACATTCTAGTTGTGCCTTTGAAGAAGGCCACATAAACCCACCACAGGAAACCACATAACCTTGGGGTAGAATATAGTTCAGTACTACTAACACACGACGATAAAAATAACCCATTGTATGTACGAGAGAGTTAATTTAAAACCACCATTGGTGCCAACTGTATTAGACATTAATCGACGTATTTGTCCTACTTTCCATATTAAAACACGAACTTTCATGGCCATAAGGAATACTCACATAAATTCTGATCGTAAATTATTTACTCCAGGGACGCTATGATGTCCCAATTCAATACGCTAATTGACCTACAAAAGTTAAAACAAATGGCTAATCTACTTAACTAATAAATTAACAATATTAGCGTGTCAAACGTTTGGAACAAACATCAATCATGACGTACCAAATTCGATTTCTATTTCATTGTTTACCTACATTGAGAGATGGAGAAAATCTTACCAAGTTACCATGATTTTCATCGCCCAAAATAGGTTTCTGTAGAGTTAAATCATAGACTACACTACGTACGTACTGTATTTGGCATACCAAGTACACCTGCTAATAGTCTATGATTTAACGCTAAATACTATACATAGTATTTGGAAAAGAAATGTTTTTAATAATTTTCCTTTTACTTATTTTTTTACGTGTCACTATCACTACTAAGGTCCTTTGGCCCTACACCTAAGGTGGTTTGATTTGTTTTATCAACATTTAAAGCTGATTGAAAATTGACGACTACTAGGTCCTCAAAGTCAACAGTTCTCTAGTCCTGACATCAGATACCTATTAGAAAACCTAAGGTCAGCCTTCAACGTCGTCCTCTAGTTCAAAATTATCGTACTTCGAGATCGCAGAAAGCGATAAGGCCGCTCATTGTATTTTTTGTAGTGTTAAATGTTTTTTTTGTTATGTATGTTCTGGGCCCCAAGTCTGCTATTTTTATAAATTCGTCATTCCAACACGATCCCATTCCCATCCCATTGCCATTTTGCTTAAAGTTCGTAATCTGCTAAATTCTTAATGGCGATCATTGGTCGGTCAATGGTCTCGTAATAGAATTGTGTCATAATGACATTGTCGTATTGCCTTTATTATAAAACCCATTAGTAGAAATGATTTTCGAAAAACTACCACTACTTTATTTATGCCAGATTTCATTTATATATATTTTTACATATTATTTATTAGTGTTTTATACAAGTCAAGTGTTTTATCTAAGTCAGTCATTCATTTATCATTATGTACGAGATTACCATTCTATGCAATTTCTTTCAATGGAGTGTCAGTTGTTGACCACTGGAAAGTCATAATGACGCCATTATATTAGTAGATTACCAAACTTGTCAAAATCAACAATTATGAAATCAATGAGAGACCATTCTGACACTATTGTAATAGCAGACTTGAGGCCCTGGTGTACAATAGTGTGTATAAATAAATAAATAAATACTTCTCTATATTTTCAGATCTGCCATGACCATGGAGTGAAGCGAACATGACGATACTTCTGTACGACTATTTCGAGCTGGAGGAGAAGTCCTCCAGCACGCTGAATGTGTGGAAAGGTAAGATTATGAGTAAAGGCAGCTCACACCAGAACTAAATAATTACTTGATAAAGATGATTCGGTACTAAAAATCAGAAGTTTTCATAAGTGTGCATGGGCCTGCACCCTAATTGCGGAACACACTTTCAATCACAATTTGACTCTTTTTGAAGGATATTGCTAATCCATTGCTTCATATGTTCGAAAAATTTGTCTGCTCAACAACGTAAATAACAATTTGATTGAACTGTCAAAATGAAAACCGTTGCTACTGTTAGTGCTTTATGCAATTACCCCGCAGGGCTGCCTTTGACTCCTACTGACTGGGTAGTCTGGGTAGTCCGTGGGTAGTACTAACGAAAATGAATGGAGGTGGAGAGGGACTGGGAAGGTATTTTTTGCTCTGCAGTGGGACAATGTACTTTCTTTGGGTAAATTATAGATAATAGAACTTTTGGGGAGGTTCGATACTTTAAAATAGGAAAATATCCTTGCGTGGGAATCGAATCACCCATAGATGTTGGACGTTGTTCCAAAGTTGTTGTTGTAAAGTTCCACATGCATCATTATGAAGATTAATGCAGTCACTGAACCTCCGATTCCGGCGATACCTAATTAAAGACACTATTGATATAAAATATGTTATTTCTTGCGTTAAGCGCCGATGCATTTGCGCATAACCTTACCTACACAAAAATGTCATTAATGAAAGACTATTTTGCTTTACATTTCAAAGATATCTAGAACCTATATCGTTATCTTTTAGCGTAGGTAAACATTCACGATTAAAGGTGACTCAATTATTGTGCGTCGGTGAACTACATTTCAAAAGATATTTAGGTATCAGACATATGATAAGGTTTAAAATTAATTATACGTGTTCTCACGAACAGACACAGTGTTTATAACATATTGTTTAATTATGTACCTATGTATGACTTATGATCAATAAACGAACCGATGAAATAAACAGATTTTTCTGAAACTATAACAGACGTTTCAATGTTATTTATTTTTAGCATGCTTATTATTCAATTATGAATTGGTTTAGGTAGATATCTGCGGGGCTATTGCGTAACAGTACACCAACAGTAGGAATGGCTTTCATTTTGACAGTTCAACAACATTCATTGCGTTGTATACGTTGTTGAGAAGCCAAATTTTCGACATGCAATGCGCATTGGATGATAGTAGAGAATGGATTAATAGTGTGTCACGCGATTAGGGTGCTGATCTGATTATTTCGGCAACTAAGGTTTTAGGCGGGCAGTATTATACATGGGTATACGTGTATGAATCCTACTCCCCGAGTTTATTATCACCATATTTAGCAGAACATAGACTAATCGTTAAGTCAATCAACCGGATAAAAAGCACATTCAAGTATGTACATACGAGTACTCATCGTTTATCGGTCTTGTCACTATATGAGCTCACGTTTGCCAACACCACACCTTTTTTTAGGCCAGTTGAATTTTAAACACTGTTTAAAAGTATTTGGTAATTTGCATCACACCTTGAATTATCAAGCATAAACGAAGTAGCATTTTGGTGTTAAAAAATATTCGAACAAATTAGCATTCTGTTGTCAAACTAATCAGAAAGTAAATGAAAGGTGTGCCTTCACCTGCCGGGGTAGCGGGATTGTCCGAAAGGGTTACCGCTGCCCTGGTACGTAAAGGGCTAAGGAAGGAACACGGGTGGGTTTTAGTCAGTATGAGTCTGACACTCCCTTCTGCTCCACCCAGAGCGGGAGGAGTCATTTGATGATTTCCCATCCACAAAAAAAAAAAAAAAAAAAAAAGGTGTGCCTTCAGATAGTACCTACACTAGCGTAGTCACTCACAAGGTGGACCGTCAGCGTCGACCGAATCCGCTAGATGCGGGATTTTGCGATGATGACTATGTTAATCAGTCGAGAACTTTCAGCTAATGACTACTTAATGTGAAAGAATAGTAAAAGAAGTTCGAGGAACGGAATAGGTAATATCTAATCTACTTATGCAATAAGTTATGGTTTACAGAAATCCAATTACTGACAATATTCCCATTGTTTGACCCAACACCTCGTGAGGTTAGCTGTTATTTTTTTATTACACTGTTTTTTTATCCCATTCACATGAGTACTTATTTCTTTTCAGGATGCCATCTAATACTATACGTCTCTGCTGCCGCTTTCGGTATCACCAATTACGTATTCTTCCAAAATACGAAGGAATTGGTTGGTGGAAACTGCCCGTTGTATCCGCGTAAACTCGAGTTCCATACCATTGAGGTGCCTGAGACTCCTGAAACTCAAAATTATAATGAAATACACGAATTTACTAAGAATGTATCTGATGATGCTCAAGCTAATGCAACCGTCGCTAATACAGATGATAATGGGAAAGTGAAGAGAGAGGCAAACGATACTGAACTAGGTGTGACTGAGGCAACGTTAGATGGCGAGGCATTCTTTACCGGTAAGTTCTCGTCGCCGATAAAACTTTAATTGCTACTTATAGTACTTAGGAAGTTTTACGAAGCGTCACTCCATGTCTAGCCAGTAAAACCAGCCATTACTGAAACAATAGAATTCCAACTTAGGTTTTTTTTATACGAATAAAAAGTTTTGTTGTTGTGCAAAGTAACAAAGAAAATATTACGTCGCCTTAGCGCGAAAAGCAGTTTTCACTTTTTTGGAAAGAAAACCCGCAAGACACGACGGTTCCACCACGCAAAAAAAAAATTGAATCTTCTAATGCCATTCATGATGAGTTTGAAAAACGAACATACGAGGGATTTAATTTACCAACACTTTTTAAAAATAATAATTATGTTTAGGATATTTTTGATGATTATTTGCCATACACAAAAAGTATCACTTGAAGTGAAACTTTTTACTATAGGTTCTTTAAGCAAGGCATTATTTCATTCTATAATGTTTGATTGATAAACTTGTTACTGTGTTTTTCAAGAAAAGCTTGTTAGTACGATTTTTACGCTTTTACGATACCTAATAGAATGAAATACTTATGTACACTATCGTATGCATCTGAAAATATCTCCAAATTGCAGTTAAAACACATACAACACAACAAAATAACACATTTCAAGAAGCTGTGGTAATAAAATTTAACAGGACGTAGCTATTTTTCCCTGTTGTAAAATTCCCTTTTTGCATATACCTACTTACGAGGTTTGCACTCCTGATCGTTAGTCATGGCGCCAAACACGTAATTGCCACACTGAATTCTGGGCCGAGTCCACTTAGATCGACATGCTAAGAAGAAAAAGACTCAGGCGATGATTAGATACTTACTTATTATATTTTCCAAGAAAGAAAAATCTAGAAGCCTGTCTCTATGTTTTCTGCAAGAAATCCATCTTCTTAATTTGAATTATTTGTCAAGGGCCTGAAGCACGTCCGGCCGGGAAACCATGGATTAGTTATCTCTCTGTAACTCTCCTCTTGAAAAGGAAACCGAAAAGTAACGAGAATTCGTTTTTTTCCCTTGCGTTGCGTGTGGATTTATTTATTTTCGTTTAAATAACTAACAGTGAGGCAAAATTAACTAACAATTTTTGGTTTGCGTTTGATTGTAGATTAAATAAGTCTCATTTTTATCCTGAGTTTCATCATTTAACTTTCGGGTACCGAATACCTGAACGAAATAGTTGCATGGTTTTGTTTCTAGAATATATATTATGTAGTAGAACTCGTACTCATGAAAATGTCTTGGATAGCTCCAATTACTAGCAAAGACTCGGGATGCCCTACCTACCTAAGGACTTCTATAGCGCTGTGTGACCTAAACCACACTTAAGTCACGCTTTTCTGTGACTTAAGTACCTAGTCCATTTTTACACAGAAAAGCGTATCGTAGTGTACAGAAGCCAGCGTATCAAGCTACTACAATCTGTCAAATTTCTTTAATAGATTTTCAACTTTATCGCGAAAGCTTAAGGTTCAAGGTTGATTGGGGAAATTTGACAGTTTCAGGTAGCTTGATCTGCTGGCGTCTGTACTATATTAAGTCACATAGAATATTGTAATTCTCTTAATAAGGTCAGTTTTGTCAACTTATTTTCCTTTTCAAACTGATTTCAGAGAATAAAACGCACCGCTTAGCACTGGACACATCAAGGACGTTGTTCGAGACGAACACAGACTGTGATTTTGCTGAGTACATGCCCATTATGACCATGATCTTCGCTGGCGTGTGGATCACGCTGTTCACGATGTGTCCACGGGGAGGACGTGCCAGATCCGGGTTAGTGACTAAACATGGTATAGGGAATAAAAGGAAAAAGTGGCACGTGCAAGGAAAAATAATTAAAATTATTAACATCAGTGGGGTTTCCGTTAGTTTTGATGATTAATTGGGTAATCCGTTTTGAAACACGATGAATTGATGTCGCCTAGACCTGCACCAGTTAGTAGCTTTGAATCTGTGTTTTCTTCTTAACCTAAAAAGGAAGTCCTTTGAGACAGGCCATAATCCGCCCAATATATTTATATAATATAAATATATTATTTTGTTTTAATCTTAATATATTTTTTGTTGTAATCTGGAGACAACTACCAATTACATACAAGACGAAAATTGTAATTGGAACAACACTGGTTGGCTAAAGTCCAATGAGGTCACAATGCGGAAGATTTGAAACGTCTCGGTAATTCGGTTATGTCGAATAATTAAAAAACTTTTTTAAATACCTACTTGGTTAAAATACCTTTTCTTGATTTGTATAAATACCTCATGAAGTCATTCCAGTGCAAAGTTCCATTCACATTTTTATAAGTTAGTTGAAAGTACGTATTTTACTAAATAATTGGCTAACGGAAGAATATAGGTATCTATATCTTTATAACCTAGAGCTACAATGTGGAGACAACCATATAACAATAAATTAAAATACTCCCAAACTAGTGCATAGAAGTATTTTGAAATAATCAAATAAATCTTATCACTGAATTAAAAAAAAGATTTTTAGTACGTAGTGATGGGCCGTCTATGGGTTTTGCCAATCTCTATAGTGACTAAACTATTGGATATATTTGATTGAATTTTTTTATACAGACCTGTCGTATCGTCCCCACATTGTTTCTTAGCTACATTAGCACTGCGTATTTATTGGCGGGCACTGTTTGAAGTTCTCCTGTTTGATTGTCGTGGACGAGTGTACCTACTTAATATTATACACTGTTAAATTGAGCGTTTTAATCCTTAAAAGGGGTCATTGTAACCATCATTATGAACAACTTTTACTACGGGACCAACCCCAAAAGCGTGAAAAAAAAATCTGTTGATCCATAGGTACATTATGTCGAGTTATGCGAACATAAATCTATGGATTAACTGATTTTTTTTCACGATTTCAGGGTTGGTCCCGTAGTAAAAGTTGTTTACAATGATGAGTACAATGAACCCTTTTAAGAATTAAAACGATCAAAATTTAACGGTAGCATATCTTGAAGTGCTATTCTGTAAAAACCTCACCGTGAACACTTAGAAGTGAGCTGTCATTCAACCAGCCGGTCTTATTGTGCGTAATAATCAATTTCAGATTGCAACAGCCATGGCGTATCCTGCCTCCAGCGCTTCTGTTCGCACTGGTGATGGTTGGGGTCACTGGACACAGCTTCACGTTAACGAACGGAGGCCTGCACGATTTTTGTGCAGCTTTCCAAAATGTCACTAATTCTACCACGTAAGTCTAGAACTACCGACAGTCTTACCGACCATTATTGTATATTCCTACTAATTATAACGCCTTCGTTTTTTTAGCTTTGCTTAAATATGGAAACATAAAAGTAGCATAACAGTTTTTAATGAGTAGTAAGTCATTAACAACCATCGCAGAAAGCGATAAGGCCGCCCATTGTGGAGTTTATTGATAAACGATTATTAGGTAAATTTAAGTGAAATTCAAACGTCAAAAACGGTTAAACAGTCACTACTCACTACTTAACTTTGAGCAACGTTTATAAATAAAGGGGTGTATGTTTTGTAGTGTTGAATGCATTTTTTAATGTATTTTCTAGTGTACAATAAAGTAAATAATTAAATAAACCTTGGTATTTACCATAGGTACAGTCAGGGAACGCGCGCTGAGCTAATAGGACGGACGTTGACTTACAATGATTTGAAACTATTATCACGATTGTTGTTTATTCCAGGTGTTCTTCAGTTAACGCGTTCCTGGAACCGAATTGGAATGCAACGTGGAGCTTTAGCGGGCGGGTTGCAGCGACGCGGGCCGCCTGCGCCGGAATGCTGGCCAGCTGGGCGTGCGCCGCCGCCTTACTTCTGGCGCGCTGCCTCGTGGCACCGGACTTCGTGCTCAGGCGCACGGATGTCTACCTTGCTAAGGACCCCCAACAGGTAAGAGTTATTTTTTTAATTGGATAGCAAATAAGATAATGACTCTCCTAATGACTTATCGGTATCGACTAAGTCGATTCACTCATCTTGACTTTGGATAAACTATTAGTTATCTCATTTATCACTAACTAAATCCACTCAGTTTACTACTAGAACTTCTCTCGCGTAAGATCAGGCAACGTTTTGATCGGCGCGGCATCAAGGCGCGGCGCGGTGGGCGGCCCGCTGCGCGTCTTGGCCCCTACTACATCCACCTCACAAGTTTAACCGTGTAAAAATAACGATAAACTTAACTTTAATAAACAAGTAACGTTAATAATGATTAACGATAAAATGGACCCTAAATAACGTTTAAGCTATTACCGTTATTTTAATATTAACGGTACGAGTAACTCTATCTTATAGAGTTAACGTTATGAAAATTTTACCGGTACTTAAAGCCCTGATTCTATTACACTACTTAATGATTATACCTCAGTAGCTTCGTCCCTGTTCGTACGCTACATAGCTCGCGATACGACATGTATCGCGAATTCGCGAGCTATCTAGTTAATGAGGTAAGTTCTTTTTAATTGGCATCAATTTATTAAACTTATAATTATTTACAGAAAGTCATCCCACACCTGTTGAAAACGCAAAAATACCATAAACGGTCCAACCAGAGCTCGCCGAGCAAACGTGACAACACGTCGATGCGGTCAGAGCCTACGATCACCACGGAACTGGTGACAGCGTCTGTGGAACAAGGACAGGACTCCGCCCCCACCTCCCAGACGGTGACGCCGGTCAACTCGCCACACAAAACTGACGACATTGAAATGACCTACACGACGCACAATCAATAATAGAGGAAATTCTATTGACTTTGCTTATGAAACTGTAAACCAGATGTGTTTTATAAGGCAATTGAGCCGACAGTTAGTCTTTTTGTGACCACTCCTTGAATGTTTCGCAATACACGCTAATTTACAATATAACTCCTGGCACCTACCCAGGCAGGCCATATGGTGCGTTTTGGTTTTGCGCTCGAGCTCATATGACCCAAATAATACCCAACTTGGCAGAATACTTGATTTTTCGCTACGCCCAGCGGCAGCGATTGCCACCTAATCTGAAGTTCATAGATAGTTAGTTTATACCTAAGTAGGTACCTATAATAAAGATTCGTATAAATAGATAGGTACTATTATTTTTGTATTGTAAATGGAAATGAATCGTCCATCAAGACATATTTGCACTGCTACTTAAGTTTACAATTTTATGTTATTATTTGCCATTTAAGTTACAAATAAATACAAATCATAAATTGCATCAGCTATTTTATTTCGATTCTAAAGCAGAACCCCTAATTTCTAGCCCAGATTAAGGTGACCTCGCATTATAGGTATTGTATTGGCTTTCCGTACAATGAGGAGTCAGCTTATACTAGAAATGTCATCGATATTGGTTGTCAATATCAGTGTGTGGACTAACCAAACTAACTAAACTAACCAACTGTGGAGATTTTGAAAACCAGCTAGTCCCGGCGATCAAAGTCAGGGACTTATCACCAGCTCTTATAGCAGGGTAAAAGTTGAGCTGCACTGCTTTTTTGTACAACTGGGGGCTTACCAGCCCCGTTGTGGAAAATGGTTCAAAAGCATGGAGTTACTAAGTACTATGGTACTATGTAGTACACAGAAAACTCAAATATCGAGTAAATGGAATGTCTTTGTCGAGTCTCCTTAAAGTTCTATTTTTCTTTATGGAGTTTATTATAATCTGTGATTGTCATGCCAATGTCACTGTCAGTGGAAGTACTGTCACCTGTCTTCGCAAGAAAAACAAAAAAATAAGACGTGAATATTCAGTTTTCAGAAATTACAAAATATTTCGTGTTTACAGAGGTTAAATAAAAATTACAACAATGATTCCATTTGCGAGTCAGGTAAACAGATTTACAATCTTAAATAAATGGTCTAGTTTCTTTAGGTCACATAAAGATCCATTAAAAGTGGCATACCCTTTAAAAAACCGGAGCCTTGTTAAAGTTAGTGGTCCTGAAGCAGCACAATTTCTTCAGGGTCTTATTACGAACGACATGAACCATTTTGAAGAAGGCGCAAAATCCATGTATGCTATGTTTTTGAATAACAAGGGCAGAGTTTTATATGATACTTTAGTACATAAATGGGGTACTGAAACTGAAAATACATTCATGCTTGAATGTGACAAAGGTATCAAACATTTATTACAACAACATCTAAAGATTTACAAGCTGAAAAGAAAAATAAAAGTTGAAGATGTAACTGACCTGTTCAAAATATGGGCATTGATAGCACCTCCAGATGCTGAGAAGGATTTGTGCGAAATAGATATGAAGTATCATATGGGTGTATACAAGGATCCACGGCTGGCAGATCTTGGTCATAGACTGATAACTAGACCAGACGTGGGTCAGCTTGATATTCAGCAAGCCATTGGAAAAGATACTGTTGTTAAAAGTGACCAAGCTGACTATCAAGCTTTGAGGTATAGTTTAGGTGTGAGCGAGGGGGCTGAAGATTTGTACCCTGGTACTTGTTTTCCTCTAGAAATTAATTGTGACTACCTCCATGGAGTCAGTTTTCATAAAGGCTGTTATATTGGTCAAGAATTAACTGCTCGTGTTCATCACACAGGCGTAGTAAGGAAAAGAATAATGCCCCTTCAACTCTTGAATATAAAACTGGAGGACGATCTTCAAAGAGATGCTACAATCTGGGGTCATTTTGCAAATGGAAAAAAAACTAATTTGGGGAAGTTCAAAATTCATGCGGGTAGTTATGGTTTAGGGTTAGTTAGAATAAAAGAGGCACTAGAAGCGGAAACTATAAATATTGGGTTAAACCCAGTTGAAATTACTAAGCCACATTGGTGGCCTGTAGAAGCTCCTAAAGAAAAGTTGACTATAAAACCCGAAGCTGCCACAACACCCAACTAAGCCAAATGATGTTATCTCTTATACAGTATAAAACTTTAGGTAAAACATTTCATACAGTGTTAATTAACTCATTAAAGTATTAAAATAAGTTGGCCTGTTAACCAAACATCAAAGTATTACAGGAATTTTTTTATTTGCCACAGAAATTCAAAATTTTAGGGCAAGATTCACACACTGCACTTTAACTGCAAGGAAGGTACTAGTAAGCAGGTATGTAGTACCTACTTCTCAGTACTGAGTTTTCACATAAATTTATGTTAAAATTGTCCCAAGCAAAAAGTTTTTGGCTAAATAATTATGGAATGGAACCAACTGGTTTAACCCTATGGCCAGTGTGCTATATCTCAGTTTCAAAAATTGCCTGTGATGAGTAAGAGGAGTACGCAATTGCTTCGGGTCGGCTTTGTTGTTCAATAAATATTACAGAATCGAATGTACCGACCCGAACATGCGTGTAGCAACTCTGAAAGATGGAAGGACCAAAGCAACAACTGATGTGGTTCAGTTTGCATAACAGAACACAAAATATTGCATTTCATTATTCATTGTTTTGTATTGAAAAATCATTTTTTCTTACAGTAATACTATGGAAGCTTCAACGCCAAAGGAAGAGCCAGTGCACATAGTCTATGATTTTAAGTGCACTTCATGCGGATTAGATGAGAAACCTCACTACAAAGGAACAAATCCGCCATTTTCACGCAATATAGTGCTTAAGTGCCCAAGCTATGTGATGAAGGACCCTTTTAGTCCACCAGGGAAAGGAGAAATTCTGGTACTGGGATCTGATTGTACTGTTTGTGGACGAATTGTGTGTATCAACAAAGAGTGCAGTTTATTTTACAAAAAAATATATTGTTTAGATTGTGCTAATAAATTAATAGAAACATTTCCTGTTGAAATAAAAAGTAAGTTAGTTCAAATAAAAAAATAATAATATAATAATTTTTGGTTGTTTTATTTACTGAACTGCTCGTTAACTAGTTGCCGGTAGGTACTTTTCGGCGATGGGAAGGTCCTGGCGAAGCGCAGTGGGAATCGCAGTTTTCACTGACAAACGAAGCGAAAGGAGCTTATTTATTTTTATTTAATTTTTTAAAAACGCGGGCGCGGCGGTTGCCTCTTGACCTCGACCACGCCTGAATGAAAGCAATGGATGAGGTCTATGATGGAACGAGCGTGCCCAGAAGATGCCTGTTCACTGTTACAGTAAAATACAGGTGGCACGCGGTTAATTTTATTTATTACTACAGTAATACGTTATAGACAACCAAACTGGAAGAAAGATTACTACTAGAAACCGTCCATTTTGTGCCTAAAGTCAAACTAGATGGATTCGTCAGGAAGGAAGCGCGGTATCGTGATAAATTGGAAGAAGGGGAAGGCTTTTGCCTACGACTAGAATTAATAAGGCACTATTGCCGTATTATTTATGCTTTTTAAGAGCAGTGGTGGCCCAGTGGTAGGTAACGGTCCCGACTTACCGAGTTGTAGGTCGTGGGGTCGAACCCAGGCAGGCGCTTTGTGTAAATAATTTCATCACCATTGCTCTCAAATCGGCGAAGGAAAACATCGTGAGGAAACCGGCATGTCCTAGAACTAAAAATTCAAAGACATAATATGTGACATCTACCATGATCTACCAACCAGCACTGGGCCCTAGATTACGACCCACACCCTCTCACAGAGAGGAGGCCTGTGTCCCAGCAGTGGGAACATTATAGGCTGAATAAGCCTTATTTTTAAATATTCTAGTCGAAGGCAAAAGCCTTCCCATAGAAGTTTTAGCTGGGGGAGTTCTACGTTCTTGTCGTGTGTAACTGATGCTGTAGGTACTCGGTGATGTGAACTACATAATTATAGCGGTAATAATTGTAATGTGAAATTAGCATGAAGTTGTTGCTATCTATGGCTAGCAAAATACCATGAATACTCCTAGCGGCCTTCAACCCATAATAGAACGCGGGTGGTTCCAGGGATTAGTTCTATGTGTTCCATTGTTACTTGAAATTTAATTTGTTCCGCGGCAGAAGATAAATGCTTTTGATGTCGACCTCGAGCCAGCGGACTACTCCAATATGCGGCTGATAGTCTTCAGATTAGTCTCAAATTTTAATTATATTTGTGTGCTTCCCGTTTTACTATAAACCTAATTTCTATTACTCTTAATTTCTTAAATATTGGTGTGTATAATTATGGGTCGGGGGCCGCTGGGTGTAGGTGTAGGGACACCAAAAAAAAAAACTCTCAATAGGACCTTGAGTACTTTTTCTGCTGCTAATATTTTTCATAATGTTTCGTCGACTCGACTGAGGAGTGTGATGAAATAAAATACTCTTTTATAAAATACTGTTTACTTTGGCTTTCCAGTCCGATTTACAGTATTTTCATTAATTTTCACAAATTGTATTCAATAACACAGTTATATTCGACCGGAACTCTAGTTCCAGTAACACATTTTAATATAATACACGAATTCAAAGCCATAAAACGAAATGGGGTACATGTGACCACAATAAGTACCACAAAACATTTGCGATCATCTTATGCCACATCTCATTACAAACAAATTATAACCTTAAAATTAATAAAGATAATTACAGCATAGTTATATTAAGTTGTATATATTAATAAGCTCTAAAAACAGGACAAACTTAAATACACGTTTTGTCTTATGTTCCAGTCACTCCAGATAGATAGCACCACATTACTTTCATACTCCCTCAACTGTCCAGTGACTGTCCACCGCATGCTTTACCGATACGATAACCGTAATAATTATAGGTACACGAATAAAATAAAATAATTAACATGAAAAAGAAATGACACATTATTCTTTTGATAATTCGTATTAAGTCGAATTTATTGCTTTCTTTCGATAGCGTTGTCCACATGCAACTATTTGTAGCTACAAGGGTGTTACGCGTGTACAAATATGATATTCGAGGGATTACCATTAAATACAATACATGGTGAATTACGTACAACATTTATTTTCACGTTTAAACATTCTAAACGACAAGTAAATTTGTGATGGACTATAGCGTTAATAGATCATGCTAGTGTTCACTATAAAGATATAAAATGGACAGGATCCTCCACAACATCATCAGGTAAATTGCCGTTATGTACAATTAATATGAACCGTACTTTCTACGTGAGATTATATGATTTACAATGACTAATTATTTAAAACCTTATTGGGCAGTGTATGTGATTGTGTGGCCACCTACGCGAATATTATCCAAGTTAACATTAAAAGAACACCTATGATAGCAGTTAAAATTGAATATGTTGAGAAGATTTTTAAATATTACATAAATATATATTTTAAGTCAAAATGTTTTTACAGATTATATAATATTAGAAAGAGTTTGTAGATCCAACTATCACAACATACTTGCCTAATGTTCAAAGATCTGATGATCAAATAAAAGTACCTACGCGCCTGGACGGGTGAGTGTTTTGTTCAATATGTCGTTTAGCATTTCCATACATAGACACTATAAGCGGGGTGGGGTATTTTTTGACTAATTAGATTACAATATTTAAGATAAATTAACAAAATGCTCACAGCCTAAATGTACATATTAATAATTTTGACATACAATATCAATTTTGCGACAGCCATACGTACACACACAAATACCATTGAATTACAGACACTAAGTAAGAAATGCACATCAGTTGAAAGCTATAGCTATTTAAAGGAAGTCTACGAGTTTCATAACAGAAGACATTAACGTACAATGATGAAAATACATTTACTTCACACTATATGAGCATATACAGGGTGGCATCCCACATCGACGCGCAAACTGAAACCATTCTACCCATAGCGTAGAATTTTTTGTCGATTGTCAACGAAAATCTGCTTTTTCGTAGAAAAGTGCAACACTTAGACGCCTTCCTCACTGGATCGTTTCGTTTTCGTTTCTGTACCGAATCTGTACAGTCGAATGGTTCGGTAGTTCTCGGCACAGAGACGTGTGTATGTGCTCGGTAAAGAATCTGTACAGAAACGAAAACGCGCCGGTCCGGTGAAAGGCGCCATACGCAGTCAAAATGTAAGGAACGGCAATTTTTTTAAATAACCGACGAAAACCTTCAACGCAGATGGGGCTCAGAATTATGAACATACTGAATCCATGGTAATAGGTTACGCATCGATGTCCCCGCCACACTGTATTTTGTAACATGAAAGATTATTATGAAAACTGAATGAAATAAAATTAAAATACACTACCTACTCCTATCAAAGTACTTAAAATGTATAAAGCAGCAATTTCAAAAATACCACCTAGCGATATTATATCGACTCTCTCCACGGGTCGAATAAGAGCAACTTTACAAAATACATAAAAAAATTTGACCGTAAGATTCCTAATTTAGTTTCACGTGCAAAGAAACATTATCTAATTTAGATAATTAAAAAAATAGGAACACTACAGTCCTTTTCCTAATAGCTGCCAGCTCCAACTTACAAATTAAATAAATAAAAGCACATCAGAGGGGCAATTTTCGTAATTTTAAGAACGTTCACAGTCTGATCTCAGTCTCAATCTGTCAAAAATACCTCCAATTTCCCTAAATTTTTGAGAAGTTTTTGACGTTTGTTTGTCGCCGAGATGTAACTGCGTTTTAAATTACGAGAATTGTCCTTCAGAATTAGTAGTTCTATAAAACATTATTATGTTTCAAAGGAGTACTAATAAGTTTTTAATCTAAAGAGATGATGCAGTCATGTTTAGTTACAATTCAAATTCAATTTTTATACACATTCTCCAGATTACATAAACGTTACAAGTGATATTTTTCGTTAACAACCTTCATCTATAGAGGTGCCTAAATATTTCCAGGATTATTGAGCGAGCGATTATTTTCGTAAATGAAAAATATTTTTAGGCGCCTTCAGCGATGTAGTACCTTTCGTTTAGACTGCATTGTGGAAAGTGCTGGTCCCACGTGCGCAACATCTGCAACGTAATCAAGACCTTGGGTCTTGTTTTTAAACAAAAAACTATGCATTGGAAACAACAAAAGCGCAATATAAGTGTGTTCCCAATGCATAGTTTGTGGAGGTGAAGACCAAAGGTTTGAAACCTTTAAAGACTTGCTGTTTTGGCGTCGCATCCGTTCCGCGAATATCTAGTCAATGGTTGCTTCGTCAAAAAAGCATTGTACTGCCAATGTGGCATGCACACGATTTCTTTTATAAAATACCGAGTAATATCTATGAAAAATGTTGAATACAGTGATGTCTTTTTAGCGAGTGCAGATAATCTGGTCTAATCTATTTAAGTCTGTATTTAGAGACCGACATAGAACAGACATCGTATGTGTATACATCTTATACTAAAAGTACGAGACCCACCTGGCTTAAATGAGCATACGTGACAAAATTTTGTCGTCGCAGTATCTCGCACCGCAACGAGACATGCCAAGATAAACAGTGTTATCTCGTTTTAAAATAGTTTTGTCACGCTGCGAATGTTAGCCCGGCTTTTGTGATGATACGTCTGGAATGTATTCTAAACATCGATGTTTTATACAAACTCTTCTCCTACTTTCGACGCAAACAAAACGTTAGTAGACAAAGTCACTGTATTGTATCCAATTCCTAACTAAATAATAATTATTTCATATACTTACTGAAACGCAACGATCACAAATCTATGTATATACATTTAACTTACACATAATATTAGAAACAACCAAAGATATTAAATTTTCCTCATATCATTTGCACTTTCATGTAATTTTAGATGTACATTTTAAATTAATCTTTATATACTTATAGGACAGTCTATGCAACGTATTCAAGGAAATACATACACGCAAGTGTATGTATTTCCTTGAGAGTGTAGAACCGCGGACAGTGGCGGTTGAAAATTCAACCTTATTACAAACGGGATGAGGGTGAAAATTGCCCAATCGCCTTTGTCTGCGGCTGTACATTGTTTTATAATTTTTATATCTCATGTCTGGTTAACAGATCTAAAGTCAAAGAGGGATTTACTTTCTTGAAAATAAGTGTCGAGATCTTAGATATATCGCGAGCACAGAATATAAAAGTACAGACATGTGAAACGTAAAATAAAATGTAACACACGTTGAAAGAAATCCGCCTAGTTGTGTTACACTTGATGTTGCATTGTTGCATGTTTCATATATTAGGACGGCGCGATCGTTTCAACGTATGTGACATTTTACGTTTCACATATGTGTAGCCACCAAAAGTTTGACAACCAGTCTTACCAAGGGGTATTGTATTACCCAGTAACTGGGTTGTGGAGGTCAGGTGATAGTCGCTCCATGTAAAATACTGGTATTCAGCTGAAAGCTAGACTGGAAGCCGACCCTAACATAGTTGGGTAAAGGCTAGGCAGGTGATGATATGTGTACCCACCATGAGGGTACAATCGTTCACTCCTTTAGCACAAAATCGTTAAGGGCCGTTCCTGTTAAGCCCGAACTAAAAATGGATGTCAACACGATTTGATAGTTGTCCCTAAATACAATGTTTTAGCCCGTCCAAAAAATTTAATCTGGCACTTGTTTTGATGGATCTACTACTTTCAGACAGGCCCGAGTCTTCGTTGAAGGACTTAGAGAGCAGATCCTCACTGCGGTCGAACGGTTTCGACCGTCGCGTCGTCCAAAATATCATTTCATACATTATAAATGTGTCAAAATATGTCAGAATGTTCTCCGCCGACCGCGGTTGAGTTACACCCTAAGGTAGAGAGGATAGCAGAGCCATCTTTCACTGAACAAACAATTTGATCTCTTTTGTACGATTTTCTTGTTCAAAGCGTATCGATCACAAAAAGTTCATACAACATGGTTCGGCTTGTAGAAGTTCGTTGCTGTTGCGTCAAACGCCGTAAATTCGTACCGAGTATTTTACATAGACATTAACATGGTCGCTATCAACTGATACCATTACTCCATTTTCACACTACACTGTGCTCAAGTAATTTTTTTAACACAATAATACATCGTTAAGTAACAAATTCTTCCAAATAAAACTCAACACTTCGCGAGTCACCTGGCAGTTCATAAAAGAAAAAATCCATATCGTCATCAAGCCGAGAGTTAGGATATCGAGCGCGAAGTCGACTTTACTAGCGGAGTGCCGCCACCCGGGGCGGCTGCAGACGGCTAGGGCTCCGGCGGCGGCTGCGGCGGGCCCGCGCCCGCGCCCGCGCCCGCCAGCGCGTCCAGCGCGTCCAGCGCGTGCGCCAAGTGCGTCAGGGCGGCGCCGCGCGGCGTGGCCTCGTCCGGTTCGGAGTCAGGTTCCGCTGTTTCGGACGCGGCGTCGTCGCCCGAGCTGCCGGAACCGGACCCGCCTCGTGTTGCCGTGTTGCTGGGCCCGCCTGCGCAACCGCTCTCTGGCTCGGAACTTTCTTCTTCTGTGATAACGTGATAGAAAGAATATGTTTTAATAAACACCAACATTTTAGACTGTTTATTTACCTAAACATTAAGAATTTACCATGAAGGGTGGGCGTTTTGGGCGAGTAACCAAAGTAAATTTATAAAATGCTAATATACGTCCTAATTTGAATGAATGACTTTTGATTTTATTTGATGAATATTATTTAAAAAAAAAAAAGAAACGTTAAAATCATTAGGAATTACTCCTGTACAGTGGGTGCGTTTCAGGGTAAAACGGCGATTAACCTTTAGATGGCAAGGAGTATATTATTTTTATCTCACAGAACGCCGTGCGCTTTACTTGTGGTAACCAAGTGTACAGACGCGCTGTGAACGTATAGGATTATTTCAATCATGAATCTTCTAATAATGTGAATAAATCCAAGAGTCATCCCATACCCGTAGCTTGCTGCAGCCTAGCCCGCAGCGCGCGCGTGGCCCGCTGCAGCTCGCGCGCGCGCGCCGGGCCCAGCGCCGCGCGCGCGTGCAGCAGGCCCAGCGCGCGCGCGGGCGCCAGCAGCGCCGACAGCGGTGCGCGCGCGCAGGCCGACACGAGCTCTTCGAGCAAAGCTTCGGCTGCGCCCGCGCCGCTGTCTGCGCCGTCTGCGTTGTCGGAGCCGTTACCGCCGCCGCCGCCCAGCTGTTATAATAAATGTATACGCATTACGAATGCCTTTTTACCGAGTGTGTGTTCACTGTTGACGCTGCGAAAAAGCATTCGCTGTGCTAATGTTGCGAAGACGTGATGTATCGGTTTGTTTTTATTATTATGAGCTTGTTTTGTCTCATTGCAGAAAAAATCATAGCGTATAAACGTATAGTAAATACGTTACGTTAATTCGGCGGTTGCGTAGCCTCATTGCCCGCACTGGGCCAGCGTGGTGGATTACGGCCCACACCCTCCCAAAGAGAGGGGGCCTGTGCCCAGTCGTGTGCACATTATAGGCTGGTTATGTAGCCTCGTTGCAACATTTTTACTATCCTAACTTATGCAATTGAAGCGAAGTTTCAGGCCATTTGTGCTATTCACGTGAAGTTAACATACAAAACATCACGGCTCTACTCCCCGAAGGGTTAGATAGACCTATATCCGCATTGACCAGTTCAGGCATACCTTAGGATACCTGCCGGGGTAGCGGGATCGTCCGAAAGGGTTGCCGCTGCCCTGGTACATAAAGGGCTAAGGAAGGAACACGGGTGGGTTTTAGTCAGTAAGAGTCTGACACTCCCTTCTGCTCCACCCAGAGCGGGAGGGGTCATTTGATGACTTCACATCCTCAAAAAAAAAAGGCGTACCTTAGGATAATAATGCTGCATAAACTGGTAAATAACGGGGTCCTCCAGTGACTCGCGTTCGTCGAGCAGTACTGCGTCAACGTACTCAGTAGCGACGCTGCACTCTAGAAGCATCTCCTCCAACTTGGAATCAGCCTGTACATATAACAAGATGTATTTTAATCATGTAAGTCGTAGAATTATATAAATGAACATGAAATGCTGTTCGGATTGGACGGCTGGACCGATTTGGTTTTTTTTTAATGTTACTCATTATAGTCCGAATAACTTAGGAAAAGAAAAATTGGAAAAATATTGAAAGTGCTTTTTTCATGGGTTTTTGTATGAATTATTTGAACAGGACAATGTTTGTCAGGTCAGCTAGTAATAGATAATTTCTGGGTTTCATAACTAAAGGTTGCCAACATTGCTCAATTACCAAGCCTTCACAGTGAATCAGTCTGCCGGTATAACGGTAGAATAGGGTAGTTGCCTGGGTAAAAAAATAATAATTATATTTAGTCCGTCAGTTAGATTATCGAAAAATAATGGACACGTATTTTTGTTTTGTCAATCAAACAAAAAATGACAAAGATAAAGCGCGTCAAAATTTGGGAGTGGGGGGTCGTGACATCACTTGCTTGCAAAAGTGTCGCAAGCAAGTGACGTCACGCGGAACTTTAACGGGCAATATCTTCATCATTTTTTATATAATTGACAAAAGAAAAAATACGAGTTCAATATTTTTTGATAATCTAACTGACGGACTAATTAGAATTTTTTTAGGAAAATAGCCTATTTTTTTAACATTAAAGTCACTTAAATTTTCAGTTTTTACTATGCCTTTACCATAGCACTTGGCGGAACACTTGAGTTTTGTTTTGTTTAACAAACCAGAGTCTTTATATTATAAGAATATTTCTATATTGAGGTTCTATGTTTCCGTTTTTATCTTATAATAAAGACCTCTTATTGTGGTATTTTGACTTGGACGTTTTACTTACCGGCGAAGCGGCTACGTCTCTCCAAAAAGCCGCAAAGTAGTTGAAACGTAGAGGCACGGCCTCAAGCGCACATAACGCAGATAGTAGCACCAGCTGCTCCGACATGCATCGCTGATTGCGAGCTACACGACAGCATGTGTCTGAAATATTTAAAAAAAATTGGTATTTGTGTATTGAAAATTCAAACACGGATTTTAAACTTATTTTCAGTGAAAAAGAGGTAATGATCTTGGCCGACAAGGTTCAGGTTCGAACCGAGGCACATAGGCGTATTTAGCGTGTGCAAATTATTTTAACACCATTGCTCTAAAAGTGGTCATGAAAATGTGCAGTTCATTGTACAGTCATGATAATTTATTTAATTAAATAAATGATTAAATTATAATATGTCGCTGTTTAAATTCAAAAGGGCCACAAGTCGAAAAGTCACTTTTTTACAGGAGAGCCCGTCAACGTTTTGATATCGGTTTTTGTTTATTATTTTTATTAATGTACGTTGTATATCTATGTGTTATATATCATCGGATGTATATTTTAAGCCTCTATTTGTCTGTAATTTGATATTTCCTATAAGTTTTACCCAGTTAAAAAAAACATCATATAAGTCCCTTTTGATTATAAAAAACTTATATAATGTTTATGAATTTTATAAATAAAAAGCCACAACTCAAACAGAAAATAAGTTTTATTGTGTCTTTTCGTATAATGTTTTTTGTTTATTTATGCTAGGTTTTGTTTATAACAAAATGGTAGCATATTAGCAATACCTTGCAATGAAATTACAAAAAATCAACCATAAAAACATACATAGCAAATAAAAAATGTACATTTTTAAATGTACTTTTAGAGCTAATCTCAAGATATCCAGCATTTTAAGTGGATTATGCAATATCGACACCTAACCATGTCACATACAAAAACAAAACTTAAAAGAAAAAAAATTACTTATGTACGTTAACAAAACGCAAATTGCTTATAAATCTCTAGCACACCATGTTAACGTTAACAAATTATTAGAATGCTTATTTTCGTATCTAAATTAAATCTTCTCTTAAAATAAATCACAAATTAAAAGGCGACGTAAATCTTTGAATTACAATGAAATATAATATTATGACTAATATTAGGGGTTAAAGTATGAAATTGCCGATTTGTACTGAAAAATTGTTTTTTTTTTTTTAAATTTAACATATTTATTTAATCAAAATAATTACCATTATTATCTATACATTGCTGCCATCTAATTGGAAGGTCATTTATGCCTTTGCGATAGAACTCTCGAGATCTATGTAGATTCGACAAACTGTGTGAAAGCATTTTGCCTCCTGAGAAGAAAACTTTTTATCACGTAGAAAATTGTCCAAATCACGAAAAAAATGGTAGTCCATTGGAGCAAGGTCTGGCGAATACGAAGGGTGACGAATGGTTTCTAATTGCAGTTCCTGTAGAGTTAAAACGGTTTCTCGTGCTGTGTGAGGTCTCGCGTTATCATGGAGCAATAATGGTGAAGATCGATCCATGAGTCGGGGCTGTTTCACTGCTAGTTTTGCTATCATTGTTCGGAGTTCAGCACAGTAGACATCTGCCGTTATTGCTTGACCAGATCGGAGAAAGCTCATAACACCATGCTGACACCACCAAACAGTTACCATTACCTTTTTATTGGTAAGCTTTGCTTTAGGACACTGTTGCGGCGTTTGACATGGGGTCAGCCATTGCATTTTTCGCTTACGGTTATCGTAAAGAATCCACTTTTCATCACATGTCACAATTCGATCCAATATTCCTTCATTTCTGTATCGATTCAACAAGGCAACACAAGTTTCAACACGCATTTCTTTCTGCAGATCAGTCAAATCGTGAGGCACCCATTTCTCATATTTTTTTATTTTATTGATTTGACGCAAATGAGTCAATATTGTTGGTAACGTAAGTTTAAATCATACCGCTAATTCCTGGGTAGTTTGGCTCGGATCGGCTTCCACCATCTCTTTCAATTCATTGTTATTCACCTGTGTGGGCGGTCTTCCACGTGGTTCGTTCTTCAAATCAAAGTTTCCATCACGAAAGCGTTTAAACCAAAATCGCACGGTGCGTTCATTAGCAGTCCCCTCTCCAAACGCAACATTGATATTGCGAGCTGTTTCTGCCGCGTTCGTTCCGCGCGGAACTCGTATTCAAAAATAACTCGAATTTTCGAAGTATCCATCTTTCTTGTCTAAGCTGAATAAAAAAAACAACTGAAAGTCGATAATCGAATGTTGCACATTTTTCAAAAGAAGAACTTCATAGGTACCATGTGAAAAAAGTTTCACTCAAAATCTCAAACCATGAAGGTTCTATGTCAATTCGAAGTACCTCGTGTTTTATTGTAAAATAAATCGGCAATTTCATACTTTAACCCCTATTATTAACTAAATCATCATAGTAACTTCTCTTAAAAAACTTATAACTAACATTTCAAATTATTACTCTACTGAAATCAGTCTATGGGTTTCAATCAGTCTAAGCAAATCCTAGTGTTAGTAATTATACTAACTTATTATTCATTGAGGAAACTTAAATTAAAGATTTGTATAAAAAGTTTTATAATTGACCTTGATATTTGACCTTGCATCAATATTTCATTTAAAACTTAACACAATAATTACAACCTTGTTTAAGTTTTAATTATTGTGTTAAGTTTTAAATTTAAACATTGTACATTTGTATAAATAAATACTACCACAATCACCATAATTTTATATGCAAAACAGAAGCATTCCAAATACTGCACTTATCTTCAATACAATAATAATAAAACACATTTTATTTTTACTCAAAATAGACATATCACAAAATACGGCACTTTTCCTTATGAGATAATGTTATACTTACATGTATTTTTTAATCAATACTGTCGTATTTTGAAATGTGGCACTTTTCACTATAACTTTCGATCCAAGTCAAGGTCTTTTTCGGAATGTGGCCCTTTTTCACATAACAAGCGTGCGCTCGCGCTGACTGCAGGGTAGCAACTGGGAAGATGGCGGCTTTGGTCTGAAGTTAGCCACCAAGTGTCAAAATGCTAAAAGGGCTGTTGTGCGATTACCTTCATTTTTATTGCGAAAATACTGGGTGTCTTTTTCGAATATAAAAATATAGGCAGAATTAATACGATTTTTGCTTTAAAAAGTATTTGTAATTTTTTCGACTTGTGGCCCTTTTGAATTTAAGCAGCGATGTGTTCGTATTAAGTTGTTACAAACATGGTATTTTGGCTCCCATACTATTATGTTATGAAATATGTTTTATCTCAGTTATTTGACGAGAAAATCATTTTTAAATGTTTTCGTGACCGTACCAATCGAAGCATCATTAGGAGATATGTAGACTGACCTATAAACTTATGGTAGGGCCTGTAGGAGGCGGCCAGGCGGTGCGGGCCGCGCCGGTCGCGCGGCGCGGGCGCGGCGGCGGGCGGGCGTGCGCGTGCGCCGGCCTGCGCGCCCGCCGCCTGCGCGCCCGCCGCCTGCGCGCCCGCCGCCTGCGCGCCCGCCGCCAGCGGGACCAGCGCGCCCAGCGCCGCGCCGCCGCCGATGGTCACCACCTCGCGGAGCACGCCTGGAGCGACACCCGAAACAATACTTGAATCTTACAAATACGATTCAACATAGAGACACAGGGAGCGACAGAAATATTGCAACATTCCATATCTAAAACTGTTTTCTTACACAACATAAAATAAGTTTTAAAAAAATACAATCACTGACGCTGCGGTGACCAGGAAGGTGTGAAAGTTAAGACAGTTTTAGTACCGCAAACCAGTGATCAGTGCGTCTTCAAATGATATTAGCGTTGACGATCTCACTATTATTCAATAAAATGGCTTGGCGGTTTCCCAATTACAAATATATATGGGCGCAGAACTTATAATTGAATTTAAATTGTAATAATTTGATGATTTTCATATATTTATAATGTTTGATTTAATTTGAAGTCCTAGAATTCATTTTAAATATCATTTCCGTTCAATTAGTATTTGTTTTGACAGCTTTAGTAACTATTTCATTTTTGTTCTTCCGGTCAATTTAAAATAATGTTGATATTACGTCACATCCACTGTATTTCTTTTACTATTTATTTTTAACTTCCGGTTGATTTAAAATATCGGTCCTGTTACGTCACATCCACTGTATTAGTTTTTGATTTGAACTTCCGTTTGTGATTTAATTTAAAATGTAGTAAGTTTTTATTTTGAATTTCCGTTTGTGAATTAAATTAGTATGTAAGGGTTTTATTTTTGACTTCGACAGCATTTCTGATTGGTTTATTCTATTTTTATATTTGTTATCACTTCCGCTTTTTGTTTTGACGAATTTGATTGTGAACCGTTGTGAGAAATCAGTATAAATAGGCCGTAATGTGGCCAGTAGGGGATACTTTGTACGCTCAGCAGTGAATAAACACCTCAAGTTCAAGTAAGTGCTTTCCTTTACGCCATTACTATCCTCTACTATCATATTTGTGTGAATTTTCGTAAAAATCATGTGTGAACATAACAACGGCGATGATGCGCCGACATATACGTACCTAACGCAGCGTCCCTCAGATGATTATGCCTATGATGTAAGTTGAGCATGGTGAGCAATCGTCTTGCGCACTCGGGCCAGTCCTTGCAGGCTAGTAATAACGCCCTAGCCTCCTTGTTATCTCGCCTGGTCCGTAAAGTGCGACACAAGGCGCGCGCCCATCGTAAAGCGGCCGTTAGTTCGGCTCGTACGGCGCCTGCGGAACCGCCTGCACCTCCGCCGTCTACGTACACGGCGTGGAGACTGTGTAGTGCCTAGGGAAGAAAGATAATATAGTAATTGGTCCTGTTCGTTTGAAAATAGGAGTCAGAATATTCGTTAAAGACTCGGAAATTAAACATTTAAAGAATTTTTTACGTTTCAGCTTCGTAAATCATAAACATTGGATTAAGACCGAGAGATTTGCGGTAAAAACCTCCAGTCAAACAAAAATCAATCAGAACGCATATACTCCCATGTTTACCTATTCTCTAAATGAACCTAATGCCTCCAGTAGATTATCATTACATCATTATGCAACACTGCATAAAATTCTTCAAAATAATCATTTTCAGACCAGTCGAAAAAGGGTTTTTGCTAGACGCCCCCAAGCCACGCCCTAACGGCCTCGTGACCTAACGACCTTGCGCTGTAAGTATACAGCAGATTCCCGCGACCTTGAATTGAATCAGCTAGATACCAATTATAATATATCTCAACTTACTTCGAAAGTCATCTGTAGTCCTCCATTATACACAACGTACAGCCTGTCGTCCTCATTCTCGACCAGCGTGCAGAACGCAGATATTAACGTGGACCAGCACGTCCGGCCGTTTAGACCTGCAAGAAATACGAATGTAGAACAACTGTGTTTAGGGCATAAGGCTCCACTATGTACGAGTAATTTATGTTTCACAGTAATTGTTGGATTGGGACTGTTTTAAAGATCGGTATGATGCCAAAACTGTCATATCGGCATCAGGGATTGCCGTTAAAATCACATTTATGAAAATTGGTGGACACAACCAGTTTTGATTCTATAATAAATAAAGTTTTACTTATGCTTCAGTTTATAAAAAGAGTTTACTATTTGGAGACTCCTTTTAAGCAAACAATGCCTTTGTTAGGAGATTCTATACCCCTGATATTTTATGTTTTTAACTTTCTTTCACAATTTTCTGTGGCAAATCGCACATTCACAAAAACACTATTTGTGAGCCATAATACTCGTTACGTTAGGGAATTGGACCCGTGATCCGAATCGCAGATGCTATTTACTCGGTTACTGTGCCAACCCGGAGATAAACTAATTTTTTTTTTCTTTTTTTATATTGGCAATGGCTCACTCTTGGCCTCAATCCAGCCCAGAGGCAGGGATGAGATCTACGGTGGAACGAGCTTGCCCAGAAGAAGCCTATTCACTCTCGCCCTGAAGAGATTCGGGTTGTATGAACTCGGGAACTCCAGAGGTAACTAAAGCCGTTGACGCGTCTACGGCAGCCGCCGACGAGTGTCGACGGTGGCAGTTGTGTGGGCCACGTGCCGCTCGTAAACACTTATAGTAAAACATGGAAAACTAGGTATATAATAAAGCATTGAAAGCTAAGATTTACAGTAGCAGTAAATAGGGATGATGAATAATATTAGAAATGATCGAACAAATAATGTAATTTTAAAGAAGGCATAGTAAAATAAAATAATAAAAAAAAAATAGTATAATCGATGGAAATATGGCGGAGAAGCTGCACGTTTTAAACGATTTTGGAGGGGATTGTTCCCGTCCTTGTCACGCAGTACGGCGTACATGTATGGCGCTAGTATGAAGTTACATAGTCGTGACGTCACTCCTGTTATAGTTCTGTCTTTGTATAGCAGTTATAAGGTTTATAACTTGGCAAAGCCTTTAGACATTCTATAGTATTGTTGAGGTAGTGGGAACGGCCGCGATTTACGAGTTGTGGGTCGAAGGTTCGAATCTAGACACTTTACTTTGTGTCAATTATTTCATCACCACTGCTCTCAAAACGGTGAAGGAAAACATCGTGAGGAAACCGGCATGTCCTAGAACCAACAATTCGAAGACATGTGACATCTATCAACCCGCACTGGGCCCGCGTGGTAGATTACGGCCCAGTCCCTCTCACAGAGAGGAGGCCTGTGTCCCAGCAGTGGGGACATTATAGGCTGATTATGTATGTACGTATAGTATTGTTTGCACTATTTGCAAACAAATATTTTTTGAGTTTAAAAGAAACAATTGTCATCATCCTATCATAAAAAAAAAATCTTCCAACAAAATTGCTAGTTACATATGAATAATTATAAAATAAAAACATGCTCACAACTGCGTTAAGCACAGTTGCTACTAGCTACGTCACAACATAAACAAGCTACATTCTATTAGTGTTTGAAGTGTATGGTACCTATGTGCTCACCCTGTAAGTAGGCGGAGAGCGTGCTGCGCCTGAAGGCGGCGGCCTCCCTGCCGTCGGCGGACTCGCTGCCACTGCTGGCGCCGTTCCCGCTGCCGTTGCCGCTGCTTGTACTGCCGTTGTTGCCGTTCCCGCCGCGAGCTGCTAGTATGCGGGCGAGCCTGGATGGGGAGAAATGTTTGTTTAGTGTAAGCACGATTCTTTTTTTATGTGTTGCTTCGTTACACGGTATGGTATTTATGATTAAAATTCATTAATTTTTATTGTAGTTTGTATATGTACGCATTGCGACATATCAAGCTATACATTTCCAATATAACGTGACTTTTCATTGTACGAAAAACCAATACGATGTCAGCTAAAACTGGAAATGCATAGCTTGATATGTCGTCAAAGTCAAAGTCAAAGTCAAAGTCAAAAGTCAAATCATTTATTTCAAATAGGCACATAAAAGGCACTTTTGAACGTCAAAAATAAAATTAGAATAAAATTGATTCTAGTCGCCCCTTCCAAAAGGTAGTTTTCGTATGGAGAAGAATGGGCAAGAAACTCCACCGTTACTCTTTTAAAATGTTTTACAATATATTGCATACATTATTTATATAATTATATGTGAAGACGATGCACCCAAAAATAAACTTACTATACCACAATAGGTAAAAGAATTAAAATGGATAAATGTAACCATGACATATAGATCAACTATGTGATAGATACATGGTGCTCACATATTCACAAACATTCCAAACGTAGACGATTTTCATAAATAAATAAGGAGTAATAAGTCCGGGGGTGACCCCAAGTAATTACAGAATGTAAATCAATGTCAAAAAAAAAAGAATAAATTATACAATTACATTAGCAACCAGTTTGATTTTGTCTAGACTCTAGAGATTGTCCTATGGAGCAAGACCAGCATGTTTCCAAGCATTCTTATCTTGGATATAATCCTCTAATTTGTAATATCCTTGCTTACAAAGTGTAATTTTAATATAAGTTTTAAATTTTCTTTCATTTAATTGCAATATTTCACAAGGTATTTTGTTGTAACATTTAACACAGTACCCCATAAAAGATGTATGAACTTTAGATAATCTGAAAAAAGGTTGATCTAATTTATCTTTATTTCTAGTATTAAAATTATGTCTATCACTTATTTTATTAAAAAGATGTTGATTTTTTCTTACATACATAATATTTTCATAAATGAATTGGCAAGGTACCGTCATAATATTAATCCTTTTAAATAGTTCCCTAAGAGATTCGCGGCGACGTAGATTGTAAATGGCTCTGACAGCTCTCTTTTGCAAAATAAAAATGGATTCAATGTCAGCAGCCCGACCCCACAGTAAAATGCCATATGACATAATACTGTGGAAGTAACTAAAATAGACCAAGCGCGCGGTTTCTTCGTCTGTTAATTGTCTTATCTTTCTAACAGCATATGCGGCCGAGCTTAGCCGCCCCGCAATAGATGTTATATGAGGTCCCCATTGTAATTTCTCGTCTAGCGTGATTCCTAGGAAAACTGTCTGATTAACAAATTCTAATTTTTGGCCATTCAATACGATGTCACATTCGCTACTTCTAACATTAGGTAATTTAAATCTAATGCATTTTGTTTTTTTTTCATTAAGTACTAAATTATTAACCGTAAACCAATCTTGGACCTGAAGAATAGAGTTATTCACGTCGTCAAGATTTTGTGACCGTCGGTCTATTTTAAAGATCAATGATGTGTCATCTGCAAATAACACCATCTTCGGTTGATTTTGAAGTAATTGGGGTAAATCATTAATATAAACTAAAAAGAGGAATGGACCCAATATCGAACCTTGAGGAACGCCCATTGTCATTTCAGAACCCAATGAGTTTACGCCATTTACTTGGATTTTAACCTTTCTATCTTTCAGGTATGATCTTAACAAGTCAAGTGCTGTTTTCCTAATCCCATAGTGCTCGAGTTTCATCAGAAGTGTTTCATGGTTTACGCAATCGAACGCCTTAGAGAGATCGCAAAAGATTCCAATAGCATCTTGTGCTTCTTCCCAGGCGTTAAAAATGTTCTTCATTAGGGTAACACCGGCGTCAGTGGTACAACGCCCTTTGGTGAAGCCGTACTGGTGTTCATGAAAGATGTAATTTTTATTAAAGTGACGTAACATTTGATTGAGCATCAACTTTTCAAACACCTTACTGAGAACTGGCAGAATTGACACAGGTCTATAATTGTTGGGATCTTTACTATCACCGGATTTGAACAATGGTACTACTTTACTATGTTTCATAAGATCCGGAAAGACTCCTTGGTCAACACTGGTGTTAAATATGAAAGCTAAATAGGGCGCAATGGTTTCGATGAGAGATCTACATACTTTTACAGACATACCCCAGAGATCTTCTGTTGATTTAATTTTAAGATCTTTAAAAGCTCTTATAACAGCCTGGGGGTTTGTATGCTGAAACCTAAGCTCCGAAGGGCATGCCTTTACATTCCTTTTAAGTAAGGCAGCAGAAAGCGTGGGGGAAGAATTTAAAGCTTCAGTAGTTTTAAGGGGAATATTAGCAAAGAAGTTTTCAAATTCCTGAGCTATTTCTACATCTGAATTGATGGGGCCATGTGCAGTCTCTAAATTAAGTTCACTATTTCGCTGTTTTTTCCTACCTGTTTCATTATTTATTATTTGCCAGGTAGTTTTTATTTTATCATCAGCTGATTTTATTTTATTGCTTATATAAAGAGCTTTAGCTCTTTGGCACACCCTTTTAAAAGTTTTTGAATATTTTGCAACATACTGATGAAAGTTCGTATTTTTCATATGTTGCTTTAAGCCATACAGTTCAAAAAGTTTTTCCCTGCTTTTACGAATACCTGGAGTAGCCCAGTCACTGAATAAAAACTTTGTGTAAATACTTTTAGTTTTCAGTGGAAAAGTGTCATAAAATTGCGAGTTTAATAGTGAAAAGAACTCGGCGTAGAACTCATTGGGGTCATCTATATTATTAAAACTCTGATCACATAATTTACTGGCCAAAGAATTATTTAATTTCTCTAAATTTTTACATGTAATTGGCCTAAACCTTATTTCAATTTTTTGTAAAGGCCTATAGGAGCTAAATGTTATTATTTGTCCACTGTGATCAGATGGCAACTTATCTACAATTCGTTTGTGTATGTAATCGCAATTACAAAAAATATTATCTATACAAGTGGCAGAAGAAGCTGTCACTCGGGTTGGTTCCATAAACACATTGGACAAATCAAATGACCCAAAAAGACTCAATAATCTGACAGTATTCGAGTTATGTTCCAATAAATTAATATTAAAATCGCCACATACGATTATTGACTTACTACTAGTACTAAGCTTCTTTAAAACATCTTCCATTACAGAATCAAACACCGATAGATTCTGGTAACTAGGAGGTCTGTATACGCATACTATAACATGCTTATCGAGCTCAACACAGGACAATTCAATCATGTGTTCAACAGACAGCCCGATGATGTCTTTACGTTCTTTAGATTTAATAGAATTTTTAAGTAATATTAATGACCCGCCATGTATCATACGTTTTCGGCTGAAATGGCTAACTACACGATAATTTTCATAATTAATTGACATTACTTGATAATCTTTCAACCAATGCTCTGTTAAACAAATGACATCAAACTTGGTGTCTTCCAAAAACAATTCTATTTCCAGTAATTTAGAAGCGCAACCTTGGATATTTTGATTAAATAATTTTAAAATATGTTGCACACCCTTTACTTTCTTAGTATTATTAATTATATTGCCAGAAGATACCTTTTTATTATTCTGTATTAATAATTGGTTATTTGAAGGGGTAACTTCTGTTGTCTCACTGACTAGTTTAAATTATTATCAGGAGATAGCTCCACAACTACAACTGGAGAGTCTAGATTGCCCGTATAAGTTCCAGCAGGAGGGAAATACCCTATCTGACTGGTAGTGGCCTCCAAGGATGTTGCCATTGTAGGTGGAGCCTCCTTTGTACAATATGATGATTCACAATCAATCACAATGTTGTTAGTAAAACTATGCAACACAGATTTGTCACTAATACTAGAATTTGTTACATTAGCTATAACCTCGTTAATATTATATGCTATCAACATAGCAATCAGATGTCTACATTGCCCAGACAGAGATAAAGTTCTCTGAGTTAACTTAAAACCACTAACAAACTTGTTAGTGTCAAAATACAATAATTTGTCACTATGACAACATGTCAACTTGTGAATAGTATTATTCAACTTATAAATGTAATTATTTTCATTATCTGATAAAGTATCAGAGTAAGGAAAAGCACACAACATTAGCTTTCCTATTTTTAACTCTAATAAGGTGTTTACACCATCCACTATGTCCTTTCTGGTAATACTAGTGCTATTACCTAATAGCAAAACCATAGTAGAATATTGATCCAGGTTTGTGTTGGCAATTCTTTTAATCATTTGGTTAAAACTTATGTTATGATAACTATGATTGGTAAAACTATGGCTAAGGTAATTGAGTAAAATTGTTCCAAAGCCAGAACCTAACTCGTCAGAAAAGAATATTGATTTGTTTATCTGTGGGGTGTCTGCTGGAAGAGCCAATACTGGAGGGGACAAGTCAGGCTGAGGCTGAAGAGGTGGTGGTTGGTTAGCATAGCTGCATGAAAGATCATTTGTCAGAGACTCAAACCTTTCAGCATTGCTCCTCACCAAATCCAGTAGTTCCCCAGCCTCAAACAAGCGGTCACTTAGTTGTTGTTGTGAAGTTTCATAGTTTTCATAAATATCCTTCAGCAAGTGCTCCTTGTGTAATATATCATTATAGAGGAGCTGGATATCAGTATCATACTTCTCCCTACATTTATCTAATTCAATATTACAAATATTTAAACTTTTTGATAAGACAACACGTTCCTTTCTAAGCGAAAGGTTTAATTTTAAGAGTTTTTGTTTTTTTATTGCTCTCTGTGACCGTTTAATAAATTTCTTGATTTTAATATATTTCTTTAATTTGTTGTGACTCATAACGATAGGACATAATGGTATGGTATCATCACCAGTCAAATCAATCGTTACAGCTGGCTCACACACTGATATTGGCACACGTCGTATGTACTCGTATTCTAAATTATGGTTATCATAAAACAATTTATTCTTCAACCCTGCCAACCATTGGTCAAATGGATTGTTTTCAAAATCTCACTTCAATCATTGTTTTACTTGTCTTTATTATTTAGTGATGTTGATATGTTTAAGATAATTGCTTATAATGAGGATTTAACTCTCGATCTACCTTATCAACATACATAAACAATTAATATTGTACACAAAAAGCAAAAAAGTCGATCTACAGACCTCAACAACTCGTCAGCAGCGCCGGGGTACAGATGAGCGTGTGGCGCGATGTTTCTGAACGCCCAGTGGATGTTCTGATGCTGAGCGAGCGAGCGCGCAAACGAACTGGACCGTCTGCAGCACAGGCGAAGTAACGCGTAGTATGGAGGTAGCATGGCTCGGTTGTATGCCACTACTTCGCCGTCTTCGTGGTCCGCGCTGTGTGATGATATATATAGATTACTTGGAGTCACAAAAGATACAAAACATAACCGTAAGAAAATAAAATTCTTACATAATAGTTTTAAATTGTAAGTAAGTTAATTTTAAGACCACGCTATCGCATTAGGTATTCACCTGTAATGATAGTGATTGGAGATTTTAATAAATAAGTAAATAATTGGCTGTACCTACTAGGTGCTCTGGCTAACCCTTCGGGAAACACAGGCGTGAACTTATGTTATGTAATTAACTATTACAGAGCGGGTGAGATGAATACTAAATAAAAATGCTGAACAAACATTACACACATCAACATCTAGAATTGTAAGTTTGTTGGATCTATTTTTGTCCGTGAAATAAAGATTATTATTATTATTATTACTGTTTATTCAGCCTTTTTAGTGACTTATTATAAAAAGTTAGTAGCTAAATAGTTAAGGCACAAAGCAATCCGACCTTTCTTTATTTTGTAAAATAAATAAAACCTCTTTTAACAAACAAAAATTAATGTAGTTTGTCCAAAAACACCATTAAAATATATATAAAACAAAAGAAAAATGTTACAGATTGGTAATAGAAAATACAAAAAGAGAAATTCTCAGGGGACACCCGGGTTTGAACCGGGGACCTCTCGATCTGCAGTCGAATGCTCTACCACTGAGCTATATCCCCGATGAGAAAGACATCGAAATAACGCATGAGCTCACAAATATATTTCCTATTTAATGCACACGTTATCGGTTTTTATGTGGAAATCAGCGATTATTTAATTTCCGATAGTAAAATGATGCAAAAAAGACATGTCCGTTTTATCTGGGTCAATTAATATGTCATCCATGCTGTTTCCCCAAGACCTACGCAATTTTTGCTGCGTTGAATGATTAGAATAAAATTATCAATAGTCGGAAAATTAAAATATGATCAAAATAATATGGGACTGTGTCTTAAACTAGCCCGGATGTGAGGTTATTATATGATTGGTGTGTCAGTGAATATACGTATTCTAACAAGGCGTAATTTAACATGTAAGTCGAGTCGAATTATGTCAACGAATTCGTTTTTCTCGTGCTCGTCATTAGGAACTGCTCTTGTATCGTAGGAGCGTTTACATTCACAAGCACTCCCGGGACATCTTTTTCATCTGATTACAACAAATTACACATAATAACACGAAGTGCAGCAGCCACTGTGCCAGCTGCAGAGGCTTAGCTTTTTTTTTGTTATGGCATCTCGCAGTTCAAACTCAGGAGGTTGTCGTCAGTTTTATAGATACTAAACTCAAGCAAGCAAGATAGCAAGTCAATTTATTTACTCTCAAACGTTGTTAATTTATCTCATTGGGCCTGTTATTTAATACATATAATACAGCGAAAAGAACTTCGTTCCAACCGGGTGTCTCGCGACACATCTAGACTTTATTTATATATATACCTCTCTTATCTATCTTGTATCTCTTTTATACATCTACAATTACAGGATTTTTTTGTTTTAAATGTTAACCCCTGCGATAAATTCGCCTATCTTAACTTTAGCGATACTAACATCTATAACTAATTACAAACAATGCATTCCTTGTGAATTCACGCAGAGAACAACAGAATAAGTCCGTCTCACTAGCTTGTAAAATATAATGGTACTCACAGTATATAATTAAAAGCGATATGTTTGGTGAGCCGCTGGTTGGCGACTGCTAGCTGCACATTCTCAGGGCAGTCCACAGACACTGCGTGCCAGAACGTAAGTAACGCTTGCTTGTTCGGGTGGACTGCGACTGATGGCTCCGAGATCGCCGGGTGGTACAGCTCCCAGAGGTCGTTGAAATATTGACCGAACTGGGGAATGGAAAACGTTTCAAATTAGACTTGTATTCTTTGTGCTAAAAATATGCTTCATTCCAGAGCATGGTGTCTTTTTTTCGAATTTTACAATTTGGTTTAACAAAAATGGTTGTTAGTTCCATCCCCGTAGAAGATGGCGGGACGAGCTGGAGAAAACAAACGACCAGTGGTCCACTTTAGCCCTGGATCGAAAGAGCTGGAATTCATGGGGAGAGGCCTTTGCCCAGCAGTGGGTTGATGCATGCTAACGGTAGTAGTAGTAGCTCCAATCTTGTTTAAGTTTAGATCGGTAATGGCGCTAAAACTATTACGATAAAACCTTATTACAAAAATTGAACGCCATACAGACGAAATAAAAGACAATCTTGTAATAAATAAATAAATAAATAAATAAATAAATAAATAAATAAATATTCCACAACTATCACACAACGCCATCTAGTCCCAAGCTAAGCAGAGCTTGTAATACCTCTTCTGTTAGAGAATGACATGACAGGGTTCGTTGAAGATTCTTTTTTTATTTATGCTTGAAGTTATTTTTTAATTATTTTCGTGTTTTTAGGGCTGATTTTTCAATCGACAGATAATTTTCATTCCTGGAATAAAATTGACATCTGACAGTTTTTTATGGAAGAATTGTCAAAAATACAAAATTATTCCTCCGATAAAATTATCTGGCTTTGGAAAAATCAGCCCTTAAAGTGGACCAAAGTTTATCATACTCACCATAAGTTTCTCGACCCTGCTAACAACACAATAAGACATAACTCCGAAGTACGCTGTCAACTTCATGGTGCCGTGCACCGCTACGTCGGTGTACTTGCGCGCCGCCTTCAACTTGCCCAGTAGCATCGTGTATACCTGCGAGTGTAAGAGTTTCGTTAGCCAATATTGTCTCTGAAAAAAAAAAAGTGTGCTGTCGGGGGACACCCGCGATACTCACACGCACACATACACAGTCGTATATAATAGAAAGAGATACAGAGAGAAAGTCGCATGGAGGGAGGGATTAATGTAGACACATTAGGCTATTACTAAACAATGAGATGATTTTCATCAAGGCAGTATACAGCAGTGTCATGATGACAAAAGATCATTTTAAAATAACGATATCGTAGCAAATCAGGCTTTTGGTGGAATAAATAATTATTATTATTTATCACACCTGGCCGAAGTCCTGGTGAAGAAGGAAGCCAAAATCCGCCGGATGCGATATTGGTCGACGCTCGGAAGAGACGCGTGTCCAGCAGCGGACGTCTTTCGACTGAATGATGATTAAGGTCATACCTGATGCAGAGTATGATGTGCAGTGTCCGGCAGCTTGGTGTGGTTGGCGTGCGGTGCGTGCGGCGCGTGCGGCTGGTGCGGCGGCGCGGGCGGGCGCGCGCGCGCGTAGCCGGCGCGGAAGTGCTGCGACGGCACCAGCGCCACCAGCAGCAGGGCCGCGGCTGCACGCACGCGCGCGGCGCCGGCGCCCAGCAGCTGGCCCTCCACCCAGCGCTCGGCCGTGCGGAGCGCCCAGGCGTGGGCAGCTTTGTTGCGAGGGACCTAGGGACGACAATTAGCATACAATTGTAGAGGGAACACTACTTTCGTGCTACAAATATAATGAGGCCATTGTTTTTTTTGTTATAACTGTAGCCATATAAATGTTTTTCTTTTTCCTTTGGAATATTTCTGGAAAATTTTAATTCTAAATTAAAATTTTCCAGAAACGCCTCCGTCTCCTAAACAATGAGCCTAAGCCCTGACTATATTTGTTTTTATATTAAAATGTTAGAACGTACGTATAATATTCTATTTTTCGTGAATGCAGGGTATAGGATGAAGTCGCGGGCAACAGCTAGTGCCTAATATATAATAGGTACACACCTGTAGCGCCAGCCACTCCAGCGCGGCATGCGGGCACACGTCGGCCACGTCCCACAGGCGCGCCAGCACTAACTGTGTGAAGCACGGCAGACCTCCGGTCGCCCCGGCACCTCCACCGCTTCCTTCCACTAACAACGTTAGTAGCTTAAAAAAGGGACCGCAGCTCTGGAAATCGAAGTAAAGAATATTTATTCAATTTGACAAATTTATTTATTTATTTAGGTTAGCCAACAATTGTTTACAAAGTAATTGTTGCACTTATAAATGTATTAGGAAACGATTTGTTAAGTGCAACAATTACTTACAGGCTAACACAACATGCACCATTAATGGTTTTATTTATTTCAAAGCCAAAAAGGATATTTACAATTATAGTTATTCAATTTTTTTTTTGGTAATACATGCATAACAATAATTACAACAGCAATTACCCTCTAAATAATTAAAAAATACAAACAAATTGATAGTTAACATTAAAAAAACATTAAAAATAATTTAATTCAAATACATAATAAAATAAAATTACATTAATAGTGAGATCATTAATTGTGAGAATAATGCTCAATAATTATTTTATAAAAATTTCCGATGCTGTCATGGTGTATATCCGTAACATCGCTGCAAATGTTTACATTTTTACACATGTGTGAAATGGGTGAGTTAGCACCCAGGACCGTTCTGCGCAACGGTGGGTATAATGGTGTGATAGGATTTCGCGGATATCGGGCTGGGGCACGAAATTTTAGGAGACTCTGTAGGTTCGGGCAGTCAATTTTATTTCTAAGCAACTTATAGAGGAACAAGGCAACAACTTCTCTTCGTGTTGATAACGAGTGCATTTTAAAACATTTGAGACGAGTATTATAGGAGATCAGCTGTTTACTTTTTCCTCTAGAAAATGCGAGGTGCCACAAAAACCGTTTCTGGACTCTTTCCAAAAGTAACTTATGTGTGGCGTAGTGTGGTCTTCATACAACACTGCAATACTCCAAAATGCTTCGTACAAGGCTCTTACAGCATTATTTTAGTACCAAGCTGTTTGAAGCCCCTGGTGTTTCTAAGCACAAACCATAACATTTTTGATGCTTTCCTAATAATATGCTCGATGTGGGGGACGAAAGAATTTTTTTTGTAGAACAGTACACCCAGATCCTTAATTTTATTCACTTGTTGTATCTTTTTATTTCTTATGAAGTATTCCGAGTTTATTGAGTGCGACTTTCTTGAAAAAGACAAATGGTAGCATTTATTAAAATTAAGTTCCATTTTGTTAGTCTTACACCATTCAACAACTCTGTTCAGATCCTCTTGAAGAAGAGCGATATCGCACGATGATTCGATTCTGCGAGCAAACTTTAGGTCATCAGCGTAAAGAAAGCACTCAGAAAAGTAAAAGCAGTGGGGAAGGTCATTTATGTATATGATAAATAATATAGGGGCTAGATGTGACCCCTGAGGAGCACCGGAAGTCATGCAATAATTGCTCGCAGATCGAAAACCGTTAACAACAACATAAAATTCGCGCTTCGATAGATATGATTTAAGCCATTTCAGCAAGGGAGCGGTGATACTATACGCAGCTAGTTTGTGTATTAGTATGGAATGAGGAAAGTTAAGGCTTTGCTGAAATCAGTGTACAACACATCAAACTGTTTATTTGAGTGGATAGTTTCTATTAGGGATTCCGAGAAGGACAGTAAGTTTGTGGCAGTAGACCTTGAGGCAACAAAGCCGTGTTGGTGATCACTAAGATAAAGTCTGAAATGGCGTTGAATGTGAGGACAGATCATCGACTCAAATATCTTGAACGCGGAGAGAATCGTGATAGGCCGATAATTGGAAATAGTGTCTTTTTTGTCCGACTTATACACAGGAACGACTTTGGCCTTTTTACACTCGGATGAGAAGGTTCCGGTAGCCAGCGACACTTTAAAAATCAAAATCAAAAGCCATTTATTCAAATTAGGCTGAGAATCAGCACTTTTCGAACGTCAACATCACAAAAGACAGTCCCCCAAAAACGCCCGCCCTTCACCACTTCCTAGTGCTATCGCTGGGAAGAAGAAGTGGCGCAACAAACTCCCCAGCAGCACACTTTATATATTTTTAAAAGCGGGGTTACCAAGGCCGATGTGCAGGCAGCAATCAATAATGGTGGTATTACGCCAGGATCTGCTACTTTTCTGGTGTTAACACATCGTAGCTTTTTGAATAGAGAATAACTATCCAATTCTGGTATTGTTAGGCACTGGCTATTGGCTTCTAATGTGTTAAGAAAATTGTCGTTCTTAATTTCTATATCATGTTCAGGGGTGTACACACATGCGAAATAATTGGCAAAAAGATCACAAATATATGAACCATTTAATGTGATAGTTTGACCGCGTCAGCCATAGTTAGTGGATAGACACTAGACCCACCGCGCTTAGCCTTCACGTGAGTCCAAAATAGTTTAGGATTTTCTTTAATTTCTGATTCTAAGTTTTCCATATAAGTACTGTACAAAGTTTTGGCCAGGGATCATTACTGTTCGCAAATTGTTGAGGTCAGTCATGTTCATTTATATTATAAGTTGTAATATGTTCATAATTTGCCTTATAAAAGTTTTTTCTCTTGTTGAGATTATTATAAGGGAGATTGGATTCCTTTAATAATGATATATTAAGATCAGGACGATGTAGTTTATCAACAGCGGTTAAAGAACAACTAGATTCACTCACTGTGCACGAAGATATTGTTGACAGTACTAGATCTAGAATACGCGCAGAACAGTTTTTAACGAAATTGTACTCAGAGAGTCTACTAACGTTCATAAATTCTGACAATCTTAAACAAGTGGTAGGTAGTGAACTATTAACGGCACCTGGTGCCCAATCTATTTTGCCTAAATTGATATCCCCAATTATACAAATTGAGATATTTGTAGTCTCAAACACGCTATTACTGTGTTCTATAATGTGCTCAATTGTTAGAAGACATACAGGTGGAGAAAGATAGACTGCATAGAGAGCTAGCTGTCTTGATTTATATGCAGTCGAAATATTGATGGTAACCCAAAGATCTTCGCATTTACTATGCCATTTATCAATGCATTTGAACTGATTTTATTAGAGACAGCAATCAGAACTCCGCCACCATCCTTATGAGGATGGAAGCCTGTTGTCTCTCTATCTCTTCTGTAAACAACATACCTATCATCAAGCAGTTCACTGCTAAGAACACTACTATTCAGCCAGGTTTCGGTTAAAATGTATACATCATAATCCATACAACAATGGTTATTGTAAAAGGTGTTAGTTTTAGTTCTCGAACCTCTACAATTTTGATAATAGATTGCTAGTTTTTTGAATTCTGAATATAGATAGGTACCAAGACTTGCTTCTGAACATTTTGAAACTAATTATATGATTTTACTTAAGCTATTCGTGTTTTTGATGAGCAGTGATAGGAATAGGTAGTGCCTATTTGCCTAAACTTCGAAGAACAGAGACAAGAAACGGAGACTTACTTAGGACTAAATTTTTCCGGGACATCTGTCCCGAAATTCGGGACAACACTTTTAAATACATTAAAAAAATATTTATGTTATTTGGACCGATCCAAACCATCTTTCTAGTCGCAAACTTTAGACCATCCGGTCTAAAGTTTGCGACTAGACATAACATTTATAATTTATAACTCCATAATAATAACTTATCCTCTATGGGCTCTAAAGGAAAATAAAACACATAGAATATTGTTGTAACAAATATATGTATTTTATATTATTTTTTAAATATGACGTAATTGGAAAGCATGAAACAAAATGTTCGTACGGAAAAAATAAACGTAAAAAATTTAGTCCTAAGGAAGTCTCCGTTTCTTGTCTCTGTTCTTCGAAGTTTAGGCAAATAGGCACTACCTATTCCTATCACTGTTGATGAGTATGTATTTTGCGCCGTCGAATTTTCTCACAAATACTTTGCCATTTCTGACCCAAACGTACTTGTAGTTCATTTCCTTATCCTTAATCCTAGCCGCAGCGTTAAGAGTTTTGATGGTGCGTGAAAGATGTTCAACCATATACACAGGTATCTTTTGACCTGCAAATCCAAGATGTCCACAGTTAAGTTTATCCTGCAGGTTATTTTGATTGGTGATTAATAACGGACGCTAGGAGTTGATCGCGCAGCCTAGGCGAAGCCAACTACTATGGATTTAGGACGGGTGCTGGATGGATTGGTTTTGGCAACTCGCGTACAATTCAATGTCTTTTTCTTGAACACCACAGTTGACAGTTTTCCCGAGTTGGGTAACAATAGTCTACACATTCTCGTTTTTCGTTTCTGGCATACATTGTAGCTCAAGATTACTTGACCGGGATTGCTGCTCTAAGTTATTAATCCGCACACTAAGATTCGCCGTAGTTGCCTTCAGTTCCATATTTTCTATTTCTAGCCTCTTTATGGTCTCGTTTGATGCTTTCTGATTACACTCAAAATCTTCAAATTGTTTGTTCATGAATTGCATCGATTTAACCATCTCTTTCATTTCTGCCTTTACTGTTTCAAGTTCATTGTTCATAGTGCTGACCAGACTTTCATTGAATTGTGTCAACATATCGCTAAATTCAGCCTTAATTATCTCCTGAATAATAGACCGTATGTCTTCTTTGTTACATAAAGGTGATGGCGGAGATGGAGATCCACTAGCCTGCCTCTATTCATAGATACATTACTGGAAGGGGTCGAGTCATTTTTAAATATTTATCCTTATATCCTTTATCCTATATATAAAGCAAAAATAGAGCGTGTATATGATTTCCCGGGATTCCACCCCACTCTAATTTGTTTTTTGTGATTCTGACTGATAGGAAAACTAAACTTCACAAATTTTTCGACCGAAACAATATTGTTTCACTGGATACCACTGAGCAAAAATGGCATACAGTTGGTTACATTAGGAGGTCTTCCATATAATCAGCATATAAAGTTGTTAATGTTTTTTGGTTCTAGGACATGCCGGTTTCCTCACGATGTTTTCCTTCAACGTTATGAGAGCAGTGGTAATGAAATAATTTACACAAAGTTAAACGCCTGTCTAGGATCGAACTTACGACCGTAAGTCGCGACCGCAACCATTTGAATACCACTGTTCCTCCAATAAAGAGAGCGACCAATATTCCTAAAATCTAGGTCAAATATTAAAACACGTACCTCAGAATGTTTGGCGATGGCTTGAAAGATCATGTTAACTATCTTCTGGGCGAGCGGTTCGTTCCAGCGACAGAGCGCGAAGATGAGCGATCGTGTCTGCTGTAAGTTTAAGCAGTCGCGTGTCTGCTGGTAGATAAAAGGAAACCCCTGTGGACAGAAAGTTATAGGTTAGTCATAAGAGAAAATAAACACAACGGGGGGGGGTGTCAAAGCCATAAGTGTATAATTTATTATATTTATTACAGTATATCTCTCTATCAACGAAAAAATAATGGCTCATAGATTTCTTCTTCTGTTTTGCATTCATTTTTTAAGTATGCTTTTGCGAAAACTATCTTTTCGTAATATTTTTAGCGATCGAAAGAGAATGAGAAAACATTTACTTGATTTATTTATTAAAACTTTATGCACAAGTAAAAAAAAAAATACTGTACAAAGGCGGATGCAGAGACAAAACATGGCAGGTGAATCATACTTTTTTTATTGATTTAGATTTGAATAGCTATTGATTTAGTGGAAAAGGGTTACAAGTATTGCTAAATCTTAAAAAAATGTCCTCTACGTTACATAGAACCTAGTGGCGTAGCCTTAGCAATAACAACAACCAACGAACTGTTCAATGTTCAAGTTCTATTTACCTTCGCATGCAGTAAAGCTCTGGCATCAGGTTCCAACAACGCCAGGTGTCCCGCAGCATCTCGCGAGCGCTCCACGAGCCCGGCCACGAGGGCGACCATCTTGTCGAGGGCTCCAGGTCGCAGCTTGTCGCCGCCACTTTCAGCGTTAGTGCTCCCGCTACCGCTACCCCCAGCTTCCTCGGTTGGCGACTCCGTCTGTCAATAAACAGAGTGGTAATTCTCGTAATTTTAAGAACGTTCACAGTCTGATCTCAGTCTCAATCTGTCAAAAATACGTCTAATTTCCCTACATTTTGACAAGTTTTTGACATTTGCTTGTCGCCGAGATGAGACTGCGACTAGATTTTGATCGTTTTAAATTACGGGAATACGGGGGTATTAAAGTTAAGAACTGCAATTATTCCTGAGGTTCGACTACAGTACAGTCGGCTAAACAAGTGGCCCGACACTCGTAATATTGCAATTCGTTTGCACATCAAAAACGAAAAAGGTATATTTTTACTCGCACACATAATCTGTGAATAGGCATGATTTATGACTAATATTCAAATTAAAACGTTTTTAAGGACGTCCGATGCTCGCCCATATTCAACAGTTACCGTCGATAACTCAAGCCGTATAAATTATACTACATACATACCATACATATGTACAGATACTCACGCCTTCTTCTGAACGGCCTTATAAGTTATAGATGTACTATAACTTTGCAATTATTACAGAGCACACAAGACCTTCTAAAGAAAATGTTTAACTTACCACGGTAGCATTCTGTCCGAGATAGAAGTTGACCATGCTGGATATGGCGTTGATGCGCAACATGAACTTTCCCTCCTCCTCACCCATCTTACTGAACTCGTACAGTAAACTGAAGTACTCAGTCAGATGGCGCAGGTGAGATCTTGCGCCGTTCTCCATCTAGAAATAGTAAAGGAAACGTTTTGACGTTTGCCCTGGTACTCCTCGTAGCAATGTGGTATACTGGGTATATGTAGCACTTCGTGCTACGCAAGTATGCTACAATGGCGCCGATTCCCTTGTTCACAAACTAAACTAAATTTAAGTTCAGTGCATCTTTTTCTTTCTATTTCATTAAGAAAAGGACAGAAGATAAATATTAGTTTAGTCCTGTGTACGTGATTAAAAACATGGCTACTAAAAATACGTCAATTTACGTCGGGCGCCGACTAATTTGACAGGACATAGTTTCATTTTTCTTTTTCCTACTTTAAAAAAATATATAATTTGGTTTTTTATCTTTAACTATGTTTAGTTTACTTTGTAATCTTCCTGTAAGAGTCGCAATAAATACTTTTTCTTTCTTTCTTTCTTTCTACACAACTTATAGCTCACTTCAATTTTGTGATGCAACTTCGCAAACAATTCATTTAGCGAAGTTGCAAGATGCACTCATACAGACACGTGCTATTGAATGACAGCAATGACTGTGCTTTCGTCTGATCCTAATAGTATGTCAATATACATGTCAAAACTAACTACCATGCGGCCTCAAATATAACTGTTCAATTATAAAACGGGATGGTTGGCATTGCACGGCTGAAACATTAACGTATTATAATTTGTGCCATAAAAAAAGGACTCACCAATGATAATAACATTCTTATAAACCTAGTAACACAACTCGCTTCGCCCAACTTGCTATTATCCTCGCCTTCCTCCATGCCTTGCAGGTACAAGGCACAATGACTAGATCTGAAACAAAACAACACCGTGATACGAAACGTTTTTGACAAGCCCTGGCTTTATTTCGGCAACACTTACGATGAAATACAATCAAACAATGATGCTGTACTAGTGTCCATAATAGCCATCTAACTACACAAGTATTGTATACAACATTCTTGTATACTAAAAATAAAATTTACCTGAGCCTTTGTATAACATGCATACAAAGTCTTTGAAACATTTGCCGGACCATCTGATTCGGACATTTTATTAAAACCTGTAACAAAACAAACATTTGCTTACTATAATGTTACCACCAAACCAAAGTAGGTGAAACTATACACACATTTTTTTTAAAATATAGTTTGTCAACAGCACGCGTCTATCATAGCAATTTAAACCTTATATCAAAGACAAATTTACATCTTGCGCGCTTGTAATTTTAACGAATATAAATAAAATATGTGAAGTGTACTCACTTGCATCGGCCACCACGTGTCGTCGGCCATATGGCCTAGGAACCATTCTGAAGCTGCAGCAGACGCATTGAACTGCTTTGTCACCAACTCTACCCATGACACCATGGTTGGCTATGAAAAGGGAATAAAAACATATTGAATACCTCTGAACAATTAAAATGTTATCACAAACAGTAATTTTTGGCAGGCAACAGAATGTGGCAAAAAAAAGAAAGGCCAAATTATATGCATCACGTCTGGGAAGATAACACAAAAAAAAAAACAAATTTTCTAAACTCATACGAGTTACTGGTGTACTTCAAAACTAAATCAAATGCGGCCGTTGACCCCGAAAAACTTCATCAAATCATTTTTCTTTGCTTCGTCATGTTTAGATATCGATAATAACCAATACGTTTGTGGAGGAGTTTCGCTAGCTAATTTAATTTGACTTTGTATAGTGATAAGTTTATACAAAATCATAAATTCGTTTTTAACAAGCTAAGTAATCAATAGTCACACATTCTTACCTTTTCCTTAGCGTGGATGAAAGTCTCAATGAAGAATGAAGTCGACAGACGCGCGGCGACTTCTGTGACCTCTGGCTTTAGAGTCATTAGCGACTGGGGCACTGAGCTGCACATCTGACCCATGAACCTGCGCAAACAATATGACGTCTAAACTACTATAAACTCTGTATGTTGAGCTATTCCTTCAGATGTACAGACGCCAGCACAACAAGCTACCCGAAACTATAAAATTTTCGATAAAGTTGAAAATCTATTAAAGAAATTTGACATAGTAGCTTGATGTGCTGACGTCTGTACCTAACCCGAAAGGACGGTAAATAAATTGAATGACAGTCATAATTAATAAATAGAGCCTTGTTCGCACTAGAGCGCACGTTTTTGAACGCTTGTTTGCTGACCTGATATTTGAAATGGATGGAAACTTTGGCACAAGTTTACATGTTTGTAGTGCGAACGAGGCTTTAAATCTCAAAATAACGAAGACCAAATAACAATGTGTCATTTACAGTAAAACAGTTTGGTCTATCGGAGATTGCCGTATCTTCGACGCGGTGTTTGATTCCTCAAACAGTTGGAGGAACATTGCAAGGTTGTTTGTCAATAAGAGCACTGAACAAGAAAACGCTTTATTTCTACAGGAGAGAAGAATCTTGAGGATGTATCATATCCTGCTAATATTATAAACGCGATAGTTTGTAAGAATGGATAGCTGGATGGATGGATGCTTGTTACTCTTTCACGCAAAAACTACTGAACGGATTTGGATGAAATTTGGCACACAGATAGTTTATAACCAGGATTAACACATAGGGTAATTATTTTTATCCCGAACTTCCCACGGGATCGAAACTTATGCGGGTGAAACCGCGGGGCGCAGCTAGTTTATGATAATTTTATTCTCACGTGAAGTAGGCATGCTGAAATATATTCTTGTCGTGTAAAAACTGCATGTTGTCGTCCCATATCCACTTGAGTAGGTCGGGAGGCAGCTTGACGCCCGGTGACGCATCGCTGCTGCGTCGCTCTACTGATGAACTTGGGCTGGCACCTTCGGCTGTTGATGGCTATAAAACAAGGAGTTTAGGTTAGGAACTTCGTGGTATATGAGCTAAGACGTAGATGTACAATATTTTTCTCCAAAGCGAAGCGCGCTTTACTTGTGACGGTCCCGAGAGCTCCTGCGCTTACACACATATTCACAGCGCGTTGGTACACGCGTTTGTACACTTGGTAACCACAAGTTAAGCGCGCGTTGCTTCGTGAAATAAAAAATACTGTAGAAATGCTGAATGTACATAAAAAATAATCGTGAAAAGAATGTCGCAGCGTTAGCAAATTATTGCATGTATGTGAAACAAACAAAGTGCCTGGTCCTTTTTAAGTCTAAAGGTTATTTTTATAGAATCAATATGAAAAATGATTTCATATCATTTTGCGGTATTGCAATGATGATTCGATGCTTCTTTAGCCCTGTACGTGCTCACACCACAATACCTCAGTTGGTTTTCACAACAAATAGTTCTGAAGTAGTTCTTACCTGCGGGTCCTCCTGTTGTCCACATTCAGACCCGCGCTGACTGCGCGGCGGACTCCATTCGTAGAACAACATGTACGCACTGTTCGTCTTCTCGAACGAGAAGTCCATGAACTTGTCAGTCACTGAGTCGTAGGTTTTGCTCTAGAAGAAACATAAAGAAATAGAAAATTATTATTGATAGATCGTTCATAATACTTTGCAAGTTATGCAGTTTATGCCCACACAAGTCAACTGTACATTCGTGATTTAGTTTTTAACCATATAAACAAAAATTTGTGTCTTTGGAAAAACTACTTCTTTTAAACACACACATAAACTTCAGTTTGCGCTACAATGTTAAATATTCAGTCATTCTGAAATAAACTTAATTTACACTAGCGTAAAGTTGACATAATCTTGATACCCTTGGCAATAACCAATAACCAGCGAAACACTCGGCCGCAATATGCGCAAGATCGAACGCTTTCACTTCAGCATCATTGAACAATAGCCATCGGTCATGATGTTCAAGTTCTCGGTCGCGAATGAACGAATGAACTATAACTGTTTACTAACCGTCATCTCTCCACCGAAGCACTCAGACGCAAGATGCGCAGGATCGAACGCTTTCACTTCAGCATCATTGAACAGTAGCCATCGGTCGTGATGTTCATGTTCTCGGTCGCGAATGAACGAGTAGTAGTGACCGCCGTCCGCTGTGCCCGTGTGGACCGTCACGCCTATTAGCTCGTATCTGTTGGAGGGAGAAATATGAGATGGTCTTTAGAATGATTGGTTTTTGTTACAAGAAATGGTTTGTGTCCACGACGCTAAACTTTTCAGGGGCTGTTAACTTAGCATTGATATAAGTTTTGTAAGTTAGCGCAGTTTTTTATATCTTGGGAAGACATTGGACCCCACGACCCCAGGAATTCTACAGTGTGGGGTCCAGGGTATTTGCAAAAATCTAGTACCTAAGGCTCCCATGTAATCTGTTACTAGTTTTTTTTATAATGTGTCCTGTTTTTTCTGAACTGAATAAAGTTTTTATTTATTTATTGGCACAGATTGTTATAGTGTGCAGTGTATTTCTGAAGCAAGCAAAAAATTAAAACCACTTACTCATAATGCTCCTCAAATTCGGAATTATCTTCAACTTCAGCTGCAGTTGGACTAGCCTCACCATCTTTCTTTTCTGCTAATAATTTATTCTTTTCCTCTGGAAAATAAACATCACAATTAGACTGCTTCTACAGACATGCATCAAACTATGAGTCATTGACTGCTATTAACTTGTATTTTCATTATCAATTTAATTCATTATACAGGTTATATTTAAAATCAATTCGTCGAGGGTCATTGCAATATTTCAGAGTACCAATGAAACAATATAAAAATTACACTTATACATGATGATAAAAATAGTTTTTTTTTTATTTATAACCGATAAAAAAATTCAACGCATCGCGTCAGAACCATGTACTGAATCCATGATAACAGGCTGTGAGTCAATTTCCCTGCTACCCTGTATTTTTATGGACTCACTACCTTGATACTGCGCCGGCATGAGATGTTTCTCCACATATCCGGACATGTCCAGCCTCATCGGGAACGAGAAGTGCGTGTTGACTTTCTCTTTAAGCATCGTCAACATGTTGAAGGTATACCGCATCGTGTTGAAGCAGAGAATGCGCGGGAGTTTCTTGAAGCATGCCCTGAGAAAATAAGGATATGTCACGATTGGTTTGTCACAGACAAACGATACTTCCCAACTTATTTTGGCCCATCTTAAGACGGTTAGATAGTGAAGTTAAAAGTTTATATGCTGACAACATGCGCTAGGGGGAGAAATTCTTCTAAATTAGATTTCATAACTTTTTTATTTAATTTGCATGTAGATGTAAACGCACATTATCTAGGAGCCTTTTCTCAATATAACGTGCACCGTATACTTACAGCGCCTTTTTCAGTATTGAATTTTTCGCGCAACTAGCCCTTATTTATATGTTGCTCTGATAGATACGATAGCTAACTATATTTTAGCCCTGTCCTTGACAGTGGGCATTGAAGAAGTATCCTTCAGAAGTGCGCTTAGTTTTCACCTTGGCGCGTATGATATGCCAGTGTCACTTTTATACTTTTTTTTTAAATGCCAGAGGAATTACTCTAAAACAGGATCAAAGGTCGCGTAATATTTTATTATTTATTCAGCCATTTCTGTCCCACTGCAGGGCAAAGGCCTCCCCTCGCTCCTTCCACTTATCCCTATCCAGCGCTGTTAAACGCCAATCCTTGTGGAAAGAATCGAGCTCGTCCCGCCATCTCATTCTGGGCCTGCCGCGTTGTCGTTTGCTGCTGTTTGGGACCCATTGTGTGGTTACTTTAGCCCATAGCTCCTCGGGCATGCGACAGATGTGACCAGCCCAGTTCCATTTTAGCTTGGCAGCCGTGTGACCTACATCGGCAATAATATTTACAAAAAATAATACTATATTACCGTTTCTCCGCGCGCACTTTGGCGGCACACTGCGAGCAGGTGTAGCAGTTGTCTCCCTCTAACGTATCCTTCACTGTTACTTCATCTAGACTCTGATGCAAGTTCCGCATGTCTGCTACTTGACATCGGACTGTGTAGAACTCTTCGAGAGTTCGGGATACGTGGGGGCAGTCCTGTTACAGAAAAGATGTAAAGTTATATGCCGTAGTTTGTGCAGTAATGCAAAGCAAAACATCTTACGCAGCGTTTTGCAGAGAAGTTTTGGGAAAAAGTCGCTCATAGCGCTTAAGGGACTAACCATACTTATTCAGCTCTGTTCAGCTTTTGTCCATGTGTATCCGTAAAGCTGAACGGATGCGTACGTATTCCATTGTTGTTCATCGTTAATCGTTGTTTTTTAAATCACGCAATCCTAATTAAACTAACCGTGATATAAAGCATGATTAAATACGTAAATAAGAGCAAGATGATTAATTAAAAATTATACAAATAGTCGGCTCCAATGAAGACACGTAAAACAACCAAATAAGTTATTTTGCCACTGGCATTTGTGGCTATGAAAGTCGATATTCTAACCTCTATCTACCAACCTTGTACCATATATCGTTAGAATAAATATCTGTGTCTTTTGCCTTTCTATAGAATATTACAACATCATTTAGTGAAATTGTACAAAAATAAAAACGACTTCAACCAAATGTACAACTAAAATAACTCACCAGTGACACCACATTATTACTGAGCACTCCACAGAACAGAGTCTTCACAAGTTTCTTCAACTCAGGAGTCATCTCCTCAAGCTTAGAGACCAGGTCTATGAAGAACTCGGCCATGTCCTTCTGTTCCCCAGTGTTCAGGGGCTGGTGATCCATCTGGTACACCTTGCAGAAGCTGCGAGGGTTGTAAGCTTTGCGTTCGCTTTCCTGAGGAAATGATGGGGTATTTAGCAATGGCACTCCAAAAAAATGTCGGAAGTAAAATGCAGGCCGCACTTTCTGGCATTTGAATGTTAGACTTTTTCTTCTGTTTTAGCAGAAAGTTACAAGGAGGGGACAAAATAAATGTGTCTTACTAAACCATACAATATATGGTGTTTTTAATGAAGCTGAGACTAGTGATGCACACCGTTTACTTCCTTCCTGCATCGGGACATATCTACTATAGGCCGACAGCTTAACTGAGACGTCGACTTTTTTTTTTAACCACTGTCGTCATTTGAAAATCAAACTCACCATAAGATAAGCAAACATCCTCTGCATTTCATGCAGGGTGGCCGAATGCCTGCTAGCAGCTGGATCAGCTTGCAGCAACGCAGCCCTGGCCTGAGGCATCATATACAGGTGCTGCATACAAGAAGCCATGTAGCACGTAGCTCCGAGGTTCGTCAGCCCCACGTAACCACATTCAGACCTGGACTCTTCGGCCGGCCAGTAATCCCAAGGGTAGGTGGATTGCGGACCTGGTTCGAAACAGTAGCCTTAGAAAAGAAGAATATTAATTGTAACATTTATTTTTCTTTGATTTATACACAGGGTTCATTGGGGTTAGGGGTCATGTGAGGGTCACAAAAGCGAAAAGTCTTTAAAATACGCCAAATAAATATGTTTTGTTTGGAATAGATGTTTAACGGAGCGACCGCAGTATGCATAACGCAACGCATATATTGGAGAATACGCTTATCTACGTTCACATCGGCCTATGGTCATGACTCAAAGACTGCCATCGCCGGTTATCTTAGGACTATTTTCCGCCTATGACTTCGTGAAATTTCGGACCCCGACCTACCGCGTCGCCTCCTATGGCCCACCCGAGCTATTACTTCGAGCTTTTCACTTAGCATTCTTTCTGAATTATTTTCTTTGCTCGACTCCTAAATAAGGCTAGGCTATTTCAGACCACGCTACGACGGTAGCTATTCAAGAATTGGACTATCCAATGCAACAAGACTTTTTCAAATCCGACTGGTAGTTTCAGAGATACAAAACAAAAACACAAACTCTTCAGCTTTATTATAAGTATTATTATAGAGTATAGATAATAGATAACCGCCGGTCGATTCTGTAAAAATCTCGCCGTGGAAACTCAAGTGAAGCGAGCTTGATGTGGGTTGTCAGTAGTGTCAATCCCTAGCATTATTTGGAATGACAGCTCACTCCACGCACACTTCACCTAAGTTTTCACGGTGAGATGGTTACAGAATCGCACTGCAGGTACCACCATTGGTACCTGCAGTGCGATTCTGTAACCATCATTACACTGCACACCGAGGGGTATTGGGAGATCACCCTCTCTAATTACCACAGGCGTAATCTCGCAGTTGGAATCGAACTATCAATGCAGTAACCCTTTAGCAATTAGCTTGAGCCATTCTTAGATAAATACGTAATTTCCTGATATTCCTTTCAGTTCAAGGAAAACTTAAACAGTACACTACTCACCAGGCTTATGATGCTCCATGAGTTTATTGTGCAGTACCATGTAGTTGTCGGGCGCGCCCCGTACCAGTTCCACTAGTAAGTCGTAAGCCGCTGCGCGCGACTTCTGCGATTTACACTTGGGTAGGTTACGATTTTCTGGGTTCGGCACGTCGAAAAGGAAGCCGAAGACCTGTCGAAAGAAATAATAATACGAAACCGAACCTATTTCGAACTGCTCCCGCCACAATCCGTACATCTAATAAGGGTGCAACATCTAGAATTTTCCAAAAGCCGTGTCGTCAGAAACAGACGACGCGCACCCTTCTTTTGACATTAGCCGTCTGACGTCCGTCAACTGGGCTGCGCACCGAAAAAGGGTGTGTGTTATGTGTTGACGCTACTCGTCATTACGCACTTACTCACAGCGAAACACTTGGTTACCACAAGTAAAGCGCGCGTCGTTTCATGAGATAAAAATGCTGTACTACACAAGCGTGAGCTTTTTTAGTGTAACGAGAACTCATTAACTATCGATTTCAATTTTCAGCCTAAAAAGCCTTTCCAACAAATATTATTATATCGTTATCTAGCCAAACTCACCATTTCCAGAGTCCTAGTCCCTTGATCCGACATCTTAAACCGTAGCGGGTGTTTGAGCAGATGTGTGAGCAAGCTCAGCTGACCATAGAGCCCGTCGTCCGGTGAACACGGCTCCGTTCTTCGCTCTATGATCTCACGTTTATCTAATGCAGTGTGGATTTGTTCACAAAGTTCGTTTAGGTCGGGGGCGCCGCTGTCTTCTGATGTTGCGCCTTCTGAGGAATTTAGAAAGAGTTAGTGCTTTAAGCTTTGGACAAGCTCAAATAAGCACATATTGAAAATGAAGGTTAAGATGTTGTATGTTGTTGGTTGCTAGTGTAAGGAAAAACTGTAAAACCGCTTAAGCAAACGATTCAGTTTTAACAATGAAAAAAGGTAGCCAAGAGTCCGGAGGGTTCTGTACTGCAAGGTAAAAGACACGTTTCTTGTATAAAATAAAAACAATATACATATATAAATATATTATTATTTAATTTTTACTGTTATAGCGGCAATAGAAATACGCACTGTAAAAATTTCAACTGTCTACCTATTACGGTTTATGAGATACAGCCGGCTGACAGACAGGTGGACGGATGGAATAGGGTCCCGTTGGCATCCTTTAGGCACGGAACCCTAAAAATATTTTTTTTGCGTATGGAAACGTGGCGAATATTATTTTTAAATAACAGATAACTCACCTTTGAAAAAGTCTTCAGGGAGTCCGTCTATGAGCCTACAAACAAGCCAGAAGTAATCTCTACACGCCGGCCCATAAGGCTCCTTGCCTTCCTCCACGTGATGGTGGACAACCTGTGAGAGAAATACAGTAAATTACGTAGTCTTAGGCCCACTTGCACCACAAATCACTAAATACGACTATTAAACATATTAAAACATTATTATATCTCTATCATCTTCAAACGATTGATAGAAACAGAATTGCAATCAGTTTGAGCCAGATTGCGACAACAAGTTACATTATCCCATTAGTCCAGAAATAAGGATTGTCCTTAAAAACCAGACAAAGGCTTTCGTAAAACATACATACTCTCTAAAAACACTACCCTCCTTTTGGGACAGTCGGGTAAAAACATATAACAAAACGCATGTATTCTCCAAAACAAAAACAAAAAAATATATTGAATACTAACGTCATGATGATGGTGGTGATGGTGGTGGTGATGAGGCCGCATGTCTGCAGCCCTCGGTAGGTGCTCCAACAACAGTTGCAATAGTGGCGCCAGGACCGCGACTTCGCCGCCCGCGCACAGGCGGTATAGCGCGCTGCCGGCTTCGCGACGCACCTGCGCACAAAAACCAGATTAACCACAGATTGGCAACAGCCGGTACAACGATCAAATGACGAAAGAAAACTGGCATTCCAAGACTGCATCGCGAGCACTATCGAATGGTTATATCATTAGAATATTATGTGAACTTACCGCAGGGTCAGCATCATCCAGGAGCAGCCTGGGCGCGGCTCGGCGCAGCGACCAGGCCAGCGCCACCGCGTCGCCGCCGCCGCGCGCCCACCACACACACATACGCATCGCGTGTTGTACCACCTGGACGTGACGTGACGTGACTTATCACTTGTTATAATAGGCGTTAAAGACATTGACGTTACGTTCAAATTGCAATGAGGCTCGGGAAATTCAGCAACTTACTGTTACATCATCATCTGCCTAACCTTTTCCCAATTATTTTTTGAAGTTGGCTTCCAGTCTAACTGGATGCGGCTGACCTAGCCTATCTGACCTCCACAAGCCAGTTACGGGGTAACACGATACCCCTTGGTAAGACTGGTTTACAGACTTCTGACGACCCGTAACGACTGTCAAAGACCTACGAATGACAGGCGGAATCAAAAGCTTAACGTGCTTTCCGAGCCACGGAACCGGTCCCGGTATGTAAAAATGGTCACGCATCCACGGACCGACCGCGGCAATCGTAGCTTAACCTGATCGATCAACCCGCGGTTGTTGTTACTTAGCCACGAGTCCCTCATCATCGTGTTATAATGATGGCACGGATTATTGTTGAAAGTAATAATAAAAAGTATTAATTCTATTCAAAATCATAGGAGAATCTCACATCCCAACCTACAGTACACCAACTCGGGACGTAAGTAAAAACCAACGCTTTTAGCCACCATTGATTGAAAATTAAATTAGATTATTAGCCCTTTCCAGCTTATTTCCATACAAGATAGGGACAAATGATGATGAGCATAATCAAATGACTTCAAGGCTACATACCTGTGCCCTTCCCCAGAATCCAGTCTTATAAGTGGTAGGTTCCTTCAACGTAGCCGCCTCACACAGTATCGATATCAATCGCTCTGTGGTCTCCTCCACACTCATCAACGATAATAATGACTGCAAACAAAAACCGTTATGTCATAATCATAGGGGCGTGTAAAAAAAGGCCCAGTGTTCAAAATTACTTTTTGAACAAACAAATAGGACTTCTTCAACGGCGCGGTCGACAAAAATAGACAGAGATCGTATTATGTTGCAGCAAGCATTATTCTAATGCGAGAGGGAGATGGTTTATAGCACCATCCCTTTTTCGCAACATAACAATGATGGCTTTAACATGGCCTTAAGTTTTTTAAAACCGCCGCCTCATTTCACCAGGCATGAGGTAACAAGATTCTGTATAGAAACTAATATTATAAAGAGAAAAGATTTGATTTTTTGTATGTTTGTTCCTTCCGCTTTCTTGCTAAAACGGCTGAACAGATTTGGATGAAATTTAGCACATGGGTACACCTGGATTAGCACTTTTTATCCCGATATTCCCACAGGATCGAAACCTATTTGGGTGAAACCGTGGGGCGCACCTAGTAATTAATAAACAGTAAACTTACCGGATGTAGTTTCGGCGTCTGCGCCGGGTCAGTTAAGGGTAGCGTACCAATTCTACATAATAGTTGCAATAATAGCGCGAGGCAGTCCTGTCGCCATTCACTGTCGTCATTCCTTTGTAAAACACCTACAACAGAAGATTACATTATGTTTACTATCTCACTTATCGTATTTTTTTAATTGCTGATAAATATATTCCTATAGTAAAAGTAGTCCCTTTTGCTGAGGAACATCTTTGTCTCAAGTCACGTGCAAACTCGCGACTTAATACGTAATGACAAATGGCGCCTAGACAAACAAAATAAATGCGTGTTTTAGCGTTCAATGGTCACAGTTGATTAACGACTGGTTATCAATGTTTACAAAAGCATCCACCGTTTTACTTTAACGTTGTATGATTTTAAAACTGAGATAAAAGATGTTATAGACAAAAATATAGTACATTTGTGGTCTTATTTAACCGGTTGAATGCCGTAATTACAGAAACAATCAAAAAACCATTGTGTCTCGCGTGGATCCACGCGTACGAAGGGTTAATAACATGTTAGTAAACCACTCACCCGACATCATAATATCATACAGCAGTCTTAGACCTCCCTTCCTAATAAACAGCTCATTCCAACGTTGCACAGCAGCTTTGTCTTCCTCACTTTTTTCATGAGAGATCAGCGGACTGAGCGTACTGACCGTATTCTCTCTAATAATTGACGCACCAGTGTGACTTGAGCTCAGCTTGTCAATGATATGTAGGTAATACATGAGCTTCTGTGGACTGGTCGGGTCTAGCAATTCTGGTAGGTTACTCTCTATTGGGTTCTGGAATGCTTCCAGTAGGGTTGGGTTCAATGGCACGGCTTGAAGAATGTCCCATACGCGACGGGATAGGAGTTGAGCTTTTGTGTGGGTTATGAGCTCCTGTAGGAAATAGCGTTAGTCAGTATACTTTTTTTTTTACCATTTAATACATGTCATATAAGTTTGATATAAAGATTAATTTAACTAATTAACATAGGAGAAATCTTGCGCAGACTCGCAAGATTTTACCGGGCACTTTATTAAATGAATCATAATTATTGACGTACGGCAATTTAAAGTCCTTTTATAGATTTTTAAGTCTGATTTTGTATCACTGTCCAAATCACAGTGATCTTTATTGTCATTCTAATACGGTTGCTGTTGGGTTGCTGCCACTGACAAGTCTGTCAAAATCATTGTGATCTTTATCCTCGTTACACTAAGGTCGCTGTTAGGTTGCTGCTGTAAGAGGTGATATAACTGTAAACGGACTGTAGTAGGTGGCACTCTTGACACTACTTGGCAGCTAACCGTTTATGTTAGTCATATGTAGTGTATGGCTCTCATTTTAGACCCAACGACAAGGACTGCTGATCTTTATTATCCATCAATAAACAAACCACACTTGATGCAAATCACGTGCGCGTTAGCTAGTAAATTTCAACCTTATATCAATGCCATAAGGTCAAATAACGCGACGCACGCGTGTGATTTGCAACGCCTATATTTGCAGTTAAACTTACCCCATTAGCACCAGGCTCCTTCATCTGCCCCAACGCTTGCATCAGCGTGAACAAATGATGAAAGTACGTCGGATCGAGGAGCAGTAACGTGGGTAGCCGCGTCCGTGCAGGGGCGGGCTGTGCAGACGGCCACTCTGCCCACGCGCCCCGCCCGCCTACACCCACTGATACGAAAACGAGCTGCAAACGAAGAAGTTCGTTTAGAAATTGTCAGCCTTCTTTTAGCTATCGTCATAATCGCATAAAAATATTCCCTCCGTATCAAAACGTAAAAACCGATAGAGATTTTTTAGGATTACTATACTTTACAAATAGGACGTTCTGCTAATAAGACAACCTGCTCGTAGAACCATTTGCTTTTAGGACTTTGTGATACGGTGGAAAAATATTGTCCATGATGGTCGTTTCAATAAATGTATTTCATTACATAAAATTATATGAGTTTGTATAGAAGAAATACACAGACAGGATATTGAAAAGTGTCATTAACAATACCAAAAATACGCAAAAAATACCTGATTATCCTTGAACCCCATATCATACAGGGTCCTCTCATCATAGTCTATAGTTAGCTCTTGGCCTTGGGTGATCATGCGCAGTGGTCCATCTGTCGAAAGTGCGGTCACGTTGTCTTCGCCTTGAATCTGTGAACCATTATTTAGTATTTAGCGATTCTGGTATAGACTTCGAACCCATACTGGGATTGATCTATCATCACTGACATGACTATTGTAGCCAATAAGCCTGATATTGTGGTGATAGATCTACGAGAGCGCCGTGCAACGATTGTTGATATCGCTGGTCCTCATGGCGATCTTGTGAAAGCTGAGATAAAAAAAAACAAATATCTTGACTTAGCACACGAGGTTCTCGACATACGGGACGCGGACTCAGTAGTCACAGTAGCGATAATAGTCACGGTTAGCGGTCAAATAGCAGAGGAACGCCGGTCGATCCTGCCGTCGCGGTCCGCGCCGTACCTGCGTCTCCCACCACACGTGCACGTGCGCGCGCAGGTGCGCCACCAGGTCGGCGTGGTGCATGGCCAGCGAGGCGCGCGGGCCGGCGCCGGCCGGCTGCAGCGTCACGCGCACGGAGCTGCCGCCGCCGCACGTGCCCTCCCACGCGCCCGAGTCGGCCAGCGCCCAGCGCCGCAGGTGGTACGCGTATCTGTACGCAATATTCGCCAATCAGATCAAAAAACGATATAAATTTTAAAAAAACCCATTAGTTCAGAAGACTGATTACTTCAGTTTTCAAAGCTTCCTCTCTCCTACTATTTTGCTGTGCCCGACAGAGTCCCCAATGATCGCATAAAATGTTATGTTACCACTTAAGTATACATTATGGAATGCAATACACGATTGAGTATTTTTTTTTTAAACGTTGCCCCACACACACATACAGTCACTAGCAAAAGTATGTATACACTCGGCCTTATTCAAAAGCGATTTACTCCTTTATTTTTTAATGAAACTTTATGTTATTACTAACATAACATTGTCGAAACCATACGTTTATGTAATGTCTCGTATTTCAATATTGTATTCGTTATTTTACGAAAAAATCGCAATCGAAAGTTGCCAAGTGTTGACATATTGGTGATCGTGACTAACAGCCAGACCCGGAACAACTACCTGTAGGCAATACAAATATATGTCCCGTGCGAGAATCGTACTCGCGACACGCAGCGCAGCAGTCAATCGCTTAACAACTGTGCCAACCGTGCCGTCTAATAAACAACCGGGTTTAGACCGACCACACGAGCATTTGCCAAGTATCGCGGCCCCGCACGACACGCGTTGCCTTTCAACAGACCTTACCCGTTCGAGAGTTTGGCTCGCGAGGGTGCTTAGCGAGGAAACACGGCCGGCCTGGAGCTGACTAATCGCGAACCTACGAGGTTAAGTTTGCTACTATGGCGTAGATTTCAAAATAATGTCGTCACATGAAACAATCGAGACTTCACGAAACACTATTAAGTACACGCTTAAATTACAATGCGGCTTGAGAATCTGTAGAAAATGATAGATATTTTTTTCCCGTTAAATTAATGGCAACAAGCTCAAGTTGTAGAATATTCTTTTTTATACTTTTGTTCAAAAATTGCGTCTTTATTATGATATCAAGATGTTAAACAATAGCCCAATAAATAACGCATACCTCCTCTTAAAAGTATCAAGATGCGTCTTCAATAGCAACAGCGCCCTCTGTATGCACTGCAGCGCAGCTTCCTCAGTCATATGCTCATAGATATTCTGCTTATCATGAATCTTCTCTTCTTTGACGTCTTGTTCATTCATTTGCGACGTCGATGCGACTTCGCCGTCCACCGTGTTGTGTTTCTTAGTGATCAGTCGTTCGGCGGCCGAGGAGAGGTGGAACATGCATTTGGCTACGAAGTCGTCTTCTTGTTGGAGTTGTTGACCCATATAGTAGCTGTTTAGGTATTGGATGGCGCCCATTGATACGTCTGAAAGAGGTGGATGGTTATTATAAACAACTTCATAGCTTCGTATTAAATCGATAACAAAATAGGATGAGTTTCTCATATGACATCGAATGACAAAAATCAAAATTATGACAAAAGAATAAAAACGTTCAAAGTTAAAATCGACTCTGAGGATTAATAAAACGGATTATCCTATTGAAATACGGTTGTTTTGTTTGGCCGCGACATATAACAGAGACTATAAAGAAAATAAACAGCCTGACAAAATTATACGGTGTTTATTTTTACATTGATCGATAATGTTGCTGATAAGTATCAAATTATACATAATGTTGCTGATAAGTATCAAATTATACATAATGTTGCTGATAAGTATCAAATTATACACAATGTTGCTGATAAGTATCAAATTATACACAATGTTGCTGATAAGTATCAAATTATACATAATGTTGCTGATAAGTATCAAATTATACACAATGTTGCTGATAAGTATCAAATTATACACAATGTTGCTGATAAGTTTCAAATCATACATAATGTTGCTGAAAGTATCAAATTATACTTAATGTTGCTGATAAGTATCAAATTATACACAATGTTGCTGATAAGTATCAAATTACACATAATGTTGCTGATAAGTATCAAATTATACATAATGTTGCAGACAAGTATCAATTTATACATAATGTTGCCGATAAGTATCAAATTATACATAATCATAATCAGCCTATAATGTTCTCACTGCTGGAACACAGGCCTCCTCTCTTCGCGAGAGTGGGCTGTAATCCACCACGCGGGCCCAATGCGGGTTGGTACATGTCACATGTCTTCCAATTTTGAGTTCTAGGACCTGCCGATTTCATCAAGATATTTTTCCTCACCTTTTTTTTTTAGATGGAAAACGTCGCCCCACACTAGGAATTACTCCTGTATCGCGGGTGCGTTTACAAACATTTAAACTCACATACACAAACAGCCAGACCCGGAACAACTACCTGTAGGCAATACAAATATTTGTTCCGTGCAGGAATCGAACCCGCGACACGCAGCACAGCAATAGATCCGCTCAGCCACTGCGCCAACCGTGTCGTCAGCAGTGGTGATGAAATAATTTACACAAAGTAAAGCGCCTATCTGGGTTCGAACCTGCGACCTACAAGTCGTAAGTCGCGCCCGTTAGCACTGGGCCACCAGTGCTCCTTGTCAAAATTACTGAAAATAATCATATGTCGTTAAGGTTGAGACAACTTACCAGTACTATTAGCCCTTAGCGCAATCTTCCACAGATGGTCCATAGCTAACGTGTGAGGATGGGCCGCATCTCGCGAGTCACCCGTACCGAGTGCCATGCGTGCTAAGTTGCATAGTTGCTGGTAAAGACTTAGGCCCATTATGCTGATTGTCTGTGAACGAGAGTTGGACGAGGTCCATGTAGACACACAAGGAATTTGGGACACATACACATAATTTGTAACAGGAAAAAACATGGCCTCGAGTTGAAAGGAGTCACACACAATTCAGTACCCTAATTGCGTAACACACTGCCAGTCACAATACGAGAGTTTTGAAGGATATTGCTAACACATTGCTTCATAGGTTTGAAAAAATCGTCTGCTCGGCAACGTAAATACGGCAATGAACGTGGATGAACTGTCAAAATGAAACCCATTACGATCAATTGTCATTTTACGTGTGTTATGCAATTACCTTATTGCCCGTCAGATTTATAAGCTCTACTGCGTTGATATGATAGTTTATCCTTCTTACACAAAACAGTGGAGCAATGGATGGTAGTGATTTTTTTCGCCTAGAGATAGGACGTGTGTGATTCAAAGAGCGACACAGGCTATTTATACAGAGTTATTGGAAAAACACCAAAAACCTCTTATGAGTTCATTGTATCCATCATTATGAGCAACTTTTATTAGGGGACCAAACCTGAAATCACGAAAACAAATCAGCTGTTCCCTACATTCATGTTCGTATAACTCGTCAAAATGTAGGGAACAGCTGATTTGTTTTCGTGATTTCAGGTTTGGTCCCCTAAAAAAAGTTGTTCATAATGATGAGTACAATGACCTCTTAAGAAGTTGTTGGAGATTTTCCAATAACCCTATATAAAAAAAAAATGTCTGCGGTCTGGAGACACCCGTCACGAACGAAGTAAGAAGCAATACTCGCACGCACACACACTTGTATAGTTGTATATAATCGAAAGAGATAAAGAGAGAGACAATCGTATGGAGGGGGACATAATAAATTGGGTTAAAATGGCTGGCATAAGGACTTACCTCAGGATCCAACGTAGGCATCTTCTCAACATAAAGAAAGCGTAACGCGTCTAGTCCCAACGCATGTTGATCAGGCGACTTTGTATGGGAGAGCAGCCATGAGTACAGGCAGTCCGCGCATTCACTGCTACCGCGTACTACTAGGCATTGCCACAACTCTTCAACTTGTTCTACTGTTAACCTGGTAGAGAAATGTTATGGTTTAACTATAGTCTATGGTTTCATTTTGAGAGTCTTCGATCTCCTCTCCAACTCTGTGTCGGTGGATTCAGTCTCTCTCGACAGGTCAAGCAGATATCATTCTGATGTTTGTTTTTTTTTTTGGCAATGAAAACTGCACAAATTATTTTTCATAATTGGTTTTAAACCGTTTTAATTAAAGAAATAAATAAATACAATTTGTTCGTGCATGGTGTGGTGTTTGCTTGTTCCGACTGTCATAGATTCTGATGTCCTTTGAGCTCGGTGTTACACCAGCTATTCACAACCATTCAATCAGTTGTGGAATTGAAAATGACACATTTTCCATGATTAATTTGCGTTCCCCCGACAGCAAATAGCTGTTGGAGGAATGGCGGTCGTCTACTTGTGTTAAACTGACACATTTTTGGTCTTAGAAGACTCTTTTGATATCATTAATTAATGTACAATTTGGTACGGAAGCGTATCGAATGGTTGCAGCTATGCTGATGTTGTACCTGAAGTGCTGCGGGGAGCCGACCGGCGAGAAGATGGCGGTGAGGAAGTGCAGGCGCACGGTGAGCTCGGTGATGTGCGCGTAGTGCGGCGCGTCGCACACGGGCCGCGGCTGGGCCATGTAGTGCCGCAGGTCCTCTAGGAATAGACGCATCATACCGCGCTCACGTTCCGCCCACATTACCACCTGTAATACAAACCGAGGTAAAATATCATCTAACAAAAACAAACAGGCATCGCTGATGTTGGCGATAAGTCTGCGAGACTGAAATGGGACTTCTTCTGCTTCGTGTCGTTGGCACGACTGAATTTTAAATCTTGTTGGCCCAAAACTTTGCCACTTCCACGGGAAATGGGACAGGGCGGGTCATACGTATAGGATGCATCAAAACAGATGGGCCAGGTTCGTCAGTGGGTGCCTGAAGATGGGCGTCGTCGGAAACGCTAGCGTGACGATTTGGACTCGTTCCTGACCGATTGGCCGAAGAAGGCACAAGTTTGGTTTTTGGATTGTTTCTTTTTGGTTTTGCCTTTGACCAGCAGTGGGACAACATAAGTCAGCAAAAAAAGAAACACCCCATCTTTCACGGATGGTTTTTATGACGCGTGATGAGTGAGTGAATGCTCATTTCGATGCCTTTTCGCTGCCTTTGCGATCTGAGAAAAGGCATAACATAAGTTAGTTCTCGCATTCATATCATGTTATAGGTTTCTGTGACAGGACCGGCGATGCCGAAGCCGATTCAGTGACATGAGATATTTTCGCCAACATCTAAATCTGATTCTGTAGCTACACATACACATCCATTAATCATAATCTAAATTGCAAGAACGTTCAGACACAAAACAATACCGAAGAAATCTAAAAGGAATCTTGAACTAACCTGATGCATATCCATTCCCCGTAGCTGTTGAAATGAGGAGAATAACTTCGGTAACAGCCGAAGTGAGACCGCAACAGACCTGGGACAAACCACATTACATTAAAACATTTACCATAGTAACAATTTACGATTTTAAGAAAAAATCTGGATTATTTTTTACCTGTGGTTGGCAAGATTGTCGAGACATCCTTCAATGAACTTTATCCTTATAAACTTGTCGGTACTAAAGCATAATAACGCGCAGAGAGCCTTCTCCGCTTCGAGCGCTAAGCCCTCGCCCAACTGCTCCTAGATGAGAAACACAAAGTTTAAATTACGTTGTCTTTATGATGACAGTAGTTCTTATAGATAGCATACGTATATATGTAAAATGGCACATATAGTTGAATACGATGTAATGTCTGTGAGTAACATTCTAATATTCGCAACATTGAAACTTGTTTAGTCTACTAAAAAAAACGGCTCCAGGTGCAAAATTCTGTTTCGTTTGCGTGTCAACAGTTAGTTTTTTCTTTCAGTCAGACGATGGGGACATTTAAAGCTATCGGGAGGCGAGTACTGGAAACACAATGGGGGCAGGCTCCCCACGAAAAGGGCCGACCTCCTGGAAGAATTATCGTGAAGGGTCACAAGAAACGTGGACATGCCAATACTTTAGGGAGGCCTACACCCCGTAGTGGACTGTGTTTGTGGATGGTAACGATTAAACAATAAGTGTAGATGTCCCCGATAGTGCAGCAGGTCATACAACTCACAATGGCGCCGTCCTGCAGCAGGTCCCACAGCAGCGTGTTGCCGGGCCGGCACACGTCGTCCACGTCGCACGCGGGCGCGGGCGGCGAGCCGCGCACGCGCTTGCTGCTGGCGGCGCCCGTGCTCTGGTACTCTGTGAGGCACTGCGCCTAGGTAAACACATGGAAAATAAAGCATCAATATAAGCTACAGAACAACTACCAAACTAGAATAGTTGTGGTATAACTTTGTGAGATAACGACGGATAAATAGAGTAGTTATTGTGTGTCACATCTTCACATATCTCTCGCTTCTTACGGCGCGTGGTAACAAAAGACTTGTTTTTTACGAGAGAGCCCACGCCTCTACGAACTGTACCGTTTTCACGCGCCGTGGATATCTCGATTCCTAGGCATCAATGGCTAATTTATTTAAGCATTTTGAACTTCTTAACTTATTTTTATTTCTGAATACTTTATCATCATTATAACACAACATAACATCACACCTTGTTTACCCGAAGGGTTGGGCACAGGTATACCTATAGTAGATCATGATTAATTGCTATTTGTGTCTAAACTCTGAATAAATCTAGCGTATTGCTGTGCTGTGCTCTCAAAATGGTGACGGAAAACATCGTGAGTTAAATAAAATGTCCTAGAACCAGAAATTCGAAAACATGTGACATCGAGCACGACCCGCGTGGTCGATTACGGCCCACTCCCTCTCACTGAGAGGAGACCTGAGTCCCAGCAGTGGGGACATTATAGGCTGATTATCCTATAACATCGTTTCAGTTTTAATCTCTCTCACAGAGCACCTTCTCTACAAGGCACTGGTCGAAAGCCAACGTCAACGATGACGAGTTTTGACATGCCATATTAAAGTCAAGACAGCAACATGGTTTAAAATCTTTCAGTTACTTTACTCTAGAGAACGTAATCGGTATACTATCGATACCTGCGCAGCAAGCCTGGCCAGTTCCTCCTCGCATGCCGAATCATCTTCATCCAAATCAGCAAGGTGAGGATGTGAGTGAGGAGACAGCGCTGATGACGCACTGCCTTCCTCTTCTTCTCCAGCCGCGCCGCGGCGTTTGTAGCTCTCCATTAGACGGAGCTCCATAAGACGCCTGACGTAGGAAGGGAGAGGTGATAAATAATATATAATTTTGATTTCTGTAAGTAGGTGTACAAACTCTTTTACATTTCAATCATAATTTAAAAACTAGATGATGTCTCTGAGAAGAAAGGGCGAAACAAACTCAGAGGTCACAGTCTCTTTTAAAGCTCAGACATAATCTTGGTCCAATCATATGAAGACCATGTATAGTAGTGTCTGAAATGGTGTTTTTATGAAAGATCCACACAGATTGAGTAGACCTGTCTAGTCAGTGCACGCGTTTGTCAGTAATCATGCAGCTCAACTCAAAACTTATAAGAGTCTGATAAAAGATCATTGCAGTTCCTAGTTGAGTATTGATCGCGAAGGTAAGGCATATTAGTTTTCGTTGAGCCCATCTATGAAAGTGGATGCTCACACCCTGAGTATGTTTGTGTGTGCAAGCTCCATATAACCAACCCCGTATTTGTGCATAAAAACCTCAAGCTTTTTCGGTAAAAGAACAACACTATGGCTTTATAAATCTGGATTAGAAAACCGTTTCTCTTGGTTAAACCGATTATAAATTGTCTTTGTTATTTCCCAGGCTTAACTTGATCCTAATGAGTTTAGCCTAGACAAAAGCGGTTGGCGGCGATACGTGCTAGACATGAAGTAGGCAAGTAGGCAGTGTCAGCAACATATTTATTCTTGCACAAGCAAAAATAACACTTATATTCATGATAATTAGGGTCACCTTGCATCAACGTTGTCGCAAATCAGCTGGCAATGTGCGGTATCACTGCCCGATGATTCTTCCTCCACTTCAGACACAGATTCAGCTAGATCAGCTGTTTTCAGTTGAGTTGCTGCTGAATAATGTTACACTTAGATTTGTAGTCGAACACTATGGATTAGATGCTGTAGAAATGGCAAGCTCTAAAGTTAATTTCTTCATAGCATGCAATTAACCTTTTTGCTAAAGTTTGATCATCACTTTAGTCACTCATAATCTAGAACCCCAAAGGAGTATTAATAGTTGTTCCTGGCAAAGAAAGGTGTTTTCCAATATTTTACCAGCTAATTTCTTAAATACAGGGTGGCGGGGACATCAACGCACAAACTGAAGCCATGAATTCAGAACATGATTCTAAAGTCGAAAAATTTCGTCGGATTTTTAAAAAAAATCTGCAACAAAATCTGTACAATGCCTACGCGGTTAAAATGGCATATGGATAGGGCATAACAAATTTTTGTTTTAAATGACCTACGAATAAATAAATAAATATTCCACAACTATCACACAAGCCATCTAGTCCCAAGCTAAGCAGAGCTTGTGTTATGGGTACTAGACAACTGATAAACATACTTATATATTTCTAAATATATAAATATTATAGATAAATTACATCCAGACACAGAACAAGTGATCGTGCTCATTACACAAACATTTGTCCTGGGTGGGAATCGAACCCACGACCTCCGGCATAGCAGTCAGGGTCACTAACCACTAGACCAACAGGCCTGTCAAAATAGAATAATTTCAACGAACGCAGGGGGTTTCAGAATCATTTTCTGAATCTATAGTAATACGTTGTGCGTCGATGTCCCTGCCACCCTCTATAAGTAAGCAAAATCAAAATGTTTTATATATTCACATAAACCAATATGGGCACTTGTGAAACGTCAGAAGCTAGGAGCACAGAGCAAAGGCCTTAACACTTTCTAAACGTGTGAGAAACACAGTTTCAAAGCTCTTTTAGCTTCTCTCTGAAAGTTTTTACAACATCCATATTCCATTCAATTTCATCAAAATAACTCACAAGAAAAACGAAAGACTACTCTCAAAAGAGAACTCTTTAAAATAAAAGAGGTTTTATAATAAAAGGACACATATAAAGAGATAGTATGTGATGTATGGACCATGCACTCACGGAAATGCTTGGGTTTGCCTGGCTTGTGGCGCTTCTTGTAGAACTTCTTCTTGCGCGGCCGCAGCATTTCTTCAGCGCCACTACTAGCGCTGCCACTGCTGCCGGCGCGCTTGTTACGTCTGTGCAGACATGGAGTTATATTTAGTTTGTTATGTCATAAGTATTAAAAAGAAAAAAGATTTGATTTTTGTACATATGTTTCCTTTGTTACGCTTTCCGGCTGAACAGAAGTACATTCTCACTTGTATTGACAAAATTTCATCACAATCAGCCTATAACTTTCTCACAGCAGGAACACAGGCTTCGTCTCCGTGTGAGAGAGTAGGCATTATACCACGCGGGCCACTGCGGGTTGGCAGATGTCACACGTCTTCTAATTTTTGGTTCCAGGGCATGCTGGTTTCCTCACGATGTTTTCCTTCACCGTTTTGAGAGCAGTGGTGATGAAATTATTTACACAAAGTAAAGCGCCTGACTAGGTTCGACCTACGACCTACAACTCGTAACCGCTTTGCAAGTTCTATGGAATATAGAATTTATACATTCAAAATTCGCCAACCCGCACTGGGCCCGCGTGGTGGTACATGGCCCACTTCCTCTCACGGAGAGGAGGCCTGTTTCAGCAGTGGGAACATTATAGGCAGATTATGCTAATAATAATAATAATAAATTGTTTTATTGGGAACAACATAGGAACCACTTTTTGTTAGTACACACCTTAGAAAATACAGCTTAAAACACTAAGGTTAGTAACAAATTTAAACATTATATTACCTAAAAACTAATGAGTCATGTACTTACGAGGCACTTCATGCAACATTCAAAGTAAGAACAATACTTACTTCTGGCAAGACTTGAGCGTCGGACATTCCTTCTTGGTCAGCTCCTCCCCTTCCCTCAGCCACTCCTGTTCGGCTGTAAGACAAGAGTGATAGTGTATACAGCAGCTAGTATGGCCACAGCATTATATTGTGGGTATATGTTTACCAGTTAGGTCACGTTGATGTTTACTTTGTTTGCGCGGCGTCGGTCCTGCCTCCTCGCCCGAAGTGCTCAGCTCCTCACACTGGGGACAAGAGAACATAGGAATTGAAGAAACTTTGTATATCATCATCATCTACCTAGCCTTTTCCCAGCTATATTTGGGTCGGCTTCCAGTCTAACCGGATACAGCTGAATACCAGTATTTTACATGGGAACAACTGCCTGTCTGACCTCCACAACCCAGTTACCCAGTAAAGAGACTTTTATATACTTATTAGTCCTTTAAATGAGTTGAGTTTTATCATTAACTAGTTTTTTTTACTGAATAGTGACTTGGTTTCATGTATTAATTGCATTAGCTAATGTGAATGAGAAGGATTGGAGAGGGCTTTTGGCCAGTAGTGAGACAAGGTAAGCTACTAAAAAATATGTGTGGTAGAAAAAATATACTTAAATGCATGCAAATCTTTTATTTGAACTTCATCTAAATAATAATAATACATTCTTTATTTCGGACAACGTAAGATCCACTGTGTTAGTAAATTCCTTATAATTAGTGCATATTATTTAATACTTGTTTATCCGAGATCGCTTCATGTGGACGACGCACAAGCGAAGGGAAAGTACTTCACTCGTTCATCACCCCCAAAAAACGTCTCAGAATAGGAGAGTAGATGCTATCCGCCACTGTCCTCAGAATACTGTTGTCACTGTCCCGCATTCTTGCTACTAAGGACGAGATTTTTTTCCGCATGACCGCATAAAAGTCGTCGGTTCGATTGAGCGCAAACATCTCAGATGCGCTACAAAAACGGGGCAGTCCCAACAGCATTCTAAAAACATTATTATATTGGATGCGCAGGACCTCTAGCGATCTTTTGGTTAAGCTGACCCACAGGCTTCCCGTGTACATACCCTGAAAATATGCTTTGAAAAGGGTTATTTCAACCTGACTAGTACAACGGTAAAATCTGCGCGCCAACATATTCCCTCTGACCACCAGTGCCCTGCGCTCCCTCTGTATGTCCACATTGTCTTTAAGGTCGTCGGTAAGTATGTGCCCCAAGTACTTAAAATTATTTACTCGCCTTATACTTAAGCCATTCAGAGTAAAACTTGGTACATAGTCGAGAGCCTTACCAGCGGCCTTAAAAGATTAAGAAAGTTTGGTTTCTAAGGCCCACTCACATATTTAGTCGGGTTAATTAAATAAATGTAGAGTGCAAGCTCAAAGTTACGTAATTACTATTTTAGTTATACATATACACACACACATTTTTTTATATATGTATAATAAATGCTTTATGTTGTTATATTAATTATTTAGACTTTTAGACTAGTAATTTAAAACTAGATTAATAATGTAAGTTTTATAATAAAGAACTAATGCCCTCGCGTTTGACCTCTTGAGCGCTACAAAGGGACATACATACATAGACTGATAGTACATTCCTTTGCGACACGCTGACGGGTAAAAATAATACAGTTTCTTTTTCGAGTCGAAATCTATGAAAATCTTTGTCTCTTTGTGAATTCTAACAATTAGATATTATAAACAAACCACACCACATACAAAATTACGCAACACAATATAAAATACAAAAAAAGTTATCAGCTGTACCTCATAACGTCAAGCCAAAGTTTAGCGACTTAACCCTCCCACATTGGTGGGTTAAATATTTAAGAGTTAGAGGCAACTCTTGGTGGCACAAGATGAATTAATTTATTAACCCAGAATTAACTGTTAACTCCGAGTTTTTTTGAATAACCCATGAACGTGCAAGTGGGCCAAAGCTGCGCTTTTCAACTAATCACGATTGAAATTCTAAAATCAAAGTAAACTTTGTTTTTGCGTTTCACAAGTTCAGGTCGATGTACTCACAGGATCATCATCGGAGTTAGTCTGATCCATGCTCACGCTGGCTTCGGAGGAGGAGTTGTGGTGCGGCTTGCAGGACGGCTGCGGGGGGCGCAGGGGGGGGTCGTCGGCCAGCGCGCTCGGCGAGCCGCCCAGCGCGCCCGCCGCGCCGCGCGACCACATCGCGCGCATTAGTGCGGACGCTAGGTAGAGGCTCTGTGGGCGGAAGGTACAAGTTTCAACATTTACAGTGTGAGGCACAGAAACATAGGATATAAATATAATAGGCATAGGAAAAGTTATAACATTCCAGTATTGCCGGATGGCTTAGGCAGAGATGTACTTATAGTACAGCGACATTTTTATAGTAAATAATTTTTTTTTTTAATTTCGCCAGTTATGTTTAAGTCCCAATGTAGCAGAGGCCGAGCCTATTATATATTACATGCATTAAATTAACATATTTTGACGACAAGGTTGGCGCAGTGGCTGAGCGATTGACTGCTGCGCTGCGTGTCGCGGGTTCGATTCCCGCACGGAACAAATATTTGTATTGCCTACAGGTAGTTGTTCCGGGTCTGGCTGTTTGTGTATGTGAGTTTAAATGTTTGTAAACGCACCCACGATACAGGAGTAATTCCTAGTGTGGGGCAACGTTTAAAAAAAAAAATATAACATAATTTTGACAAGTTCAAAAGTATTATACAACCCGAAACTATAGATTGGGAAATAGCGTGATTTTTAACGAATTCAGAGTGGTAGTTTAATGTGAAGATGGTCGTTAGATGTCACATTGCTTTGAATTTTTGGTTCCAGGACATGCCGGTTTTTTCACGATGTTTTCCTTCACCGTTTTGGGAGCAGTGGTAATGAAATAAGTTACACAAAGTAAAGCGCCTGTCAGGGTTTGAACCTACGACCTACAACTCCTAAGTCGTGGCCGATTCTACTGCCACAACTGCTGTCTAGGCTCTGATGGAAATGTTATAATCAACAAGACTGTCTTTTTAGAGTGCTATGTTTAAAAAGAAAGTCGAAGAGATTATTTTTTGCAAAATGTAAATTCAGATTCTATCGCCCTGTAAACTCTCTTCATCTGTATTTTGTGCCCAAAATTATGAAGGAAAGATAGAGGATGGCAGAGACATCGACGCACAGCCTGTTATCAAGGATTCAGTTCATGATTCTAGATCCCCCCGTGTTACAATTTTATCCATTGTTTTTAAAAAGATCTGCTGTTTTGCAAAAGTGGAAAACATGTACAGTCTAAATGTATGGACCAGCATTATTTTTTTAATAACCAACGAAAAATTTCAATGCCCCATGCATTGAAATTTTTCGGTTCACAATTATGTTCTAAATCCATGGTAAAAGGTTGCTCGTCGATATCCCTGCCACCCTGTTGTTTGGTGGTGGTGCAAGGCTCTAATCCCAGTTACCAATTAATATAATATTAATCACCTGTTCCGTATGCTCCTTAGGCGGCAACGCGCACAGCAGACTATACAGATGAGCGCAAGGCTTCGGCGCTAACGCCCTAATGAAGCCAGGCAGCAGGTCATACACCTGCCGGCCACAGTGCTTGAGTTGTGCGGCCGCCCACACCAGCTCCACATGCTCGGGAGTCACGCGACCTTCCACCGCAAGGAACTTCAGGATCATATGAGATTGCTTTATCACCTGAGGAAAAAACAGCAGAAAGAGTCTAAATACAAGCTAACATAATTGAAAATCAAGTGTAAATATAATATCATAATTATCCACTGGTTTAGTCAAAACAAACAAGTGTGTATAACTGACCACAGCCAGATGATTTACCTTTATTCAAAATAAAAATATTGAAAGCAATCTCTTGATGTTAAATATTTTGTAACACCTTACTTCCTACTGTAAAACTTGGAAGAAGGTGTAGAATCAAGCTAATAATGAGAAGAGAGGCCTTTGCCTTGCAAGGACTGTAACTGGCCATCCAGCACAGCTACATTCTATGTTCCTTTAACACACTAACCTCCACATGCAAATTAGGCCCAAACAGATGCTCAATGATGTTATTATACGTGAGCCACGTCGCCAGGCGTTGACCAGCAACTTCGGCGTCCGTTGCCGACTCTCCAGCACAGAGCTCGTTGTGCGACGCGATGTGCGCATTGATCTGCGCTACGCCCGCCAGGCGCATTGTCAGTGTACTGCTGTTGAAGTACTTGAAAGCTAATGCTAGTCCATCCCCGTCAAATGTCAGGGGTACATCCAAAGGTTCTTTTGCGGCTCCCCACATGAAATCTGTTGGAGGAAGAATGGTTATTATTTTTACAGATTTAACGTGCAAAAATTGATTTAAGATTTGATCTTAAAACGTCACCTAGCATTTCAAAATACAGATAGTTAACATTAATATTGACACTCATATCACCATTCGGCAATCATTTCATTGCGGGTGGTGACTGGAACGCGAAACATAAGCTGGGGCTCTAGATTCACTACAACGCGAGGAAGACAACTTAAAACAAGCATAGACAAAAGCCATCTATTGGTATCTTCCACCTGTGAACCCACATACTGACCAACAGACTCTAACAAAATCCCGGACCTCCTTGACTTCTTTGTACATAAAGGACTACAGAGGCACTACATCAAGCCTGAATCCTGAATACGACACCTCCTCGGACCACACCCCAGTTATATTAATAATAAGCACTATGCTGATAGAATCAGAAACAGTAATAATGTTTACGTCCAAGCACACCGACTGAGAATCCCTTAGAGATATACCATTAAAAACTCCGGATGATATAGAAGAGGCGACAAAATATATATCAACACTTATTCAGGAAGCTTGTTGGATCAATACTCCGGAGAACAAAATAAAAGATCGGCATAATAACTATCCACTAGTCATTAAAAATGCTCTACTAGATAAATGCCGACTTCGAAGAATTTGGCATCAAAGTAGACTACCAGCGGATAAAACTTTATTTAATAAAGCCTCTGGAGACCTGAAAGAAATCTTATACAATTGGAACAATGAGACGTTGGAACACCAACTGGAGTCTTTAACAGCCACTGCTTCAACAAACTATTCATTGTGGAAATTCACTAAAAACTATAACAGGCCTCATAATGCTAGGCCTCCTCTTAAGACCGCTTCAGGATGGGCGCGAACATCCCAGGAAAAAGTAGACGCATTTGCATGGCACCTCGAAGAAGTCTTTACACCAAATCCAGCCATGAACTTGGCAAATGAGGAACTAGTTGATAGTGTCCTACAACAAGATTTCCAAATGTCGCCACTCCCGCGCCCTATTACAGTACGAGAAGTCTGGCGGCTTATAACAAAGCTTCAAGACAAGAAAGCTCCCGGGTACGATCTCCTCACCAAAGAAATACTGATACAGCTGCCCAGAAAAGCCACCACTCTTTAATGCAATTTTGAGAATCCAGTACTTCCTGCTAGCGTGGAAGGTGTCCCAAATCGTAATGATACACAAGATAGGTATCCCTCCTAATGAAGTATCTTTATACAGACCCATAAGTCTTTGAGAAGCTATTGATGTATAGAATATAACTAATTCTAAATAATAAGAAAATCATCCTGACCACCAATTTGGCTTCAGACAGGAGCGTTCTACTACTGAACAAGTCCATCGAGTCTACGACAAGATCAGGATAGGCCTAGAAGAAAAGCTATACTGCTCCTCAGTGTTTCTGGACATCCAACCGGCCTTTGATAAGGTTTGGCATATTGGTCTGTTATACAAGCTGAAAATCAACCTTGCCCACCAGTACTACTCTCTAATGAAATCCTCCTTGTCGGAAAGAATATTTCATGTGAAGGAAGCAGATGTGACCTCACGATTCTGCAATATAACTGCTGGAGTACCGCAAGGGGCGGTAATGGGACCGATGTTGTACACAGTATACACTGCAGATCTCCCCCAGGCTGATGAAGTTACTACAGCAACATTTGCTGATGAAGCCATACAGATCCTGCTACTCAAGCATTAGCATCATACAGAGAATGCAGAACGCTATTTTGAGGTCAATTAGTGATATTCCTTGGCTTGTCACAAACGCTGAAATAGACAAGGAGTTATCTATGAATTCTGTCATGGACGAGATCAAGAACATCACAAAAAGGTACCAGGAAAGACTGGAAAGGCCCCCCAACGAACTGGCTGGCGCACTGAAAACAAGAAGTTACAGGAAAAGACTTAAGACAGAGACATTGTGTCGTCCACCCACACCTGTGTGGACCTAAGCCCGAATATGTATGAGTAGATGGCTCGCCCCCAACTCATCCGCTAAAAGTAAAAGTGATTGTGAATAACCACAGAAGAAAAAAAAAATCACCACTGGTAGCTAAGTGGTTTCAGCTAAGTTGCATCAGAACAGAACACTGATTTGCCTAGCCTTTTCCCAACTATATTGGGGTCGGCTTCTAGTCTAACCGGGTGCAGCTGTGTACCAGTATTTAACATGGCGGGACTGCCTATCTCCCTCCGCAACCCAGTTGCTGGGAAATACGATATACCCTATGGTAAGACTGGTTATCAAACTTTTGAGCTTCTGACGACATAACCAGCATATGGATAAAATATTATTTGTAACTACCTTCTGCCCGAGACTTCGCCCGCGCGAAGCAACTTTCTTAATTTTTTTTTTTTCTCGGTTCTTAAGAACTTTGTACAAAGTATTGGAGAACTTTAAAAAAACAGATGGATGAAATTGGTAAAGTCATTCTCAAGTTATGGCGAAACAAAGGGAAATAGGGTTTCGTTTTTATATATATTAGATTAGAAGTAATAGTTACTGTAACTTAGTCAAACCATTTTCGAAGCTATAAAACTAGCTGGATCATACAAAATTAACCTGAGGATAACTTTTATCTGCAGAATAAACACTGTGGTTTGCCACCATTTGTTTTGTAAATATGTCTGACTATTGAAAAACTATCCCTTAATCATATACCTTCTATACAGTCAGACATGAATTTAAACAACAATTTACTGAAATAAATTCTTAACTTACCCGCCATAGATTTCACTGCAGGCACCCTAAGATCCTTGTCTTCTAAAGTGCACATATACTTCAATATCTTGGCTCTCAATGGCATAAAGAGTTGGGACACGGCTCTGAAGTTCAGCCATAGCTTAAGGTTCCCTACTGCTGCCACTATGGCATGTGCCATTGATAAAGGGAGAGTGCTCTGTGAAGCATGTTCAAACACGGCCGTCATTGCACAAACTCCACCCAGCTTGCAGAAGAAGCTCACATTTCTCAATAAGTAAGCAGGTATCTCCGTATCATGTAGGTCACAATATAAACTTAGATTAGATATTTCTTGAGCAGAGAGGTCATCCAAGCGGCATAGTGCTGAGTGCTTGCAGGCTAGGTATAAAGGGAAGTTGAGGAGGAACACTTTAGACACAATGTGCATGAGCTTCTCTTTTTGTTGCATAGACCATAGTTCAGTATCCTCAGTTGAAGAAGGAGGTGTCTCAGTATTCTTGGGTTCTTCTTGAGTGTCAGCTGTAGGGGCAGGCTCATCTGGCACCTCTGGAGTTTCCTTCTCTTCATTGTTCTTCTCCTCAACAGGGGGTGAACTATCCTCCTCGGGTTTTTGTTTGTCTTCTGCATTCTCAGGTGGTTGCGGTGGTGCAGGTGCTGGGGCGGTTTTAGCTGCTTCTACTAGTTCATCTTTGAGCTGCTTCAGTTGACATACAGATAAGCACAGTATACTCTGCACTACAAGATAGAATCTTTCAAAATTCTTCACATCCCGATAGCAACACATACATTGCCTAAAACAAAATTTACAGAATGTATTACACTCCCATATTTACCAATACAATGACTTAGTCTATTGAGATTGAAAGGTTACTTTTTGTGTTTTCAATTTGTCACAATAGAATGACTGTTTACTGTATTAAAGTACACTTTGTACCAGTAACTCCATACAATAGCCAATTTTGTAAACTTATCATGACTGGACAAGAGTATCAAAGGGCTCTAACAAAGCACAGCAGTCACCTACATTGGTTGTCACATTCAAGCAGCTGTAAGAGTTAAAATCTGGTTGTGTTTCGAAGTATAGTAAAAATCTTACCTTTGTGGCCATGAGAGAATATAGTTTAGCACTATCTCCAGCTCAGATTGGGTTATTGTTGGATACTGGGACACATCGTCGGTAAGTCTGGATTCACCTAAAACCACAGTCGGACATTATCATAACAGCTCACAATAACTAAGATTTTATTTATCTACACTAGACGTCAGCGTATTAAAAACATTTTCGATTAAAGTGGTTAAATAGAACGGACAAATGGGCTGCTAAATTTCGAAACAATGTAACTTACAATTTACTAAAAGCTGTGAAAACTCCGAACAAACATCACACATTCTTAATGTTTTATGTCAAGATTAAGCGAAATATTATTGCAATATAATCGCAAAGGTTATTTCAAGTGAATTATTGATCATTATTGATATTTTTCGTATCATAAAACGAATACTGCCATAAAATGTCACGGTATCCGTTCCACCATTGTTGACGATTGTTGTCAAAACTACGTTTTGTTGTCAACTCGTTAATAAATATTAATGAAAATTTATCGTTAATTTATTCAGCTGTAGAAATTCCAGGCGTAAAAATTAGCATGCAAATAATGATTCTATATGTTTAAATGTGTTAATCAAAAAGAATAATAGCAGGTTCTATGAGACAATATTAGTTATTAAAATTCAAATGATTATATTCGACTAAATAGTTTTGTTTTTTTTTTTGTTTGTGGTGATCTGTCTGACTGTTCTGACATTGATTTGACAATTGACATTTGTTTTGATATTTTTCAGTCTAAAACGAGATATGGGTTGACTGGTTGTTGTTGTTGATTTTATCAATAAAATGGTCCAATTACTTTATATTGTCGCCAGCTTACATGTATTGCTATGTCCATTTACAAAAGTAGAAGAAAGTTTCAACATTCAAGCCACACACGACATTTTATATCATCGGCATAACCTCTCACAGGTGTCTAGTAAATCTAATTTTGGATTCATAAGTCGCTTTCTATAGACATACAGTGAAAACTATTTTCTTCCAGTACGATCATAATGAGTTCCCGGGAGTTGTGCCGCGCACTTTCGTTGGCCCGCTGGCAATATCAGCTCTTTCAGCACCAGTGGTGTCACTCTTTTATCTTATTGGAATCAACAAATTTTGGATGCAATATGTAGGTTAGTGGGAAATATTAAATTTAGATTCGATGCTAATAATGTGTTTGTTTTTGTTTTATCTAACTGCTTTTACGTCATCTATTAGAGCTGTAATGCAGATAGCTGTATACTATATATATTTGTTTACTACTATTTATCTTAAATCTATTATTGTATAATTCATGTATGTTTGTGGTATCTATTTGCAGTGCGTCTGGTGCTGGCGATGTCAGTGATAGGAGCATGGAGTCGATTGAGGAGCACTCTGCTGAAGCAGTTTGGCAGCACATTTGTTTGGTGGTACACACTCATCACTGTCACTCAATACCACTTCATGTTTTATATGAGCCGGCCATTACCTAACATCATGGTGCTACCCCTTGGTAAGATAGGACTTTTTGCTGGCAAATATAATAAAATTAGTTAAGGTAGTTAATTAAGTACCTTATCATTTGTTAGCAATCATTTTAAAATCTAGTTTTGATATATTTAAATCACCTTTACAACACATGCTTAAAAAAAAATCTTTATCATATTTAATTAGATGTACACAATAATGTCACCATTGTAGTAAGGTCGGACGGGGCTCTATAAAAATACAAATGTCAGCTCCAAAAGTCTGCAGACGACGGGTATGCAGACTTTTGAAGCTGACATTTGTTTGAATATGTTATGGTAGATTAAATAAATTTATGTTATTAAAGATTTAATTGAGATCTTTCTTAGGTCTTAAATATAATACTCATCTTATATGTTCAAAGGAACAATGTTTTTGAAATTGGGAAGAAATAGTTACAATTACCCCACAGTGGGGCTATTTCAACTGTGCCACATATTTAACGTACTAAAGCCATTATCGTTTTGAAATTGAGACTATGAGTATGTTTATGGTATTGTTCATACCAATCTATGGCTTATTGTGTCCTAACATGGTTCAATAAAGTAATAAAATACTTTAAACACGGAGGGGCAATTTCGACTTTTTTCAACATTGTCGATAAATCAGATCAACATTATATTAAAAAAAAAAAGCCTTATTTTAGACTAATTATTATTATTCAATTAGAATTGCAAATTGTTTATTTTATGTTTCTTATATTTTTTTTGAGTTTTCATTCAAATTATAATACGTTAACGCTAATATTTTTACCAAGATCCTTGGATAGGTCTCAGGGTTTATTGAGACTATTGTGGAACGTGGTATGCCATAAAAAGCAGCAGCTTGGTAACTGGTAATTTTTTTGTTGCAAAAATCTTATACAGGCTTATTTAGTTCGTGTAATGAGTACTGTTTAATTTTTTTGCCTTGCAATTTCGCACTATCATAAAGAATACAAAAACACATACAAGCACAGGATGCCCTACCTAATCAAAGCGTAAAAGACCAATACAATACAATACCAAACAAAAATTAATCAGGGTAATTATGACGGTTAGTCGAAATAACCCCACTTCTTTTCGTGGGCTATATAAACTAACGAAAAATCACATCAAAAACGTACCATTCCAAAGCCCAAATAAGCGAAAAACAACTTACGGTTTTTATTTTCACCCTTCACTGTTTAATATTGTAAAAACAAGCGTTTTAAACACAACTTTTAATGAAAAATGTTCACAAAATGGCGTCGGACAAAAAAAGGCGTGTCGGTCAAATAGTTCGCGCTTTAGCAGCTCCATCTATGAAATAATGTTGAAATAATTTGTTCACCTACCTGGCTATAGATGGTTTTGGTACAAATATAGTAGAATAACAGTTAACAGCCATATAGTCGAAATACTCAACCTTATGACAATTTACTTTTGAATTACACAAATAAAATTTAAAGTTCTATTCAACATAGATATAAAGAAGTGTTATTGAAATGTGAAAAAGCTTCCAATAAAATAAGCTTCAAAATATTGTTTCAGTACTCTTAGCATTTGAAGGCTGGTTGTCTGGCAAACACAAGCAGTTCCTGGTGAGCGCTGGAGCTTCCATCGTCATATTCCGGGCAGAGCTAGCCATGCTGTTTGGGTTGTTCCTCATCATTGACTTGTATTTCAAGAAGATTGACTTTACAAAGTAAGTTAGGTGCCTTTACACAAAATATTTCGATAAAGGAACATTTTTATTAATTTATCGATACAAGTAGGAATGACTCAAAAAGTTTAGTTTTGTAATGTAAAACAAGAATGTGGGTTTAAGAAAAATACTTCAGCTGTATAAACAACTTTAAAATCAAAATGAGACAATAAGAAACACATTTCATCATTAAAACATTATATCAGCAAATGCATTATATCTTAAAATGTAACATAACAAAACATCACACCTATGTTCCCAATGGGTTAGGCAGTGTGACTTGTAGTATTACACCCACTGTGCAGCCATCAATCGCCCAGTAGCAACATATCAGCATATCAATGTCGCACTCCAACTGTATTTACCTTAGGGCTGATTTTTCAATCATCTGATAACTTTATTCGAGGAATATTTTTGAAATTATGACAGTTATTTCATACACAAACTGTAAAACGTCAATTTTATTCCTCAAATGAAACTTTTCTGGCGATGGAGAAATCAGCCCTTATTGTTTGTATCGTTAGTTATTATTGGGACCGATAGATGGCACTTTTTATTTGAGTACAAAAGCTAGATCGCGGTGTCGAAATTCTCCGCCGTATATAGCATGGATGTAATAAGGTTCAAATTTGTTAATTCCGATCCTGCTTGTCCCTTGCTGCCCTCTCCCAGCGACGCCCTAAGCCGAGGTTATACCCCACAGGGGGTGCCCTTAGCGTGTAGTCGCTTAGTTTTTAAGTTTTATAATCCCTGGATGGAGGCCTTAATTTATTGAGGCATCCGGTTGAACTGCGAGATATCGAAAAAAAAAGCTTCAAATTTGTACACTTCTGTAATGTAACCAACAGGGTCGAATAAACGTTTGGTAAATGGTACCCTATGCTTTATTTTTGGATTCAGAACCAGAGACGTAGTGAACCATTCAAATAGTGTCATTGTGCCCCTCACGAAGCCCGAGGGTTCGCATGACCTATTCTTCAGCATATTATAATACCATCTCGCAAGGTGAGCGAGCACCCCCAAAACCCTCACGAAGCCCGAGGGTTTAACACCCATTTTTTTGCTAGTTTAATTTGTAGGTTTTTATGTATGGACAGCTGAACTGTCCCTGATGAGACACAATAACTTTTTCTATTGTTACCGAACTTAATAAGTCTGCTTAACATACGAGGGGATAAGGGGAGGATGTATAAATTTAATTGTAACTATATTAAAAATATATTTCCAGTCTATTCAAGATAGTAGTACCTGCAGGAGTAGGGCTCATAGCCCTGACTGTGACAGTGGACTCAATATTCTGGGGCCGGCTGCTGTGGCCTGAAGCTGAGGTCTTCTGGTACAATACAATCATGAACAAGAGCGCAGATTGGGGTGTATCCTTTTCATAAATTGTTATTTATTATAAAAATAAGGAACTTTTTAGTGTCTTAAATCTACTGCGAATCATGTGTCGCGTCATTCTACAGCCATTGAAACCCTATTGACGGTTAGTGTGTGATACTTCTTAGAATCATCATCATCATCAAATATGCCAACAATCAATTTATAAGAAAGTTTAAATTCAGTCAGTTTCTAGAAACCAAGTTCTTCGTGCTGACACCATGGAAACTTCACACAATATTCTTTTCTAAGATCCTTAACTGAACCACAGACATCACCATTCCTCTGGTACTTCTACTCTGCTCTCCCGCGAGGGTTGGGCCCCAGTATGGTACTTATACCGGTGGGAGTGTACCTAGACCGGCGACTGATACAGTATGCCGCGCCAGCCATCGTGTACATACTCCTGTACTCCTTCCTGCCACACAAAGAACTGCGGTTCATTATTTATGTCTTCCCTTTGCTCAATATGGCGTCTGCGGCCGCTTGTTCGTTTATGTAAGTATTTGCACGTATTTTTTATGATGTAACTGCCGTATTTGCTGGCTTGGCTAACATTTAACCCTTCGTCGCCGGAACGTGGATCCACGCGAGCTATAATAGCTTTTTAATTATTTCTGTAATTACGGCATTTAACTGGTTAAGATCTGACCAAACAGAAGCGTCCGTATGGGATTCGGGACGGCATTCGCTTGCGCAGATTGTGTCAACTAACTGGTATAGCATCGCCTGATTTCCTAACTATTAAAACAATCGACGCGCACAGACGCGTCCTACGCGGGATTCGCCTCTGTATAACTAGAGCTTTATCGTTATTGCCAGCCAAGTTTCAAACATAACCAGAGCCTTTATCTGATCACATCTTGTGGTTACAATCCATGTATGACTATGATGTCTTTTGGTAAATTAAAACATACAATGATTTACTTTTCCATAAAACAACCTGTTATGGTACAACTTATCAGTTCTCTTCTTTTCCAGATATGTAAGACGGTCGAAGGCACCTATTTTTGAGTTGCTGTTTTGGGGAACAGTTTTTGTTATACTGGGCAATATTATCATATCATTAGCATTCATTTTGGTGGCCATGAGTAACTATCCGGGTGGAGTCGCAATCACTAGGTTTGTATAATCTAAATATATAAACGAGTGATTTATGTGCTCAGGCAATTGAAGTTACTAATGAACCTCAATAAATTTTTCAGGTTCCACAAACTGCTAAGGAACGAACCATTCGTACATGTACATATCTGTAACTTGGCTGCTCAAACTGGCGTTACAAGATACACGCAAATTAATGACCGTTGGGTGTATAGCAAAAACGAATCCTTGCCTTTTGAACTATTACAAGACTACACCCATCTTGTAATCGAAGCTAAAAGCAAGTATTCACCCAATCTTAAGTCTTTTGCACAAACGCACAGTATCTTAGATAGTATAGAATCTTTTTCTCAAGTATCCATGCATTATAAAATAATGCCTCCAGTGAAAATCAAGACTAAACCAGCGCTTTTTATACTGGAGCGGAAAGATTTCAGAGAATTTCCTCTCGGACATAATATTAGGTCCTTTGCTACTTCACCTATACTCATAGACAAAGCAATACCAAGTGATGAAAATATTGTTGATGTCGTAAATTACGATACCATTGACGAAACTGGGTCGAAAGAATCTGATGTCGAAATAAATGTGGACGAACCAGCTATGAAAATTGACACAGCAGCAGATAATGAAAGTTTTGTAGACATTACTGCACCAATCTTAGACGATGACTTGGTGAATAATTACGAGTCTGACAGTACAATTGTTGAAGAAACTAAAGAGCCGATAGTTGAGGAAGTTGTTGAAATGGAAGAAGAGAAAAGTTCAAAATTACAAAAAGCAAAGAAATCTTTAGACGAATTAAAGATATTAAGACAAGAAAGAAAGAAGAGAGCAATTGAGAAAATTAAATCAGAAACTCGGAGAGAGGTTGTGGCATCAGCTAAAGAGAAACTTAAAGAAATTATGAAACGCCATAAACATATCGCTGTAGAGCTTTCTGAAAGCATCATGTCAGATATCACTGTTGAATTAGAGACGAAAGATGGCAGAGGAGATATACCTGAAGAGGAGATGATACCTGAAGTCCCAGAAAAAGAAGTAGTACATGAAACTGAAACTAAAGAAAAGGGAGATGCAGAAAAGAGTGAAGAGAAAGTAGACGAAGCTGTTGGCCCAAATAAGACAAACGAAAATATTGATACTATTGTGGAAGAGGTGATACTTAGGTTAATAGATAGAAAAATTTACGACGATAAGACGAAGCCCGAAGATATGAAACCTGAAGATAGGCTCATGATACAGAAAATAGTTGAAGAAGTTTTAGCTGAGAAGTTCAATTATTCAAGTTCTGATAGTAGTAAGTGAGTGTGTGGAAATGTATTTTTAATTATTGGCCCTGTTTTGTTTGAATTTGATCTCGATATAGTTTGAATAGACACCACAGTCGTAAATCTAGCTCCATACAATTGGTTAAGGCAAAAAAGTTCGTAAAGTAATCTTATTTAGCCTGCAAATAGAATTGGTGTTTTAGGGTTCATGTTGAATACAGATCTAATCACACAGATCTGATCACCCTGTATAATTGGAACGTGCATAAAATGCACGCTCCAATTATACAGGGTGAAAGGGGGTTCGACGCACAAACTGTTACCATGAATTCAGTACATGATCCTTGAGCGAAGACATATTTGGTCGGTTATTAAAACAAATCGCTCCTTCATATAAAAGTGCAACATCTACAGGATCAAAATGTATGAGACCGCCGAGTCTGTTTTAAATAGAATTTATACTGAATTCATGGTAACATTTTGTACCTGACATCTTGTATAACTTTTTATTTTCAGTGTCGTATGTACTATTGTATGGAGTAGATAGTTAGTCTCTGGGCGTTAACATGACACATCTGAGCTTAAGAAAGAGACTGTCATACTAGTAGGAGTGACAGAGATGACGCTCTACTTAGCCAACTTTTTTTAAACTTATTGTGGTATTTTTATGTCACGAAGCTACGCGGGCTTTACTTGTAGTAACCAAGTGTACCAAACATGCTGTGAATGTGTGCGCACATAATAGACACACGCACACACTTCCGATATCGCCATTGTCTCGGACGGCGCCGCGAGCTCCTGGACTCCTGTTTGTACACTTGTTAACCCCAAGGAAAGCGCGCGTTGCTTCGTGCCATAAAAATACTATATCTTTACAGTCAGTTACTGTAAAGATATAGTATAGTATAACAAGGAGTGCCAATTACCAAGTATATCTTCGGTGCTAAAAAAAGTTGTGACTTGAAATCATACTTTATTGTTATAAGCGGGTGATGAATTGCATTTTGTTTTGGCTTATGTAATATTATGTTTCGCATTTCTTTTTTATCACGGTTGTTGCCCTATTTTTTTCTAGTCATATAAGCGTTTATTGCAATATTATGAATGACATATCTAATGATTTATGCGAATTTATTTTGTATGGAAACAGTAGGTGTATACGTTGGCGCCATACAAAATAAGTTCAGTCAAGGATTTCTTAACTCAAATGTGCTCTTCTACCAAAACACCATTACAAGGAAGACATACATATATCATAATATTTATTAATTTTGTAAATATTTATTTCTAAATAAGTACATGCGATCTTTCATATCGTGTTAGACCATGAACAAAACGTGTTAATAAAAAATTAATATACCCATATGATTTTATAAAGACGTTTTATTTACCCATTTCGACGTAGGTACATATAATCAACATTAATACATACAAGTGTAATGAACATATATCTAATCAGTCTAATAAGGCATATAAAGTAAACAGTTCACTAAAATACACAGGTACCGACGAAGTACATAAGTACACAGAATATAAAATATAGGGTTGTAACGGATATCCACAACTGCGAAGGAAGAAAATTACTATTATCATCTGTTTGTGTCCCTCTGCAAGGCAAAGGCCTTCCCTTTTCTTCCTTCACTTTCATTTTTGAAAGGCATTTAGACAGAAATAGCCACAATTGTCTAATGCGGGTTACAGGGTCACGCAGAAGACCGCCTAACTAATTAAATAAAATCCTCACCCTGATCATTTCTATGTCAAAATAGATTTTTGAGTCACTCATATGCACATTCACAACCTCAAAACGTTCTATCCTCATCCGCTAAAGGAAATCCGGTACAACCCCAAAATGTCTGTACAATAGCTAGCGCAGGATACGGTATAAACACTTTTACCCGTATTCTTACCTTACACTAGATATGCCTTTTGCTCATAATTTGATTAGATACAGGAAGCGTGATCTGCTATGGGCAATTGCGATGTGAGTAAGACTGGAACAAAAAAGCAAAAAAAATACTACAACCGTCATTTTTGTTGGCTTTAGGTATAGTTTTTTTTTTTTTGTGATGACAACACGTTTACTGCAGAAAACTACATGAACTGAATCCCAAGTGAGATACAGGACGAAATTCGCTCGCGCCGATTGTGTCAACTTATATGGAGGTGTGCAAACTAGCGTGAATCGTTACCTTTTTTTTTGGGTTCGAAATCATCAAATAACTTCTCCCGCTCTGGGCTGCCTGTGTTGTGCGCGAATCGCTACCTGACTTCCTGATCATTAATCCTATCTAATCCTATCGACGCGCGCAGTTTCGCCCTGCGTGGGATTCACCTAAGTGAAGTGAGCGTTACTGGATTTTGCGTTTCTGTGCTTGCGCAGTTCTAAACATTCGAGAATTTTTTTTTTTCGACTAACTTGGCAGCCATTTCTTTTCTAGTCAACATGTTAGGAATACTGCACTGTCACAACCCTTGGAAATAATAAACAGTTAAATAAAGCGGTGTTCTTAAGCAATTATTTATCTACTAATTATAATATTGATAACTTTCACAAAAATATACGATCTGCACCCTAATTGCGTAACAAACTTTCAATCACAATCTGAATCGTTTTGAAGGAAATTGCTTATCCATTGCTTCATATGTTTGACAAATTTGTCTGCTCAACAACGTAAATAACGCAATGAATGTTGTTGTATTGTCAAAATGAAAGCCATTGCTACTGTTAATGTGTTACGCAATTACCCCGCAGTGTGTCACAGCATAAAATGATTTACAATACAGTTACTAGGTACGATATAGACACAGAAAATAAACATGTCATTGATTCAAATATGTATGTCAATATGTAGTTATATTATTATAAGAGGAATCACGTTCACTTATGATTATTATCTTAAAGTTACATTTTTAATATAATGTAGGTGATATTTAGACATCAGGAATGATAAAAGTACATCCAGCATGAAAAAATACAGGGTGGCAGGGACATCGACGGGCAACTTGTTACCATAGATGAAGTAAATGATTCTGTTCGCCCGCCTTCTTTTTTTTTGTTCGGGAAATCATCAAATAACTTCGGCTCTGGGCTCAGCGGGAGGGCGTGTCAGACTTTTACTGACTAAAACCCACCCCTGTTCCTTCAGTTGCCTGTGTCAGGGGCCACGGTAACTCTTTCGAACAACCCACGGCAGGCATCGGTCCTAGCGCCCCTGAATTGAAATTTTTCGTCGGTTATTTAAAAAAAATGCTTTTCCATACATTTTGACTGCGTAGATATTGCAATTTACTATGATGCAGCGCAAATTCTGCGCGAGGGGTTTAGAATCATGTGCTGAATTCATGGTTACAGTTTCCGCGTCGATGTCCCTGCCACACTATATTGCCATTGCCATTTGTTACTTATACATAGTAACAAACATGATTTAAAACGCAAATAAAAATATGAAAATCTTGCTTATTTCTAGAACAAATCTAAAAAATACAAAGTATTTGAAATATAGCTACGAGGAAATGTACGACGATGTATTTTAAAACAGGCTATTAACGACGATATAAGTAAATCTGAACTAAAGTTGCTTTAACATAATTATTTATAATGTAATTCTCATGTTGGCCCTGGAAAACACTCGAGACTACTTCACAAAACGAGGCCCAGTTTATTTTCATGCGCCTGTTTTGCGACAGATCTATACAGACAATGTCCGTTGCGGTACAAACCGCAAAAAGCATTTGATTTGTAAAGGCTAGCACACAGTTGGGCGGGCCGCGCCGGAACGCAACTCATTGCAAAAATCCTCCTCTTCCGCATTTCGTATGAACCATCGCCCAGTACAGGCCGGTTGTTTTGCAATGCGATGCGCTGCGGCCCGATGTTATATACTCTAGCCTTAAAATAACTTACACCAAAAACATGCCAAAACCAACGTGCTAACAGATAAAGACCAAAAATGCAATTCCTAATAATAACATTGATAGATTGAATATCACGAATATTTATGCAGGATCAAATTCCTATGCATCTTGTAGCATCTTCCAGTCGAATCTGCCCGAGCTGGAGTTAATCGAGGGCGGGCAGGGGGGGCACACGATCTGCCACGGGTTGTCCCGAGCTGCCCCGAGCGCACAGTACGGTACCCTGAGGAGATTGTTGTGTATTTGGTACGGTGGGTATTCTTCCTTGGTCTCGCCAAGGCGCTTGAGAGCGATAGCCATTATGTCAAGTGTTCCAGCGTGTCCGATGAATATCACGTTGCCGCCTGCGGAAAAAATGACAGTGAATTGAAAATTATGGCCGATTGGCGCAACTGCCGAGGTGCTCGTGGCTAAATGATAACAGCCGCACGGGTCGATTGAAGAATGGGTGACCGTCCATTACATATCGAGACCCATCCGTACCTCGGATTGGCCCCAGCTGTCATTCGAAGGTCTTTCTTTGACAGTCGTTACGGGTAGTCAGAAGCCCGAAAGTCTGAAAACCAGTCTTACCAAGGACTATCATGCAACTCAGTGACTGGGTTGTGGAAGGCATTAAGTAGGTACTCGTTCCATGTAAAATACTGGTATTCAGCTGAATCCGGTCAGCCAGAAAACTGACCTCAAAATAGTTGGGACAAGCCTAAGAAGATTGATTTGCGCAACGGCTGAGTAGTTGACTTTTGCGCAAGTTTATATTAATTTTACGCACGAAGTAGATTCTTGTTATCATTTCAGTTAATGTTTTTCCCATAATAGAGCTATTGAAATGACAAGTAACTGCAGAAGGCCAATTCCCGTAATTAAAAACGTTCCAAATCTAGTTGCAATCTCATCTCAGCGACAATCAATGTCAAAATCCTGTCAAAGTGTAGGGTAATTACGAGATATTTTTGACAGTTTGAGACAGAATTGCCCCTCAGAACTCGCCAGACTGAAAACCTGCGATTGCAAATATTAGTTCCATGTGATTTTGTTCTGAAACCCTCACACAATTTCCGATTGTATGACTACTAGCTTCTGCCCCGACTTCGTTCGCGTAAAATTTCTTGTACCCCCGACCCACACCGTCGCAATGGCCGCGCTTTTGCTTCGTTTTCGTTTAGCGTTCTTTCTATTTTTTTACCTTTTTTCTTTTTGCTCGGCTCCTAAGAATCCTAGCGTAATTAAATAGCCTTAGCCTAGCCTCCCTCAAGAAAATAAGAATAGGCTATCAAATAATTTTTCAAATCCGACGGCTAGTTCCAGAGATTAGCGCGTTCAAACAAACAAACTCTTCAGCTTTATTATTAGTATAGATATAAATAACTCTGCCATTGGCGCCGATTCCCTTGTTCACAAACTAAACTAAATATAAGTTTTATATTTCATTAAGAAAAGGACAGAAGATAAATATTAGTTTAGTATTTGTCCTGTCAAATTAGTCAGCTCCTGACGTAAATTGACGTATTATTAGTGGTCAATTTTTTAATCACGTCTAAACTGTCTATGGAGTATCGTAGTTAAGTTTGTGAACAAGGGCGCCAATGTCGTGTTGTTATGGATGTTCATCGTTCAACTTGCCATCCTTTTCCGTATCCTTGACAGCGCAATGTATGACCTTCTCTCCTCGCTTGTAATAGTCTTCTAAGGTCTCTGGTGTGTTGACCTCAACTTCAACGTAGGGCTTGTAGCTGTAAATAAAAATATTTATGACGTGAAAATCTCCGTCTTATCTATTGTTGTTACTACGCCAGACGAAAGTTTTCATGAACTACTTTACATTTTTTTTTCAGTTAGTCATGTTGTGTCCCACAGCTGGGCAAAGGCCTCCCCTTTTTCCTTCCAAACCTCCCTGTCTTGAGCGATCTCTGGCCATGTTGGTGGGTGCATTCGCGCAACGTGTCCGGCCCACTCCCACTTCAACCTGTACTGACCTGACTTTACATAATCAAATCAATTGTAATTTTGGTCGACTATTAAAAATCTAGACTGTATCTCGGCCATGGCGGTCAATCTCAACGGAGATATTACAGTGCACAAGTGTGTCCACACACAGGCGTAGATGCAGGTGAACTCTCTCTTCCCTCACCCTCATAGTCCCATGGGACGACAATCCGATACGACCGGAGAGAGATCACGCGCAGAACACACGGCTTACGTGCGCACCGAGGCACGGGGGTATCAATTCTCAATAACATAATAAACCGTAATAACGCCCAACCTGGGAATCGACCCGGGACCCGCTCAGCAGTCGCGCTTGCGACCACGAGACCAACGGGGCAGTTAAGCTAGATAATGGGGCTGGGTCTAAAAAAAATGGACATCGAAAGCCAGAACCTTCAAAATGCTATAAGTAAAAAAAACAAATGTTATAAATATAACAAGTATGACAAGCTGGTATTTTGATTTTCCAAACAGACAACAACAACTTTCAATTTAATTCATATGTAAGTATAGATAAACCAGTTTCCTACTTTAAATACAACAAGTGATAAACCAAAATAAGTAATAGACAATAATAAATGGTGATAACAGTGTTTACTTTTATTACTTACTTTAGATCAACATTTAATCCCGCCTTGTAAAGTTCTACGGGTGTCATGAAAGGCGCCATTCCCTTAGGCAAATGCCACATCTTGTACTCAAATAGACCTGGATCCACTCTTATTTTCACTGACGGGTCTGCTTGTAGCCCTGCAATCGTTCAACCAGTACGATTATTAGACAACAACACACATACACAACACATTATACAAACAATATTAATTAATAAATAGTGATAGTAAATAATAATAATTGATCGAAGTAGAATATTGGAGCATTGATAAAATGACGTGAAAGTATTTAGACTAATTTAATGATAACATTAACTATTTGTAAGTAATTCATGATTATGCACTTTGGATCTTTGGAATAAAGTTTATTATGTTTTGATAATTATTGAATGGACTACTGATAAACTATACGTTAAAATCTAAACATATTTGGCCTAGTTTAAATTTAGGTTCAAATAACTATTCATCTAAAGATGTTTGTGTCAAGTTAAATATTACAATAACATCGATGCACAAAGTCGCGTAACTTACCAATTTGAACCTTATCTCACTGTAATAAAACACAAAACAAAATCGTCTGCTTACCCTCAAGGAATGCATGCGCAGTTTCAACGCATCGCAATGCGGCTGACGAGTACACGTGGGTTACGTTAACTCCGGCTAATCGCAGCCCTTCTCCAACCAACTGCGCCTGCAGACGACCCACTCGAGTAAGAGGCGTGTCCTTTAAGTAAGAATCCTTGCCACCAGCCCTGGAATTGATGGATGAATGTTCTTTAAGACTTGTTCACTGGAACTACGCGATAGGAAAAGACGAAAATATAAGAAAAAATATTTATTGCTTTCGACATCGTTCACAAGTGGAAGACAAAAATGGTGAAAGAATATCGCCATGTAAGGAATGCGAATGGAAATTATTTTCAAGGAAAGAAAGAAAGAAAGAAAATGCATTTATTTGCGGCAAAGATGACGCATAAAAAGAACATAAACAAACAAAAAAAAAATAACAAGTTGGGGGTAAACATGCGTCAAGGCAACTTTTATTGCGTCCACAAAGGTTTTACTTACAACAACATAATCTAAATTAATTATAATTGTATGACTCCGATTTCCCGTCTCGTGACTCATAAACATGAGCAGTTAGAAACTCGAGCTATCAATAATATAAAAGTAGAAAAAATTGTGAAAACGATGAGGCATGATGATACTTCCAATATTTTAATCAATATCACGATTATGAATCAATCAAATTGCAATCTTCAAACATGATACAACCTGTTGCACTAAACGTGAACCCACTATTTACATGAGTGCACATCAATCAGGATTTATGTCAGACAATTACTGGTAAAAACCAAACAGTGCTTTTCCATTGGCCAGACATTCGAATCGCTGGCAGATGTAAACCTACAACTACTACCTATACACCCACATTTCGAAAGGTTTTTTTTTTTAAAAAAAAAGGTGGCCCCACTAGGAATTACCCCTGTATCGTAGGTGCGTTTACAAACATTTAAACTCACATACACAAACAGCCAGACCCGGAACAACTACCTATAGGCAATACAAATATTTATTCCGTGCGGGATTCGAACCCATGACACGCAGCGCAGCAGTCGATCGCTCAGCCACGGCGCCAACCGTGTCGTCAAAGTCAGCTTGTTATGTCTAAGTTCCATGTAATAGGGGCGAGTCGTTTGCCATCAACCGGACACGAGTTCAAACTCGGGGCTTCTATTGAGAAATTCCTAATTGAAAAACTCAATGACACTTTGGTCGACCTGGGAATCGTACCCAGGACTTCATGCTCAGCTAGACCGACAAGGTAGTTTTAAAATGCTTTGATGCATGAATCTTACATACGCACCTCTCACCCAACTTCAACGGCAAGTTCAGATCCTTCCTGATGTAGGTGCCATTTTCGTCGAAACAGAATGGAACCCACTGTCCGTAAGTGAGGTCTACCCTCTCACCGTGACGCATCGCGAATATCCAGCGACGATGCTTGCCGCCTACCGATTTAGTCTGAAATAAATATGTATACAATCATAAATGGTAGGCCAAGATATGGACGGTTTGTATATTTCGTAAACTTTGACTTCGGCAAATCGCCAAATATTGAAAGTTATTTTCGTGGGGCTGCATACAATAAGCTATTTATTGATTGTTTCCGTTTGCCACGAGGTTAGTAGGTTGCAGGGATTATAATGGAGGGAATAAAATTTAGCCATTTAATATGAAATAGATTCACAAAACTAATTCAAGACCCCATCACATGATTTATTTATTTCAGGCGACGCAGGCCCATAGATAAATACCTTAACCTAAACATACATATTTTTACTATAAAATAGTACTTCGCTAGCTAGTTCTGGTGCTGCTCTGTGGTACTTGTCCGCGGAAGCGACGGAACACCACGTCCTGCGGCCAGAAGTCTTCGTCCATGACGACGGGCAGATAACAATTCGGTACACGCACCACAAACGCCTTGAAGTTGACGTTGCGGTGCGACTCCAGTAACTGCACCCTCGGCGTGTATCACATCTTCTGGCGCACGTACTCCACGATGTCCTTCGCCTTAGTGGTGTAGTGTAGGCGGGAGATGTACACCGGTGTGTTCGGCTTTGCGGCACGCAAGCTGTCTTCGGGCTCCGTAGGAGCTTTGCCGCAGCGGTTCTGGTTCGCTCGCGATTTGCGCTTCCTCCTTTGCACCGTCACGAAACCATCATTCACCGAACCGTCATTTATACTGTTAGGGTTAAAGGAGGACACCAAAGGAAAGGCCGTTCTAAGAATTTCAATAATACGTTTATAATCCTTTTATTTTATATATTGGAAGGTGCGTTTACTAATATTACGTGAGACGTGTGACCCCACACAAGGCTAAAAGAATAGTACTGTCACTATGTGAAGTAAGGATTTCAGTCAAGTGGTACTGGTAAGGGCGGGTTCAGATAGTTTTTTTTCCGTTATGCTATATGGCTATATGTCCCACTGCTAGTTAGTAGAGTCAGAAAGAGAAAGACGATAGTGTTGAACTAGGATCGATTTATTTTTGCTATACCCCAACAATAACTTGGCAAGAACGTACAGTCAGACTCAAAAAGATATACACATCGACAAGAATCCATTTCATTGTATACAATTTCTTTTCCATAATAAGTAAGAGTTCTCAGACCATTGCTTATAAACATCCGAGTAAAATTTTCCCAGCGAGTATATATTTTTTTATATTATGACTTGAATAGTTACTTTGACGATATGCTAGGTAGGTTTTCTGTGATATTATTTGTAGCTTCATTTCTCACAAACATAATCAGCCTATAATGTTCCCACTGCTGGGACACAAGTGGTGAATCTTGGTGAGAGCGTGCCGTAATCGGGTTGGTAGATGTCACATGTCTTCGAATTTTTGGTTCAGGACATGTCGGTTTCCTCACGATGTTTTCCTTCAACGTTTTGACAGCAGTGGTGATAAAATAATTTACACAAAGTAAAGCGCCTGTCTAGGTTCGAACCTACGACCTACAACTCGTTAGTCGCAGCCGTTACCACTGGGGCACCACTGCTCTCTGAAGGAACAATTATTTTCTTTCTCACAAGGAACAATATAAAATAATATATTTATTTTGGGCATTTTTTTTTTTAAGACAGGTATTATCGTTATTTTATTGGATTTGTAAATTAAAAAAGAATCAAAGCAACATATCGACTGTTTATTAAAACAATGACTATGCTACGAAATCAGCCGTCTACCAATCACCACCTTATCTGTGTTGAAATAATGGTAAAATCATGCTCACAATGCATTCATGCGTGACTTTCAGTTTTTAAAACGCCTCTCTTGTGGATATCACCTATTTTAAATGCGACAAACACAATGTTTTTTTTTTCTTTCTTTTTTTTTAAGGGCTTTATCGCTGAGCGATAACGCCGCCCTGTAACATCAGCACAATCAACTAAACCTAATAACAGATAACAATTTAAAACAAAGAATGCCAGTTTGTACAGTATCCTAGCCTCATCATCGTATTGCCTTTATCGATCATCAGGACACTTTGTAAGTGTCACAGAACTGTCTGTATTTTTTTATGAGTTTGCAAGATACGTCCAAATATAATCAGTTAAGTGACGACATTTATTGGCGTTCCATGGCAAAATTGGTAAACGGAACACTTGCCTATTTTACTTAGAACGTTAAATCGACATTAATAAAATTAAATAATTAATATTGGCGTGCTTAAATCGATATTAATAACAATTAGTTTATCATTATCTACAATGACAACTCATAAAATGAACAGAGAATCAAGGATTATATTTATACTAGCTGTTGCCCGCGACTTTGTCTGGGCTCCAGGATAAAAATAGCCTATGCCCTTACCCAGGTTACCCATGTTCTAACCATGTGCCAAATTTCATCCAAATTAGTTAAGCCGTTTTAGCGTGAAAGCGTAACAAACAAACAAATAATCTCAATATTATATACTTATAGGAAGTTGGGTATTTTACTGTCCGTTTTTCTCTGATAAGGTATGTTAAAAAAATAAGTGATAAAGCAGTCAACTCATTCAACTAACGCCAGCCTAATAGTGAAAAAAAGAGTCATTGCAATATTTCTCATTTTAAAAGTGCACAGCTATCTATTACGTTCATCAGAACATGTCAAGGAGAAGAGTTCAATTATTATAACATACGGTACAATGAACTGGAACGTTATTGAACTTTCAAGATCAAAGCTATAAGACTGCGCTTGAGTCATACAAAATAAAATGGATCACTGTCATATTAGAATCAATCGAGTCAGTATATCACAGTCGACTGTTGGACACATGCATGTCTCAATTTGCGACACAACCAGACAGACACCTATTTAAAAATACTTTTTTTAATTTTTTTATTTGGATCACCTGGTCGTTTTGTCTGCTAGGATAAAGCTACATTCACGATCCAGTTTTGTTAGTTTTTATACAACATTTGCAAAACCTTGACCTAAAAGAGTATCGGAGGGGTTCTTTATCCGCTGGGCGCTTGCCCTACAAAGCTCAGCTATAGGTACATACATATGTATAATGTACTTATTGTTCCGTTGTACCGGTTTATCGAAGGGTGAGATTAGCGCCATACCGATAGTAAATAAATGTAAGGCCGCAAATGTAAAATTTTTTATTAACAAAACTCATCGAAACGACAACGTGACGCGATGGATCAATTTATTCATATTTTCATGAAAATGTGAATAAATTGGAATTTTGATAGGACTTACGTATCTAGGGCACGATATACTTAAGATAAATCATAAATCATACTGTGAAAAAGAGAAAAAGGGAAGAAAAATAAATGATTGGTTACTCACATCTGCTTCACTCTCGGGTTTGTTCCCATTAGCTTTCCAGTCGATAGAAATACCTGAAAAATAAGAACGTCGATCAAAATACCATAATTGGGCGTCTGTGTTCCCTATTCTTCTCAATTTTGTGTCAATATTACATTGACACAAAAGAATAGCAGAATAAGTGTTACTGTTAGCCTGCTCCCACTGCTGGGCCTGCTCTCCCCATGAATTCCAGCTCTTTCGATTCAGGGCTAAAGTGGACCAGTGGTCGTTTGTTTTCTCCAGCTCATCCCGTCATCTTCTAAGGGGTCTGCCACGTCAATCTTGTGCGTTCTAAAAGGTGCCATACACCTGACATTTTGAGGAACTGAGGACCACAGCTGACGTCGCGATCGCGATTTATGTGCCGTCCGTGCCCGAGAGTCACACAAATTAAAAAGCACTTAAGAAGTAGTCTTACCCTGGGTTACGTTTAGGATGCTATCACTCTTATCCAACTGCACTGCAGTCCAGTACTTGTTCCATTCTTGATACGTCTCCTCAGATTTTTCATGAGCGAGGTGCGCTGCATCTTCGTGGGGGAAATTCGAAGTCATTTCTCCGTCGGTATTAGAATCCGATTCAGACTTAGTGTCTATACCTGTAATATAGATTAAAAATAAGAAAATTAGGAAAATAGAACACTGAAAATAGGACCCTCGTCTCATTGTGCCCTATTTGTACTGATCTTATAACGACGAGAAATGTTCTAAATACGTGTTTAATTAATTATGTCTGTATTATCAGAAATTGGAGACACTAATATTTAATCTTAGGAGTACTGTCAATATCAATGCTTGATAAGTTGAATTAGAGTGCAATCGACTGCATGAGGGCCGGCGCCCACTGGCGGCACGGCACGGCAAGAGATTTTTATGCGACGAATAGAAATATAACTTAAATATGATGATGCCATAGGACGTCGCGGCATGCCTAAGGATACCGCGGTATCGTTGTCGTTGAAATTTAAATTTTATTGTCATAAGTACTTTTAAGTTGCATTTTCTAATTGTCGCATAAAAATCCCTTGCCGTGCCGTACCGCCAGTGGGCACCGGCCTTACGGGTACGATCCATCAACATTTGCTTTTATGTAAGTATGTTTTGTTTTATTTATTTACAAGCCCTTAGCGATATCTGGACTGAAAGAGAGTCATAATTATCTTCTACTATATAGCTTTTGCCAACGGCTTCGCCCGCAAGTATGTCGGTAATCATCATACGGGAATGTATCCTATGTTATCCAGGTTATAAACTATCCGTGTGAAAATTTTATTCAAATCCGTTAAGCCGTTCTTGCGTGATTGACTAACAAACATCCAAACATACAAACACACACACACACACCCCCACACACTTTCACATGTATAATATTAGTTGCATTAAACTTGCTTGAAATCAATAGTAGTGTAGCGATAAGTTTGCAAGGCTGAAGTAGTATTATGCGGGTTAGATCTGTCAGAAGCATCAGCACAGATGGGCCAGTATCGTCACACAGTATTTGTCTAAGACGGGCATCGTCCCCGAAACATAGGGCCTACTCTCTAAGTCCGTCAACGAAGACATGGGCCCGTCCGAAACTATAGATTACACCCTACTCCCTAAACTTTTTGGGACGGGCAAAAGCACATCGGGCGTAGGGACAACTGTCAAATCTCGAATGAATGACAAAAGTCTTAGGTTGGACTCCAAACTAATCTTATGTCCGTAGTTGATAAGGAATAAGACTTGCCCATAACTTCGGCCGAAACTAATCTCCGAAATGGAATTCTAGATCATAAAAATGTAAACAAAAATATGTCATTGCCAAAGTGACGTTTCAGGGGTAGTCAACGTTTCCCTATTCATTATAGTTCTTTAATGTTATTGAATTTCGTGCTTTTGATATCACGCTGAAGCGGCATCTCAAAATTAAATATTTTATAGACTAAGGATCGTCCGAAAGGGTTGGTACATAAAGGGCTAAGGGCTAAACACGGGTGGGTTTTAGTCAGTAAGAGTCTGACACTACCTTCTGCTCCACCCAGAGCGGGAGGGGTCATTTGATGATTTCCCAACCTCAAAAAAAAAAAAAAAGTCTCGTCGTAAACTAATGAAAATAAAAGATCTATCATCTAAAGACCAATATTGATCTTCAGACACAGATATAGCAGTGCGTTGTCACTTTTTAGGTAGTGATAGAATATCCTTTTTAGTCGACGGCGCTGGCTGAGTATCCATTACGTACGTCTATTTTAAAAACACCCTTCCCCTTTGTAACCCTTTCCTTTGTTTATTTGTTGCCCTTTGTAAAATGTATGTCTGTAATCCATATGGTGTACATAATAAAGAGTATTCTATTCTACGTCTATTTTATTACGCGTAAACACGATTTTACGCAACAACAAAATAAACAACAAAAACTTAAAGTACAACAACTTAAAACTCAACAACAAATAAAAAATCACGCATTCAATCACGACAAACTTCAGAAACCAAATGACTCCGAACGACCAAAACAGAATGGCGACCAGTACGTACGCCTATTTGAATCAATTATTAGGATAACGCCTTGCCTTCTAAACAAGAGAATGAAAACTATTTTATAAATAGAAAATAATAAATGAAATTCCAAATGTTTAGAGCTTCTGCCTTATTGCAAGTATCATAAAAATAATTTGCACGTTCAAATGCTACGGCCACATTATCGCGATAACGCGAACTACACTTTGCGCGCTATCTGTTGTACAGCGAGACATCGAGCGGTGTGCAAGAGAGAACGAACAAAGTGTAGTTCGCGTTATCGCGACAATGTAGCCGTAGCAAAACACTAATATTTTATTCTTGGATAGTAGTTTACGTAACTTTAAAGCTGAAAGCTGTGTGCATTATTATACAGGCAATTTTTTTAAAGACCAGCCAAATTTAAGGATGTGGTACAGACCATCAAACTGAACAACTTTCTCCATGGGACAAATAGCGTAATCGCGGAAATTTTATCAACTGTCCCATAGAAAACTTCAATACCTACTCGACCTAAATGTATGGGACGGCTGAATTTTTATTCGCGATTACGATGTTGGTCCCATGGAGAAAGTTGTTCAGTTTGATGGTCTGTACCACATCCTTAAATTTGGCTGGTCTTTAAAAAATCAGCCTGTATTTTACCTGTTTAAGATATTCCTACAATTTAAGCACTATATTATAGTCGTTTTCGACAAACTACACAATATAGGTTATTACTTCAAATTGGCAACACCTTTGTATACATTTTTTATTTCGATTTCCATTTCCGAGATTACGGATTTCTTGCTAAGGGAGTACTTCCAAGTCTAAGAAATATAGGCGCGATACCTTTAATTCGTTTATGAATTAGGCTAGAAAAGGCTACAGGGCCAGGTGTCTTTACTCTTTGGTCAGGTAGAGATTAATGAGGTTGAGTGTTAAAGGCTGACAAAAAAAAACATAACGCTCAAGGTTAGGCAGTGGTGATTCATTCACCAACATTTCATTTAATTTTAAGTCCCATGTAGTAGGGGTGAGCCTCTATTGTCATGACAAGCACGGTAAAACCGTGTATTAATATTGCCACAGACAGATGTATTAAGTACAAAACTACAAACAATACAGCAATAATATCGGAAACCTACATTTATTAGGTACCTACTATTCGCTAATTATTGTATGACTAAAAGGCAATTACCAAAAGTGGTACCAAAAAGTCTCATCCATCAAGATCAAAATATTATAGTACATTTCATATTTTTTTACGACATTACGCGTCGGGGATTTGATTTTTGAACAGGGAATTTAATTTAAAGTAAAAAAGTGTTGATGTTGTTTTATTCCTTTTTATTTACGACGTTCCATTTCTAACGATATTATTATGATTAATATAATAAGATAAGTGTAGTCTATATAAACAAAGTTTGTCTTTGATTTAGCATGGTACGGGATTCCATACATCCATGAGCATTGTCCTTTCCTTCGTGCAGATCGTTGCTTTGACAAGTCAGCAAATGCTTCATATAGCATAGCACAATTTAAAATAAATAAACTATGTTCCTATTATAAAACGTTTTGAAAAAAAAAAACACACACACAAACACACTATCGGATTTTGTATTTTACTGGTTAGGAAAGGCACTAAAACCTTCAAAAATGTAACATCAAATACTACAAGAGGCTACAAAGCTCCAAATCTAACAAAGAACCAGCAGAACAGGGTCACAAAAAATCCTAGTCACAAAAACAGGGGTGCATTAAACCTGACGCCGGATTAGATAGTTTTACCAATATTTAACTCTATTCTGCACAGCACAGAGTCCAAATTTTATAACAGGCATCAATCTCAGAACTAGCGTCCGGATCTATTAATTACATATGTTTATGTATTACATACATGTAAAGACTATCACTTTCACGACGTAAATAGAATCTCGTGGCACATAATAAATATAATATCTAAACGACGCAACATTTAAAATATTTTAGTAACACGAGTGTGGTAAGGAAACTGCCTACGTATAATAACGTAACTTTGTGATGCCAGGTTTTTATGGAACTGCCCCGCTTCCCCCGGCTTCGCTAGCCTGAGTAAGTATAGGTACCTAATTATCAAAGTTTTATCCTTTATTTCTAATTATTCTTCAGTAATTCTCTAAATAATAGAGAGAAGGAAAACCATTATCAAAATTCATCAAGCACTCTAAAGTAATAATATACAAACAAAGGCTGAGAAACGGCTTTGTTTTATAAGTACTATTTAAATTATTTATATACACAATACGGCACTTTTACTACTTGCAATTTATTATGTAGAGTTATAGAATGATTATGTAAGAAGGGGATATTATTTATTATGTAGAGTTATAGAATGATTATGTAAGAAGGGGATATTATTTAGTTTACTTACTGTTATTGTTCCCAAGTGAAATAGCACGGTGCAGTGTCCAAGCGTCCGACTCAGCAGTGCGTCGTGTGAACACAGCCGGCAAATACCCACTGACGCCTACAAAAAAGCAATGCAAAACATTTGTAGAGAGGAAGAGTGAGCATCGCGAGTTAGGATGTGACGTCACGCCTTAGTTTCAGGTCAGATATTGTTTACATTGAGCGTATATACGAAGCGTTTCGTATATACGAATACGAAAAGTGCCGGTATTGTTCAAACCTCTTTCTTCAAGTTTTACGTAGACAAATAATTAACATATTTGTATAAGGGGTGATTTTTCCAACGCCAGATAACTTTATCGGAGGAATAATTTTGAATTTTTGAAAAACATACAAAAACTGTCAGACGTCAATTTTATTCCACGAATAAAAATTATCGGTCGATTGAAAAATCAGCACTGAGATGGTAAGTATTTGATATTGCTTTTATTATGCGAAAAACCATTGTATTTAACAACACGTTCAATTTTTATTCAAGTGTGACTGAGTGTGCGTGAGAAACAGCTTGTAATATTGAAATGAAAGGTGCTAGTAACTTTAAAAACAAATCTAAATATGTACTTACAGCAAATTGTTTATTTTATTGCTAAAAAACAATAACTAACCTTTAAGGTCTTTAAGGCTTTTGTAGTCTGACCAGTGTATCGATTTTAGATAGCAATTGGTCTTTTTATCGTTATCTTTGATTCATAATGATATTATCTATCATAAAAGATAATATATTATACCTATTACATAGATAGCAATATTTGAATATGAAGCAAACATCATATTAATATCGAAAGTAGGTATAGAAAACGTCGATACCAACCAAGGACCTATCACAACTACAGGTAATCATGAACACCTACTCTATAAGACTACATGAGTGTCAACTTAAACTAATCTAATTAAGTACTCAGTAACAGCACAATGCAAAATAAACTTTCATTGACGACACACAAGGTTTATTTTTAACAGTTCAACATTACACAACACAGCACTAACCTCCAATTTTCAAGTTCAACAATCCTAAAGTCTTGATTATCTTCGTCATCGTTAACGTCACGTGATCAACGATACCGCAAGTCACTGATACTTAGATTAATCTAAGTCTAGCTTGATAGCCGAGTGGACAACGAATCATGAGAGTTTACGACCAATTTATCACAGAAAGAGCACGAAAAAATCGCAACCGGTGTATAAAAACAGCTGACAGCAGATATACAGCTAAGCCCCGATTGGCTACCGCTATCAAGGCAACTCTATTTCAGCATATTTTAGAGCGAGTATACAAAGAGCCAACTGTAAGGCGTATTTACGATAAAAAAAACGGTTAATATATAACTTAAAATTGAATATAACTTCGTCAGCGCGTTATTTTGAGCGTTACCAATTAGAGTGCTATTTGTGTGATGTAATGCGTCAGCTATTGATAACCGAACTGAATGCCTTGACGCTATGTGTAGATATATAAGTAAGCGGCACAGTTACAACATGCAAATATTTGCTAGAATATGCAGACAGAAAAATAGCATCGTATCTAGAGCTCAAATCTTTTCGCGAATACATATAAAGGTCAATACTGTTTAAATATGAATGGTAATATAAAAAGGTTTGTTTGTGTTGAACAATTGGATATTTAACAGTTACAGAAAACGTTGTTAATTTACAATTTAAAGAAGTAGTTATCCTAAACATGGGTCCCTGGCTCCCAAACTAGGTTCATATCTGTGACTTGGGAGTCAGTGTTCCTCCATTATCGAAGTCATTACGTATGTCGTGGGTTATTTTAAAAAAATGTGAAAACGAAAACAAAAGGCACATTTTTTAAAGATAAGTAGGTAACAAAAATAACAATTATGAAATGTGTGTGATGGTGTGTGTTTTTGGAGTTGATAACATACCCGTGAGCCAGGAAGTCCCATGGACCCATCCATCGGGCGAGCTAGGAAATTCCTTCTCCTCGATATAAATATAGTCCCCGAGCACGAGTTCAAGTTCGTCACTGGCTTTCGGCGCGTAACCTTGAGTCACTTTATGTACCTGGCAACAATAATTATAAGTATTACATTATCGCACATAAGTATTATACAAGCTTTATCTATATATACAATAATAACATATTAAAAGTTTGTATTATCTCATTGCTTATCAGTCTAAAGAGAGATTAGATAATGGTTTATAATTAATGTTACTTGACTCCTTACAATAAAATCGGAGCAATTACGTTCTAGTGTGACATGGTTCCCACGTTCATAATCAGGTACTTACAGCCAACAATAAAAGTCGGTTAACTGCATTCACATCGGTTTTATGATCACGAATGAACACAATAAACAATTATATACAAAAAATAATCGAACAGAAAGAGGAGAGACGTATAACATTAAAAAAATACACAAACTTTGACTATTATAATGAAATCCTATCGAGTATTTTAAAAGTACCTAAGAGCCAACCAGCTTTCGTTGCTGTCCGCACGCATAGTATAACTAATAACTCAAACAATACATTATACACTAGGTACTAAACTACGTCAATTTAAAATAAACTACCGATAAATATACTTAGGCCGTAAAAAACACATTATTTTTCCTGAAGTTAGAATCGAGATTTAATGGGGTAGTTGCCTGGGTAAAAAAATAATTATTATATTTAGTCCGTCAGTTAGATTATCGAAAAATAATGGACACATATTTTTTCTTTTGTCATTCAAACAAAAAATGACAAAGATAAAGCGCGTCAAAATTTGGGAGTGGGGTGTCGTGACTTGCGACATATTTGCGAGCAAGTGACGTCACGCGGAACTTTAACGGGCGATATCTTCATCATTTTTTATATAATTGACAAAAGAAAAAATACGGGTTCAATACTTTTGATGATCTGACGGACTAATTAGATTTTTTTAGGAAAATAGCCTAAAGCACATATAGTTTAAAAAAAAAACACATGTAAAGATGACAAAGACACATGATAATGATGAGAGACGAAACAAGAAAGAATCTCATCTCTCGACTCTCATCAAATTCAAATAATAATCATCCAAATTAAAACCATATTCACCTGATGGTTAGAAAACCGTGGATCCCTGGAATAAAGCCTCAGTTCCCAGCTGGAGTGGTCGAAGGGCTGCATGTCATCCACCAACGTCTTCAGTTCATCGTAAGCGGCCACATCGAAGTGGTACGCCAGGGTTATATGAAGCGACTTCACGTGGGCTTCCAAGTTTATCGCTGGATGGACAGAGTTACTCGTTAAGGATGCCCTCAGCAGGATGAAAGAGGTTTCTATGAGTCATATTTATTTTTCCTTTCAGGCAGCACTCTATTTTATAATACTATGGCCATCGCTAAACACGTGAACACCCAGGTAATAAAAATAATCTCGTGCAAAGCGATACTTACACAACCACGCAACCTTATACAAAATACATTATCGTCATGGAACTTAGTTGAAAGTTTGGCCCCACAAACGGCCGTCGGACCATTTGCGGCCAAACTTTCTTCATGGTCAGAGCTTTTGCGGCCTAGCTAACTGCCGGTTTTGATCACGACCGCGTAGTGCGCGAGGTCTCTAAATATTTCTTGCGTTCCATAATCGACAAACATCGTTTCTAATTCAAGCCTATTTAGAATACAACGAAACTGTTATTCGCCTATAACCTACCAATTCAAAATTTGCACTGTTTAATATCAATTAAGTATGAGATGTTTTAGGTTTGAATAATTGACTTGCATTTAGGTACGTGTTTAAGAATTACCTTAATAAGGCTAAGTTCGCGTGCGGTCGTTGCACGCTGAGGCACTGCAGTAAACCCACAAATTGATATGACATCTATATTATAGACTCCAACATTCTAACGCCAACGTTTTAGGCATTGCACGTTTACAAGACATAGCATGCTATCACGCTTGTATAATACACTTCTGCCCAACCTGCCCGAAAAGTCTTCCTTGGGCGGAAGTGTATCTGTATAGTAACACCCACATTTCGCCAGTTCTGTTTAAGCCACACGTAATGAGGGACGAGCCTATTGCCATCAATCGGGCACAAGTACAATTTCAGACTCCGGGCTGCTACTCAAACTCAAATCATTTATTTCTATTAAACCATTTACAGGCATTTTTGAATTGTCATAATTAAATAGTCGGACAGTTAGTCAGAAAGATGAAGCTAGTTGCCCATTCCAAAACATTCCATTCCAGGGCGCAGAGATTGCCTGTCCCTCACGCGCTCCGCCTCCTCCTTTGCGAGCATTACTGTTTCGCAGAAGGAGGTGACGGCTTCCTATGCACTCTCGCTCCGTACCATGGCCTGGACCAGGGCCGGACGCGAAAGATCGTCGCCGCCGATCGCCGCCACGAGGACGCGGCGGTGCTCCGCCCAAGCCGGGCAGACCTCCACCGTATGCTCCACCGTGTCCTCCAGGCGATCCACACAGTAGTGACACCCTTGCGTTTCCTCCCGCCTTATCCTGAACAGGAACCACCCGAAACAACCGTGTCTGGTGAGGACCTGCGTAAAGCGAAAGGTGAGGGCGCCGTGGCACCTCTCCAGTCACTCCTCAAAGAGGGGACTTATCGCCGCAATTGTGGCGTGCGCAATTGACAGATGCCTTTTTTTTGTTTTTTGAGGATGGGAAATCATCAAATGACCCCTCCCGCTCTGGGTGGAGCAGAAGGGAGTGTCAGACTCTTACTGACTAAAACCCACCCGTGTTCCTTCCTTAGCCCTTTATGTACCAGGGCAGCGGTAACCCTTTCGGACGATCCCGCTACCCCGGCAGGCTTCGGCCCTATCAGGCCCCGTCAACTACGCTGACATCTCTCTGAAGCGCGCGTGGAACACATAGGCGCCGTCCGGCACGGGCCTGGTCCTGATCGGACGGAGAGCTACCCATTGCTCTCCGCCCGCAGGCCCGCGCCTACGGTGGCCGGGAGTCGTCACGCGGCTCCCGACGCCCGGAGCGTCTCCCTCGGCGGCTGAGGCGTGAGGATCTCTCCCTCGCCCATCCCGCCATCTCCTTCGCTAGCATGACTGCTTCGCAGAAGGAGGTGACCGCCTCCCACTCCCTCTCGCCCCGGACCATGACTTGAACCAGGGCCGGACGCGAGAGGTCGCCGCCGCTGCCGATCGCCTCTACGAGGACAAGGCGGTGCTCTGCCCAAGCGGGGCAGACCTCCACCGTATGCTCCACCGTGTCCTCTGGGCGATCCTCGCAGTGGTGACACCCGGGCGTCTCCTCCCGCCTGATGATGTGCAGGAACCTCCCGAAACATCCGTGTCCGGAGAGGACATTGACAGATGCCTCAGGTAACGTTCTGAGTATATTATTAATTCAATGATATATAATATAACATTATGCCATTCGACGAATAAATTCTTAAACACTGAAACATGCTCAGATTCATATAACTCAACAAATTCTGGCTAATTTGTAAGGTGAACGCCGTGAATGGTCGAAAAGAATCATGGAATTAGAGTGAAGCGACAGATCGTAATCCATGTGACTTAAGTAACATCACGCATATATTAACCCCGAAGCGTTAGGCAGAGTTGCATATACCTTCATTTCGCCAGTTAATTTAAGTCCTATACGACTTTTAAATAACGGCAGAAGCCCGAAAGTCAAAAGTCTGACAACCACTCTTACCAAGGGGTATCGTATTACCCAGTAACTGGATTGTGGAGGTCAGTTAGACAGTCGCTCCAAGTAAAATACTGGTATCCAGCTGCATCCGGTTAGACTGGAAACCGACCCTAACATAGTTGGGAAAGGCTAGACAGATTGATGATGACTTTCAAGTAACTAATGGCAAAAATTCCATCATTATTAATTCATTTCAGTTCCATGCAGTATGGTTACGAGTTACAATTAAGACTTTATTTACTACGCAAACGCGTATAAATCCGCAATATCAATGGAACCCTTATAAAGTGCAGATAAGTCTCTGGCTAGATTACCTTGTATAAACCCACATAAGTTTTCTGTTAATGCGTTCAGCTTCAGCCACGGCACTTCACCGCGGCTTCACTCTCCGTATGCGATGTCAGTGATTTGATTTTACTGAAGTTCTGATAGTACATACATCTGATAAAATGTTCAGTCAGCACATTGTGTCACACCTAGTGTGATATAGTTATCTCAAAAATTCAAGCTGTATATTATAATTATATAGGATAATTTTGAGATAACTTTAACTTCAGAGGGAAAAATCCCGTATTTTTAAGAACGTTTGTGTTTTAATCTCAGTTTCAACTGTCAAAAATACCTCTAAAATTCGTAGATTTTTTTAAAAGTTATTTTGAATAACCAAACATCTCAAAAAAGTATGTTGTAGATGAATAGATTGATGAAATAAAAACATACCTACATATTACTATGCACACAACTCAATGGTAGCGCCCCAAGAGAGTCCCGCTCTATCCCCTTATCCCCTGTGGCGACTAGACGTTTCCTTCGAGAACAACTCAAAGGAAGCGTCTACTCGCCACAGTCTAGTGTACTTACTGATAATTCGGTGGTTTTAGTCTCAACCCCTAGCCCCTAAATAGTATTAGTAATCCTAGTGAATACCACACTACACATTAAATTAAGCACATTCTTCCTTGAGATTTTTATTAAGTTGGTTATAAATAAATGTAAGTAATACACTTGTGTGTAAAGTTAAGATAGACGGTTTGTACCTTCTATCTTAACTTTGCCATTAACAATACACCTTGGGGTTTATTCATAAACATTGCTTAAAGTTAAGAGACATTTAAATGTCAAAAATGTATGGTTATAACAGTTGTTAATCATTACTTAGCTTTAAGCAAGGTTTATAAATAAATTCCCTTATATTTAACAAAATATAAACATGCATCAATAATAATAATTTTGCACATGTAAAAAAAATGTTTTTAATATGTATGGGCAAAGAGATGGCAAAGCATACTAAAAAAAATATTTACCTGCAAAGCTTGTTGCGCATGCTCAAGGAGTCTTCTACTTCTCTAGCCTATGAAATAACTGATAAATAAAATAATAAATTAAAATATGGTTAAATGAAGGAAAATAATAAGGTACTACAAAAGCATAAGCTGTGGAAGAACCGAAGATTTAATAAATAAATGACTCGCCAAGAAAAATATTTCTTCCTTACAAAAACATTTAAATGGAACGATTTTCCTTAACACGGCTTGCGGTAGGAGTTGACTGATATAATGGTCACGTAGAAAAAAATTGTTATGCCCCCTACATGCGACTTTTTCTCACTCTCTTTCTATTATATACGAGTATGCGTGCGTGCGACTATTGTGTAAGGAACTGTGTTCCTGACGTGGGGTCCCTGACCACACACGTTTTTTTTTATAAATTATATTTACATAATAGAACTATGCATTTCAAAAAGGAAAAAGAAAAACCAATGGAACACAAACAATGTAGATACCCATATTTCGTACTATAGATATTCATCATAACTTCTAAACTGTCAAAAAAGGCGCAACAAGAATTAGTTTCATAACAATGGCAAATGAAGAAGCATAGACAACAACATGAGATATGCTAGACATTGTTGCAGAAGCAAGTGGCTAAGGACACTCTTACATTTGATAGGTTTCTCTTGAGGCACAGTACACCATGGAAAACATGTTCCCAACGCATCCAGATGTTCATAAGTATCCACCATTACACCCACTATAAAATAATGTTAGGGGAGATGTTATACTACATAATAAGATACAGGTTCTAGTCTCTACAGGAATTGGTATATGGGAAAAACTGTACACACACAAGGCTAAAAGAGTAGTATTAGTAAAAAGGATAATAAACATATTATTTAAATCCTTTCCTTTTTTTCCCCCTTTTAAACCTAACAGGTTATGAAGGTGTAGGTTTCCTTATAAATTATACAGGGTATTTAGAGGACTGTGTTAATTAATCATAGCTTCAGATGGTCACAAAACATATGTATGTATTAACAATTTCGGTTAAGATTTACTATGAATTAAGTTTATTACATACAAGTCTGTCAGAGGGTAGATTTTATATTTAAAAAAATGGTTATATTGATCGTCATCACATTCCATTTAAGAATTGACTCAATAAAAACACCCTGTATAAATGTAAAAAAATCTTTTTTGTAGCTGAATAATAATTTATTAATAAATACTCACACACAGAGGACACCTGTTTCACATACTGCACCGCTATTCTTTTCAAATAGTCTGCATGTTCCTCGGAGACGAACAAGGCCATGAAGTTGTGTGACACATAGGGCTCCAGCTTCAGGGGACAGTTAGGAGGGTCTCCCACATTCTCAACCACATGCTTCACTGCTTTTCCTAGTTGCAGGGAAGTCTCATCTGGAGCCTGCAGCAAATTGTTTAAATTGTTATAATAGTATAGAAAATATTTTTGATAAGCCACAACATTCTAATTTAGATCTCTTAAGAAAAGAAAAACAATTATTATATGAGCCTGTGATCTATCCAGTGTCTGACAAGGCTAATAGAACTTCCAATCACAATTCCTGATTGTGAAGAATCCAGTGATTTTTTTAATCCAAGTTTCAGTTTATTTTTAGTATTATATTAAATCTATTTTTATTATATATATTTTCTGGTGTACAATAAAGTTTAAATAAATAAATACAGAAATAAAAATTACCTTGAAAAATGAAACAAGTGTAATATGAGGAGGAAAGTTATGGGCTCCATTCCAACCAGAGATTTCTTTAGATTTGTCCCAGAACTCGAGCAGCTGACTAAGCAAGGGACCCGTGGGACTGGCATAGAAGATGTACTCTCTTGGCTCATCAGAGTCAATATAGGCATCGTTGACATGAGTCAAAAGCCAATCAGATGCCAATTGAACACTGCGGTTACCAGTTGCTGATAGTGCCTTCAGCCTGCAAATAATGGGCATATTACTTCTTTAGGAACAAGACCAGAAACCATTGAACTTAAAACGCAAAGAATATTTAAATTAAATTATTATACCGCAACATTTCAAGAACTAGGCTACACATCAACCCTTTAGTATAATTGATTGACAAGGCAGGGTTTCGGTCTAAGGGTCGTTTTGTTTAAGGTGAAGGACCCCTTATAATGATTTATTTACTAACTGAATAAAAATATTGGTGTTAGACAACAAAAATTTAAATCTGTGGGTATGAGAAATGAGAAAAATTTTACTTACGCCCGGTGCCTCGGAAATCCCATTTGTAATAATATTTGTAGCGGAGAGGCATCTTGTTTTACTTTACTTGAAGACGATACTTTTCGAGGGGGAAGATTTGCCATTTTCACAAAATGACTTCGTAATTTACACCAAACTCGCTGCATAAAAACAATCCATGAAAAGTGAAATAGCCATCAATCAAACAAACATTACCAAATTGACAAACTGATTTGACATTGCTTGTCAGATGGTCATGGATCCGTCATTTGGCACAGACTGCAAAGAGATCAATAAAGTGAATCCGTCTGAGGCCCGGGGTTTGCCGCATTGACAAAGGACTTGGGCAAATAAATAGACCTCAGTAGGGATTTTTCCAATATTATTAATTTATATTCTGCATATAACCAAAGAGGTGATTCAGTCAAGTTCTAAACTTGCCCAAAACCACAGATTACGAATTAGTAAGTAATCTGTGCTAAAACTACGCTTTGTCCCATCACTAAGTCAGTCGGTCGACCGACTCGTTCAGCTCTTTCCTTTCATTCTCATTCTATTTTGAAAACTCGTCAGCACCATGGACCTATTATACTAACGGTCAGCCAAGGAACTTATATAAGTTCCTTGCGGTCAGCCCAGAACGCACAGAACACTACACTAATACCACAGACTAAGACTAAGAGAAGTACCCTTCAGACAGGGCGCTCTCATATAGTAAAAATCGACTAAACTGAGAGTTCACATAATATCATGACTGATCTAATACCCTGTATAGTTCCTATATAGTTACTAAACTCTTTGCTAATCATTCGGTCATTCCTCCATTTCACAGTGGTGTGGTAAAAAATTGTGGTGATATTATTTCAGACGCAATAGCGATCAGAAAAATATTTATATTACATTAATTTTTGTGAAGACAGCTGTATCAAAATGTATCTCAGATATTATTTGAACGAAAAGGGTGACAGGGAGTACACATTAGCGGTAAAATTTCATTGTATTATTTTATAACCTAAAACTCACGTGTTTGTTTACAAAATATATTTTGTATTTTTAGCGCTCCGTTTTAAACGAAGTAGTTTCGGTAATTCTGGATAATAGTTCCCTCGACTTTCAAAATAAGTTTTGATACAGTTAGACGACCTTCTGACTGACCAAAGCTCGAAGCACACCGACCAACCCAATAGACCGTCCTTATTTCCAAAATAAGTAATCAGAAACATTTTGTTATTTACAGACCATTGATCCTCATGGCAAACCTACAATATCAGCACATCCAGGTAAATAAGCAACCAGATTTCTACCACATATTGTGTGCGTTACCCTGGCAAAATGAGAGGTGAGACCATAACAAATAATTAGTGTATCATGAGGAGCAATAGCAAAACTATAGCAAAAGCCTTTTGCTATTAGTAAACAAATTACAGTTACAAGCAATCTACAGTTTTAAAGTTATTTGAGAAAAACACATGTTGCTGGAGTAACATTTGAAACGTTACCCTGGCAAAATCGATTTTCAAAAATTCGTTCAGCCCAGAACCAAATACATGAATAGATAGCTATTGTTGCGTAGTAAATGTTTGTAAATAGCAAAATTTGTGTGTGATATGGTTCTTGAGTTATTTAAGATTTTGCTGCGGTAACGTTTTGGGATTTTCCAGATCTCGAAAACTGCTCAACGCAGAAGATTGAAAAAAATACCAATAAGAGACCTTAATTTGTTTAAATTTGTTTAAACATTGGTTTTTGATTTGGTTGTTGTAAACCAATGGAATTAAATGGTTTCAAAAATCAGATAAAAATGGATTTGCAAGTAAACCAAAACTCTTGTAACCAAATAAACGGGTGTAAAAAAATACCCATGGTAGACGCTTATAACGTCAATAATATTAAATTTTGTATCTTTACACAATATGAAGAAAAAAACAAAAATGATTAATTTTTAGACTGGTCGTACTTTAGTGATGAAATACGCAGTTCCCAAAACATTAAGAAATGTGGCATACTTTAAACAAATTAAAATGATTCATGAACATTCATTCCTGTTAATTTCAGCTTTCAATTAAGGCTGTAATGAAAGTTATATCAAAATTAAGAATAGGTCAGAAATTCTCTAATAAGCCGACCAAATCGAAAATGTCACGGAAAAGCGGCCGCACCATACATAAGCGTAATCATCATAAATGAATGGGATAATATGGATGTTTTGTTGGTACAGTTGCATACAAAAGTTTGAACAACCCGCGGCCCTGGCGGCATCGGCCCTAGCGGACCCCGTCAGTTCGTGCTGACAGCTCTTTGAGGCGCGCGTGGAACACAACGCGCCGTCGACCCGGACCTGATTCTTACCGGGCGGCGAGCTGCCCATCGCTCGCCGCCCGCAAGCCCGCGCCTACGGTGGCCGGGAGTCGGCTGTTGACTCCCGTCCAGGGCGTCTCCTGCGGCGGCTAGGCGCGTGAGGGTGCAGAGATTGCCTCTCCCTCATGCGCTCCGCCTCCTCCTTCGCGAGCATTACTGCTTCGCAGAAGGAGGTGACGGCCTCCCATTCACTCTCGCTCCGTACCATGGCCTGGACCAGGGCCGGACGCGAGAGATCGCCGCCACGAGGACACGGCGGGGCCCCGCCCAAGCCGGGCAGACCTCCACCGTATGCTCCACCGTGTCCTCCGAGCGATCCACACAGTGGTGACACCCTGGCGTTTCCTCCCGCTTTATCCTGAACAGGAACCTCCCGAAAAAACCGTGTCCGGTGAGGACCTGCGTCAGGAGGAAGGTGAGGGCGCCGTGGCGCCTCTCTAGCCACTCCTCAAAGAGGGGACTTATCGACGCAATTGTGGTGTGTCCAGCAATTGTGGCGTGCCCATGTAATATGGTACCTGCACTTCAAACATAAAAAAATTGCAATTTTTTTAAATTAAAAGTTAACGTATAACGTTTTTCTGCTTAACTCTACAAAACATCGGACACTAAGTTGCTAATTTGCGAAGACTACTTGTACGTACGGTGCGGCCGCTTTTACGTAATCTTTTTAATTTGGTCGGCTTAATAGAGAATTTCTAACCTATTCTTGATTTTGATATAACTTTCATTACAGCCGTAATTGAAAGCTGAAATTAACAGGAATGAATGTTCATGAATCATTTTAATTTGTTTAAAGTATGCCACGTACCTTAATGTTTTGGGAACTGCGTATTTCATCGTTAAAGTACGACCAGTCTAAAATTATGTACGTCAGGCTGGCCCGGCCCCATGGAATTTAATAATGAGATTGTTATCAATCCAATGTACCCGGGTATACTAATATATGTAACACCTTCATTTTCAATGTAACTCTTTTTAAAAGAAATTACGTGCACTTCTTAGTGGCCGGGCCAGCCTGACGTTTTCAGCCCGGCCACCTTGTTTCCCACTAATCTACAAAAAATACTGGCAATATTGTGCTACAGATGAAATATACCCTATAATTTATGCATATGTAACACAAAATCGAATCCTAAAATGCAATAGCATACGAAATATTAGCGGTTGCAGGTGGCCGGGCTGAAATTATTTCGTTACTATAAAACAGTAAAACTGCAACACCTACCAAAAAATAATACCAGTACATAATGAGATATAGAGATATAGAATACATGTAACGCTTTCATTTTAAATTATAATACATATTTAGAAAGAATAATCACTTGAAATTATATTTCAGCCCGGCCACCTAAAAGCGGTAATATTCCCTAAAATCTTATACTAATTTGTACAGTAAAACCTGATACAGCTATGAAATGAAAGTTACATTCGTTTTGTTTTAGTCGTATACCTTTAAGCCTTCTGTTTGACTAGATTATCAAAATCTGAGAAACTTTCCGAAGAGTGACTATCATTTATTAACTAATTTCAGGACATTTGGTTTGTTGAGTGAAACAAAATGCGTTACTATGATATTTTTATTAATAAACTAAGTAGTATAAATCACACATAATAATTGTTGGATACATAATACCTAAACCTATATATATTTTCTCCGTTTTTGGCTTCACAACATAACCATACAAAGATAATAGTTCACAGACGCTACCACCGATTTTTAGACGGCGCCTGTGTCGCGTCCCAACCTAAGTCGTAAGATATTTTCCCCGAGTAGACAGAATAGATGCGCAAGAGCCGTGTAGTTATCAACACTTCTGACATAATATTTTACGTTTTAATATTACTGTGAGTGTAAAATTTGATCAGTTGTTGCAGTGTAGTTGTTTGTGATGTGATGTTTTTAAGGTAAGTCATAGTTTTGATAAATTAAAATATATCGACAAACAATGTTAATGGGTAGCTAAGTAATTATTTAAAAAAATATACAGGTAAAGTAAAGTAAATCTAAACACTCATTTACTTAATAATAAAACTCCATACAATGCCATCAACTAAATATATTTTATCCTTTCGTTTATAGTCAATAGGTAATAATTTTGGTGATTTACTAACAGTAAGTGTTTAGTTTTTGTGAATCTTATTGTTGTGTACCTACCCTATGTATTTACTTATTATTATTGTGTACTTATTTATTTCGTGAAATCAATAATTAATCAGTTTCTTATTAATTACTGTAAGATTTATATATTGGATTTTAGTGAATTATTCATTGTAATCAGGCAACCGTCGACGGTGTTCGTCTGTACCCGCGCTTCTTGTAACTCCCCCTTGTACGGCCTGCCACAGCGATCCACGTCCCTCGCTCACCGCATTCTTTTCCTCGTCCCGCGACACGCGCCCCTCTCCCCATCTCTATTCTATCTTATATATTTCTAATGTCCCAAAAGTTATAAGTTTTGTGAAAGTAAATTTGATTCTTATGAACATTCTTTGCTTTCTTTCTTTCTTTCTTTCCTTAGGTGCTAAAATATTTTTTAATAGATTTATGTATATACTTGATAATGCATGCAAATGTTACTGCATACACTTATCTTTTTAGGGAATTTGTATTTAAATAAATATTAATGTAGTTATTTAGCCTACATGAATACCTATTACGAAACCATAGTTAAAATGAATATATTTTATTTCAGTTGAGCGTGCCTACACCATGGGAAAACGTAGTGCGTTAGATATTGTGGCTCAAAAACAAATATTTGAGAAACATAAACGCTTGATCACCACGACAAGATATAGTTCTATTATATACAATACCATAGCAAAAGATATAAACTATGTGATGTCACCAAAAGCACTATATCTCAGCTTTAGAAGAAACTTTTTAAACAACCAGAACTCACCTCGGGCAAAAGATGAGTGCTTCATTAAAAGAAATGAAGATAATACCAATAGTATTATAATTTCGTCAACATCATCATCAGGGTCTTCTCCAGTTATTCAACAAGCAAGCTTACTTCATCAAATTAGTTTTAAATTTCCAATTGATGTTCATTCAACCTACTTAATTAATACCTCTTTCCTGGAATTGCCATCGCCCCGCTTGGAAACTTATTTTGGTATTTATTTTTGAAGCACTCATCTTTTGCCCGAGGTGAGTTCTGGTTGTTTAAAAAGTTTCTTCTAAAGCTGAGATATAGTGCTTTTGGTGACATCACATAGTTTATATCTTTTGCTATGGTATTGTATATAATAGAACTATATCTTGTCGTGGTGATCAAGCGTTTATGTTTCTCAAATATTTGTTTTTGAGCCACAATATCTAACGCACTACGTTTTCCCATGGTGTAGGCACGCTCAACTGAAATAAAATATATTCATTTTAACTATGGTTTCGTAATAGGTATTCATGTAGGCTAAATAACTACATTAATATTTATTGAAATACAAATTCCCTAAAAAGATAAGTGTATGCAGTAACATTTGCATGCATTATCAAGTATATACATAAATCTATTAAAAAATATTTTAGCACCTAAGGAAAGAAAGAAAGAAAGAAAGCAAAGAATGTTCATAAGAATCAAATTTACTTTCACAAAACTTATAACTTTTGGGACATTAGAAATATATAAGATAGAATAGAGATGGGGAGAGGGGCGCGTGTCGCGGGACGAGGAAAAGAATGCGGTGAGCGAGGGACGTGGATCGCTGTGGCAGGCCGTACAAGGGGGAGTTACAAGAAGCGCGGGTACAGACGAACACCGTCGACGGTTGCCTGATTACAATGAATAATTCACTAAAATCCAATATATAAATCTTACAGTAATTAATAAGAAACTGATTAATTATTGATTTCACGAAATAAATAAGTACACAATAATAATAAGTAAATACATAGGGTAGGTACACAACAATAAGATTCACAAAAACTAAACACTTACTGTTAGTAAATCACCAAAATTATTACCTATTGACTATAAACGAAAGGATAAAATATATTTAGTTGATGGCATTGTATGGAGTTTTATTATTAAGTAAATGAGTGTTTAGATTTACTTTACTTTACCTGTATATTTTTTTAAATAATTACTTAGCTACCCATTAACATTGTTTGTCGATATATTTTAATTTATCAAAACTATGACTTACCTTAAAAACATCACATCACAAACAACTACACTGCAACAACTGATCAAATTTTACACTCACAGTAATATTAAAACGTAAAATATTATGTCAGAAGTGTTGATAACTACACGGCTCTTGCGCATCTATTCTGTCTACTCGGGGAAAATATCTTACGACTTAGGTTGGGACGCGACACAGGCGCCGTCTAAAAATCGGTGGTAGCGTCTGTGAACTATTATCTTTGTATGGTTATGTTGTGAAGCCAAAAACGGAGAAAATATATATAGGTTTAGGTATTATGTATCCAACAATTATTATGTGTGATTTATACTACTTAGTTTATTAATAAAAATATCATAGTAACGCATTTTGTTTCACTCAACAAACCAAATGTCCTGAAATTAGTTAATAAATGATAGTCACTCTTCGGAAAGTTTCTCAGATTTTGATAATCTAGTCAAACAGAAGGCTTAAAGGTATACGACTAAAACGAAACGAATGTAACTTTCATTTCATAGCTGTATCAGGTTTTACTGTACAAATTGGCATAAGATTTTAGGGAATATTACCGCTTTTAGGTAGCCGGGCTGAAATATAATTTCAAGTGATTATTCTTTCTAAATATGTATTATAATTTAAAATGAAAGCGTTACATGTATTCTATATCTCTATATCTCATTATGTACTGGTATTAGTTTTTGGTAGGTGTTGCAGTTTTACTGTTTTATATTAACGAAATAATTTCAGCCCGGCCACCTGCAACCGCTAATATTTCGTATGCTATTGCATTTTAGGATTCGATTTTGTGTTACATATGCATAAATTATAGGGTACATTTCATCTGTAGCACAATATTGCCAGTATTTTTTGTAGATTAGTGGGAAACAAGGTGGCCGGGCTGAAAACGTCAGGCTGGCCCGGCCACTAAGAAGTGCACGTAATTTCTTTTAAAAAGAGTTACATTGAAAATGAAGGTGTTACATATATTAGTATACCCGGGTACATTGGATTGATAACAATCTCATTATTAAATTCCATGGGGCCGGGCCAGCCTGACGTACATCTAAAATTAATCATTTTTGTTTTTTTTCTTCTTATTGTGTAAAGATACAAAATTTAATATTATTGACGTTATAAGCGTCTACCATGAGTATTTTATACACGTGTTTATTTGGTTGTAAGTGTTTTGGTTTACGACAACCAAATCAAAAACTAATGTTTAAACAAATTAAGGTCTCTTATTGGTATTTTTTTAATCTTCTGCGTTGAGCCGTTTTCGAGATCTGGGAAATCCCAAAACGTTACCGCAGCAAAATCTTAAATAACTCAAGAACCATATCACACACAAATTTTGCTATTTACAAACATTTACTACGCAACAAAAGCTATCTATCTATTCATGTATTTGGTTCCGGGCGGAACGAATTTTTGAAAATCGATTTTGACAGGGTAATGTTTCAAACGTTACTCCAGCAAAATGTGTTTTTCTCAAATAACTTTAAAACTACAATTCACACTAATTTTGCTATTAGTAAACAAATTGCTCCTCATGATACACTAATTATTTATTATCGTCTCACCTCTCAAATGCACAACATTTTGCCAGGGTAACGCACACCAACATGTTTGTGTGTGAGGGTCTGCGTCTGAGTACTTACGAGATACTTAACCAATTATATTGATGTCTGAGCCCGTTGCTTGGCAATGCTTGGTGATTGCAGTTTATGTTGAATTTAATTCTTGATTGATTTGAAGATTCTTGGTATTTGTTAACCATTATTTTTAGCTGTTGTCCATTCAATTAAGATAAAAATATGATTGTATGAGTAGGTTAAAGCCGCGTTTTCACTAGGGTACATTTGTTCCGCGACTCTGCTCGACACGAAATTCACGTGTCCCGCGCGATGTCGCCCGACGTTGCTTGGGACACTTATGGGTCGCGCAACTTGTAGCTAGTCGATGTGCTGCGAGCGTCGAAACGCGCGCCCTTCGAGTCCCTCGACAGTCGCCGGCACAGAGTACATTATATTATAATATACTGGTCGCCGGACAGGCTTTGAGTAGTGAGAACGTGTGTCGCTTTGTGTTCTAATTATGTAAGCTGCACTGAACAACACTACCTCCTCGGGCGAAATACTGATCACAACTGGCCAATGTGAACAAGTCATATGTCGCGGGACAATGTCCCACAACTTTTGCGGAGACAACTACGTGAATGTCCAGCGATAAATATCTGCGACATGTCGTCTAGTGAAAATGCGGCTTAACCATATTAGTTCCAGACGTGAAATTGTATGCCCCAAATTGAACACACGACCTGTCGTAGGCTTGGGCAACTAATATGAGAAAGATAAAAACATTTATTTTAATTTTTTCTTACCTGTGAACAGCTGAAGAGATGAAATGGAACCTAACAATTTTATTTTACATTTTCAGCTCGCTTCTCCCCTGAAGATAAGTACTCCAGACACAGAATTATAATCAAGAAGAGGTTTGGACTCCTTCTCACACAGCAACCTGAACCTATACTATAAGATGTCAATAAAATAAGTTTAATTATAAGTTTTACATTAGTCTTCTATTTTTTTATTCTATTACACCTACTAGCTGACCCAACAGATGTCCTGACCAAAATTCCAAATACTTTTACCCCGTCGATATTTAACGAAAATTCAATAGTAATGTGTTGATTGAATTTTCGTTAAATATCGATAGTTCGAACTATCGATAGTATCGCCAGTAATTGTTGTAAAACACACAGCGATAGTATCACAACTAAATACTATTGGTAGGTACTCATCTATAGTATCAAGTCTGTCGATTGATACTATTGAAAGTATCGACAGTATTTTAAATTTCAATACTATATGTTGGGAATCGAACCCAACAACACCAAGCCAACGGCAAGCAGAAGCGCGGCGCTGGTGACGACACGGCTCGGCCCGATGACCACTCGCTCACAGAGTACTTTTACTATTCCACTCGCTTCTACGGACTCCACTGCGACGGACAATACTCCTTACTTAGATTATTAACTGTTTATTCAGGAAATATCTTTTGAACCAGTGACCGACAAATTCTGATATTTGGAGACTGATTCCGACTAATTGGCGACAAAGTATGGGAGAAAAAAGATCTTCGCTAGGTGCCCTAGTTTTTGAGATATAAATGTGGCCCTGCTGGGGAGACTCTCCAGATCGGTCACCTATAAGCCCTTATATCTTTTGAACCAGTGACCGACAAATTTTTTGTGTTATCAAAATTAAAATTCCTGTTGCAGGCCAGTGTTAGCGCAGGGAGCAAATACTCTGGTATTTGCTCCCTGCGCTAACACTCCATATTGTTACTAGTTTTCGAGGTCACGTCGGTCACAAATCACAATACCATATTGAAATACTATCGATAGTTGAGCAACACTAAAAAATAGTGATACAGACGCGCGTAAACGAAACGCGCTACGCGCTAATTGCTGCAACATGTCGCCGTGGGCGACCGCCCTAACTATTTAATATTCCGCGCTGTTTGAACGTAACTAATAGCACCGATAGTACACACGCGAGCCTAGTGTGTTAATTATTATGGGGAATCTCCGTTGAAGCAAGTAAAATTAACCGAATGACCGAAGGGTTACGCTCAATGTCGGTGTCGGATTATGCCAGTGCGGGGCGCTGTAGCAAATACTATCAAGGGTCCCCCTTGTTAGAACTTGTTTTAGGTTCTAGGAGATAAAATAAAATAGTAAGTACTTACTTTTACAAAATGGTTTTTCTCGATCTATCACTATTCAAATCGATCTATGCGAATTGAAAGGCGTTTTTTTGCTAATTGAACCGGATTACTTTTTTCAAACAAATAAATAAATACTTAATAAAGTTTATTCATCAAAAAGTAAAATAAAAATACAATGTGACGGATTCGGTGAGCCACAAACTAAGCATCGCTTCTTGTGGCTCTGAAAACAATGCTAAAGTATCAGTGGCGTAGCTCATCCTGATGAGGCCCTGTATCAAATTTTTTTGGGGGGCTCTTTTTACCCAACTGTGAAACTACAGAGGGTATTGTTTTTTACAAAATAAAGAATATAGCATTACTGACTTACAAGGTGAGGGGCTCGTGGGTAAGTAGGTAATAACAGCCGCACGAGTCGATTGAAGGTTAAGCTACGCTTGCCGCGGTAGGTCCGTGGATGGGCGACCATCTTAACATACCGAGACCCCTCCGTGTCTCGGAAAGCACGTTAAGACGTTGGTCCCGGTTGTCATTCGTGGATGTCTGACAGTCGTTACGGGTCGTCAGAAGCCCGAAAGTCTGACACCTATTATTACCAAGGGACATCGTATTACCCAGTAACTGGGTTGTGGCGGCCAGATAGCCAGTCGCTCCGGAGGTAAAATACTGGCATTCAGCTGCATCCGGTTAGATTTGAAGCGGAGACCCAATAACACTGCGCGACCCGGGAATCGAGCTTTGGACCTCATGCTCAGCAGTATGGCTTGCAACCACTAGACCAATGAGGTAGACACAGTTTTCTTCCATACTTCTCTATTAATCGTCGTCTCGGTACTCACCCCCTTTTTAAACATATTTTTGAACCAATTTACAGAAATAAATAACATGTATCAACAAGAATTTTAGGTTCTGGATATTATTTTTATTAGACGGCACGGTTGGCGCAGTGGCTAAGCCATTGACTGCTGCGCTGCGTGTCGCGGGTTCGATTCCCGCACGGAACAAATATTTGTATGGCCTACAAGTAGTTGTTCCGGGTCTGGCTGTTTGTGTGCGTGAGTTTAAATGTTTGTAAACGCACCCACGGCACAGGAGAAATTCCTAGGGTGGGGCAACGTTTTTAAAAACAAAAATAAAATAAAAAAAATTTTGCTCTTACACGTCACATCGGGGGCCCCTGTAGCTCAGGGGCCCTGTATCGTCGATACGGCTGATACAGCTTTAGCTACGCCCCTGTAAAGTATGTCGTTTTGAAAAATCTATGGGATTGATTGTTCGCATAGCTGATGCCAGTGGTTAAAAAAAGGTTTAGCACTTCAGATAGATGCAGAAAAGATTAAGAACTAAGAGAAAATAAAATGCAAGAGCGAGCGAAGTGAGCTCTAAAATTCTTAAAACCCCGTCTCAGAGAAGTTCTTTTGACAAATTCATACATGACTACTTCTCCGGGAGAAATTTTAAGATTTCCCAAAAAAAAAAAAAAGCAATGGACATGTCTAAATACTTCCATTTATAATAAACGTCAGTCTGCTATGAATCTTGGTTTTATTACTAAGTTATAATAGAATACCTACTTAATTTTATTTATCCTTGTTTTTTAGCTATTTACATTGCAGATTATGTAGGTGGCGTAGTTAAAATAGTGTCATACTTCAACAGATGCCCAAAGGGCATTTATAGCCCAAAAAAAGTGTGTAAGGTCAATTTTCAATCTTATGTGGACAGACTCTTGAAAACCTGTATTGCAAAAGCTGCTTACCCTCCTGTCTTTATACACCGTGAAATTTTGATCGTTTTAATCCTTAAAAGGGGTTGTTCCTCATCATTATGAACAACTTTTACTACGGGACCAACCCTGAAATCGTGAAAAAAAAAATCTGTTGATCCATAGATTTATGTTCGCCTAACTCGACAGAATGGTATGGATCAACTGATTTTTTTTTCACTTTATGAAAAAGTTGATAAGGCTATGTCAAAGTGTAAATAGTACATAACCACTAGTAGTCCCGCCTAATAGACTTTATGCAACGCAAATTGTTAATTCCATGGCGCTGAAAATATATAACAACTTAGCCGACAAATTTAGAAGTGCTACAGAATTTAATAGAAAGCTGCATAACTGGTTGCGTGAGAGATGTTTTTGTTCCATCAATGAATATTTTGATTTTGAGTATAAAATGTAAAACTTATTTATTATAATTATTATGACATCTACTTATTTACATTACTTAAATAATATTGAAACATTTTAATTTTTTTTGACATGACATCAATATTATTGATCGCTATTTATAATATAAATTATTATTATAAATGACTAGAATTGTATTTAATTTAGCTAACTTATGAATGATATTTATTCTTGCAAATACATATATCATTCATTCATTCATACTTAGGACAAGAGTAAAGAAAGGAAGAAAGATTTCCCCCGTTTTTTAACTTTTCAATAAAGGTCCTTACAAGAAACAACGAGCAATTTATGACATTTAGAAAAATATTTTGACAACTTATTATTTTGTTACTTACGTATAAATCAAAGATATTTAAAATGGTAAGTACTTACATAATTTAATGTCTTTGGTATAAATACAAAAAATCTGAGATAAGTACATTTAATTTGCGTCGGGCCTGGGTTTTATTTCACGAGTATTGTCCTTTCTGAATTCTTAATCTAATAAGGCTTTTGTCGCAGCACATAAAATATTAAATCAACGTGGCTGCGAGTTATGCCATCACGTCTGCGAGTACAGTTTTTCTTCAAACTAACCTCATCAATAAATAAGGCACATTATAAGTTTCTTCCCTTTTTGACTTGCTGACTCGATTTTACATCGTAAGACATTAAAACTTTCTACAGAGAACCCGGGATTTGCATCGACTGAATTGTGCCAAGACCGTAATACTCTAGAGCGGGGTAAAGCTAGATCAAATTTTTTGCGGACATAATTATAAGGAGGGGCTTGTTGTGGCTACTCCGCTGCCGCGAGAAATCACGGCACAGCGGACAGAGCTCCGGCGGGATCTCATAGCGGCATGGAGAGTGCGATTGTCGCAACCCAGCGCTGGGCACGCCACAATTGCGGCGATAAGTCCCCTCTTTGACTAGTGGCTAGAGAGGCGCCACGGCGCCCTCACCTTCCGCCTGACGCAGGTCCTCACCGGACACGGTTGTTTCGGGAGGTTCCTGTTCAGGATAAAGCGGGACGAAACGCCAGGGTGTCACCACTGTGCGCCCGGAGGACACGGTAGAGCATACGGTGGAGGTCTGCCCGGCTTGGGCGGGGCCCCGCCGTGTCCTCGTGGCGGCGATCGGCGGCAGCGACATCTAGCGTCCGGCCCTCATCCAGGCCATGGTACGGAGCGAGAGTGAATGGGAGGCCGTCACCTCCTTCTGCGAAGCAGTAATGCTCGCGAAGGAGGAGGCGGAGCGCGTGAGGGAGAGGCAATCTCTGCACCCTCGCGCGCCTAGCCGCCGCAGGAGACGCCCTGGACGGGAGTCAACAGCCGACTCCCGGCCACCGTAGGCGCGGGCTTGCGGGCGGCGAGCTATGGGCAGCTCGCCGCCCGGTAAGGACCAGGCCCGGGTCGACGGCGCGTTGTGTTCCACGCGCGCCTCAAAGAGCTGTCAGCACGAACTGACGGGGTCCGCTAGGGCCGATGCCGCCGAGGCTGCGGGTTGTTCGAAAGAGATACCGTGGCCCCTGGCACAGGCAACTGAAGGAACACGGGTGGGTTTTAGTCAGTAAAAGTCTGACACTCCCTTCTGCTCCGCCCAGAGCGGGAGGAGTCATTTGATGATTTCCCACCCAAAAAAAAAAAAAAAAGGAGGGGCTTGTGGCTAAGTAATAACAGCCACAGGGGTCGATCAATCAGATTAAGCTACGCTTGCCGCGGTTGGTCCGTGGATGGGTGACCATCTTTACATACAAAGGCCCCTCCGTGCCTCGGAAAACACGTTGGTCCCAGCTGTCTTTCGTGGATCTTTGACAATCATTACGGGTCAGAAGTCTGACAACCAGTCTTACCAAGGGGTTTCGTATTACCCAGTAACTGGCTTGTGGAGGGCAGATAGGCAGTCGCTCCATATAAAATACTGGAATCCAGCTGCATCCGCTTATGCTGGAAGCCAACCCCACCATTCTTTAGAAAAGGCTAGGCAGATGATGACAGTCATCATTAATTAATTAATTAAGCAATTTCTTTTTTTTTTTATCGGTAATTATAGTTTTTAAAGAAGAAACAGTGTTCTTCAACCTTTTAACATGTTGTGATAAAACTTTCACACGAGCACGTGACATACTGAGAGATTTTTGAACTCGCTGTATCATTTGTTTTGTAGACCTGGGTGAATTTCCATAGCTGTGATCGTGCCGGATATTTGAACTAACTTCAGAGACACTTCTGGATAGCATATTTTTGTGATCATGCTCAATATTTTCGCCGACTTCGGGGAATGTCCAAGTCATCTTTTGGGATGAGCTCGTGCTCGCCTCTGTAATAGTAAAATATTTTACTGTATGAACTTTCTTGAACACATAACTCACTCAATCTTTGTCCACTTTTAAAATTATGGTAAAAAAGCTCTCTCTTTAAACATCATCATTATATTTTCTTTGCTCCTGTTTCATGTTTATTATTATATGTATATATTTATTTAGATTAGTATAATATACTTTGTGTGTATTTATTGTATTATGTAAATGGTACACCACAGACTACCTACAGTATTTGTCTCTCCTTTCCCTTTTAATCCATCCAAAGGTTGTCTTTAAAAGATCACTCTTAGCGACAACACCACCCATTGTGACACACTATGTAAAATTTCTATATTTCTTAATTTATATGGTGTACATAATAAACAGTAGTCTATTCTATTACTTTGTAAAATCTAGGACTTCATATTTACCATCAATGCTGCTCAATTCTATTTTTACTTCAACTGTCTCAGATACACACAGTGTTGGGGTAGCCGTGTCGTCACATACAGAAGTTTTACTCACTGGAAATATTCCATTATTATATTGATTCTGACTTACAAAAAATATAAAGTAGAGGACAAGTACAGACGCCAGCAGGTCAAGCTACCCGAAACTGTCCCAATCAACCTTGAACCTTAATACTTTACTTTAGCGATAAAGTTGAAATCTATTCAAGAAATTTGACAGATTGTAGTAGCTTGATGTGCTGGCGTCTATACAAGACACAGATTTAATATTAGAATTCAATATTTTTTACCTGACTTAGTAATCGCAGAATCAGACATAATAACATGTTTAAATAAAATACTCACCAAAAAAAATTGTAGGGACACTGCCATTTTTTAAAGAAGTACGTGCAGGGTGTTTAACGAAACAGCCCTCAGTGAAATGTTTACTACAAAGATGATAACTAGATTTATGACTCCAATTTTCCATTTTCATGTTTTTCAGCCATAACTGCTTAGTTGAGTCAGTGGGAAATCTGAAATTAAGTTTTTTAATTAAAGTAAAAATGACTAAAGTATACAGTAGGTACATTGTAGATGGCAAGTTTTATTTCAATAGTAGGTCTTTTCTTCGGAAAAAAGCAAACATTACACCTATTAATTATCTTTTGAAATTAGAAACTAGTATTTAATTTTGCTCTATCTAATCAAATTGAAGAAATTTCTGGCGATAGTAATAAAGACGTAAATTTAAAATTACCCACTGTCTGAAGAAAATTATCGACATGGAACATTTACAACCCTATGTTATCTAATTACACTTAAATGTGATGAGATATCAATAAAAACGTTTATTCTAAATATAAAATAGTATTAAAAAGGCACACAAAAGCAATCGAAACATCTAAAGTCATGAAATTCACTTACTTGTGGAAGGTTATTCCGCTGCCTTTTTGATAGCGAGTTTTACAAAATACGCATGCTCTCATAGTAAAAATGTTCTAAAAATCACATAGTAAGCACGAAATACACAAAAAAAAATCGTATTCGCCAATTTTAGTTCTTGAGACGCTCGCACAGACAGAGTACTGCGAGCGGAGCGCTTTGAATCGGCACAAAAAACAACTGTCAATAATTTCGTAATTTTCGTATAGTTTTTTTTTCCCTTCTTGGTAACTGAGCCGATGTCAGCTATTCTGCCAGCGTCATGTGGTAATGGCAATACAGCGAGGTTTTAGCGTACTTGTTTATTAGAGGTCAACAGGGTCAAAAGATTTGGAAATAGCGCTCAATACTATTACTAATCTCTATCCACATACCGGAAGATGAAGATTTATTTTATTTTATTTTTATTATTTATTACATGAAATGTTTCCTTTGCCATTACAGATAAATCTAATGCGACAAAGTAACTTAAAATATACTTAACTAAACCTTACATGCTACATAGTACGTGGCCCTTGTGAACTCACCCAGTGTACAGGTAAATAAGTCTATGGCATCCGCCACCGTGTTGAGAGTGCGCAGCGCACGAGTCAGCGGTGCGCGCTCCAACAGGTTGGTGCGCGCACTTGGCACCACCAGCAGCTGCGGCTTGCGCCGCCGCGCCACGTACCTATCCGGTAAATCAAAACCTATTTCTGACAGTATACCTGAGTTTTGTAAACTACCTCTTAAAACTTTGAAAAGATACGTTGCCAGTGCCACTTCATGCCTAATTTCTAATTTGTAGTAGCCCACCATACCGAGACAGAATAAGGTAGGATACAGTAATGGGTATCCTGGGTTTCTCCCATACAGCTTTAAATAAATAAATCTGACGAATTTATTCTGTATCCGTTCTAGCATATTTTTGTATTTTATTTCACTCGGGCTCCAGACGGCCGCATTATATTCCAGATGACTCCTCACAAGAGCCTCATACAAAGCCCTCAATGCACTGATGTTTGTGAAGTCATTTGCCTGACGCAGCACAAATCCAAGATTCCTGTACGCCTTTTTACAAACAAGTACCACGTGTTTGCGAAACTGCAGATCACTGGCGAAATGAATGCCTAAATTCTTAATTTCTATGACACGCTGCAGCGGCTCCTCGTCCATGGAGTAATGGTGGTGTTGTGGGACTCGTGTGCGTGTGAATGAAAGCACCGAGCACTTTGATACATTAAAGTATAGCTTATTGCAGTGACTCCATTCAGTGGCCCTATCCAAGTCGTGCTGCAGCATGTCACGATCCGCAGTGTCTTTTATGACTGCAGACAACTTATGGTCGTCAGCAAATAGCATGCATGTTGACCTTACTACCTTTGGTAAACCATTTACCATAATAATAAATAATAAGGGTCCCAAATTTGTACCCTGACTGACGCCCGATCTGGTGTAGTAGGGATCCGAGAAGTGTCCGCCACAGTCCACATACTGACGCCTATCTCGAAGATAACTGGCGAAGAACTTTACAGTATGAAATGTGCAGCCTATACCCGCCAGCCTTGACAAGAGTATGTCGTGGTCGACTGTGTCGAACGCCTTTTTAAAGTCCAGATAGGCTACGTCAACCTGAAGCCCAGCGTCAACAGCTGGTACCAACTGTGTCATAAGGTGAAGCAAGTTCCCCGTTGTACCGCACCCAGGACGGAAGCCGTGCTGCGTATCCGACAAATCAGGGCCTATCTGTGCATAAAGGCAATTGTGAACAGCCATCTCGAATACCTTGGCTGGTGCACTTAGTACTGCAATTGGCCTGAAGTCACTGACATCCGTACCACCTCGACCTTTCGGTATAGGTACCACCCGCGTAAGTTTCCAACGACTGGGAAAGTGTGCCACCGACAAACAAACATTAAATATGTGCAGCAAAGGTTCTATTAGATGATTTTACTTCCGCAAAAAAATGTTTTTCCTTTTTCCTTTTACTAAGCAGTCTGTGCAACTGTCAATGTCAAGTCAAGTTGACAATATGGTCAAAAGGGGTTGCGTTGCTTGCTTGTATTGTTGTTTTTATTCAAATTCTAATATTTAAAAATAAAAGGCATAATTAACAGTGCAACATGTCTTATAAAAAAGAAGACTTAAAGGTCTACTGGAACAAGATCAATTATGCCTTTCCAATTCTCAACGACGCTGTCTTCAGCGACTGCAGCAACGCAGACTACGACGAGATTCAACAAATAATTGTCGGCCTCGGCATTCAGATCAAAATACGAGATCTTGTTCTTCTCCACATCGAGAAATATCTGCGGCAGCATGTGGCCCCTTCGTTCTGGTCAAAGTTTGTTAAAGTAGAAGAGGACGTGAAAGGCTTCCAACTATTCAAGACTGCTGTGAACGATATATACGATGCCGTGTCCAACTTCTCAGGAATGTTACAAAGACTGACCACATTGAACAACAGCTGTAATGATAGCAAGCCTATTTATGGCGAAAAGGATATTATTTCGGGATTCAAACAACTGGTTAGAGCAACACTGCTGTCCCAGTTGCCATTGGACTTCCAAGTTATCATTAATCATTTCTACAAAGTATCTTTTAATGTGTTTGATAATGAGTATGCAAACTCTGACATGGGTGAAGATATCACCTGCTCGGGGTGCTTGAATGAGTGTTCAGACTGCAACTGTATGTATATTGTGAAGGTGTTTCATGATACCAACAGGAAACTCATGGAGTTACAGTTACTTGAGAGACTGACTGGTCAAGTGTTGACAACCTTCATACAAATGAGGATAGAATGTCACATTCAGAAGCTTTGCACTGGATCATTTGATATGTCACATATAGAATTCTTGGAAACTTGGCTTGACACTACTGTTATGTCATGGCTAACTAGGATTTACTGTGGGGGCTCCTCTAAACCATCCCCTGATGATAAAAATACTCTAAATGCTATATCAAAGTTCAAGCAAAAATTAAGTTATTTTTTATACCACAGCTACACAAAATTAAGAATAGAACAACTTTTTAATATAATAATAGAATACCCAGACTCACAGCCTGCTGTTGATGATATTAAAATATGTTTGGAAAAGACTGACTTGAGATCTACTTTGTGTACAAACTTACAAAGTGCACTTGAAACAAGACTGTTGCACCCGGGTGTGAACACTCCTGATATACTTACTGCCTATGTTACTACTATTAGGGCTTTGAGGCATCTTGATCCATCAGGGGTGATTCTCGAAACAGTAACCAAGCCAGTTCGAAATTATCTGAGGAATAGAGATGATACAGTGCGCAGTGTTGTCAGTAGTTTAACTGAAGAAGGAGCAGGCAGTGAGCTAGCCGAGGAATTGGTCAAGTTTGCTGCCGAAGCTGATGGCGACAGTGACAAAGATGAAGCCTGGGATGAGTGGAACCCTGACCCAGTTGATGCCGACCCCACTGTTGACTCCAGTGATAGAAGAGCCAATGATATTATATCAATGCTAGTGAATGTATATGGCAGTAAGGAATTATTTGTGAATGAATACAGGACTCTTCTAGCCGACAGATTGTTGGCACAAAATGCTATAAACACAGAGAAGGAAATCAGATATCTGGAATTACTAAAATTAAGATTTGGGGAATCACAACTGCACTTCTGTGAAGTTATGCTTAAAGATATATCGGATTCCAAAAGAATTAATGCACTCATTCAACAAGACAAGGAAATAGAAATTTTGAACAAAAAGTTTACTTCAAATGCAATGATTTTATCTGCACAGTTTTGGCCTCCTTTCAAAGATGAGAGTTTGGAGGTACCAGAGCAAATAAAACGCCATCTAGAGGCATACACAAAATCATTTGAAGCTCTAAAAGGGAATAGGACATTAAGTTGGAAACCACATCTAGGGAATGTCAATATCGAGATAGAAATAGGAGATAAGAAACTAGATTTAACTGTGTCGCCATTCAATGCAACATTGATAATGCATTTTCAAGATAAACCAGAGTGGTCAATAGATGAACTGCACCAAGTCATGAAAGTGCCTGTCACGATTCTAAGGCGAAAAATAACGTACTGGCAATCAATGGGCCTCATCACTGAGAAAAGTTCAGACCACTTTGTGTTGGTGGATGGCTCTGATGGAAACAAGGCTAATGTAGCTACCAACCAAGTTCAGGAGATGATTTGTGAGGATGATGAGACAGAGAGTGTTATGGCTTCAGCCCATGACCAGAGGGAAGGGGAACTCCAAGTTTTCTGGTCTTATATTGTTGGAATGTTGACCAACTTAGACTCTCTTCCACTAGATCGCATTCACCAGATGTTGAAGATGTTTGCGTCGCAAGCTCCAGGGACAGAATGCAGTCTTCAAGAGCTCAGACAGTTCTTGGATACGAAAGTACGAACTCATCTACTAGTTTTACAAGGAGGGATGTATAAGCTGCCTAAGACATAGATATAAGGACTATTATTGAATAAACAATTTTATAACAGGTTTTTTTTTAATCAAACTATAACCATGTTTCCTTCATGTTTAGTCTCGAATTTTTTAGGGTATGAATAATCAGCCTATAATGTTCCCACTGCTGGGACACAGGCTTCCTCTCGGTGAGAGGGAATGGACCGTAATCCACTACGCGGGCCCAGTGCGGGTTAGATGTCATGTGTTTCGAATTTTTGGTTCTAGGACATGCCGGTTTCCTCTCGATGTTTTCGTTTACAGTTTTGAGAGCAGTGGTGATGTAATAATCTACACAAAGTAAAGCGCCTGTCAGGGTTCGAACCTACAACTCTTAAGTCGCGGTCGTTACCACTAGGCCACCTGTGCTCTCTTTTAAGGTATGTGCACACAAAAACAACTTGAAAAAGTTTAACAAAACTTTATTTTTACATCATTTTAAATATAAAATTTTGGTTATATTAGATAATGTCTGTGGGTTAATATCTGGATTACTTATTATACTTAAGTGACAATTCTCGAAGCTATTTCAATCAACAAAAACTAGCAATAATAAATTAGCTGTTATAAGTAATACCACCACATTGTTTTAATAAAATATAAACATTTTAATACTTAGTGTTTGCAATACATAATCTTGTGTCAGTCTTAACAACTATAAAAATACTGTTTAAAATTAAAATGTGGAAATAGTCATTCAGATTAATAAATAATAATTACTATTATAATGAATAATAAAACTAAGAGATACTGAGAAACAATACAGATTCTTCAAAAAATATTTTGAATGGAATGCATCAGATAAGTTGATGTGAGTACCACAGGTAAACGATAAATGCAGGTCGATTGTTACACAATATTATCACCACGTCATCTCAATTCATTTGTTGAAAAATAATAATAAGACTCGAAATTACTTTTAAAATAATAAAAGAATGGAATGTTGGTTATTTTATTAATACAAATCTCAGTAGGCGTAAGACCAAAACAATTTAAAAACAATAATCAATACCAATATACAAACGGACAGGAGATCAAAGCTCAGGTTGAACATCTCCAGGAACACTTAAAGCATACCAGAGCATCTTGTAGGGATATATTGCGGAATAATGACGTGAGAATACGTATTTTTCTTATTAAAAATTTACCTGGTTACAATCGTGTACGTTTTAGCCTGATATACATACGTCCTCTAAACAAAAATAAATAATAACAACGAATGGGACTTGATTTAAATCTCAATTATGCAAATAAATAGTATTGTATAAACAAACCTACAACAGTTAAAGCTCTACATCTAGTTTACATATGTACAGAAATCACCAATGTAATGTCAAATGATTGCTGATTACAGTTTGTATATTGAAGACATTTACATAAAAATATGTGTTAAAACGTTTTGAACATTTTAACTCTACGGTTGCACACTTCAGGCTAACAGCATGCATGTACATTACATTTTAAATGCAAGACTCTACAGATATTAAAAGCTTATAAAATATTAAGTACATGAAAATTCCTTTAAGTCCGTTAAGTAGTGCTATAATCTCTCGATGGACGAATTAACTTAAGATACAGAGCGGAGACGTTCACAGAACATTTCGACTGCGTTCGGCCTTCAGAATTATAAGTATAGCATCGTAGACATAGATCGAAGAAGACCGATACTTAGATCTGCGAGGATAAATTCAATATGTATCACGTTTACTGAATTTTAATTTATCTCATTTTTTGTCCGTTATTTCTCCGTCGGAATGAAATCATAATTTAATTGTATTCGATCTACTTGGCTCAGGTAAAAAACAGATCAATTTCTAACATTACCGACTACATTTTACGCACCATGATAGCTTAGCGACCGGATAATGTTTGTCGCCACCCGCGACGCTCAAGCACCGACGCCTAGCAGCGAGCTTACTAACATACGGCCGTGCGGGTGGACGACACTTTTGTGTAACATCGCATCTAGCGGGGCTTCAGACAGATTTGTTAAGTCAACATTTTTCGAACATGAAATGGAGTATGTTGGCCACACGAAGCTGAGTATCATTGCCGAAAACTGAGGTCCTAGGAAGCTGTCGACATGAAGAGGCTCTGCTCTGCTCACCGGTTCCGTCGCGGGGCACCTGGCGCGGCGAGCGGGGGCGGCGCGGAGAGGGGCGGGGCCGTGTGCGGCGCGGGGGCCGCGCTGTGCGGGGGCCGCTTGAAGGGGCCCAGGCGCTTGGAGGGCCGCGGGGACACGCCGTGAGGGTCGCCGCCGCCGCCCCAGCCGCTCGCGCCGTGGTCCAGTAAGGCCGCAGCTAGCCGGCCCGAGCCTTGATCTGCCAACACAATATCGATTAGTATCGACTATCGAGAATATATTCAGTGTTCCATAGACAAAGAAATATTACTTCATGTAGAATAGAAACTAAACCATCCCAAAATTAGTCTACAGCTTCGGGGCGTATGATGCGCCCAATTTCGGCTTCGATATGAAGTATTATGTCTTTATCTATGTTTACCTTTGTGAAGCTTGTTTTATATTACAGTTTAAGCAGGTTAGGTGGCAGTCGCTTTATGTAAAATGTCCTGTTAGATCGCATCTAGATACAATGGAGGCGAATGATGAGGTTGATTAAAAATGTAAGCGTAAAAAGCCCAGCCCGAATTATTTTCCTGGCCCGGTTTATAATAGCTATTTAGTTGGATGATTTTTAGCAGAATTAAAGCTTACGTTGACATTGATTTTAAAAACCAAAAAAAATCTTCCCAACACATGAAAAAGAAAAAAAAAAGATGAACCACCTAAGTTAACGCGTCCATGTCATGTTTAGTGCGCAGGCGACGCGTGGGGCGGACGGGGGCGGGGTCAGTGTTACCGTGCGGGGGGGCGGCGGCGGGCGCGGGGTCGCGCATGCGCTCCACGAAGCTCTCGAAGGTGCTGGGCAGCGTGTGTGACGTCACGAGCGCGCCCAGCTCGCGCGCGCGCTCGCTGTAGGCGTGCTGGTACAGCGGCATGGTGGCGCGCACGGAGCGCCCGCCGCTGAAGGCCGCGCAGCGCACCAGCGCGGCGCAGCAGCTCACGCGGATTATGCACTCTTCCCAGATGGGGCCGAATACGCATACCTGTGGGTGTTTCATGTTGATATTCATTTTATCAGAATTTATTCAAGATGGTTGGAAAATTATTTAACATAATACTAGCTAGTTACAAGATCGATCATGATAATGTTGTCTATTCAAGTGGTCGGCTACAAACTTATTATTATTATTAGCGTTTCCCCCTTTCCCCTAGAAAACTTAAGAGAAAAAATGTGCTCTAATCACACTCAACATTACAACAGACTTTAGTTTTCTTTTGGTATGAAAAACCAACACAAGAAGGTAAAGTACACGAGTAGGTACACTTTATTTACAGCACTATGGGACGTCATAGAACTGTGGGTAATGGGTCTCGTTTCTACGGCCGCCAGTGTTCGCTCCACACCACATACACTTGATTTCAAATAAAACTGGTACTCACATCGGGTTTCCTAGACACGGTACAGCGCAGCAACCCGCCGGGCAGCGGGTACAGTGCTATGAGTACGTCACAGAACTGTGTGGGTAGTGTGTCTCGTTTGTATGGTCGCCAGTGTTCGCTCCACACCACATGTACTTCGTCGTTGCCGAGGTGACGAGTCTGGACAAAAACAAAAGAATGAGTATAAAACAAATGATTGTATCAAAATACCAGTCGCGAGAAGCTTTCCGTGGATAAGCTCTTCACGATTTATTTTTATAAAAATCAAAGACCATTTGTGCCTCAGACTTTTAGAGCAGTCAAAAAAAACCTCCGATTGCGTTGAAATCTATAGTTGTTACTCCTCGTCTATTAACCTTCTCATTTTGGATTATGATCACGTGGCGTGCCTCGATAAAAATAATTGATATTTAGCTGCAACTAGCTAGTCGAAAATCAGTAAAAAAACAGGAAGTCGAAAATCAGTCGGAAAAAGAAATCACTAGTATACCATTTCAATTGACATTCGTAGTTCAAGAGTTACTTTTGACGTGCATTTGACCGTACAAAATGGTACAAATAACTAAATTCACGACGAGGATGTTTCATATATGTACCGATACCTTATTCAGTATAGCATCAGGTGAGTCTGCGGGCATGCGCGTGGCCACGTGGAACAGCGCCTCCAGCGTGAGGCTGGCCAGGTAGGGCGCGCTCACGCCGCCGCCGCCGCCGCCGCGCAGTCCGCCCGTGAAGCCCACGTGACTCTCCAGCTCCACCTGCACCACAATATATTGTTTTGTAGAACTACTGACGCTTGTGAGCGGCACGAGTGAACGGCAAGTACAGCAAAGCCAATCCTTTTTCTTAACATCAATGTGCCATATTTCAAATAGAAAGCCCATGTTTCTTCACACCTTCAGAACTATATGACATAGGCCTATATCCGGAAATAAACTAAAACTGTGTTTACAAAAATACGCTATTAGAAAAAAAAATAAAAAATATTATAAAAAAAAAAGTGTTTCTTCACAGAAATATTTTTTTACAACACATATTTTACCTCTGCCAAACTGCAAAGCAGTTTGTTGGCAGACGTAACTCCTTTTTCTGTAATCCATTTTTTTTTATTTTATACAATGTGTCACGGAAAGGGTATATTCATCCGGAAGGAACGGCTTCTTTGGATGATATCAAACGATATTGGAAGAGTTTTTTAATCCTATCTCTACATGTTCGGAAGTTATGAGATTTTATAATACATTGATACCAGAGACCGAACTTTTCAAATTGAAATAAGCACATCACTAGCACTAAATCAGCTGATCGGTGTCAGTGAACTATTTGTAAGTAAAAATAAACCTCTTACTCCTGGTAATTCTGAATAAAAGGTTCCGTATGTTTATTTTTGTTTAAAAAATATTATTACTGACTTTTCCGAAACTTTGATTATGTTTGTGAACTAACTACAATACAAATAATTGGTCTTGGTATCAAAATTTAACGAAATAATATTTAGATACCTGCTTGCATATGTATGTAATTGATCTTGTTTGAAATAGATAAACCTACCGATTCGCTGTTTATGATTGTCACTTGTCAGCACAATACTTTGGGCAAATATGAATTTCAACTATTGTGAGCCCTTATTATAATAATTTTAACACATACGATCCAGGAGTTGTTTCGAAAAATCGTTAGCTCGTACCATTGAATTGATCATAAAAATCGAATCCTTACGTGCATTCAGGAATTAATTGCTTAAATAAACTTAGAATAGAAAAAGGATTTAGTAACAATTTATGTCCAACTGAACCCAAAACATCATTTCAATTCACCTCTTCGCAACTTATTCTTCTCGAAGTAAAAATAAAATCACAATGGGTTCCGTTCATAATTTTTAAAATAAGGTTATTTTTTTTATTAATAAATAGTGACGAAAACTATTACAAGTTATTTTTTTTTTAATTAAAAAATAATAGCACGCACGCATAATTTTTGTCTGTAGGACTAACCGAAAGAATTATCGGAAGTCCACGGTTTGTCGGTGCTGTTTGAGTGGTACATGGGTTTTATTGGTTTGAGCACGTTTAGTCTTTATTATAATTCAAATGAAATTAATAAAAAAATGTCGCAAAACTGCATCTAACTGTGGAAAGAAATTAATAAAGTACTAGGACCGCATGAGTAACAGGAATTGTTATTGCCGAATTGAAAATCTATTGCTCACAGAACCCTGATTACGTCGTTATACACACAATGAAGCATCATAATGTGTGTTAGGGTCTTAGGGTACGTGAACCAATTGCAGTCCGTGTAGTTTCAATTAACAAGTCTTGGACCCTGGTAATACAACTTCTAATTCAGACTTCTAACGAGATAACGCGGCCCCGTAATAAATGATCTTTAATGGATTGAAATGAATGATTTTCCGGAGTTGCGGGAATTTCCGGGGTTGCGGGAATGTTCTAACGAAATAACGCGGCCCCGGAATGCAAGGGCAACTGAAGGAACAGGATGGTTTTTAGTCAGTAAGAGTCTAACACTTCCTTCCGCCCCACCCAGGGCGGGAGCTGAGTAATTGATGATTTTCCCATCCCAAAAAAAAAAATGAATGATTTTTCAATTTTGAATTTGAATTACGTAATTAGTTTGCTCTAGTGTGTTAGATTTACTGAGTTTAGTTCAAATTATTAAGAGGATGTAAAATAATCTTGAATTATTGAACAATATTTTTTAATAGTAGTGGACCATAGAAATGTAAAAAACCTATATCTATGTAGTGGACACTAATAGTTACAGCTACCCTGTACCAGGATAGCAGGGAATAGGAGTTTTATTTAGCATTATTGTTATTGTTATGCTCGTCAGTCGACTTCTGTTCCGTGTCTAGTGCACTCGTTTTTATCCCTGTGATACGCGCATCAGTTCAGTTCGACTACAATGACGGTCAGCACCCATACCACTTCCGTCGCATCCAGGAGCTGATACCGGCAGATGTGCGCCATTATTTAGATGCGCGCTTTCCTCGGTGGATTGGACGTGGTAGTAGAAGCATGGCTTGGCCTCCGCGAGCCCCAGACCTAACCCCGTTAGACTTTTTTTTGTGGGGGTACATTAAAAGTGTAGTGTACGCAGTGCAGTGTGATACAGTGGACCAAATGAAAGTGCGGATTGAGGCCGCTTTCCGGACAATAACACCAGACATGCTACGCAATGTTCAGGTGTCCATCAACAAGCGAGCGGCCTTGTGCATACAATACCAAGGTCACCTCATCGAACCCCATCTTTAAAAATGGAAGTCAATTTACTAAATTAAGCAAACCTTTAAGATTTTACTGTTCACTCGGTAATAAGTAATAATAAGGGATGAAACTAGTTTCGATTTTTTACGTAAATTTTGAATCTCAGTTTTTGAGTAAACTGTAAATCAATAATTACGCATTAATTTTTACATCACGGTAAAGTAGGTATGGTATAACTGCGCGCGCGCCGCCGCCGCCGAAAAAGCCGCCAAAGGGATTGCGTCCCTTCGTCGGCACGGGCGACTGCATGTAGTTCGCGCCGACAAAGAACACCGCCTGCAGTAGGCTACTTCGATACTAGGCGCGCAGAATTACGGAAGAGATTTATCGTAATATTGGCAACTAAAGTTGAAGTCATTGACCTACGTAGTGCGGTGACACGTTTGTTATGATTTGAATTTACGAAACCTAAGAAACCGAAAATTTGGTATAAATTTTTAGAGTATTTTATTTTGAGTTGAAACCCTTCCAATATCGTTTGATATCATCCAAAGAACCCGTCCCTTTCGGATGAATATACCCTTTCCGTGACACGTTGTATAATGGCGCTGTAGCGGTATCTACAACGCCACATACGAACAACGTGTCATACTGACGTCACGCAAATCCTGCATCTCGCAAACAGAGTTTACCGCGCAATTAGCATAGATACAATTTCCCAACATTAATCGTTGGGCAGTTGTACACCAGACATAACACCCGTCTGGTCGAAGATCCGCCCTTTTCTATGGAGGATGAGTGAATTTTACACCGTTTCTCATACCTCTATAGCGCTTTTTCACATAAATGTTAATAAAACTATTCCTTCATTTCTCTTCATTTTTTTTTCTTCATTAATGATTAACCGAACGTGGATCCACGCGAGACACAATGGCTTTAGATTTGTTTATGTAATTTCGGCATTCAACTGGTTAAATACAAAGTTTCAGGCTTTTACGAGTATTCGGAAATATTCTTACCTCCCACGCCAGAGCAGCAAGGAACGCTTCATAAGCAGGACTGCCACATCTGTTGGACAGGATTTCATTGCGAGTCTCCTGTCCCTTGCCCACGTATATCACTGCCACTTTGTGCGTTTCGCGACACCTGTTCAGAAAAAGAACAATATTTCGTTACAGATTGTTACTGACATAAGAATGTTGGTGGAGACAGGAACAGCTAAAATAAAAAACATTGGCACGACGAAACCCTCGTGCCAATGTTGGTTGGTCTGTTGAATCGAGTCATAAACCTTGTTTGAATAGGAACATAATGATTATTCGATGACAAACTGGTTAGAACTTTTTATATTATCATTATATTTTTATATTATTAATATTATAAATGCGAAAGTAAGTTTATTTGTTACGCTTTTACGCTAAAACGGCTGAACGGATTTGGATGAAATTTGACAAATGAGTAGACCATGACCTGGAGAAGGACATAGGCTACTTTTCATCCTGGATCGCAGACGAAGTCGCAACAGCTAGTTTATTATAACGGCGCCTCGCGGTTTCACCTGCATACCTATTGATCCCGTAGGAGCATCGGGATCAAAAGTATGTCCTAATCCAGGTCATGGTTTATCCATGTGCCAAATTTCATCCAAATCCGTTCAGCCTTTTTACCGTGAAAGCGTAACAAACAAAAGTACACACATACAAAATATTACTTTGGATTGATTGATCTATCTGACATCTATCATTACAGGGTCTCTCAGGGTTTTCTTCTATTTACCTCTGTGCGTCAAGATTCCTCAGCTCCCGAAGCAATCGATCGGTCCTTTTTAGCAGATGCGCGTGATTCCGTCTGGCCGGCGCGAGCGTGCCGAGCTGTGCCGCTAGAGCGCGACATACGCCAAATGGACGCGCTGTCGACTTTGTTACTAAGGTCGGTACTTCTTCCTCTTCGTAGCTGCATGACATACTGTAATGAAAACAATGGTTTAATTCGGGCAATATTCGTGTTACATGTTGGGCAACAGAAGCTTAGACTTAGCGGCTAAAATAATATTTACTCAATAAGTGTAGTACTTGTTTGGCGTCGCAGTTTCATTAATGCAGAAACCATAATATGTTGTAGCTTCCAACATAGGCCAGAGACAACAATGGGTTTTGTGATTAGCAGACTTTGTCTGGCATTTTTTGCTGAACTGGGCTTATTTAGCGCAGCTGCACACACATTTCTGCTTTTCCTTTTTTTATAACGGAATAAGCTGTTCTTGTTTTTTTTTTTTCGATTATGTATGTTGTGTGCCTTTTAGGCTGTGCGAAATAAATGTATTAATTTTTTTTTGCTGCTGGTCACAAAATATTCAACCAAAGGGATGTTCCTTACAGGGTGGTATCATCGACGCGGAACCTGTCACCATGGATTAAGTACATGATTCTGAACGCTAAGTACCGCGTTGCAATTATTCGACGAAAAAAAAAAAGCTAATCCATACATTTTGACCGCGTACTTTTCTATGAAATAAAAAGATTTATTTTTGATAACCAACAAACATTTTCTACGCTAGTTTAGAATCATGTGCTGAATTAATAGTCACCTTGTATAAGGCGCCATGCTTACCTATCTCTATTCGACAGGTAGTGTCGCTCATTATTCCGGTGTGCAACAAGTGTGGCTACTAGTTCGTCTTCCGCTCCTGGTGGTAGGGGCGATAGGCCAGCCTCGTCCAATCTTCGGCCGCATACGACCTCTGGTGACGTGTGACCGATGTATGCTAGTACCTGTCAAATAGGTGTTCGTATGGTTAGAAGCAAAGCAAAATCTTAAAACAGTTATAATGATTGAAGAATTGGACCAAATGGAATCAACTCTTGAAGAGTGGATGGGAATATGAAGCAACAGATTGCGAAAAGTTGAAGAAATTAAAGAACGTCTTTGCCCAGGAGTGACAAAGCTTATAGTACGTTCGCGTTAAGAATGCAGTGAGTCATCATTATCCGTCGGCCTAGCCCCGCCCCCTAACCAATCAAATCTTTTCAAATTACAAAGTCAAGTTCACAATGACAGTTAAAGGCATTGCTTCGAACGCAACGGTTGTGTTCTGTCATTTGTGTTAACTGATTTAAATTAAAAAAAAATGAATACATCTCCAATTCGTAAAAATAAAAGTAGTTCGATAATTCATAGTGGGGAATTTAGATGACGTCATGGAACTCGCTGCAGAAAATACTTTTGTTATAAATACTAACGAGGATACTAGTGATAGTGATTAAAATATGATATTAATGATTTAGTTTTGATTTTAAACTTTTAAGTGTATTTTTATAAATTCATTAAACTTAATCTTTTAAAATATAATTTGTTTGAATTTAACACCACTGTGAATACACCTTTATCTTGCAGTTGCACTGATGACTCATTGCATTCTTAACGCGAACGAACTATAGGACTGATCATGACACGCCAAGGTTATTACAAATTGCAAACATAAGCTTCTTGTTTGTATGAGTTTATTACATACTTTAATCAGAGGGGCCTTTCTTGTAATTGTAAGAACGTTCACAGTCTGATCTCAGTCTCAATCTGTGGAAAATAACTCTAAAATCCCTACATCTTTGACATTGATTGTCGCTGAGATGAGATTGCGACTAGATTTTGAACGTTTTTTACTACGGGAATTGGCCTTCAGGTTTCGAGAATTTCTTACTAAGCATATAAACATATCAGAACAAAACTGAAGCTGCGTCGTGAATATTATACTGATATGAATACATACGTGATCCAATTGATGTTTGTCCGGTGGGCAGTTCTTGTGATCCGGTAAAAGATCCGGGGGTAACGGCGGCGGGAGAGAAGATAATGTGTTGTCTCGCGGACATTCCGCACTAGAAAAATCAAAATGCCTTATTAAATTCTAGCTTCTGAATAGAAACTGATCAAAAGGTCAAAAGAAACAATTGACAAGCAACGTTGCACGACAATGTGCGACTCGAACCATTCGTTTTTAGATAGAACAACGCTGCCTTCATTGCTGAATCGAAGATGGTTATTGTACGAAATTATTTTCTAGTAAATACATGGTTTCTTACACCTGCGAGCAGTGCCACAGATTGGCCGAAAATAAAGCATATTTAGGTGTAACGAACTAAAACGTTTTCGTAAACTTACGTGTCAGGCAACTCGAGTGGCTCCACAGTTTCAGACGAAGCTATAGATGGGTCGTAGTAGAGTGCTGAAGCATCCCAACACGCCTTCCCAGCGATGTCACGAAGTAGCACTCGTACTTGCTTGTCTGACGTCATTAGACCTGCGAATCGAATATTACGTTTATTTAAGTTGCCAAATCTCAGAATAGAACAATGTAGTTTCACGAGCTTCTACGGAGTCCTACACAAAATGCTGTAGTTTTGCTTTAGCCCTTTACTTACTGGTATTATCTAAACTCTGATTTTTAATTTGCTAGACTAAGACCTTGCGATCGACCTTTTTTAATATTAGCTGTCATTTTGGTCCTCCCTACGTAAGACTACTCCCAAGAACCTCTTTTTTTTTTTGTTTTAAAACGTTGCCCCACACTAGGAATTTCTCCTGTGTCGTGGGTGCGTTTACAAACATTTAAACTCATATACACAAACAGCCAGACCCGGAACAACTACTTGTAGGCCATACAAATATTTGTTCCGTGCGGGAATCGAACCCGCGACACGCAGCGCAGCAGTCAATCGCTTAACCACTGCGCCAACCGTGCCGTACCGTACCTCAAAACCTATTAAAAACACGTGACGAAGAAACAGGCCAGACGTGACAGAGACACAGTAAGAGCTAATTTACCGCCTGGATTATATGCAATCGGAGAACTGCAGCCAAAAACCTTGTCATTCTTGTCCTGGTCGAATATATGCACTACCATCAATTCAGGAAACTTTTACAATTAGTAATTAAAGCAAGTTTTTGTATCATATATCTCACCTGGCGTAGTAGCAGCCGGCATATCTAACGCAGGCAGTTCAATGAGCGATGCTAACGTAGAGTCGCTCAGCCGCAACATTTGCACATGCGGCGCTGACAGCACGGCCGGGCCGAGCTCGCCTCCCAGCGCGGGGCTGTCGTGTTGTTCACACACCGACGATGACACCTGCCAGCCGTTCCACAGCGGCCAGTGGCCCAGGAATAGTACTAGTTGGGTGCATATCTATGAAATAACATAAATTCAAGCTGTATATTTGTATGTCACAGTCGCCGAAAACATCTGTATGAGGAACGCACGGAACCGAGAAGTATGGCAGAAAAAAGGGGACGCCTATACCAGCAGTGCCTGATTCTAAAATGATGACCCTGATGATGTATTTCCCACACTTCACCAATTTTCAACAAATTGTGTAAACAAAATGGCGAGAATCATTAGGCTTATGAAAATTCTACAGATCAACAAGCAAACATGGTACATCGATGTAATCTGTAGCTGCACATATGCCTCCCGGGGGTAACGAAACAATAGTTAATTAATTGTGTCTTCTGTAGGTCACCTAAAGTTTTTTTTAAAGCGAATTTTTCCGTTCCCAATATCTTGGCATGTCTATTATAAGTTGTACAGAACCTTACCTGCCAGAATTAGCTGAGATAAAGACCAGCACATTACATTCTTGAATGATCTTCCCAGTAAAAGTATCTCAATCCTAACATTTACCTTCATAATCAAAACTCACTAAATTCCACTAAATACATGTTAATTGTTAAAACAAATTACCGTTTGCGCCCATAGCTTGACGTCTATCGTAGAAGCAGGTGAAGTCTTTGGTCCCAAGTTGTCCAGTTGAATGTTGGGGTCGAAATCTTCGTCGACTGGCAGCGATAGGCCTTCGATGTCCGCTCCGTTAGTGCCTTTCATTACAGCGTAGAGCACCTGCAAAGGGTTAAATGGATTTAGGATCATTACTATGAAAGGAATTTTATTACCAATCAGTTTAGCAAATTGTCCTACTAATTTGTACCATGGAATTGTTTAAGGTCTTCCGTTTTGATTGGTTTCTCGAGGGAACAGGTACTTAGGTAAGTATTGCAACAACGAACGGTCTTGTACTTCCCGCTTCCAGCAGGTTTCCGAAAATTCGTTATAATCTAATGAATTCGGAAATCCGCTAGATTGCCCGACGATCTAATGATTTGATCGTAGCCGCGTCGGTCCATCCTAGTGGGGCCATTTATGAAATTATAATCATCATACGAGCCTTGTCCCTAATATGTTTAACTTTGATCTGCTAGCGGCAAAAAATTCTAAATTTTACATAGTTACCATATGATGAAATGACCTTCCCAAAAATATGACAAATGTCTACCATTCATAGAAAATTGCTAACAAGATTCACAGGACACATTTTGCAAGAACAAATAAGTGTTTATGTAAGAATACCGCCAGCCCACAGTTTCGTGGAACGCCGCTATATTATTTATTAGCACCCTATTACGTGTATGTGAGATATAGTGTTGTCATCGAGTAGAAGTTTGAGTTTAAAACAGCGGGGCGAGGTGAGAATCGTACAGTCAACAGCTGATTCAGCCGTAGTCACCTACTCTCAAACAACCCACACAATCTCAACATGCAGAAGATCGTGAGTATTTTGATATATTGGATTTCAGTGATTTCTGGAATATTTGAAATTGAGACGTTTGCGATAAGTGTGATAATTAAATTGCAAGATTCGTAATGGGTATAAATGGGTCGTAAAAATCGGTAGTCGAGAAAATGGTCCAAACGGCTATTATAGTTTGACCGAAACCGCTGGACCGCGGCTTGGGTATGCACGGGGGGGGGGGGGGGGGGGTGCAGTCAACGACAGTCAACGCTCACGGCATCCCGCACCCCGCCTCGCCGCGCATTTCTAAGGCGTGGTACAGCGGTTTCGGTTAAACTATAATTCAAGCAATGTTGTAAGCACCTTCCCAAGGTGTTAGTTTTAATTCCACGGTGCAAGCCGAGCTAAGGCAGAAATTATCAGAATCTCGCAAATGCAATCAGAATGTGAGACGTAAAATGTCAGGAAATCTAAGTCCTTGGCAAATAGTATCCTGTCCAGTGGAACAACTCAACCTCGTGATCTAACGGATGACTATTCCCAGGTACTCGTCGCCCTCGCCCTATTCGCCGTGGCCGCCGCCGCCCCTCAACAACTGGGTCAGGCCCCCGCAGCTAACCCCGTGTACATTCTCAAGCAGGACTCTGATGTCAGCCACGATGGATACAATTTCGAGTACGTATAGTTTTCGAGTTGTAAAAGTTGGAGAAAGCGAGTTTTCGACGCATAATGTTACTTGTCCAGTTACAATTCAAAATATTGTGGAAGTGAACTCAATCCATAACGGGAAACATACAAATGTTCAAAATTAAAATTATTCGAAATATATACTATGAACTTAGTTTATCGAATATAGGAAACTCATGTCCAAAGCAGGTTTTTGAAGTGCATCACACCAAGAATCGAAGTTTGTGTTTAGCTGAAATTAAAGTCTATATTTCCCTACCCTAGCTTCGAGACAAGCGACGGAACCTCTCGCCAGGAGACGGGAACCCTGAAACAGATTAGCGAAGACCACCAGGCTCTAGAAGTCACCGGTAGCTACAAGTACGTCGGTACCGACGGCCTGACATACGCAGTCACCTTCGTCGCCAACGAGCACGGTTTCCAGCCCCAAGAGCACGTTGAACACCAACAATAAGCACCAACGTTTGATCTAAAGTCACTATAAAATGTTCCAACATTTGTGTGGCCATTGTTTGATCAAACATTAGTATTGTTACCATCATATTCACCAGTTTGTATAGGTTTTACTACATGAGCTGACTGTTATCATTTTCATCGTTTCTACATTTTTCGTATCTCTTTTGTATGAATATATTGCAGTAATATATTTTTGATTGAATTTGAAAGTTTTTCCTTTCCATCCATTCCTATCTGATTCGTAAACCAGTGAGATTCATAAGTCTCCCTCTCTGCCGTAGTCGGGTAAAATGATTGTATATTAAAAACCTCTCATATAGGTATTAAAGTTTACAATTAAATAAGTTTAAGTTGACAAGCAAAAATAATATTTTAACTATTTTTAATTTTCTCAACCAAAGTTTTTATCTTGATCCTAATCTAGAAATTGGCCATTCAGCCACACTCTACCTTCTTATTTTCATTAAATCCCGTCAATCTCACTGAAATACCTTAATCTGCGAAAGAACTTACCTTAAATATCATAAGCAGCAGTGTCTGGTCTCCATCCTTCTCTTCCATTAGGTAGTTAGGGCCACATCTCACTGCGAACTCCGCAAGACACAGCAGGAGCGAGCCTGCTAACGGCTTCACAGAGTCCCGCGCGCTACTGGGCGAGATCTGCGCTAGGCATGCGCAGATCCACTTGATTATTTTACCTGGGAAAATATAAATAAAGTATAATACATTTAGAATTGTAGAAGGAGAGTAATATGGAGTTAAAATACTCTCTTGCGCAGTTTGGAGCCCGATTCATAACTAGCATCACCGAAAATCAACATATTTACTTGAAAATCGTGGTAATTTTCATTGCTGCCTCTGTGTAGGATGGCTCCTATTAATAAAAGTCACTTTACTTGTTTTCCTTCACCGACTTGGAGCACAGTGGTAACGGCCCAAACTTATAAGTTGTAGGTGGGTTCGAACCCAGGTTGACGCTTTACTTTGTGTAAATAGTTTCATCACCACTGCTCTTAAAACGGTGAAGGAAAACATGGTGACGAAACCGGTATGTCCTAGAACTAAAAAATCGAAGACATATCAAACCGCACTGGACCCGCATGGTAGAACAGACCGCTCCCTCTCGAAGAGAGGCGGCCTATGTCCCAGCAGTGGGAATATTATAGGTTGATAATGCTTACTGGTTTCAGGAAACCTATTAGATTTCCTATTGATCAAAGGAATGCAAGCGTAACACACGGTTGAAAAGCAAAGAATATACATAGGAGAGACCGACAGTGATCTAAAAGCTGTGGTTCCTAATTCTTACCGGCAAGACCAGGATATAGCTCAACGATTCGGTCCGTATAGTCAGCGAGCACCAGAATGCAGTCACTCACCACTTTCGCGATGTTCTTGTTCTTCATCTGTAAATAAAAGTTTATTGGAGTCACTCAAAGCCGTGCTTGGCACTAAAGTTTGTTTTATTGACAGTGATTTAGACAGGCGCCAGGCCTAGGGATGGGACTCGTCGACTCGGGACACGGAATCGGGAACATTTAAGTTAGCGAAAACCTAAATATAAGAATTGAATGCGAATTTTAGTTCCATTTCGTAAGTTTTAACATTTAATTAAAACTAGCTTTATCTTCAAACACCTTGTCTAAAATACTCAAGAGAATGCCGAAATTACTACAAACTTTCATACTATAAAGTCCAAATTTAATATTTGCTTTCCGAATGTGCTATTTTATCGCATTCCTGACGTTACTTCATCGAGTCATATTAGGTGCTGACCGCGTAGGTATATTTCAAAACCATTCATGAGAAATATTGCGTAGTTGAGGTTCAATATTGTACATGCTAATTGACCGACAGATACATCCAAATGCCTTTCACCAGTTACACTATCCGATGTACTAATGAAAGTCAGATTTTTCTGGTAATATTTTGAATATTAGCTGTAAATAATATCGTTAAAATATTACGAATAGCGTTATCGTGCATCCATTTATGACTGACGGTAAATTGATACGTTTTGACCAGATGTTCCCCGCTCATCTTTTATTACAGCAGATAATATTTATTATGAATAATTTAATAATACGTGCATGCCGAAGGATACCTCACTGCGATACATCGCGGGCTACTTGGGGGTTTACCTCGATGCCTGGCATGTGCCGCCTATTAGCATGTATTTGTTTTACATGGAGGTGTCATCGAGGTAGCGAGCTGAACCGTGACCGCGAGGTATCACAGTGAGGCATCTTCGGCATATATTAACCCGATAGACCCGATCTCACTACAGGACACCAGTGGCGGTGCAACCATAGTCGCACTGTCAAAAAATTGGTCTTGTTGTCAATAATTTGCAAATGACGTCACAACTGTCACTTGTCTAAGTAACTTGGTCGCATAGTAACAGTAGACAAAATCTGCCAGAATTTTATACTTACCATATTGCCAGCATAATGTTGAGAATGCACTTATTACCCTGTCCAAATGCAAATTGAGTGTTGACTTTCAACAACAATCGACTTGCATTTGGGGTAGGCAATAAACGTGCATATATGGTGGCGCCCCCTTGATAAGCTAGGTGGAGCAAAGTCTTTTGTCCCATGTCACGTAAAGTCTATTCAAAGTAATGTTTCAAATTGATGTAATTTCATGTTAAACAATTATCAACTTTGATTTAAAGGCAATTAAGTTGATTAAAGAGCGACTAGCACTATTGAAAAAGTTATAAAAATGTTTGAAGTTGTAGCGTAAACTGAACTTTATTGTGTAGGAATTAAAGTTATTTTTCCATAAACTCATATTTGTTTACATTTTTGGCAAATAAATCGCGAATGCAGATTAGTTACGATGTAGAGTATGCTACTTTCTGTGTACTCGTCCAAGTTATAACAGCCATTTCTGATTATATTTGGATTGTATAATAAAACAAGAATTTATATGTTCATGGATACAAAGTGACTTCACCCCAAACACGCATAGGTGAAAGCCGTGGTGACAGATGAAAAGTAAGTTATAAAGTTACCCATTATTTCAAGAATGTAGACCGCTGGGTCTCTTGATGTCTATGCTTCGAAAAGCATATTGTTGTTATTCTAATCAAAACATCTGACATACAACAGGATACATTCACGTCGACAATTTTCGACCGTTCATTGCAAACGTCTGTTAAGAAGACCATGTTTAATGGTCCATGTGTAATAGTTACGACAAAAAAAAAGTTCGTTACTCGTGGTAAACTTTTGTCAGTCAGCAAGTCACTGTGATGATAATGTTGACGTACCATGAGCATCTGCAGCAGGCAGGTAACGTACGATGGTAGTCGTGCGCATTGCGTGCGCGTGGCTAGTAGGTGGCACACGTGCGCGGTCAGAGCGCATGCTCCCGCGCATCGAGCTGCCCCGCCGCCTTCTCGCCGACAAACTCGGACTACTATATTGAGGACGTGCTCCTGAGACAAAGAAGAAAACAATATTAGGAGATTGCTTCTCAATTTAACTACCGAAATAGTATTGAAAAATTGTGCAACACGTTTAGAAATCTACCTTCCTGAGAACGTACCTTAAGGTCAGGACAAGACACTGTGTTGTATTGGTGAGGGTAGGGCTGTAGCATGGGTGCGTTCATTAGGCCGTCGGGCAGCGATAGCAGTGACCCTAGGAATGTGACTGCAGCTGTGCGTGGACACTGCAAACAAAACAGAGTGTTAGTACGCTAAATAAAATTAAAAGTGAACCTGACTAAGATGCGAAACATGTACATCTTATAACGAGATACGGCGGAATTGTGTTTTTCCGGGTCTGTAATTAACAGAATAAAACTACGTCCGACTGAATTAATCTAGATTTTGCATTCATCAGCCGCGAGTAAAACAATTGTTTTTTTTTTTTTGAAAATGTAATAATATTTACATTAAATTCCGATTCGAAATCTGTTATGGAACTGTTTTATGTTTTCGCTCACCGAGGGTCCCATGTCCGAAGAGTTGAGCACTACAGTGGAAGCGTGAACGAAGTCGAGCAGTAGTAAGGAATAGCCATCGAGTGCTAGCGACAGATACCGCGGCGCCGCGTGCTCGACGAGTACGTCCACTACTGAACGATCTTCTCCGGTCAGACCTGGTGGAGAAAAGTATGGTTTAAAGTTGATACTAAGACCATTAGGTTCTTTGTACGCACACGTTTTCCTTGCCGTGAAAAACTACGGTTTATTGTGTGTAGGCACGGTCGTTAGTGTTGTATGCATCACTATGAAAGCTTGTTAACAGACACGTTAAAGAAACCGTGCCGAGTACAAAGGGCCTTAAGACGTGCAGGACTCGACCAATCAACACACAAGACTAGAGTCGCGATGGGATTTTAAAACAACTGAATTATTTATATGGTCGGTTTGATTGAATATCCCGCGTGCGCCGCAGCATTTCCCGCCGCGTGTTTTGCTAAACGCTTAAGGATTCGCCGCGGGTGCAGCGGCGGGCACCACCACGCTTCCCGCCCCGCGTCTCTATGAACAACGTCTTATATTGCCATACGTTAGTGTTTACGCGTGCGATGATAAGTGCCGCTTGACGCGCCGCCGCTCCGTAAACAGAACATCGTACGACGCGCCGCGAGACGCCACGCGGCACGCGACGCGCGACGCCCCGCGTCTCCGTAAATGAGGCCTTAGGGTCTGGTTACAGATTTATTGCGATAATGTGGATGCGTGGTGAATATGGTGTGTTTCATGAAACATTACATAGAGAGCTTATATTGATAATTTAATGATTATAAGTATTCAGTAAACATTGATTACATGCGCGGATCTTGACATCTGCTAGAGCTGCTATTTGCAAAACCGTATGAAAATTTTGATTTGTGTGGACTACTTTATCATTCATTTTTCACAAGGTTCCCTAAACCCGTTACTTACCATGATGGAGTGCTCGCTGGTACAGATGTAGATGTGCCAGATGCAGGCGGTTGTTGCAGGAAGATGGCGCGCCCGGGCCTTGTGCTTGCGTCGACTCGCATAGTAGACGCAATGCAAGTAGCTTGCCCGCCCTGGATACAAGTAAATGTAACGTGGGTCATTATTTTGGATGAGACGAAATTTTACGTCAATAAACACACATTTTGCCCGTAACTGGCAAATATCAGTAGGTGCCTACACAATAACCATGGCATGTCATGAGGAGGAAAACGTAGAAAAGTTTTGAGTATGAATGTCTATGGCTATAAGAGTAGAGGAAGACCAAATAGAAAGAGGATGACTAGCGAGATGACGACTAATAGAGAAGTATGGAAGAAAAATACATTTTACGGCGACCCCAAATAAATTGGGATAAGGGCAGAATGACCCTGCCGGGGTAGCGGGATCGTCCGAAAGGGTTACCGCTGCCCTGGTACATAAAGGGCTAAGGAAGGAACACGGGTGGGTTTTAGTCAGTAAGAGTCTGACACTCCCTTCTGCTCCACCCAGAGCGGGAGGGGTCATTTGATGATTTCCCGTCCACAAAAAAAAAAAGGGCAGAATGATGACCTGCACAATAACCATCTACACCCTGACCATAAGGTTAACCGTTTTTTGACAGCTGTCGAACCTACTACTAGAACTATCCCAGATTACGTAAAAGTTAACTTTAAAATGCAAAATAAAATAAATATACAGGGTCCAATTAAAATAGATGGACAAATTTTACCACAGCGCTCAGTACAGTCACGACCAGAAGTATGTATACACTCGGCTTTATTCAAAAGCGATTTACTCCTTTATTTTTTAATGAAATTTTATGTTGTTACGAACATAGCATTTTCGAACCCATAGGTTTATGTAATGTGTCGTATTTCAACGCTGCATTCGTTATTTCACGAGAAAATCGCAATTGAAAGTTGCCAAGTGTTGACATATTGGTGCTCGTGACTGTACGTGTAACAAAAGATATCCAAGCAAAAAAAAAAACACTGATTAAAATGATTTTATTTTGACCTAAAATAATAAATACCTGGCACTCTAGAATAAACACATCCATCCATTTATGGGTCGGTACCTTGCACTCGCGCCCCGCTGCGCGCATGCTCGCATCACAATTTTAAAGACAATGGAGGGATGTGTTTATGCATTGGGTAACCAACATTTATAAGTGTATTTTTGTTAGCTGATTATTTTAATTGTAAGTATGTAATGCGTTTTTCTTATATATTTTTTTATCATTGTCCTTATTTTGGTGGTCTGAATGATTTCTAAAAGTTTGTCCACCTATTTTAATGGGACCTTATATAAACTGCCTTATCTTATTAAACTATCCCATTTACGGCTTCTTACAGACATTATAATACCGTACGTGTATTAATTAATGTATTGTGTGTTGCTGCAATCACTAGTTCCATCTGTCAAAAAACGGTTTACCTAATGGACAGGGTAAAGGTGAATTTTATTAACCGATCATGGTCATACCTTCAAGAAATCTGGAATTTTCATATTACTTTTAATATTCTAACAAGTACCAGTAAAACGGGGTGAATAGGGATGCAGGGGTGAATTGGAATGAAACTTTAAAATGGATTTGAACTTTAAAATAATATAGTGTGTTGCTAACAAGGACACTTAATCTTTAATTAAAAAACAGTAAACACATTAGTCTTTTTTGGCAACAAACTATATTATTTCAACGTTAAAATACATTTTAAAGTTTCGTCCCGATTCACCCCTGTATCCCTATTCACCCCGTTTTTCGGTAGTAAATACGAACGGAGTCAAGTGCTCTCCTATTTTCTGTCCCCAATCCATTCTGCATCATCCAACGCACAGATACCACACTCGCGTTAGCCACGGTTCGCTTACAAATCTTTTACTTATTTAATTTAAACGCGAAATAGGAAGATACAAATAACAATTATTATTAACAATTATTATTAACGAGCGCATGTCAACATTGCATTGAACGCTTCCTTCATTTAGATTTCACAATTGAATTTAGGCTACTCGGATGTTTATAATAAGGCTGAGTCAACGAATAAGAACAATAGATGCAGAACAATAATATCTAGATAAACAAAAGAACTGCGGACCTGTGTGAGGGCGGTAGTGCCTCCGCCTCGAGGCACCATCCAGCCACCAAGTTGAACGGTACGTGTATCTCCGTGTTCCCATTGAGCGTCTGGTTCGCACTTATCTGCAACAAACACCACATGTCACCATCGAAACACAACTCTCTACTTCTCAAATACACCTTTAGTTATTTGAATGCATAACTGCCTCCGAGTCCTGATCGCTTTCGAAAGACTTCTGAAGCGGATCATTGTTCATTTTTAAATTCCATTTCAAAATATTGTCTGTTTAATGAATAATATGACACACATCGACACGCATTTCTTCAATGTCAAAACAATCTTTGATATTTGAAGATTTATTATCAAAATACCCTCACAGCGATTTACAAATGATTGCGACTTATTGTAAACAACAACCTCTTTCTTCCTGAGCCTCCTCAGGAGTCTTCTTTTTCCTGCTCTTCTTTCGCATTGGCAGTTCTTGAATACTTTCGATTTGGACAACAGGTCGCAGAGACTCAATAAAACCATTCACGAAACACAGGTCCTCGCGACCGATTAGGAACCATGTAGACGGAACAATAAAACTCTATGCAAACAATAACAAATGATGCGAGTGACGAGATGATTGTGAATGGTTTTCCTACAGCACCATCTGCCAAACATTGACAGATATCGACTGATAAGTTACTCCAGCGTGCCATTATTTGTGATAAACATTAACAGATGGCTTCACTTCGGAATGATTTCATTACATAAGTGTTTATTCACGATACCGGTTCAATTTGAACGTTCTAAACGCGTACAATTCCAAGTAAACATTGGTTGCGCCGTGGGTGGTGCTGGGTAAAAGAATTTGATTTAGCAGTTTTTTGTTACTTAGAAAGAAAGAAATCGGAATTACTGATCCGATTCCGAACGTTCTTTCACTAATGTGAAGCTACGGTATGCCGTGTCATAGGATACAAAAAATACGAGGGCGAAGTCGCTGGCTGGAGCTAGAATTTTATACGACACAGTTCTTATTATCGATGTGTCATACGACATTGAAATCTTCGAACCGCACTCAAAGTGTAAAGTGAGAGGAGAGACACAGATGTGCGGCAGATAACTAATAACGTAAATGATCATTGATGCGTCAAATCTTTCTGCGAAAAATGCACTTGAAATAAGCAGTAGATGAGAACGCGTATAGGGTAAAAATCGTTAGAATGTATTATATGTATGAAAAAAATATTCATTTAGGCAAGAGGACAATGTACTGTGACAGTACAGGGCGGTCGACAGACGCACGCACGACGACATATCAAGCTATACATTTCAAGTATGATCTGACTTATCACAGTACAATGCGAGGTCAGCTAAAACTGGAAATATATAGCTTGATATGTCATCATCTGTACGGATAGATAACGGACCGATGCGGGTTGTCTTACTACGGAACCCCAAAAAGGATTAAGTTAGTCAACTAAATAAAACTTTTTTTTTAAACTCACCGAATGATCATCCTCGCAGACAATATCCGAATCCATGACTGAATTTTACATGAATATACTATGTATATCAGGACAAATGAATACATACCAACAGGATATAATGGAAAATACCAAAATAAAGCTTACATATACCTACAATGGTATTGTAGTATTCAGATAAAAGGTTGATGAGTAAATTCGGATTAGGATATTCCCTGAATATTTTTTTTAAGGAATAATATATAATTATTTTTTGTGGGATTGATCTTTAGTAACAGTTTTTTTTTTTATAAATATCTGACACTCTATGGCAAGCAGCAACTACATTTCATCTTAATCTGATTAAATATGAAAATTGTATGGTACAGTCGACCTCTTAAATGCTTTACCACTTTTGACAGCAATGTAGAGTGTACTGAAACTTCACTTAGGTTGAAGCTCTCACAATTCGACCTTGTCGTTTTATGACGTGCTAGTGGCATTCAACCTAGTAAAACTATACTAGGTCGACTATACTACTGCGCGCAAATTGCGATGGAAAATAACAATGATTAAACTGAGATAGAAAAGAGATAAATCGCTTGGCAATGAGTCATTTCCTCTTTTCTCTAAGATAAAAAATAATTTGGAATAAATGCTGATAAAGAAGCCAATGAAATCTGTAGCGGGACGCATATTATTTTGATCTTTCTACAAAACTTATACAGGGACATCAAGCTATAACATATAGTTATTATGGTTAGCCGCGTCACACCCGGATTTAACAGTAGCTAAGGACACTGTCTAGAAGAAAATCACAACAGAAAAATAGTTAAATTGCTTATATTCTCACCACCTTTATCGTAATAATACTTTCACTTCTTTTTTGCACTTTTTTCAGATCCAACTTCCGCAATACCTTGAGACAGTTTTTTTTCCTAAGGCAGGTGATACTGCGACGCGATTACCGTTGACGGTAATGAAGCTTTGCCGATTTGAACCAATTCAATCGCGTCATCGTCACGCCTAGGTCTCTCTGTGATTCTATCGCATGCGGTTAACCGCATAGCTCTATCACCAGTTACACCAAGTAATAGTTGATAAGACTCACCTTCAGCAGCGTACAATTGAGGTGTATAAGATAGTTGTATAAGTTGGCGTGCGCATGCGGGTCCCGCAGCAGGTTGGGGTCGCCGAGCGCGGCCAGCATGCGGCGCCACAGCACGGCGGCCACGTCGGGCAGCCAGCCGCGCGCGCGCCCGCCCATCACCACGCCCACGCCCTCCCCGCCGAGCCCCAAGATGGACTCGCCCGATTCGTTCTCCGTCCATTCTGGTATACCGATATCCAATGAACCTACTTTAACTTAATTAATGTATATGTAAACATATAATGAAGTGCAGGAAACCTATTGATTACTTAAAGGGGAATGCGCTAAGATGCAACACGCCGCCGTGCAGTGAAACCCTCATGATAGCAATAAAGGTTATTTTACAGAGGAAGATAAAAACTGTGTGAAAAATGGCCGTCTTGACATTCCGAAGTTCTCATTATCATCAACACAAGGCACTAGAAACGTCTTAGAGTTGCACGTTTGTTTTAAATACAATGTGAAGATCTCAATACGACCATAAATGAAAATACTAGCAATACTAATACATAAGCGTATTTAGGAACTTAATAAGTCGTTAGAACGTCGTTATTAGAAATACGAAGTTTAATTTACTGTCGTATTGTTGTCTCCACCTTTTATGTACATTTGGAGAATTTCTACAAAATAAATAAGTAAAAAGAAAAACAATACAATTTTCTTTATGAGGTTTTCACTGCATGGCAACGAATATTTGCTACTAAGCGCATTTTCCTTAATTTGAGCCGTTTTGTTAGTGAAGCTGAGATCAGATGATTGCAGAATTAAGGCTACTTACTTACAGAAATTTGTGCTAACAAATTTCTGTTGAAAGAGAATATTTGCGCAACCTTCTGATCTTGAACACAACGTTAAATTGGTTAGTTTTAGTAATATTTCAAAGAACAAGTGATGTTTAAGTCACAATCGCCCCGCTAACAGGTATGTTTTATTACTTCAAGTTTTTATTCCTGTAAGTCGGCATTTTTAGAGGAATCCCTGCCTTCAGCTTATTCAATATTTAGCTACACTGTTATGCGTAAAGTGGCAATATCTCATCATTGTTCAATACTTAATGCGATATCGAGTAATCAATTCTAGACAAAAAGCGGCGTTTAAAAAAAAATCGTGATGGGATATCAATCTATTTATTTTTGTAAGCTTTTTTTTAAAATTATTCCTTCTTTCGAAATAATTTTATGAAATTATGAAAGACAAAAACAAATGAAAAAACTAAAGAGTTTCGGTACATACCGACATTTCCGCCATCGGAAGCCAAATCTATCTGCAAAGGAGAATCTTTGATGGAACTACTTTCTACGCCGCTCGAAGGCGCGGGGGACGGCGAACGGGAACCTAAAAAATAAGGAAACATTAAAAAATATTCTTAATATATTTTTTTAAAGTTATTTGACCACTGATAAGACTGAAGGGTCCAGTTGAAAACCAGCGTCAGGCATTCGTTGTCAGATATTTATGCTGAACTGGGCCTATTTGGAGCAGTCGTGAAGCACACCATATCTACTGTTTTTTTTTTTGTTGTTTTTGTGTGAACTAACTTAACCTGGGTCAAATAAACTTATTTTCTTTCTTTCTGATAATCACGCATAACGTCAGCTGTAAATATTTGTATAAAGGTCAACAACACGTCAGTAAGTAGGAACACTTGAACTATAAAACCGCCGTTACTGCTACGCAATAAAGGCGCAAAAACCAATTATTGATACCATGAGCGTGCAGTTGACTGTACATACTACGACGAACGCAAGACCTGTGCCGGTAATCGGACGGTAAGCCGCATCTCACCCAACAGTCTAAACGTGTCAATAAGCTTATAAATAATTTAAATTTTTCCAAAAACAATGCTATATATTATTTTTCGACCAGTTATTCAATCAACTCAGCCTATCGCAGTCTACTGCTGCACATAGGCCTCTCCCAGGCTGCGCCACAACACCCTGTACCCCGCCTTCCGCATTCAGTCTGTCCCAGGCATCTTCTCAGCTGGGGGGCGTCCCACACTACGCTTCCCACCAGAAGGCCAATTCTCGTAATTTAAAACGTTCAAAATCTAGTCGCAGTCTCGTCTCAGCGACAAACAAATGTCAAGAACTTGTCAAAATGTAGTGAAATTAAAGATATTTTTGACAGATTGAGACTGAGATCAGACTGTGAACGTTCTTAAAATTACGAGAATTACGAAAAAACAAAAACAAAAAGCAAAAACAAAAACAAAGCAAAAACAGCAAAAACAAAAAAACAAAAACAAAAACAAAAACAAAAACACAAGCAAAAACTATGCAATACAGTTCTTAAGTTTTGTGGAAAAGATCACCTGTATCCTGTACTAGTATTAAAAGGAAAACTGCATCAGAGGAGACAGGGCCTTCTGTTTAAAAGGAGTCAGCGTATTGACAATGTATGTAAGCCAATGTTTTTTGTAAAAAGCTAATGGGTAGTAAAAGGATACATGAAATAGTAGGAACAAGTTGGTCATTAGAAGAAAGTAACTGTACGTGTGGGTGTGCTGTATAGGTGTGTTGTGTGGTGTGAGTAAGTTGGTCTTTTTCTTAGCGTGTCGATGGCAAAAATAGAGAAAATAAACATATTTTTTTAAATTTTTTGGCCCCAAATTCAGCAACGCTGATACTATTCGCTGACGCGGCAATTAGGTCCTCACGTGTGCAGGTGGCAGGGCATGCGGTGCAAGATGGGAGGTGAGCCATTGTCATTGTAAGTTGGTAATAAATATATTGGAAATGAACTTACCACTAGCTGAATCTCTCTCTTCGTTTGTTGTGGAGTTTCGTAAGGAGTCTAATGAGTACCATCTCCTTGGCTTGTCGTTCACCGGTTCTTTGGTATCTAAACAAAAATAACAGAACAGATTAGATACGTGCATTTTAAGAAGTAGAAAAGGACAATGTTTGTAGCACTTCATGCGAATCCGTGTCATTGAAATCTTATATCTTACGCGCTTTCTAAAACCTTGATCACGACACTGATTGGTAAATCTGCCGTCAAATATTAGGGGTTAAAGTATGAAATTGCCGATTTGTACTGAAAAATTGAAATTCGTTTTTTTTTAAATTTAACATATTTATTTAATCAAAATAATTACTTACCATTATTATCTATACATTGCTGCCAACTAATAGGAAGGTCATTTATACCTTTGCGATAGAACTCTCGTGATCTAGATTCGACAAACTGTGTGAAAACATTTTGTACTGCCTCCTGAGAAGAAAACTTTTTATCACGTAGAAAATTGTCCAAATCACGAAAAAAATGGTAGTCCGTTGGAGCAAGGTCTGGCGAATACGGAGGGTGACGAATGGTTTCTAATTGCAGTTCCTGTAGAGTTAAAACGGTTTCTCGTGCTGTATGAGGTCTTGCGTTATCATGGAGCAATAATGGTGAAGATCGATTCATGAGTCGGGGCTGTTTCACTGCTAGTTTCGGAGTTCGGCACAGTAGACATATGCCGTTATTGGTTGACCAGATCGGAGAAAGCTATAGTGAATAACACCATGCTGAGACCACCAAACAGTTACCATTACCTTTTTATTGGTAAGCTTTGCTTTAGGACACTGTTGCGACGTTTGACCTGGGGTCAGCCATTGCATTTTTCGCTTACGGTTATCGTAAAGAATCCACTTTTCATCACATGTCACAATTCAATCCACTATTCCTTCATTTCTGTATCGATCCAACAAGGCAACAAAAGTTTCAGCAGGCGTTTCTTTCTGCAGATCAGTCAAATCATGAGGCACCCATTTCTCTTATTTTTTTATTTTATTGATTTGACGCAAATGAGTCAATATTGTTGGTAAGGTAAGGTTAAACCATGCCGCTAATTCCTGGGTAGTTTGGCTCGGATCGTCTTCCACCATCTCTTTCAATTCATTGTTATTCACCTGTGTGAGCGGTCTTCCACGTGGTTCGTTTTTCAAATCAAAGTTTCCATCACGAAAGCGTTTAAATCAAAATCGCACGGTGCGTTCATTAGCAGTCCCCTCTCCAAACGGAACATTGACATTGCGAGCTGTTTCTGCCGCATTAGTTCCGCGTCGGAACTCGTATTAAAAAATAACTCGAATTTTCGAAGTATCCATCTTTCTTGTCTAAGCTGAATAAAAAAAACAACTGAAAGTCGATAATCGAATGTTCGCGATCACGCGATCCGGTTCACCTATCAAAAAGTGACATATGAACGCGACGATCACTTTTGGTTACGACGCGGGGTATGACTATGAATTGGCTTTTAAAAACGGGGAGAACCTATACTTCAATTCATAATCTGTTTCCGGTTGCACCAAGGGCAACGTTATTGTGTGTCAAAGTTAATTTTAGCAGTAACACTAACACCATAGACTTAAGAGTTTAACTACCTGCTGTTGCACCGTCATGTAAAATGTAAAACTTAAAAGGGTGACAAGACGTCTTATTTCCAATCTAGATCTCGAGAGTTCTATCGCAAAGGCATAAATGACCTTCCTATTAGATGGCAGCAATGTATAGATAATATAAATATGTTAAATAAAAAAAAAACTAGTTTCAATTTTTCAGTACAAATCGGCAATTTCATACGTTAACCCCTAATATATTAGCATTGACATGTTTTCAGAGAAAGAAAGACGTAGAAGCACATTGAATATAAATTTGAAAACATAAAAATTACACCCCATTCTTCTCCGAGGAAACCAGTGGCAGAACCACTCTGGAATAAGTCATTTCGCAGCAGGGCCGAGTTATTGGGTTGTTCCATCTCAAATTTCTTAGTAGCAGCCTGGAGTCTGGATTTCTGCCTGATTGATGACAATAAGCTCGTCCCCTATTACTTGAACGTTGTTAGTTGTTTGTTGTTGGACTTAAACATAACTGGCAAAATGTGGGTATAACAAAGGTGCACCTCTGTGTATACAACGTGTAACGTAAAATGCGCCAAAACTGAAAATAGTTTGATCAGAATAACGAGCAGAATCAATTGAACCTCTTTTTAATATAGGTCACATTTTTCATAAAATCTTCATTAAAAACGTTGCCGTGTGTGTGTTGTGTGTATTAATAGGTCAAATGTCAGCGCGGGGCAGCGGCCCGGTGACGACTGCTCCGTCGATAGAGCGTCGTCGCAGACGCAAGAAACGATTAGAATTTCCAGTAAAACTAAAACAGCACATAAATCCTTTACATTTTTAGTTAGTTGTTTAATTATTTAGTTTAATTATAATAAAAATATAAGTGAGATTCGTAGAGTGACAAGTATACATACCCGTATGCGTTTGCGCATGTTTACCCAAATGAGGGTCACTACGACATCTCGTTAGCTGTCGTCGTGTGCTGCCAGTTTCTTTGCGAGGATGTGCTTCGTGGCCGGCTTTTGGTGATTTGCCTGCAAATAAATCTTTTGTTGATAAATTGAATTTTTGTTTAATCGATCATCAACCGTAAATTGAATTTCAACGGCAATGTTTGATCAAGGGGGTAATGCCTGTCGCGGGTTGTTCGAAAGAGATACCGTGGCCCCTGGCACAGGCAACTGAAGGAACACGGGTGGGTTTTAGTCAGCAAAAGTCTGACACGCTCCGCCAAGAGCGGGAGAAGTCATTTGATGATTTCCCACCAAAAAAAAAGGTGGCAATGCCAGAGTAATCTGCGGAATTCTTACGTTTTTTGCAATTTACAGCTAAGAAAATTTGAATTTCGCGGGCAACACTGGCGCTTCCCCCGTAATACGGTGGTACCCGTAAACGGTGCGAGCATGACATTTTCAGTTTAATGTGCAGAAAGTCCCGTTTTAACGGTCGATGATATAGTAAATTATATTCGCGATAAAGTTGGACTAGCAGGGAGATGGAACCCGTGCGGAACGCTTCATACAAATCCAATGAAGCCTCAGCCTGTTGACTTCGAATTGAGAGTAGTCATTGTCAAGTTTTGTAGTTGCATAGATAACAGTTGGGCAATTGTCGTATTTTTACGAACGTTCGCATTCTAATTTCAGTCTCAATCTGTCAAAAATATAATAAACCCTACATTTTTGACATTGATTGTCGTTGAGATGAGATTGCGACTTAAATTTGGACGTGTTTTATTTAAGTAGGAAAATTGGCCTTCAGATGTTGGTTTGTTGATTTGTTTTAAATCAGGGAGAATTAACAATTCATATCATCCACTTACCGGGGGTTCTAGTGCTATGTTGTGTGGCGGCGTGGTGCGGCAGCGCGGGGCGCGGTAGCGGCGCAGGCGCAGCCACCACTCGGCGGCCGCCCCGCCCGCGCTCGCCGCTCATACTCTCGGACAGGTCCAATGAGTACACGTGACGAGCTAGCACGCGCGTTAAAGTTTCCATTGTTTTCTAGAACAAGAACACAACATATTTGAGCATTTACATATTTTGTGCCACAAAAATATGAAAATATGTTTACAATAATTTTAACAGTGATTATTACTTAATTCAGTGACGCTTGGTTATAGGCTGCGAGGAGCAATCGGAATTAATGGCCATCGCATACCTTCACGACTCGACACCAACTCGATTCAACAAAAAGCATTGAAATATGATATTTATTTTGAGACAAGTAAGTACAATGAAATTTTCAAAAACAAGTGAATTTTGTATACGACGAGGTGACTACACGAGCCGGTGGATCGACCGCTTCAGACCAACAACGACCAGTTTACTTTGAAGCTGAACCGAAAGTCGGAATTGAAACGGTGTTGGATTGGTCAAGTTGACATGGCGTTTGATAACCATAAAACAATAAGCTTCTTTTCACACGGGCGATTTTTTCGCGTGCACTGGATTTTCAACGCACTGCTAAGCGTCGAGAGTTGAAAATCCAACAGTGTTTGTTTTTTTGACGCGCTGGGATGCGCGCTGTTGGATTCTCAATGCTCGGTCTAAACACCGAGAGTTGAAAATCCAGTGCGCGATAACATCCCGTCACGATACTTTTATGTCTATGCGAACATGGGCTAACATTGCTGGGGAGTTTGTTGCACCACTTCTTCTTGCCAGCGAAAGCACTAGGAAGTGGTGAAGGGCGGGCGTTTTGAGGGACTTTTGTAATTTTGACGGTCAAAAAGTGCTGATTCTCAGCCAAATTTGAATTGTAATTGAAAGCTTTTGATTTTGGTTTGATTGAAGTTGGAAAAATTATCATATTGCCAACTTACCGCCCACTCCTTGATAAGATCTTCCCAATGCGTCAACCTAGTAAGCAGTTCCATAAAGTTCTGCCACAGCTCCGGTTTCACCGCCACGTTTAAATTCGCCTTGATCCACGTCACTATCAGGGTTTGGAACAACGCTGGTGCCAGGAAACCTCCTATAGAGTAAAATGTTCATTAAGATCATACAGGAGAAGGGCATAAAGGTGTCTGCGATGGTTTTGCTCACCTAGAGATTCCTGTTTCCGTTTTGGCGGCACTTTTGTTAGTACCAGGGATGTTATTTGTAATAGTACTAGCAGTAACTGTTCCCTGAGGAAGAAAAAGTGATTTGAATTATATGCTGAATTTAGAAAAAAAAAAACAACCGAATTGAGAGCCTCCTCATTTTTTGAACTCTGTTAAAAAGAGAGTAATATAGCAACTTTATAGCTTATACAGCCTTTTTGGTGGGATGTCTATTGACTGACACATCATCTACCTAGCCTTTACCCAACTACGTTTGGGTCGGCTTCCAGTCAATCCGGATGCAGCTGAATACCAGTATTTTACATGAATCGACTGCCTATCCGACCTCCATAACCCATTTACTGGGTAATACGATACCCCTTTTTTTTTTTTTTTTTTTTCTGGGTGGGAAATCATCAAATGACTCCTCCCGCTCTGGGCGGAGCAGAAGGGAGTGTCAGACTTTTACTGACTAAAACCCACCCGTGTTCCTTCAGTTGCCTGTGCCAGGGGCCACGGTATCTCTTTCGAACAACCCGCAGCCCCGGCGGCATCGGCCCTAGCGGACCCCGTCAGTTCGTGCTGACAGCTCTTTGAGGCGCGCGTGGAACACAACGCGCCGTCGACCCGGGCCTGGTCCTTACCGGGCGGCGAGCTGCCCATAGCTCGCCGCCCGCAAGCCCGCGCCTACGGTGGCCGGGAGTCGGCTGTTGACTCCCGTCCAGGGCGTCTCCTGCGGCGGCTAGGAGCGCGAGGGTGCAGCGATTGCCTCTCCCTCGCACGCTCCGCCTCCTCCTTCGCGAGCATAACTGCTTCGCAGAAGGAGGTGACGGCCTCCCATTCACTCTCGCTCCGGACCATGGCCTGTATGAGGGCCGGACGCGAGAGGTCGCCGCCGCCGATCGCCGCCAAGAGGACACGGCGGGGTCCCGCCCAAGCCGGGCAGACCTCCACCGTATGCTCCACCGTGTCCTCCGGGCGATCCCCACAGTGGTGACACCCTGGCGTTTCCTCCCGCTTTATCCTGAACAGGAACCTCCCGAAACAACCGTGTCCGGTGAGGACCTGCGTCAGGCGGAAGGTGAGGGCGCCGTGGCGCCTCTCTAGCCACTCCTCAAAGAGGGGACTTATCGCCGCAATTGTGGCGTGCCCAAATACGATACCCCTGGATGGAAAGGATTTCAGAGTTTTGGGCTTCTGACGACCCGTAACGACTGTCAAATATTCACGAATGACAGCCAGGACCAAAGGCTTAACGTGCTTTCCGAGACACGGAGGGATCTTAGTATTTAAAGATGGAACGGATCGGTTGGGATCTTGGTCTAATGACTGTAATTTTATCATTTTGTAAGGATCAGCTCTAAATATCATCAGCCTCTATGCCCACGCGCTCAAGTAGTTGTTTTAACAAATTCTCCATGTGACTGGTTCAAGATAAGCCTAGGCTGATAAAATTTTCCTTTTTCTAAATCTGTTAAACATAAAATTCAAATGCGTTAGTTTCGCAAAAACTCTTAAATGGCTCGACCGATTGCGATGAAACTTTGTTAAGTTGTTGTGTGACACCGGAGAAAAAAAAGGCATTGCAACGCATACCGGGCATTACCTAGTCATTTATAATTACACCCTGTCCATTAGGTTATCCGTTTTTTGACAACTGTCTTAGAACGTACATATTCCAAAGTTAACTTAAAATGCGTAATAAAATAAATATATAAACTGCCTTATCTTATTGAATTATCTTATTTATGGCTTCTTACAGACATTATAATACCGTACGTGTATCAATAAATATATTGTGTGTTGCTGCAATCACTAGTTCCATCTGTCAAAAAACGGTTTACCAAATGGACAGGGTACAGTGTTAAGACAAATATTTTAGCTTTTTCTATTGTACGTATATTTTTAATCACCCGTAACGCTATCAGTGAGATCTGCTTACCATGTATTAGCATCCATGGCAACATGCATGACCATGTATCTGTAGATATTGAGCACTCGCTTGCACGTATCAGTCTGTTCATCTAACAACTGTTGTTGACTGAGCGCACCAGGCGGCGCCACCGGCGATGCGGACGCTAAGAACACGTTCGCCGCTTGCGTCATAAATATTTGTAGGACGTTCTGCAAAAATGTGTTTTATTTAAAAGATGAAGATATATTTGTAGCTGTGTACCTACATCACACAAACAAAACATAACAATTTTAGGCTGAACACTCAATACCTCCCAAAAACTCATGCAGATTATAATATAAATTTTCTTTTAAAGTGGGTTATACATTTCTTTTGACACAAAATTGACTCAAACATTGTTTTTTTTTATAGTAGTAAATCAGTACACATACTACACTACTAAACGTATATTATTTGAATTACACACTCATGCAATAGTTTTAGTCTACTCTCGAAAACAGAATCATTTTCTTTGATTTTTAAGGTGTTTAACTAAGAAGTTAATGATTTATGTAGTGAAGAACCTACGTATTACTAACACACACAACTAACACGGTATCTAGCCTAAGACGAAGGTAGGAACCGAGCAGGAAGTCTTTAAGGGGCAAGCGCCAGGGTAGCCTGCTAAATTAAAAGGACAACATTAAAGTGTCGAACATATTATACCCAAAAATTAAAGTGCTGGCCACAATAAACTACTATTTTCTTATGAGAAATATCATTTTGGGCATTTTTTACTATTACAGTGAAAGTCTAAAATTAACCTCCGGGCTGCTATTTAAGATTTAAAATGCCAAAAATCATATTTTTATCACATAATGGTTGAGATTCGTTATAATAATAAAAAATGCTCCAGAGGTAATTTCCCATAAGACAGCAGTACTTTTTGTTGACTTTAATTTTTGGTTACGAAATGAATGACGTGGACTTCTCTCGCTTCTTCGAATCATATTTTGTTCAACATACAACCTGACACTGAACTGCAAATTGTAAAAAACGTAAGGAAATTTGAATTTCGCGGGTTACCCTGGCGTTTGGCCTTAATCCAAAATAACCGGTACAAAGACGCTTAACGAAGTCAAGAGTCACTTGTACTCCCCGTCATTGTGACTTTTTGTACTGGTCCATACCTGGGTACCTACTGGTTACGGAGATATTCTTCTTAGCTTGTCGATGGCAAAAAGTTTAAATATTTTTGGCCCAAAATTCAGCTGCGCGAACTTCGCTCACTGATGCAGTCATAAGATCATCAAGTGCACAGGTGACAGGGCATGCGGCGCAGGATGGAAGGTGTGAGCCATTGTCTCTGGGGAGGTGCCGCATAAGCACTTCAGATCAGAGTCGTCAGTGAACCCCCATCAGTGAGATTGTCTTTGCTCCGGCCGACTTAGGTTCAAAGTCTATTTAGAGATTTCAAAGTCAGCCACGGTAACGTATGTCCAGGCGGAAGGCTTTCAGGTGACTCGATAAAATTGTCAGGGGGCTTATACAGCATTGAAGGTCCAACGGTGGTTTGTGGTTCTAACTTTTTGTCACGACAGCAAGTCTTAAATGTTATAAGTATCGTTAAATACCCCCACAACTCCTGTACCGTTGCATGCACCCATAAGCACAACGTTTTGCGTGCGTTATATTGTGCGCTCAAATCAAATCTATAAGTCGTTTTCCAGCGTAGATAACGGCTATGTGATGGGTCTTTTTACACCCTCTATACCCTATTCTTATTGACATAAAGTTAATTTTGTGGTAACGAAATAACACGAATATTTTCCCGAATAAATCAATTGTAGTATTAGTATGAGGTGTGTGAAAAGATAGGACACAAATATAGCATGCGTTACCTGTAACCCAGCCCGTACCATAACATTATCTCGTCCCACAGCGCCGAGGTACGAGTCGTTGCGCAGGCGCCGCGGCGGGGCAGCCGGCTCGCCGCCCCCTTGCTGCTCGAATGTGTTCTCTACTAGGAAAGGGGGTATTTCTGCCACCTGTCGAACAAAACATCAGGTAAAATTTTTGGGGTTAGTGACTTTCATTTCAATTATGGAAAATGCGTAGCATTGTCGAAATATGATAATTTAATAAGTAGGGGTTTCAATACAAACTCGTTTCTAGTTCCACGAAAGTGTGAAAAGAAAGTTGTTTTATTACTTGTACGTTTAGTTAGCTTAAATCTGTCCTATCAGGTTTCATTAACTTATGACGAAGATTAATAAAAGTGGCTTTTTTGTACACTGGATAGATTTATGTAGCCAATACCTTACTTATGATTGATTGCGTCCGGTCTCTCTCGAATTAGACATTCATCCTATTTATAAATACATATATCACTACATACTACGCTACCGCATTAGGAATTTCCTGTAATAATAGCAGTGTTTGTGATAAATAAATATTATAAAACAAAGTCCCCCAGTCGCGTCTGTCAGCCAGTCTGAACGCGATATACTCAAAAGCTACCAAACGGATTTTCATACGGTTTTCACCAATGGACGGAGTGATTCATGAGGAAGGTTTAGGTGTACGCATTCAGGTTTTGTGTAAATTGGCTGAAATATGGCGATGATTGTTGAAGATGTCGGAAAAAACATGACGACTGGGAGTTTACTAGCGTGTGCCGCGTAAACCAATAGAGTTGGTAACCGGTGGTACATTCCCGTGAGATGTCTTCGGGCGGAGCCGGCTAAGGCTACTTAGTATATTTTAATAAATGCTTGGTAGCTTTCGAATGCAAATCCTGGTTCTTAGCCACGGTATCTTGGTATTACGACTTAATCGACGTAGTATTAATACTTATTCTTGCAGTACAACGTATAATCAGCTATGCATATCTAACACATTGGTCGCTGTCGACTCGCCTCACGAACAATCAGGGCGGAACCGTCCGAGCGAGGAAAACGATGATATGCCATCAGAATAAAGTTAAATGTATGTTAAGGTGAGAGAAACTTAGAGGAGGTACTAGTCCCTGATAGTTTAAAAGTTTTAATTCTACCAAGGCGTATCGTATTACCCAGTAACTTGGTTGTGTCAGATAGGCTGTCGCTTCATACAATATACTGGTATTCAGCTGCATCCGGTTAGGCTGGAAGCCGACCCCAACATAGCTGGGAAAGGGCTAAGCAGGTGATGATGAGTTAAAAAGCTTTAAGTTTGGATATATCAGACGTCTAAAATATTCGTATGTCTATTTCATGAAATATCAATCAATGGGATTATATGAACTTAGAAGATTGTATTGATGTTTTTAATTATCATAATTCTGAAGAGTCATATTTGTTACGGTCGCGAATCATATTTTAATCAACTTATAACCTGACACTGACCTGCACATTGCAAAAAACGTAAAAGCCTGATTAACACCCGATTGGTTATTGTTATTTAAAAGTTAGTCATTTTAAACCGGGTGGTTCAACAATGAAGAATCTTGGTACTGGTAACTTACATTCATCTGTATCCAGTCCTTATACAACGCTATGACGCGTCTGACAGCGGCGGCGTGTGAGAAAGGCAGGAGGAACGCTTGCCGGAGCACCTCTATCGTGAAGTCGACGTGTTCGCGCGACGAACAACACAGTACATCGCGCACCACTAGTTCGGAACTCAGCTCTTCCAGTACTCCGGAACCTGGGTAGTACGAAAATGAAGTGTTGAGAAAAATGTTGGAAAAATATCTATATGACTAAGGGCCGAATTTTCCAACGCCAGATATCCGAGGAATAATTTTGAATTTTTGACAGTTCTTCCATACAAAATCTGTCAAACGTCAATTTTATTCCATGAATAAAAATTATCTGTTCATTGAAAAATCAGCCCTAAGGACATCAATGCGAAATAAAGACTTTCTGGGTTATTTAGTATCTATACTTTTAGATGGAACAAAGGAGTACCCACAAAATAAATTGTTATATTAGGTATTGATTGATGAAGGTGTAGGGCGAAGGGTGAAGGGCATAACTGGGCCTATTTCACGCAGCCGTGCAATAAAAAAACTCTGAAACAGTATAGTACACTATACTGTTTCAGAGTTTTTTTATTTTTGTGTACCTTAAACCTAGGTCAAATAAATTGAGATGTGCCCTAACAGGCGTTGCACAGAGGGCGCTTGGCCGGATTGGTCTTTTGAGAGGTAACGATGCCCCTTCCATGTGCAGATGGTGATCACCGGGGTGGTTTTAGTGACAAAAATCCCACACTCCCTGGTTTTATCCCCAAAGACCACGCGTCTTTTGAAGGTTTCACCCCGAAAACAAAAAAAAAAAAAGGTCAAATAAATTGATTATCTTTCTATTTGAGAAATTAGGAAGAGATTTCATTTTATAAACCGTAATTTCACTTTGGGTTTCATCTAATGAAGCAGAGGATGGGTAATGCGCGTACGCATACCCTTTAGAAACGTTCTATCACCCGAAGTTTTTATACGATCGACTTTGTGACGCAGATAGCGCTGAATATTTTCGCGAAAAAATCGGTAAAAAATTTGCTTCGGGATTTTTTTAAATGAATACAATCACACTAATATTATAAAGGCGAAAGTTATTGAGTGTGTGTGTGTGTGTGTTTTTTTTACTTCTTCACGCTCAAACGGCTGGACCAATTTCGATGAAATTTGGCACACAGATAGTTTATAACCAGGATTAACACATAAGATACTTTTTATTCTGATATTCCCACGGGATCGAAACTCATGCGGGTGAAACCGCGGGGCGCAGCTAGTTAATATAATTATATTTATCAAAATCTACAGCCAACTGATAAAAAGTCACAAACCTGACTCCAAGCTAGGATGCGGAGTATTCGAAGCAGAATCATGAGACGACGCTCTACTCGAATCCGACGGATGTCCCACAGTGAACGAAGTTTCTTCCTCATGATGTAATGACGTGGCTGGGGTAGGCGTGTTCGAGTGTGGTAAGTGCGAACCGGTGCTGGTCATAGAAGAAGGCTGGCCACCGTCGCTGCCTTGCTTTTTCATAAAGTGCGCGTAGCTGGCCACCCATTTGATGAGGGTCACCCGGCATAGTACGTAGTCGTCTTCTAGGATGTTGTGTTGGACTGGTAGTTCTGAGAAAGTAGTAAAAGTTGGTGTTACGAATTAGATTTATGGAGGGCGCTCACGAGCAATTTAGTTGCCCGACAACTTTTTTGTCTCTGTCTCCTCGCCGAGACTTGGACGATGCGCACACGGGAGTGTCAGCAACGTTACTTTTTTGTAAGATTTTCGATTAAGCGGCAATTGGCTAGCTGGTAACTTTTTCGTCGCCGTGTGCGCACTTGCATTGCAACCAATAGACTGGCGACAGTTGCGGCCAAACCCGCGAACAAAAAGGTCTCCCAGCTGTCGCGTCATACAAACCCGTACACTTGTGAGAGACCAATTAGTTGCCAAGGCAAAGTTGCTTGTGGGCGCCCTCCCTTATACACGCATTAAATGTCAGAAATTGTAAAATTCATCTCAAACTAATTCCAACCATAGCTAATAGGGATAAACTTGTGTGATGTGGGCACATAACTTTATCCCCATGGCACAGTAAGTGATTTATAAGTATTATACCATTTGCATGACATGGCTGTAGTCAAAATTATTTTTAGTGTGATTTTTCGTGATACAACTAGCTTACTGTTGTTTTCTTTATTTATTTATAAAGGGGTTAGATGAAGGTAGTAATATCAGTATAATAGAATGCAATAGCTTACCTAAATTAGGTTTATACAGCGAATTTTTCACATTAAACTGAGGACAGATCACAGGCAAATAATAAATCTTGAATTTCTCCAGCAGAAATGCGAAACATCTCATTGCCTTTGTATGACATCTGTCCCTCCATTGGATCTTCGTAACTGACGTGGCCATTCCGTCGAGAAGTATTTCAAAGAAATATTTAATCTCATTGTCAACAGCCTTTTCGTTAGCACTTGGTGGGAGAAGTGGTTGAATCTCTACACTCTGGACTGGGTTCAAGGCATTTGTATCATGGAATATGGAAGCTGACACGTTAGCCAGTTTCCCCATGATCCCAGTTGGTGTTTGCTCCACCACCACTTTCTTTGCGTTATCTACAGCAGAATTAAAGTTCGGATGGTGCATTATGTCTTCTATACTGAAGTCGCCGGAGCCGTGTGTTTCGTTTGCTGTAATGTTCGGCTTAAGAGGAGATCCAATCGGTATGATGATTGGCTCCGGCATGCCAGGTACGAGTGTGGCGAACATTTTGTGCACTTCATTCGGAGCATTGTCACCAAGTGCTTGGTACCACAGTAAGAAATATCTAAAAGCAAATATTGCATTAGAATCATCTGTTCATTGTTTTACTATAGAGATTTGTATTTTTTATGATTACTGGTACCTGATAGCCTCTGCTCTTAATTTCTGTGAGTTCCCACTATGGAGGAGTTTCGAAAATATTCTCGTCAACGAGTGCAACTGCCATCTTTTCCCGATCAGCTCTGGCAGGAGGCATAATACTTTATCTAGCAGGGACAATGCCCCTTCTAGCTCTTCTCTGCCTGCCTTGTGTACTAGAATACATAAGAAATAACTGAATTTGCAAGTAAATGAGACAGTGTAAGGTTACCATGAGTGTTATGTGAAGCTGGAAACAATGTTGTTTTAATATGGTCATTAAAGAACTATCGTGTTTTCTATTGTCCAACCCATTAGCGACATATCTGTTAGGCGTGACTCAGACTTTTGTTATGGACATTTCAATTTATCCTTGTTTAAATACGGCCTGTAAATGGTAAAACCTCTGGTCAATGTATAAATTATAATTTGGCTTACTCAATCATTTTATTTAGGATGGCCATTCAGTCACCTGCATCCGCTAAGGGGGTGATTCTACCCGTCATTTTAAACAATTTTCGCTACAAAACTCGTATTGGATTTGTGAAAAAAAAAACAATTTCCTATACAACAGTAGACAGACTATTTCGATGCATGTACATACAGCATGTATAAAATGTTGTTTTTTTCTATAATTCGGGTATAATTTTCATAGTGAAAGTTGTTTAGAAGTAGTTCGTGTAGTATCACCCCCTTGATGGATGTAGGTGACTAAATTGCCATCTTGTATACAAAGACCGGCTGGTCAATAATTCTATGACAGTACATGCTTATCATCCCAAGGCAAGTGATGACAAATAGTGTTTGTGATAAGTTGATGGTTAATCTAATGAGATAAGATAATGACATCTACCAGGACCAATGTCAAGCACCAAATTCAATGCACACATGAAAATGATTTCTATTGCATAGAGGAGCTGAATAATGTTTAAAGTTTTGGTATATTTTTATCATTTATTCTTTTCTAATTTCTAATTATGTTTCTGATTTTATACAGGGTGGCATCGACATTCAGCATATGATTCAAAAGACCCTAGTGTAGAAATTTTGAATTGGTTATTTTAAAAAATCTGCTGTTTCATAGAAAATTGAATACCTATTCAAAAAGTATCAAAACATTTATATAAACAAAACAACGAAAAATGTCAACGCAGAGGTTCAGATTTATGTACTAAATCCATGGTAACAGGTTGCGCGTCGATGACCCTGCCACCCTGTATTACCTATTCATATGTTAGTAGGAAAAATATTTATTAATTAACTTGAACATTGTGGTTTGTAATGATTATACAACAAATTATGTCATAATTACCTAATAATAACTGTAAACATTTAACATAACAAGGAAAGAAAAAGGTGAGGCCTTTGCCCAGCAGTGGGACACAAAATGGCTAACAAAAAAAAAAAAAAAACTTTAAACATTATTCAATGAGTTTATAGTACATAGCAAAAAGGTTGATTTATGGAACATGAGTGACTGTCTGATGATCAAAACACCCAAAACTCACCGAGATGAAATGGAAGTTCTGTAGGTACCGCAAAAAACAGAAAATAATAAGTAAATATGTGTACATTGTTATGTATCTATGTCAACAAATTATAATAGCAGAACTAATTTTGCCTATATTATTAATTGATTTCTATAAAACATTTCTGATTCTGTGGTTTGTCTAAAATTTCTTTAAAATGAATGTATGTTTGTACAATTTTCACAAGTATGCAAGACGGACACATCACATCACACTCAATCACTCCTTCTTCTCAACATGAAAGTTAGGATTTTGAATTATTTATGAGTTTTATTTACAAAAGTTTCAATAAAGATTGAATGTAATAGTTACCTCGTTGTCGCAGGTTGTTCTCAGCTTGGATGAAGTTATCATACAATATGAAGTACACATGACTGAAGTTGCCTTCAAAGTAGTTTTTGGCTTCATCAGTGTCGAAATGTTCTAAAACAATACATTTGCTGATAAAAACATTATGATTATTTTATTTTATTAGCAATATGAGTGGGTGTTAACAGTTTAAATATCACATAGATAAGGGTTGTATTGACATGTGTTTTACTTTGTGTAAATTGTGAGGAAACCGGCATGGCCTGGAACCAGAAATTTGAAGGCATGTGACATCTTCCAATCCGCACCGGGTCTGCATGGTGGATTACGGCTCACCGAGAGTAGGCTTTATGTCCCAGCAGTGGGAAAATGATAGGCTGATTATCATAAGGGTACAACCTTCACATTGCTCATTGTTGAGTCAAGTAGTCTTTATTTCTGTTAATATGATTTGGTGATCACCAATTTTTTCTTCCAGTTCTGGCAAATTACTTTTTGACCATTCAGTCTAGCTGTCATTGGGTTTTATCAGAGCCTTTTCCCAACTATGATGGAGTCGGCTTCCAGTTTAACTGGATGCAGTGCATACCAGTGTTTTAAGTAACTCGCCCGCCGGGTAAGACTGGTTGACAGACTTTTGGAAGTATTATATGGCTGCTAAGGACTTTAGGTAGGGTTGTGTGTCCTGCAGTTATTTGTCATGATGACTGCCATTGTTAAATAAACTGCCTGTATGCCAAATACAGCCATTATAATAATGCAGTCAACGTAAAGTTCAATGGCTTTGTTGCAGATTATAAATGTGATTCAGTTATTGATGGTGAATTTAACAAAAACTCATTATCAGAGTCCCATTTGGGTTAGTAAATCTAAAGATTTAAACAGTAATTATTCCAGATAAAAAATTTGAATATCTTTTTTAAACAAAATACTGGAGCATTAATCAGCATTCTGTAGGTGAAATGCTTCATTTATTAAGTCCTCATATTTAAAATCCACAAAGCAAGAAAGACATTAACCTAGAAATTATGAGTGATCTCATATGGAGATGATTGTACACATACACAATAATATTTTAAACAATAGGAATTTTACAGCAATTAGATGTCAATACAACATTATACGTTTGTTTAAAATCACAATCAAGTTGAAGTGAAACTTTAAATACTACTTCCTCGATACAATAAACAGTTTGTAAGTTGAGGCGCATCAAATACAGTTATTCGCGACTAATTAGCATGTACGGAATGTGATAAGTGCCGATGCTACAAAAACCTCACAATTGATTTCTTCGTCTCCTGAGACCCTCTATCCACCTTAGGAATAACAATAAACCCATTAATTTCTTACCTAAAACGATTTTTAAATGTTTCAGTCGGGTTGCTGAATCCTTTTTGGAGTCTTGTATTTTCACTGTTGATTTCTTAACATCCTGGTGAGATTTCTTGGTAAACATTTCGGATGTGATTTTATAGCGTCATTACGTAGATTCTTTTCATTCTCAGAATAAAAAATACAGTAATTTCACATTGTTTTCTTTAAGTTTTCACTCCCATTTTGACATTTCACTTACATAAAAATCTCGGTTGACGTAAACACTAAAGGTGTGTTCGTTTTACGGTAGAAACGTAAAAGTACCGTTGCATCAAAACGTCAAACGGTTCAAAGAAATCGCAATTTTTTGTAAGTAACGTAAAAATGAGAAAAGCAAGCAATTTAGTTAGAAACCTATTCAAATTTTTACATTGCGTAGGAAGACTAAGTAGTAAACGGTCCATGACATTGAAATAATTTATTAAATTATGTTAGTTTAGTCTTTGTAGTGTGGCGTATTGGCGAATAAAACGCTTAATCGAACGCGGTCTACCTTTTTTAAACGTTTGTCATTGTCAATGGAATATTATTATACAGCCTACAGCTTTACGAATGATAAATTCATTTTTAAGATTAAATAAAATCTTTCTAATAGGGAAAGCATGAAGAAAAACATAAATGGTCAGTTGTGGTAGATTTATATTATTATTATAGCAGGTTTACCTACCTAGTTCACCGCACCTACGAGCATATTCATACAATAAGCGCTAAATTCGCAAGGCACTACCATATAGACTATACACTTACTACAGGCACTGCAGTCTAATAGAAAAAATAAATACATATGTGAAAGACTTCGTCCGAATATGTAGACTATTATTACCAGAACTAGACGTTCCTATTTCAACCAAGTAGCGACGCTTGTTCCGGTGTGAAGGATATGATATTATGGGTATGAAGGTACCAGCACATTTATAAGCTTTGTCTCACTTTAGGGTGGCAACGGACTGTACCTTCCGCTTGAGACCGAGATATATCATATCACACCGCAGCATGGGCATCCTAACGATCATCTATGAGGCCACACTTGTTCGGGTCCCCACGATTCGGCTGAACCAGGTGGCAAATTTTACTGCCTGGCTGTGCCGTATTATGTCGTATCATACCCGAACAAGTGTGTAGCACCCCTGAACGGTAATAGAAGATATTTATATCAAAATACATGCAACGACTTTTTGTTTATGACGTACCTACCTTGTGACCTATCTACCTAATGTTGTTAGTAGAAGCGAGGGTGCTGCAGGAAGGAGGAAGGGGTTGAACTGCAGCAGCTCACCATCCTTTCCTCCTCAATTTTCTTTTTCTCCTTTTACGAGACTGACCAATTGATAGAAAGGGTGGCCTTTTCTTTGCTGAAACGCACGGTCTCTGTGACTGACACTGCCGGTAGACAATTTGTAGTTTTTTTTTTGTTTTGTTGAAGTCCTCATGCACTTTAAATTTTGGATAAAACCAGTTCGGGAGAATCATGATGTAAAAGAAACACTAATCTCAACGTGCCCTCGATTCACGTGAGCTTTTAGTATAAGTGACAGCCACTTACAAAGTATCTTGCTAAGTATTTGATTTAATTTTTTTATTGTAAACATCGAGAAAGTCCCTGCATTTCAAATTAATACTTGGAAAAGGGTTTATTCCGCGTACGTAAGTACGTAAGTAGGTTCATCTATCGAATTGAAAAGACTACGTTAGTATTAAACAAACATAACAGTAGGTACCTATATACAAGGTCCAAATTAAATTAGCCATCGAAATTCCACAGACGTGATAGGTATCGATATTTAAACATGATAAAACAAAAACAAGTCACGTTTTAGGTAATGTTGAAGGCCGATCCCCGTAATTAAAAACGTTGTAAATCAAGTCGTAATCTCATCTCAGCGACAATCAATGTCAAAAACGTGTCAAAAATGTAAGGAAATTAGAGATATTTTTGACAGATTGAGACTGACATCAGACTGTGAACGTTGTTAAAATTGCGAGAATTGCCCCTCAGACATCATGACTAGCTTATGTTAATCGTCCTAAAACATCTGAAAAAAATACTCATTCTAAATTCATCATTATCATCATCATTTCAGTCGTTCACTGCTGGACATAGGCCTCCCCCAAGCATCGCCACTCCGACCGGTTTTGTGCTTCTCGCATCCATCGGATTTCTGCGGCCCCCACCAGTCCATAATGTGTCATTCTAAATTACTTAGCCTAAATTGGGCACGCTGCACATAATCCCAAATCGAGCTTGGATTCTAAATATTATGTGAATTAAATACGATCATGTTAATGGTCAATTTGTCACCAATGACTCTGCAAAACAACCTGTTTTAACTTTCAACCAATAACAGTCATTCAACAACCCCCGTTGAGTTCGTAAGTCGTAACCATGGAATTTTGTAGACAAACATAATTAATTTCTCTTTCTTAAGTTAGGAGTATTAGTAACATTTTTTTATCGATATGAGAAACCTATATATTATGTAGGTAGGAATTTCATTGTAGTTCTCATTTTCAATTTATAGGGTATTTATTGAAAGGGAACTTCCAGAAACCCGTTTAACTAACAGATTTTCAAATCAATAACTGATAACACTTGTGAAGTTGTGACGTATATTTTATCGGTATTGAGGTAATCCCCTACGCATGATCTTATTTCCTTAGATCGGTATATCTTCTTCTTTGAGGAGAGAAGAAGTTGTTTTCGTTTGTTCCTACTAGTTCTACTAAACAGTTCTACGGTAGAACTAATGGGATTTTTTTTCCTCACTAGTACTACGTTATTAGGTATAACAAAATAGTAGAACTATTGGGATTCTCTATTTCCCACTTGTTCTACCAGTTCCTTCGGTAGAACTAATGGGATATTTTGTTCTCACTAGTACTACGTTTTGATAGGTTCTAGAAATGGAAGTAAAGTACCGAATATGCTAGTCGTATCTCAATATTAGATAGGTTTAAAAGACACTTAGATATTACTGGAAACATTATAAAAGTATTAATTAAAAGACACATTGTTTATTTAATGGTAAATATTGTAATAATATTTATTTAAGACACATTGATTGTGTAAAAGAAAATATAAATTGTAATATAACAATGTCAAATGTTCTACATCTATAACCATAACTATATTAACAAGTGAAGCAAAAACATTGAGGAATATGCAATTTGGCACAGTTTAAGTTTACACGGAGAAAGAGAGCAGAAAGCTAATATTTTTTTACAATTATGCATTATTATTGCAGGACCGCTAGTAGGTATATCTAACTAGAAGACGGTTTTTGATTGCTGTATTTCTACATTCTTACTTAATTACCGAATCATTTCTAAAAAGTGCCCCACGCTAATTTCGCTATTTATTAATTGTAATTGTGCATTTCTTATAAAATCATCATTGTCGATTTCAAGTCTTCGACGTTTTGTTTGTGAATAACAAATATTACACATTCTTCATAATGATTCACTGATGTCTTCATTACGTAACCATAAAACTCTGAATTTTTCTTCTTATTCACAAAACAAAACGTCGAAGACTTGAAATCGACAATGATGATTTTGTAATGTTTCCAGTAACATCCATGTGTCTTTTAAACCTAATATTGAGATACGGCTAGCATATTTGGTACTTTACTTCCATTTCTAGAAGGTTCTAGAAATGGAAGTAAAGTCGGTAGAACTAATGGGATATTGATTATTAATGAGAACAAAATATCCCATTAGTTCTACCGATGGAACAGTTAGAACAAGTGGGAAATAGAGAATCCCAATAGTTCTACTATTTTGTTATACCTAATATCGTAGTACTAGTGAGAAAAAAAAATCCCATTAGTTCTACCGTAGAACTGTTTAGTAGAACTAGTGGGAACAAACTTCCCATTAGTTCTACCGTAGATCTGTTCAGTAGAACTAGTGGGAACAAACTTCCCATTAGTTCTACCGTAGAACTGCTTAGTAGAACTAGTGAGAACAAACGGTTGTTTTAGGTACCACCTACCCCCCCCCGGTGGGTTCCCGCATTGACGAGGCGGGGGGGCTCAGTAGGCGTGGCCCGCGACCACGGTGAAGCTAAGAGGAACCCGAGCGGGGGCCGCTCGTCAGGGCTTTGCGGCTAAGCCGACGACGTAGCGGCCAGCGGGTAGGTTGCGGTGCCGCTTGGGTAACATCGCAACCTACCTGAGGCGGGCCGCGATGTCCCTCGTATGGGAGACATCGCGGCTGAGGATTGGAGGCCGCGGCGGGAGAGGAGTGTCGGTGTTACGTTGCCGCTCTCCCTACCTTCCGCGGCCTTAACGGGGCCGCCACCGTTAGATGGCGGACGCGGTGGGGCCGCAGGGGAAGAGGAGTGTCGGTGTTACGTTGCCGCTCTCCCTATCCTCTGCGGCCGTAGCCCCCCCAACGCGGGGGGCATGCGGGGCCCGCTAGCTAGGCGGGCGTGGAGGTCAGCAGGCAACGGGTGCGGGGGCACCGTTGCCTGTATCGCACAGGCCTCCACCAGTGTAGGACGGGAATGGCCAGGTGTTTCCGGCCATTCCCGTAGCCTCCAGGGAGTCCCACATACATACCCCGTCTCGTCCCCCGCGAGACGGGGATGCATAAAGCATTTCTCAGCGAAAAAAAAAAAAAAAAAAAGGTACCACCTACCAATACTTGAGAGTACGAGGTACTTGTGGCCCCTCCTGACCCACGGACTGTTACCACTCTCGCCATCAACACCTCAGTACCGCGGGCTTACGTCATCTGAGCGTCTCAAGTTAACTCTTGCGGGTTGTAGTGAAGAAACACGTCCGGGGAAGCCTCCATCGTGCCTATTTCTCGCCAAGCAGCGTTGCGGTTTACAGTTTGATTGATGGGTGCCGTCATAGCTGTTTTTTACATTTCTATGGGTGCCGTGCAGCACTCTTATTGCGGAACACACTATTAATAAGGATATTGCTAATTCATTGCTTCATATGTTCGAAAAATTTATCAGCCTAACAACGTTAATACCGCAATGAATGTTGTTGAACTGTCAAAATGGAAGCCATTGGTACTGATAGTGTGTTACGAAATTACCCCGCCAGTGTAAAATCAGACACAATAAGTGCATATAGGCGGCGTTGTCGACAAACTTACCATAACGTGGGCAGCTTGCTTGATTGCCAATCAATAAAATAATAAAGGCGGTTCTTGGGGGGGAGCCCTACGACCAGCGGAAATGATGAACTTGGAACTTTCTCACTTATTAGAAATTCAACCCAATTAGGTACTGTTGCCCGCCTCTGAATGATATTCCAGGCAAAAAATAATGTCAGGGCATTGGTTTATTAAAAGGAGGATAATAATATATCAATGACTCAGGGTGTAATTTTAGTTTTTGCTACCATGAAGCTAACTTGTTTGTAGTCTTGTATGTATACTTGGATTGGCACATGAAAAGAGAAGCCAATGCTCAACAGCAGCAGCAGCCGCAGGGTGAAGTCGGGCGGTAGATGGTGATGATGATGATGTAAAGAAGCGGCCAACTGGTAGGTACAGTCAACAAAAGAGATAAGTATGCAGGGTCGTCGGATATAGTTGAAGTTTAGTAAGAAACCGATGGATGTTTTCGAATGAAATTTAGTTTGATAAATGAACTGTTTGTTTTCTATTAATTAAATAAAAATTTATCCGAAAACATCAATCCGTTTCTTGCTAAACTTTAATTATATCCGACGACCATGCATACTTATCTCTTTTGTTGACTGTACTACCTAGGTACTTGTTTGTACAAGGGTAGGTAAGCATGTGGAAATAGCCAGTCAATTGCTATTAAATAAAAAATGTACTATATTATAAAACAATCGTTTTTCCATACTTTCCACACGAAATCAGTGGAATATTGGGTATGACGTCAGAGTTGCCAATTGATAATGTTACCTAACCAGCTCACGTCAAATATCTGAGATTGGCTGAATGTAACAGGTACAAACGCCAGCAGGTCAAGCTACCCGAAACTGTCAAATTTTCCCAATCAACCTTGAACATTAATGCTTTAGTGATAAAGTTGAAAATCTATTAAAGAAATTTGACAGATTGTAGTAACTTGATGTTCTGGCGTCTCTACCTAAACCACACGATGATAATAATTGACTAAAATAAATTATTGACTAAAAAAAGACGTTCGAGGAGGAAATAAAATAATTAAAAAAAAACAAACGGCCAAGTGTGATTCCTTTTGCGGAAAGGGTTCGACACCATAAGAAAAGTTGCAAAAGGAAGAAAAATCTTGTAGATGCTGATTAGATATATTGCTATCTCTGATTGTGTAAAACTTTCCATCCATCCATCTTAATCCATTGCTTCATATATATGTCTGAAAAATTCGTCTGCTCTGCTCGACAACGCAAATAATGCAATGTATGTTGTCGAATTGTAAAAATGATGAGGCATTGCAATTTTTTGTGTGTTTCATAATTACCAGCCTTAAAGCAAGTAGTCCTGTATTGATTGTAACTACTAGGACATAGGTCCTACTTTAAATAAAACTAGGTTCTGTCCGCAACTTCGTTTGCGTGAATTTTTGTTGCCCGACCCACCCCGTCGCATCGTATCACCAGCACGACCTAGTACTTCGTTCTCGATTAGCGGTCTTTAAGCCTTTTTTTCTTTTTGCACGGCTCCTTAGAATCTTAGCGTGAGATTATATAGCCTATAGCCTTCCTCAAGAACTGGGCTATGAAATGCAAAAAGAATTTTTCAAATTCGAGTGGTAGTTCCGGAGATTACCCCCTACATACAAACAAACTACCTTTTTATAATATTGTATGTATAAAGTATAGATAGACTCGCCCCTATTACTCAAGACTTTACCTACTACATATCTCTCAATCACCAACGCATTGACCTGCAAACGAAAGTGGGCGTAGTTAGTAGTGAGTCCCAGAACTCAAGTCTGCCTAACCCTTCGGGGAATCAGGCGTGATATTATGTACGTAGTAAGTCATACTAGACGAACAACTTAGACACCTCAAAATGCAGTGGGTATTTTCCAGTATTTAACGTTTATTTTTGCCGTCTTTCCTTCTGGAGGTTTTGAAAAAATATATAATAGCTTGTAGAATTAAGTATTTAAAGAAACCTGTTATTTTAACGTCTGTTGGATAGGTACTAGTTAAATGCTTTTTTTTACGTTGGTTTTTGCTTGTCCGCCATCCTGATAACCTATGTACAGACCCCAGCACATCAAGCTACTACAATCTGTCAAATTTCTTTAATAGATTTTCAACTTTATCGCTAAAATATTAAGGTTCAAGATTGTTTGGGATAATTTGACAGTTTCGGGTAGCGTGACCTGCTGGCGTCTGTACTTGATAAATTATGATTTACCTAGTTACGGTGTACCTTCTATAGCTTACCTATCGAGTTGTTGATCAAAGTTGGTGCCTAATTAAGTTCCCTACATATTTTGATGTGGATTTTGGCGCGGTCGCAGCCCAAGATTTTGGTGGGAGGGAGTCACCATGGGTGCCGAGGAATACTTTAAAGGAGGTACATCTCCTCGATGGTCTAGTGGTCGAAAGCATTAGTGATGAGCATGAGGTGCTACCGGGATTTGATTTCTAAGTCGAGTCAAAAATTCTTGAAAATTTGAACAACCCGCCTCGGTTTAGTTGGGTTTTGTTTTATATTTTCAAGCAGAAATAGGAGTAACATTGTCGACTTATCGGCAAGCCCAAAAATCAACTATTAGAATGCAAGAGTGAGCGAATGATGAAGCGAGCTCGAAAATTTTGCACACTCTCGGATAGGTTCGAATTTCTTTCGATCATTCCAAAAAGACTTGCTTTGTCGACTTATGAAGAAAAACTCAAGAATCAACAGAATGTAGATAGCAAGAGCGAGCAAAACTGCCATGCAAGCCTGAAAATTTTAGCACCCCACCTTGAATAGTCTCTGTTTTCTCTTAACCATCATACAGAAAGAGAATTTACTTTATCGAATTATGACGAAAAGTTCAAACTCGTTTTACAGCAGTTTAGGTTTTGGAATCTGGTCTTAACCTAAGCCTTTCAAACCATATCTGGAGGCGATAGTCCTCGCGCGCCTGTATGACTGGCGCGCGGAGGCACTACGTCGGGGGGAAACTCTGCACCCGCGGCAAATCGCTGCGGAGCGGACGGACCTCCGGCGCGGTCTCATGGTGGAATGGAAGGCGCGACTATCGCAACCCAGCGCATGGCACGCCACGATAGCGGCGATAAGACCCCTCTTTGAGGAGTGGCTAGAGAGGCGTCACGGCGCTCTCACCTACCGCCTGACGCAGGTCCTCTCCGGACACGGATGTTTCGGGAGGTTCCTGCACATCATCAGGCGGGAGGAGACGCCCGGGTGTCACCACTGCGAGGGTCGCCCAGAGGACACGGTGGAGCATACGGTGGAGGTCTGCCCCGCTTGGGCAGAGCACCGCCGTGTCCTCGTAGAGGCGATCGGCAGCGGCGGCGACCTCTCGCGTCCGGCCCTGGTGCAAGCCATGGTCCGGGGCGAGAGGGAGTGGGAGGCGGTCACCTCCTTCTGCGAAGCAGTCATGCTAGCGAAGGAGGTGGCGGGATGGGCGAGGGAGAGATCCTCACGCCTCAGCCGCCGAGGGAGACGCTCCGGGCGTCGGGAGCCGCGTGACGACTCCCGGCCACCGTAGGCGCGGGCCTGCGGGCGGAGAGCAATGGGTAGCTCTCCGTCCGATCAGGACCAGGCCCGTGCCGGACGGCGCGTAAGTGTTCCACGTGCGCCTCAAAGAGATGTCAGCATAGATGACGGGGCCCGACAGGGCCGAAGCCTGCCGGGGTAGCGGGATCGTCCGAAAGGGTTACCGCTGCCCTGGTACATAAAGGGCTAAGGAAGGAACACGGGTGGGTTTTAGTCAGTAAGAGTCTGACACTCCCTTCTGCTCCACCCAGAGCGGGAGGAGTCATTTGATGATTTCCCATCCTGAGAAAAAAAAAAAAAAAAAAAAAAAAAAAAAAAAGCCTTTCAAACCATATGTTCGAGCGGAGTGAATATCCCGAGTTAGTTTCGCTCACTCTTGCATCCTAGATTCTATATTTTATAACAGGCTTTTTAAAGTAAAAACTTTTTAGGCGCGTTCAAAAACCCACTGTCATTTCATAGTTATAAGTTTTTACTTCTGTCAACAGTCCCCATGTCTGCCTATGTTCTTAATGTTTTTGTATATGCCCATTCGGGTTTTCGTGGCTCAAGTACAATTTTAAGTTAGTAATGCAAGTATATCATTCAGATTCTCGACAGCTTGAATGATTTGGGGAGGTGGGGGAGGTCATGACCCCCACGTCCACACGCCTGTGTGGGTTTACTCAATTTCGATGCAAAACTTGTTTTATTTTAAACTCAGTTTTTTAACCTAAATATGCCTACTGTAAAATAAACTCGCTTTTCGTGTCTGTCTGCGTCACCGCTTACATTTTCCCGCCTTGGGTTTTGATGTGCCCATCATCATTTAGATCATTTATTCCAGAAGGTTTACTTTGTACCTATAATACATACAGTGGGCACGTTTCCGGATGACAGCGAGGCGGACGAGTACCTACTTCAACGCCTGTCCTTTGCTTATGTACCTATGTATTTATTTGCATTTTAATTTAGTACCTAGTGAAAATAGATAGTTATTTTACGTAAACAAAGGAATACATTTACATTAATTAAACATCATTATGATAAAGAAATGTGGAGGCCTACTCTCTAAGCCCGTTAACAAAGATACGGGCCTGTCCTAAAGTAGTTGATGCTTCAAAACAAGGGCCAAATTATTTTTTCGGACGGGCAAATACATAAAAACTGACAAATTGTGTAGTCATTCATTCTTAGTTCCAAAGTAATCATGTCCGTATGTGATACAATGTTGGAAACGCAAAGAAGTGGCAACTGCACTGGCAACTCGGCAGAAACTACGGATTTCGTGCTTGGGGAATACACCCTGTACACCCCTGAATGTTTTGTCAACTCAAAAACCGTGCGATGCAGCGGACGGGATGTTAGTTACCTACCTACTTACTTACCTTCTTCAAAAATGGTGCATTAGTTATAAGTTCAATAGAAATCACCTAAAAGTTATATCAAAAACCGACATAGTAATCTCTGTGTCCGCGCTTTTTCTCGTCACATCCATACAGCAGATCCATTCCGCGGAATTCACGTTACAAACTTAAACACATTTTTTATCATCGAAAACCCGTTTTAATTTGTACGCATGACGTTCGATTATATGTATATAGCTCCGAACATTGTCTCGGGGGAGCCTAGTCGCTCTCGAGCTGTGTATTTAACAGCGCGTACTTAATATTAACTTAATTTTGTTTTGACAGTTAGTCCGTCTAGTCAACTCACTTTGTAGTGTCACAGTGGTTAAATTGATGAGTTTCTTCAAAATGTGTTCCTTCAAAAGTTTTGTGGTAGCATGTTTGTTATTAAGTGTGACTTTAGCGGCTAATTTTACAGGAACACAACAAGGCATTGGTTTTCCTGAGCCTGAAGAAGATCCCAACTTAGTGAATAAAGACGTGAGTGATTTTGTGAACATAGGTATGTTTGAAGCGTAAACAAGTTTCGCGTCATGTAGGTGTAACTTAATGAGAATACGATTTTCCTTAAGACAAACTTTTTTCTTTCTAAATTATCCTCACAATAGTTACTGTGAAGGCAGCTACATTTTTTGCTTCTCGTTGTACCTAGATGATTTTTTGGCAAAAAATAAAGTACAACTCGAATTTTATTTGAAATTGCTTACGACTTTGAAGGAAGCATGTTTATGGAGTGGGTCCCGTCAAACGGGAAGAAAGTTTAAAAGGGATTTTAACATTCAAATACTATACCTAGTTTGTTGGCTTTGTTGCCAAAAAGGACTCTAATGTGCTTACTGTAATTAACGATTAAGTGCCGTTGTTGGCAACAAACTATATTATTTCAATCTAAAAATCCATTTTAAAATTTCGTCCCGATTCACCCCTGCATCCCTATTCACCCCGTTAATAAATAGGCGAATACACAGCCTACACGACTACTAGATAATTATTTAATACTTATTTTGTTTCTATCTATCTTGGTAAACATGTGTGTCGGCCGCTAGACGTGTCATACTTATTGTATTAAAGCAGTTATATCGCGAATGACCTTCCATTGGCGACCACGTAGGTCATGGGTCTCTGATCTCAGCTATCACGTTTGTTATTCACAACTATTAGAGTCGTTCACATCAAAATAATGTTTTTAACAGCCTTTTTATGATAGGCTGTCGATTTATTTTGCATGTTCAATGAAACAAGCAATGTTGGTACAAAGATCGCGCACTGTTTATCAACATTTATGTAAAATTCGTTAGTCTAAAAAACGGTAATAAATAATTGAACATGTATAAGTTTTTAATAGTAGCTTTACGTACACTTACACGAGTTCAAGAATTAAGAAATAATAGCACGTCAGAATTATACAACCTACTCAAAAACTTCAAGTAGAAGTAACAAGGGGGCACTGCTCACTATTGGCCCACAACTTACTATGGCTCTGCCAATTAAACCGGATGCTTCCCAGGGGCATGTTTTATTTAGCACGCATATACCTACCAACATAACTTAGCTACGCCTAGGTATCAAACCCAAGGCCCCGCACTCGTTAGCCGCGTTAATGGTCACGCCATTAGACTGATAGATAAGCTAGCCCTAAGGGCCGTAAGAAGGTGGACTGTTTCTTCTAACTTGACGAACTCAAACTCAAACTCAAAATATTTATTTCAAATAAACCAATTACAGGCACTTTTGAATTGTCAAGGTCGGTCAGTCAAAAAGATGAAGCTAATTGCCCATTCCAAAGCGTAGTAGGTACCTATGGAGAAGAACGGGTAAGAAACTCCATGGACACTCTGTTAAATCATAATAATATTGTTACAAAGTATTGGTTACATCATTCATGTTCAAAATTATGCATGTGAGAACGATGCAGAACGTTAAAAGCGTCCATAATGAAAAGATAAAAAAAAAACAATTCAAATATTAAATTAAATCAAAATAAGCCATGGCAGCAAAGAGTTGACCAGTCCCTACTGACGGCGCCCGCTCACGAACATGACGCATAGATTAGGACCATTCAGCTCAACCATTTTGAAGGGAGCTAAATGATCCAACACATGTGCCACCATCAGCGAGACATTAGAGTGAGCATGACATACTCTCATCCGCCAAGGCACATTCAAGTCAATGAAAGACGTACCCAGTAAATGGTAGCTTTATAGTATGTAACATAGTACTCACATACGTTCTATGCAATTATATAATACTAGGAGATTGAATTTATATAATGCAAACATAGTATTTTAGATTCTTCAGCAGCTCCAACAGTATGTAGGTAGGGTAGGCGTGTGTAAAGTATTTTCAAATGCTAATCAATTTATTTATGCGTCCTGTGGAGCAGGACCAGCGTTTAGCCAAGCATTTTTGTCAGCGATGTAATCCCCCAACTTATAATATGCTTGGCTGCATAGTGTGCGTTTTATGCAAGATTTGAATTTCGTTTCATTGAGTTGGAGTATGTGGGGAGGTATTTTATTGTAACATTTTGAACAACTTACACACCTCAAAATTCCAGTTTACAACGATTATTGGTCCTGCACCCTAAGGCTCAATTTACACTGCCGTGGAACGGAGTGGAAACGCTTTTTTTTGTACAAAGCATATACCTAAATGAACTTTATGTCCAAAGAGTAACGCACAAATTAGATACACACATATGCACAGGTCCCGCATCTTCTGGAGAGTTATCGCGCATTCTCGGGAATGACGGCAGTAAGAAGCTTGTATCTAGTTTGTACGTTAGACAATTGACATAAAGTTCATTTTGCTATGTATAACATCGCTACGAAAACTCGCTTCCACTCCGTTCCGCGGCAGTGGAAATTGAGCCTTAGTGTATAACACACTTTCAATCCCAATCTGAATAATTTTGAAAAAAATAGGTTGTAGGATTAATACCCCGAACAACGTAGACGCTTCAAAATTCACTGGATAATAATATATCTTCGAGGCGTAAGGGGATGAGGGCCGTAAGAAGTTGACTGCTTCTACTTGTGGATAAAAATTAATTGATATTAAAATTAGACAGTTAAATGTTAGGAGATTTGGAAATTAAATGATTAAACTTGCTGAGGAAGAACAGCACCATAATCGCGTAACAAACTATCAATCATAATCTGAATCATTTTGAAGGATATTGCTAATCCATTGCTTCATCTATTAGAAAAATTTAAATGGTCTACAACGTAAATTCGCCTAGAATGTTGATGAATTGTCAAAACGTAAACCATTGTTACTGATAGTGTGTTCCGCAATTACCTCACAGGAGTTCGACAGCAGAAGTCACATCTATAGGTAGTCATTACAAATTCTTGTCTAAGTAACCTTACTACCTGCCGGGGTAGCGGGATTGTCCGAAAGGGTTACCGCTGCCCTGGTACGTAAAGGGCTAAGGAAGGAACACGGGTGGGTTTTAGTCAGTAAGAGTCTGACACTCCCTTCTGCTCCACCCAGAGCGGGAGGAGTCATTTGATGATTTCCCATCCATAAAAAAAAAAAAAAAAAAAAAAAAAAAGTAACCTTACTAAAACCTTAGAAGACCCAAGTGCATAGGTATAAGGATAAAGCTAATAGTAAAATGTTGTTTGGGTACAATGTTGTGTAATATTTCCTAGAATAGGTCAGGTTACAAATTCATTCTTTGAGTAGGTCTTCTGGCAAGCCCAATTTTGTCGTATATCACAACATTGGCGTCATAAAAATTCTTAATTGGTTCAATTATTGTGAGCCTATTTTATTAATTTTAGTTTTAATACTTAGGTATTAGGTTTTCCCAGGTGCAATGAACGGGTTGCACAAATTGAGTCTTGCTGTTTGTGAGTTGAGAACTTGTGTCATTAATCCAAAACCTGTTAGCTTCGTAACATGCAATTTTCGATGACGATGTTTGTTCATCAGTCGATGAATATTAATTCTCACAACCGCAGTTCTGTATGGTGTCGATATTAGAGATCTACACTTTTCCGGAACTAAAAGAAAATACACTTGCTAAATGCCTACTTTGTTTTTAAGAAAAAAAGTACATTTTTGAGTTACGCAACTTCTGTCCGGAAAATTGTCGATAAGTCGTCGGTATATCGCCGATACAAAAAGTGCTTTGTAATCTACGTATGAGGGTAGTGGTGGTCCAGTGGTAAATCGGCCCCGACTCATGAGCTGTAGGTCGTGGGTTAGAACCCAGGCGGGCACTTTACTATGGGTATTTAATTTCATCACCACTGCTCTCAAAACGGTGAAGGAAAACCTCGTGAGAAAAATGTGTTAAAACCAAAAAATCGAAGACATGTGACATCCACCAACCCGCACTGGGTCCGCGTGGTAGATTAATGTCCCCACCCTTTCGAAGAGGAGGGTTAAGCTACATATCATACCTAGATGATAACTTATAGACACAAGTATCCCTTCTACTTTAATAACAATTTAATTATTCTTTTCCAGAACCGTCAGCCCGTGTATTTTCCTTCGATGTGTCCGGAGAGCGAGCTGTATTACCCGGGAGACCAGAAGGATGACTGGATATGCGACTGCAGACCAGGTAACAATTTACTGAAAAAAATAAATACAATTGGCAGATTTCCAAATAAAGCGAAGAAATGTTCAAGCTTCAGTTTATAGGATGTCTTATTTTATTGAAATAAAAAAGCCCTATACACAATATACAAGCTAACACTAATATATTTATATTTATATATGTACTATGTACAAGTTTAAAATAAAAGAAAAGGGAAGTTTTGTGTATCAAAAAAATCATCCGCATCGCTGTTAATGGGAAAAGTGCCCAAAAGGCTTGGATGGCAATGCTGATTCTTTGAGCTAAAAATAGGCCAGCTCGGTCACTTGAAGAGTCGTCGAACCGCTTGGCGATGTCCCGAAATACTCGACGATGAGAACTAGTGTTTCAACTTAGTGGTAATTAATTTAATTTATTTTTTATTTCAGCATTCCTCTATCACCCTAAGTCAGACACGTGTTGGCCAGCCTACAGAAAAGGTCCCTGTAAAGACGGAGAGTACCTGGTTCTCAGACCAGACTCAGCAATCCCTGTATGCGAAAAGAATCCTTGTGCTATCGACACCTACGTGTATTACAACGGAAGGTGTGAGCAACTGGCCACGATTGCCCCCTGCAGGCACATGTGGCCCATTCCTGCGGCCCTAGCGGTCAACTCCACTAGTTTGACGATCTCCTGCGAGAAACTCAACCTTCAGTCCAGGTTCGGTGAAGATACCCAAGCCCTCGCCCGTGCGCCTTGTCCGCCAGGCTGCAAAAGAAGTGTTACCGCAAAATGTGTTCCAATTGCTGAATAATTATCAACCTAAATAAAATATTATAAGTTAAACTCTAAAGTTTCATGACCATAAATACCTTTACTTGATTATGTGTATTTTTTTTTAGAAAATCAATAAGCTGTAACAATTTTTAAAACTACATTTTTCATAATCATGCGCAAATTCGCGCGCTTGTCACGCTAAATTTCATGTGGCTGCAAAAAGCATGGTAGTAGGAACTATAAATGCTTATGTGAAACATGCAAGTAGATTTAAAAAAGCATTTAAAAAACTGAAATCAATATTCGCTACGTTAATTAAGTTACAAATCCCCAAAAGTTGTAGCGACACGGTAATATCTGCCTAACCTTGCACGATATGGCACGAGCTCGACGCCGGCTCGCCATGGCAACCGACGGGCGTCCCTCGTGTAGTCATGGCGACTCCGCCGTCATTGTGCCACACCATGTCCCTGTCGGCGTTTATTTACCAATTACCACAATGGACATCGACGTGGCCGTCTGCACGCACGATTATCGACAACCCTCATGATAAAATCGGTACCCAAATATCACCTCCTCTAATGGCATTGTGTTTCATAACTGCGAGCGAGGCGTAGCAGTGAGTGTTCGGAAGGTTAAGGTTGATTGAAGGCTCGGTGGAAAGTTTGAAACATTTCCCAAGTGAAAAGTGCACCTTTCTTGAAAGCACACCACGTAAGAACATGCAGCTGAAATGTGGTAAGTTTTATAATGACCTAGTTTATTAATCAAATTAGAATGCATGCAAAAACCAAAGGAAATAAAGTTCTCGTTTGAGTTATGTTATATTTAAAAGCTTTTAGAATTTTTACTGTTTATTTCTATACGATTAAAGTTGAAGCAATAAAACCTGTTCGTAAGTGTAGCTTCAGTGGGCAGTGCGACGGCTGATCGTTTAATTTCCATATAATCGCGAGTGGAGTCGAGCTTGCTCCTATCGCGATTGATCGCTGACCCATATTCCCGACGGCTGGCTACTGGCACAGTGGCCACTGACCACCACAACACAACACTCACTCCGATTAACTGAGTAACCAACGTATACGACCTTCGACGATTTTTGTTGTGGCAGCCAGCCGGAATGTTATTTCCTCTCAATCTACATTTTGGCAGGTTACCTAGTTTATTAAATCGAGGGAAATGGCGATAGGAAATATTGCTTGAATAAACCGTGGCATGATTTATTTGGGAAACCTTTGTTGTTTTGTGGCATCGCCTAAAATATTTATGTAGTTTCAAGATTTTTTTCAAGTAGCAACATTTTGTAGGTGCAGGCACTTATTCTATTCTAAGTAGTGTTACATTACTACATATCGTGTCTAGCAAATGCTTAGTTTAACGCCCTATGAACGTGGGCATGGCTGGGTTACCACCTCGATAGCCACAAATGTATACTAAAAAGCTGTTTCATGATTTACATAATTAATCGTGTAAGACTCAGCTTTTAAATGTTTAATTATGCATTTTCGTGAAATAAGTCTATGACGTCTAGGCTTTTCAAAATTGTTTAGAGCTTTTTATAACCTATGTAAAACATTTTATTGTTCAAGAATATAATAAACCTATTTAAGAATGACTAGTTTACCAACCCAATCTCTTATTTATAACTTCTTTGAATAATCACTTATTTTATAATACACCCCATAAATGGGTGTATTATAAAATAAGTGATAACGAGGACATGATATATGTATAATAAGTATTAAGTAATAACATTGTAACTTTGTCGTCTTCTCGGGCCGTCATGGGATGCGCTCACGCCGGTTTGTCCTGTATAAAACGTTAAGCTTTCTGAAGCGCTCATTACTTTATGCAAATCGACTGAGAGGGTACTCTTTCTAAAGCAACTGCATAATATTTATCTGGTTTCTACACCGGTCATAACATTTAAAAAAAGAAAGATTTCTACTCCTTAGGTTTAATTTAAGAACATATACCGACCACTACCATAGACAAACGCGTACCACTTTCTCCTTAACCACGATGTGTTTTACAAATCATATACCTAGGCTATTAAATGACGAACGTATATAAGATTTTTATGAAACACAACGCCACTAATTGCTCGATAGCATGTTTATTGTAGATCGTGGGCGTACCTACTCGTATATACGGTGATGAATTACATAGGCTACTTAAGCTCACTGCAGCTGTAACTACCTTAGTACCCGCACTTTCTACGGACGCGTCAAGTGCTTGACACTTCGCACACGAAGGGAAAAGTAAATATCGTGAGGATAAACCAGGTCGACACACGGCCTACTTCGCTATACACATATATTTCCCCCTGTTTAATACATATTGGAAGAACTGATATAGTAAAGAAATTCAGTTAAATTCGTTGATAAAGTGTCTAGTTTTGTTTACGTGACATTCTGAGGGAGTGATAAACCCTATCTTTCTAGGAAAACCGCTGATATCCGACATAGCTTTGTACATTTTCTCAGAATTAGCTGATTGATTATTTATATTCCTAAATACGTCAGTATTACTAAGTATCATAGATTTTTCCTACTAAATTAAAGTATTATTTCCTTGTTGTCTCTACATTTGTCTACATTTACAATGACTGTAAAAACCTTCATGGTATGAGTTATCTCTTTACAATGATATCATTCATTGCTACCAAGCACGTCACTACGTAAATAGGTTCGTAGCCAAGCCTAAGCCGCGCTTAAAATAAAATTGTAGGCATTGCTTAATTATAAACTACAAGCTTGAATTTTTTACGACATGCTTGGCCCTTTTCTGTTATTATCGGGGGCAGTGGGTCAACTTCAGATCTAAGGAAATTACGGAAAAGCACGAGAATGATTTTAAATACGTCCTTGAGGGTTGCGTGAGAGAGTAGCAAGCAAGTAATTTTGCGTGTAATTTGGGCGTGAAGCAGGTATTTGAGAGCTCGAAGTTTTTGTGTTGCATGTAATTATTATGACGTTTACAGGTAGGTAAATAATACCGTACAATATATAAATAAGTACTAAAATAATTAGTTGAATACTGATAAGAAGGGTTCGTGTGACGTTTGTGGTTTCATATATTTCCTGTTTATGTCCGACTAATGAGTCAAAGAGTGATAAAATAATTTAATTTGTTATTTACCGTCTACTTGCTTAACTGGTGGGTTAAAAATAATGTGTACATCATCATTGCGTCAATTGTCGACGATTAATGAAAGTTAAATGCTGCTTATAACCTACAAGGATTTTGGCATGTTTGTCGACTTAGTCATTGTGATGCCGAAAATAAATAAGTGTTAAATAACGTAACGTTTGACCACTGAGGATTATTAGTTAGCTTCCCTATGCCATTACATAAAAGCCGCATAAACTAGAATGCAGGCATTACACTATACAACTAGTCGTTGCAACAAGTTCAAAAACGGGAATGTGACAAAATATGATACCTACAGCTACACAACACATTTATACCCGTGTTTTTTTTTAGTTTTTGTTATGTAAGCGTTGACCAGTGGCTAGTCAACCCTCGTTCAAGAAAAATGTAATAATTTATCTATAAGCTTTTACATTTCATTCCACGCCAACAGAAAATCAAAAGTCTGCATACATATATAATTCTCGCGGTAACGAAACCATAACGAGTTTTAATTTTTCCATTAACGCCATCTATCGAGTTTTTGGACAACTTTCGGCTGACCGATTCTTGATTATTTTTTTAAGGGTTTCGTGTCTAATGGGTTCTAATGACGCCCTATCACTATGGCAATTCTTACCCAGTTCCTACTCCCAGTGGTTTCGGCTGTGCGTTAATATGGCAGTGGTTCATTACTGAATGAACCACTGCAGTCAGTCAGTTTCCTCTTTTATAAAGGGTGACAGGGAAACCCTATCCCTATTCCCTATCACCCTGTATAAATAGAATACCGTTCGAAAAACGAGCAGTCTTGAGGAAATATAGTTAGTAACATCCTACTAATATTTTAAACGCGAAAATTTGTGAGGGTTGATGGATGGATTGATGCTTGATACTCTTTCACGCAAAAACTACTGACCAGATTTAAATTAAATTTGGCACAAAGATAGTTTGTTACCTGGATTAATACATAGGATACTTTTTTATTCCGGTAGTACGTTCCCGTGGGATAATTTCCGAGCTCCACTCGGGCGAAGCCGCTGGCAAAAGCTAGTAGGTTATATTACTATACAGGGTGACTTGTAATTTGACGTATTCGTTTCAGGAATACGTAACTAGTGTAACTTATTTGCAACCATAAAACATAGGCGAAAATTCATGGGTCATTCATGGTCCAAAACCAATTTTCATGTATTTTAGAAAATTTCCTAGATTTCGTCACTAAATATCACTTTTCTCGAAACTATCTAAAATCGAATGGCCATCATTGCATTTTCGTTGGGTTCCTAATATTTTAACAAACCATTTGATGACGAGTTTAATATTTCATTTATTTTTATCTCTGTTCCGTTAGTTTTTGTCATGGTCTGGCAGTTTGAGTAATTTATGTGGCCTACCCGAATGTCGTTTTCTTTGGTATTGTTCGTCGAATCATTGAACTCCTTATGTTTTGAGTTGAGTTGCACGATTTCTGACAAATGCGTGCACTGACTGGACAGGTCTACTCAATCTGTGTGGATCTTTCCTCCGACCATCTCAGACATCGACCTACATTTACATACATGGTCTTCATATTGACCAAGATTAGATATGTCCGGACTTTCATCATTTATCATTTACTAAAATGAAAAGTATTTCCTTGGATTAGGTACCGTAGGTAGGTATCCGTTTCATAAATCAAACAACGCTTAGATGGAGTCGATAACTTAGCAGTGATTTCACCCAAAATATGTTAAAGTAATGGGTAGTTTAGCATTGTGGTTGACACGACATGTCGGAACTGCCTATTCACGTATTCAAGGCCTAAGTGCAGAACTTGAATACTGTTCAGTGTCGCTGGGGGACGACCATAGATAACCATGTGGGGAGAACTGATATAAGTAGCTGCTATTTCAACAGCTAGCCCCAGTCCTTTAACCTAATGTAGGTTCGTTTGAATCGGTAGATTTAGAAACCTTGAACTTGGGGTTGAGAATGTTATATTTACTTAGGTAGTATAATATAATAGGTACCTAACACAAACACTTAATTAATAGGAGATCATATTTTAAGATTACAAATAACAAGTTAAATAAAAGCTTGTAAAAGAGATCAGTTTTACGTGTATCACAATTAGAGATTCAGTAGGTAACATTTTATAATTTACTTATTGTGTATTAGAAATCATGCTATGTTTAATTATAATAATAATAAGCAGCCCTGACCGCCGGTAGCTATTGGACCCTATTCCCGATACCGGTGGGCTACTATTTTTTATATTTTTAAATGTTTTTTTATCCTTTTGTTTATAAAAAAATTTAAAAAATGTAATTTGTAAGTATTTTAATGAAATAAAGGAAATAAGTAATAATAATATTTATTTAAAAAAGTGAGGTACATACAGTCTGTTACAATAAAGATAAAAATTATACAATTTAGGGAAAAAAGAAAAAAACAAAAGAGATTTACAACATAATTGAATCTGGCGTCCTAGCTAGGTTACATAGTAACCTGTATTAAGGTTCGCCAGCCCAGGTTCCCACATAAGGAATACAAAAATCTAATACTTAGAGACTGCTTGCCTTTGACAGAATGTTGTTCATCATAAGACGCCTATAATTGTACGCCACAACCTTTCTTATGTTTCTTTACACTACACGAGCTGCGCCCCGCGTTTTTACCTGCATCGATCGTCATCCTCACCTGCTTAGGCTTTGCCCAACTATGTTAGGGTCAGCTTCCAGTCTAACCGGATGCAGCTGAATACCAGTATTATTCTCGATCCCGTACGAATATTGGGATACAATCCTATGTCCTAATCCAGGTTTGGTCTGCCCTTGTGCCAAATTCTATCCAAATCCTTCCAGCCCTTTTATCGTGAAAGCGTAAGAAATGAACATACAAAAAATCTTTTCTCTTTATAATATTAGTTTAGATAATATTATTAAGAAACACCGTCACTGTCTGTGTTTCCGTTAACACTTTTAACTTGAGAACTACTTAGGTCTAACTTGTATAGTTGTATGTATGTATATGGTAAATATAAATATTATCACATAACTACAGCTAAATAGTCCAAATATTAGACCATAAGTCAAACATGTAAAAGGATAGAAACGCAACAAAATGATCTGAATAATATGTATTTTATGTTTTGTTGAAATTTCAAGGTTGTTAACTATAAAAACCATTCTTTTTTTCAATTAATTTCTAATAATGTCCAGTAAAAGTTGTTAAGTATCTGTCATTTTTTTTTCGCCCGACGAAACTGATAATCCAGTAACAGTAATATAAAATCATAATTTTTTTTTTCGAGTAAGCAATGTGATGAATGAAAAAAAGTCAACTTTTTAGAGACTCGGCGAAAACCGCTACAATATGTAGCGGTATTTTACCGCCGCTATAACAGTGAAGCGGGTGTGCGCCAAAGTTGGGTTTAATTTCGTGAATACCGACCGTATTACTTATTACTAAACGGAAAACATATGACTTGACTAGCACTTGTTTGAAAGTTATAATTTTGAACAAATTACTACGCAGTCGTGTTTTATTCTTATGATGACCTCAGAGAGATTTTCTCTGTGCTTCGGAGAGCACATTGCCGTTGGTCCCGGCTGTCATTCGTGAAGATCTGACAGTCGTTACGGGTCGTCAGAAGCCCGAAAGTCAGAAGGAAGAAGATTATGACCTCAAAGGGATTTGAGTGTGTTTATAACAGAGAAGTGAAAAAGTTTTAACGCAAGAGAAACGGTTTTCGTTTATCAATAATTAATTTTATTATAAAAGTGATTTAACGAAGGTTTCTATAATGGCTTTCAGTACATTTGTCATGTTGTGGTTGACACTGACCAGCTATGTATCAACCAGCGCCCAGTGCTGCCCTGATGGACAGGCGCTTCTTATGAAGAGGGATGTTGGTTGGGAACCAAAACCAGAGAAACATTTGCATTTGGTTCCCAACAAACTTCCTTCTTCATCGATATCAATGCTGTTTAAATCGACACAAACATTACATCTGGGGGATGATTTCGGCGAAACATTTGAAACTAGCTCGTAAGTATAGAATTTTTTAGTTAGATATTTTACTATACTAACATTTCATGAAACGGGGCTAGCCTTTTGCCAACAACCGGACACAAATCCGACTCCAGGCTGCTACTCAGAAATTCTAAATGGAAAAACTCAATAACACTGCCCGACCCAGGAATCGAACCCAGGTCCAGAGTTACCTTGTGGAAAGGGCTGATTATCGTTATGTTGAACATTACCTATGGTTGGTATCATTTTATTTATTGCTATGATGCTTTCGGTGTGTTTGTGATGAGAAGTTAAAAAGTTTTATATATACAGGCTGATTTTTTAAAGACCAGCCAAATTTAAGGATGTGGTACAGACCATCAAACTGAACAACTTTCTCCATGGGACCAACATCGTAATCGCGAATAAAAATTCAGCCGTCCCATACATTTAGGTCGAGTAGGTATTGAAGTTTTCTATGGGACATTTGATAAAATTTTCGCGATTACGCTATTTGTCCCATGGAGAAAGTTGTTCAGTTTGATGGTCTGTACCACATCCTTAAATTTGGCTGGTCTTTAAAAAATCAGCCTGTATATATATATTTTTTTAAAACGTTGCCCCACACTAGGAATTTCTCCTGTATCGTGGGTGCGTTTACAAACATTTAAACTCACATACACAAACAGCCAGACCCGGAACAACTACTTGTAGGCCATACAAATATTTGTTCCGTGCGCTAATTGAACCCGCGACACGCAGCGCAGCAGTCAATCGCTTAACCACTGCGCCAACCGTGCCGTCATTAGCGGAATATTATGAAGTAAAGTGATGTAATTAACTGAACACTATTCTTGATTCTAGCATTCACAAAAACTGTTTATACGGGTGGTAAGCAACCTGGCCTATCTACTGTAACTCATATGTATGTACTTACTAAACCTTTAATTAAAGTATTCTACCATCTCTATAATCACAGAAGGGACCAGCAAGTGCTGCTAATTACATAAATGAACTAAAACGAACACAATTTTTATCATTACTTACCTGGAAGCGAAAACGACAATACAAGTCATCCTCTTTATGTAATGTGTTCTTCATTTGTCTTAAATTGTGTAGGTAATAAGCAGTGATAGGAATAGGACTATTTGCCTAAACTTCGAAGAACAGAGACAAGAAACGGAGACTTCCTTAGGACTAAATTTTTTCCGGGACATCTGTCTCGAAATTCGGGACAACACTTTTAAATACATTAAAAAAATATCTTATTCGTCGTGAATTCGTAGTAATTCGTCTATATTTATCTAAAGTTTGCGACTAGACATAACATTTATAATTTTATAAATACTTACTACTACTTACTATTTACTTATTCCAAATAACATATTTTTTTAATGTATTTAAAAGTGTTGTCCCGGAAAAAATTTAGTCCTAAGGAAGTCTCTGTTTCTTGTCTCTGTTCTTCGAAGTTTAGGCAAATAGGCACTACCTATTCCTATCACTGGTAATAAGTAATTTCATAATTATGTTTCGTAGCAAAATTTAGAATATCTAACCTCTCTTGGTTTATTTCTCCATATATCCATATCCTCCATGAATGTACCGCCTTGTAAAGTCACGAGCATAAGTATGTATACCTACACTTGGCTTTATTCAAAGGCGATTCTCTCCTTTATTTACGAATGAAATTTTATGTTGGTACGAACAAAGTATTTTCGAACCCATAGGTTTTTGCAATGTGTCGTATTTCATTGTTGTTTTCGTTATTTCACGCAAAAGTCGCTATTGAAAGTTTCCAAGTGTTGACATATTAGTGCTCGTGACTGTACAGCTCACTCTGCGTTACTACATGTCCGTTTAGATCTGTTCCGATATACACGAGTTCTTCTGATGGCATGTTGAGTAGGATCTCATCGAGGTTTTCCCAGAAAGCGGCTTTTTTGAGGCGGAGCACCCAGATAGGTGCGTAGGCCGTGATTATATTAAGGACGGGTTGTTTGCTTATAGCTAACTTGACGGCTATTATCCGGTCACTTTTCCTGTCCACATTGATAATCCTATGCTTTAGGTATCTATAGAACGATAGCAACACTGTTAGGTTTTGCGTAACACACTTTCAATCTCAATCTGAATCATTTTGAAGGATAGGAGTCGGTGTTCTTGAGTTCGCATTTTCGTGCCACCGACTTCCGAAATTAAAGTTATTTTTCACTTTGTATTGTGTTTTTTGGAAGTCGTTTGTTTTTTTTTTTTTTTGTAAAACTAGTCGAGTTTTGTCAGGATGTTGTTTAGTAGTATTTACCTAATTTATTTAGAACCGGCGCCGGCGGTCATCCTAAAGGATTTTCTAGTTTTTCAATATTTTAGATTCTAGAATCATGTGCTGAATTCTTGGTTTCAGTTTGCGCGTCGATGTCCCTGCCCCTGTATGTTTAGGAGTAATGAGATTGCCATAGAAAGAGATTACCAAAACAATTTCAAATATATAATGTGTTCGACAGTCAGAGGTGCAAAACTACCGGAAAGTTTAAATAGTACGTGATGGATGTGACTGAAGTAGTCCATTGTTGCACGGCGTGGTGCTAAACCCGCACATACCTATGTCACGCTTTTCTGTGTAAAACCGGTGAACTTAAGTCACAGAAAAGCGTGACTAAAGTGTGGTTTAGGTCACACAGTGCTATAAAATAACTAAATGCAGCTGCTCTCATCACTTTTCTGTTAGGCAATATGAGTATGACTATGAAGTACTTAACCCTCAGCGAGAATCATCGAACATGAATCGCACACGAATATTCGATTAACTCTATTGATTAAGCAAGTTCCTTGAAAACTTTTATCAGAAGTGAATCACGCGCAAAATCATCTAAAACTCGCAACGTAAATTATGTTAGCATGATTAGAATCAGCGGAGGGAGGGCGGCGAGTTCGGCGGGTGGCGTCATGGCGTGCCAACCTTACGTCACGCATCCCTCGCCGACACCTGAGCTACTTACACCCTCTCCTTATAAGTTAAAGCACGCTTAGCTGACTACCAACATAATAGACAAGGGAGTTTGGCTGTCCAATTCCGAAAAATTTTAGAGAGCGATGAATTCGGGAGCGAATCTCGCATCGCCGGTCATAGGTAGCTAGCCGACACCGTGTGGGTTTTGTTTAATATATGTTGTGCGGATAAGTTATGTAATAATATTGATGTGATTAATCGGTTGTACCGAGCTGTTCTAACAGTGCTTATACGTGGTTGGTTATAGAGGCTTCTCCTCTATATCCAACCATAAAAACAAACCTGTGAAGGGGCGCCACATCGCGGGTTGGAATCAACATGTTCGGGATGCACATCAAAAGGCTAGGTTCCATTTCCAAGAGTGGTGTTCGTATGGTAAACCTAAGTCGGGTAGGCTCTATGACGCCATGCATAACTCTAGAAAAGTTTTTAAAGCCAAACTGAAGTATTGCCTTAATCATAAAGATCAAATAAAGATGGATATAATTGCCGAACATCATATATCTAAAAATTTCAGTCAGTTTTGGAAGTCTACAAACAAACTTAAGCCAAAGGTGAGTCTCCCAGCCAGTATAGAGGGGATTAGTGCTCCCCGTGATGTGGCTAACCTATTTAGGAATCACTTTAGAGTGGAACCTCTTTTGAAACCGGAAGTGGGCGAAATGATGCTTGATACTGAGAGGCGCGGTACCGGTGACCCTCCAGTTAAAATAACGTATGCGGAGGTTGACAAGGTTATTAAGCGGATGACCAGAGGGAAGTCACCGGGGCACGATGGTCTCAGCATCGAACATCTGCAGCATGCGGGTGTTCACATGCCCAGAGACCTATCCATGTTGTTTACTTTCTGTCTTCGTCATAATTACCTACCAGACGATCTCATGAAGACTATAGTGGTACCTATGTATAATTAAAAATAAGACTGGTGACGCATCGGAAAAGGGAAATTATAGACCTATATCTCTGGCCACGACCCTGGGTAAGGCGCTGGATGGTGTGCTTAACAGACATTTAAGCCAACACGCATCTCTGCATGACGCTCAGCTCGGATTCCGACCTGGGCTGTCCACAGAATCTGCAGTACTGTGTCTAAAGCATACTGTCCGGTAATATACTGACAGAGGAACACCAGTATGCGCCTGCTTCCTGGACCTGTCAAAAGCTTTTAACATGGTGTCATACAATGTTCTGTGGAGGAAGATGAGGCTTAACACTAGGCTGCCTGGAGAAATCATCAACTTATTTAGATATTGGTATGATAACCAATTTTAATAATAATAATAATAATAATAAGGACGGGACGGCTGACGTGTGTCGGGCATGCCACCGTCCGGGTGAGTCCATCAGACATATTATCTTTGGTTGTTCTCGTCTGGCTAACAGCGAGTACTTGCACAGGCCAAGTAGCCAGGATTATTCACCAGCAACTTGCTTTGAAATATAAACTTGTCGACTCAGAGGTACCGTATTACAAGTATGTGCCCGACCAAAGAAAGATAAACAAATGAAATATCTTGACTTAGCACGCGAGGTTGTTGACATGTGGAATGTGAGCTCAACAATTGTTAATCAATCATTAACATCAATCTCTGGAGCCCTCGAAAATGACCATGTCACGTTGTACTGGGATCGGTCTATCATCACTGACAGGACTGTTGTCGCCAACAAACCTGATATAGTGGTGATAGATCGATTAGTGCGCCGCGCAATGATTGTTGATGTTACCATTCCACATGACGGGAACCTCGTGAAAGCTGAGAAAGATAAACAAATGAAATATCTTGACTTAGCACGCGAGGTTGTTGACATGTGGAATGTGAGCTCAACTGTCATTGTGCCGATTGTCGTATCGGCCAATGGCCTGATGGCCGACAGCCTCGATCAACATCTATCGAGGCTCTCGTTAGGCGGTTGGATCAAGGGCCTGATTCAGAAGGCAGTACTACTCGATACGGCTCGCATTGTGAGGAGGTTTCTATCTCTGGAACCCTAACCACCGGTAGCTTGGACCCTGCTCCCGACACCGGTGGATCACTATTTTTTTATATTTTTAAATGTTTTTTTTTTTATTTAATCATACTAATATTTAAAAATGTAACAAAATAAGACGACTAAATAAATAAACGACATAATAATAATAATAATAATAACCCCACCGCCGTATCTCTACGTTGACGTCGTGGTGGGGCTTGCGTGCTTCAATGAGCCCTAGGTTTGTGCTGGTAGAGTTTACTATACCGAGACAGATCTAGGGTGAGGAGCCAGACCAAGAGAGATACCATCCAAGCCAAGGTCGCACATGCCGAGGGCTGCATGGCTAGGAGAGAGCGCTAGTCGTTAGTGTGCCAACTCTGGAGAACAGGGGACCTCCAGTTTTACTCACCCTTGCCGCAGTGAACGCAGGGCTCTGCTGTGGTCGACTTTTTTTAGTCCCTAGCTTCTCGTGGGAATAATCATGATAACAAGGTCTAAAACAAAACATCTAATCCAGGCAAATAAGCCTTCAGCAGATGATGTAGCATCACCGGTTTCATCATCATCCTCTCCGAGGTCCATCTTTTCATCAATCGTGTCATCACCACCTTCATATTTATCACGCTCATTAAGATCATCATCATCGTCACCAATGTCAGTAGACGTTGTGTCGGAGGCTAGTACTGCCATAAACCCGTCACCCGCTACTGTCACAACAAATACGAGTAAAAAATGGAGCAAAGACATGAACCAATACATTTGGCGTACCTATTTAATTATCACCAATTTAGATACTGAAACAAATTCATATCTTACATCATTGCACCAAAAATTCATTAACAGATTTCCGCAAATGAATGTCTCGAAGCAAAGAGTTGGAGATCAACGAAGAGCAATAGTTCAGAAAAAATTACTTTCAGACACTACACTTGAGAAAATTAGATTAGAAGTAAGCAGAGAACTACAAACAGACACCACTAACTTAGATACAGACATTAGGACAACGTCGCAGTTAAATACAGATCAAAGCAACACACATTTACAATCAGGATCAAAAAGTAGAATGAGGTGGTCTAATGAAATGAACGAAACTCTAATAAAATGCTATTTCATCACTACGAAAATGGAAACAGATACGACTGTCTGGAGGAAAAAATTAAGAGAAATGTTCATTGAGTTCTATCCACAATTATCACATTTATCTGAGCAGAGAATATCAGATCAAAAAAGGGTCGTTCTAAATAACAAAATGATAACAGAAGCACGACTTCAAGGACTGAAAACGGATGCAGAGAATACACTAAACCAAGCGAATTCTTATAGGCAAACAGAATATCACAATTCACTTATACCTCCGGACAATACCCCAACACAAGCATCCACAAATAATAACACAGAAACTGTATATGTTATTAATAATCAAACACATACACAAGAAACCGAAGTAGGAAACGACCCCAATTTCTTAAATTGCATTGACTTAGGAGCCTTAACATCCACCATTATAAACACAGAACATAATACCATAAATGGCGAAATAAGTCAAGAACTAGATGAAACATTCTCACATACACTACGGCATTTCACAAACATTCATCCGACAAAAAGAAATTATATACCTAAACAAAAACCATCAAAAAAATTTGCACAAATAGTAAGTTACATTAATAACGTCATCCTTCCAAAATATGTCAATGCAGATATAGACTACGAAACTCTGCAGACAGTAATATATACTGCTGCCTGGACAGCTGCTCAAATAAATGGAAGTAAACTTTCACATATCACCCCCGAAGGTACAACTTACATCTATGAGAAAAGTAGGAAACCGAAATGGCAGAAAAGATTAGAAACAAGAATTAAAGACTTAAGAGCGAAAATCGGAAGACTTACAGCATACATGCAAGGAAACAGAGGGTGGAGGCTTGTTAGGGAGGTACACACAATACTAGAAAACTATAGAATGCATTCAACTCATGAAGAGCCGAACACACAACTCTCACATTTCTTAGATACGCTAAAACAGAAACTCACTCTTGTAAATAGTAGATTAAACAGGTACAATAATTGTACACTTCACAAAATCCAAAATAATAAATTTAGGAACAACGAAAAACAGTTTTATCGAACATTAAAAAATTCGACCACAAACCAAACAGCACCAAGTAGTAACGAAAACAACACAAACCATAGCTTACCGTCGGTAGACGAACTTCAACAATTTTGGTCCAGAATTTGGGAGAGGCCAATATGTCATAATACTGAAGCTGAGTGGGTTAAAATAGAGACAGAAAACCATATGCACACTGAACAAATGGAGTTCGAACAAGTTCCGATAGAGACATTTCACGACGTGCTTCAAAAATTGCACAACTGGAAAGCACCCGGTTCTGATTACATTCACAACTATTGGTACAAAAAATTAACATACACTCACCCGTATCTATATAATTACATTAACAGCTTCATTACAAAACCAACAACGATGCCTACATACATAGCGGAAGGAATTACGTATATGATACCAAAAGACAGTAACGATAGCGCCAACCCAGCAAAATACAGACCAATAACATGCCTACAAACTATATACAAAATAATAACATCATGCATCACTCAAATCATTTACAAACACCTTGAATCAAATTCGATATTAGCCGAAGAACAAAAAGGCTGTCGAAAATTTTGTCAGGGCTGCAAGGAACAACTTACAATAGATTCGGTCATTCTCAAACAGGTTCAGCGAAAGAAAAAAGATTTATATACTATGTATATAGACTACAAAAAAGCGTACGATTCTGTCCCACACACTTGGCTAATTGAAATTTTACATATATATAAGATAAACCCTCAAATCATTGACTTTTTGAATAACACAATTACACAATGGACCACACGTTTACATCTTACGACATCTACAGGAATTGTTGAGTCAGAATCTATCAAGATCCAGCGAGGCATATTCCAAGGTGACTCGCTTAGCCCATTATGGTTTTGCCTTGCCTTAAACCCCTTATCAAACAAATTAAATTCACTAATGCCAGGATATAAACTCAATTATAATGACACAATAGATGACATTCGGACGGACAGACTCGACTATAAAATTAACCACCTACTCTATATGGACGACATAAAATTGTACGCTGCTTCCCCAGAAGACTTGAATGACCTCGCCAATGCCACAGATAAATTTTCGAGTGATATAGGAATGGATTTTGGAATTGATAAATGTAAAATCAATTCAGTCAGGGCAGGTCAAACATACGAACATTCATATACCATACAGTCAGGTGAAACCATCGATTCCTTAGATGAAAATGGAACATACAAATACTTAGGATATATTCAAGCGAAGCAAATTAAATATAAGGCAATAAAAAATAAACTCACACAACAATTTAAACACAGACTAAAATCCATTCTAAACACTCAATTGCACTCCAAAAATACTATCAAAGCAATAAATACCTATGCGATCCCCGTCCTTACATACTCCTTTGGCATAATAAGCTGGACAAAGACTGAACTTACGAACCTACAACGCGTCATTAACACCAGTTTGACTAAATGCAGAAAACACCACCCTCGATCTTGCGTACAGTGACTAACACTACCAAGGAAAGAAGGAGGACGAGGAATAATAGATATAACGAACCTACACAATAAACAAATCAGTATCCTTAGAAAATATTTTAACACAAAAAGTACAACCTCTACCCTACACAAAGCAATAGTTTATAATGATCGAAAACTAACCCCACTAAACATGTCTGACAAAACAACACAAATTAATGAGAAACAGACTGATAAACAGACTAAAATATCGGAATGGACCCAGAAGTCACTCCATGGAAGACATCGCCATGACCTTTGCCAACCTAACGTCGACAAGTTAGCGTCGAACGAATGGCTCAGGCGCGGAGATTTATTCCCTGAGACTGAAGGATTCATGGCAGCAATTCAAGACCAAATTATTGAAACCCGTAACTATCAAAAGCACATCATGCGAATCCCTATTTCAACAGACATCTGTAGGCGATGTCATAGTTCTTCTGAAACTATTCAACACATTACTGGAGCATGCAAAGCAATAGTTCAGACTGACTATAAACACAGGCATGATCAAATAGCCAACATAATTCATCAAAAACTTGCCATTAAATATAAATTAATTACTACTTCTCCAGTACCTTACTACAAATATACTCCAGAAACGGTTCTTGAAAACACAACACACAAGCTATACTTTGATCGAGCCATCCTCACAGACAGAACAACACATTATAATAGACCAGATATAACTTTACTAGATAAAATTAATAAAACTGCGCAAATTATTGATATAGCAGTACCAAACACACACAACCTACAAAACAGTATAGCAGAAAAGCTGTCAAAATATACAGACTTAAAAATAGAAATAAGTCGAATGTGGCGATTAGGTAGCGTTGCCATTATTCCTGTAGTACTTTCAACCACAGGGGTCATTCCCAAACAACTGCATCAGTCTTTAAAAATGCTGGACGTAGCTCCCTCCACCTACCAAACCCTACAGAAAGCTGCAATCCTGAACACTTGCAGAATTGTTCGGAAATTCCTGCAGAATGACAATGATGCACACCCACAAACATCATTCACCACCGCAACACAAAGTGAACACATTACATCACCACGTCATATCATATCATCAATTATCAATTAGGTTAGTACTCTCAGGGGTAGCACTTGGCTTTGGCCCGTGTTACCCAAAAAAACCGGCAGATCAGTGCCGAGATACAAAAATGTATACCAACAAATAATAATAATAATAATAAATAATCAATTTTGTCAGGTGGATGGGCGAATGCTCGGATGAATATAGGATGGAGTGTGGAGTAAGGTAGGGGGGATCAACTTCACCTACTCTATTTAATTTATATGTGAATGGACTGATTGAGGAGCTCAGCAGTGCTGGTGTCGGTTGTTCAGTGGATGGTGTTTTACGAATAATATTAGCTACGCTGATGACATGGTGCTGCTGGGCCCCTCAATCAGTTCCGTGAGGTCACTATTGACCATATGTGAACGGTATGCAATGGCCCATGGGCTCAAGTTCAATGTTCAAAAGAGCGAGCTGCTTGTTTTTAAGCTGGGACCAAAACCTACCCTGTTCCTCCGATCACACTAAATGGAGCAGTCCTACAGCAAGTGTCCGAATTCAAGTACTTGGGTCACTGAGTCAATGAGACTCTAAATGATGATATGGATATGGATAGGGAGTGCAGGGCATTGTCGGTAAGGGGTAATATCTTTCTCGCAGGTTTGCGCGATGCTCACGTGACGTTAAAGTCACACTTTTTAAAAGCTATTGCCAAACGTTATACACGTGCAACCTGTGTGTGAGCAATTACACTAAAAAAGCCTGCACGCTTGCGCATCCAGCGGTGCAGTGCCTCCGGCATGTTCACCGACCTCAGCACGGACAGCTCTCAGGCGGTTCTTCGCAAAAGAACGGCCTCCCTGTGGTCTCAAGTAAAGGGTAGCACTAACACGCTTCTGAGCGTGGTGTCGGACAGAGTGGACAGCCAAATCATGAGGCATTGATCGCTCATGCATGTCCAAAATAATAATTATTTTAAATTTTACTAACATAGCTATAAGTATCTACTTACTAACATAATATGGACTTGTATCATTTACTGTGTGCTTAGTCTGAAATAAATATTTTCAATTTCAATTTCCATTAGTTTGACCAAACCAAATGAAACCACTTCGCCTCCCTCAGGCTGAGAGTACCGCTATACAAGAGGTTTCAAATGAAAACGGTAAAACATTACCATCTAATAAGATGGTAATGTGAAAGATGGTGGCTTCACCGCAGTCGGGAAACGATCGGGGGTCATTCATGTTTCGGTACGCTGAGTGTATGAGAATAGGAGAGATAAAGTTTATGAGATCGTGCCATATGACACAGTTAGCAAGGCTGGTAACGGGTTTGACCACCCAGGTTGCACCAGAAGGTACGTCCAGCGGGTACTATCTACCTGCACCCCTTTTTATGGCTGAGCCGAAGTCTACTTAAGTAAAGGTATGCCAGTGTCAAGAGAGCTATAAAGACGCGGGTTCCCGGTAAAGACAAATCGTTACCTATCAATGAGGGTAATTTAAAATACCCCGAATTAACTTATGCGCTCACACATAAAGAAACAGCCAAAACATTGAAACTGTCTCTTCCCGTAGATCAACATGCAGCGATCTGTACCGGAAATTCTGTTGCTTTATGCAGATACCCGAAGGGGATACTGCACCTGCATGTCCAGTAGATACTAAAGCATCGTCATCACATCGGCCCTCCTTAAGAACGTTTAGCTACGCCCCGCGGTTTCACCCGCATAAATCTCGATCCCGTGGGAGTATTGGGATAAAAAGTATCCTTTATCCTAATCCAGATCGTAGTCTACCCCTGTGCCAAGTTTCATCGAAATCCGTTCAACCGTTTTAGCGTGAAAGCGTAACAAACAAACATACAAAAAAAAACAAATCTTATCTCTATAAAATATTAGTTTAGATCACAGATTTAATATATACTACTAGCGTATGCTACGCTATATTATATTATATCTATGATTTATTACTAGGTGGATGAAAGGTCGCTTTAGAAAACTTTCTTCACCTGTGTTCGATAAAGTTTTAATATTATACTGGTGTTAAAAATATTTACTGCTGCCGTGATTGTCCTAACTTTTGACATTATACATGAGCATAATGTTACCTTTCTGATGACTGTAGGGACACGCAATATTTCTACACCCTGTAGTTCAAGGCCAGAGTGATTCAGATCTAGCACCATATTAGCTTATTATGAAGGTTGATCTAAAGAAATCTAGCTGTTATTAATAGTTATGTATGGTTCTTTTGACTTTGTCGCAGTTTGTTAAGCAAAGAAGTCCAAGCAAATAAATGAGATTAAAGATAAGCCTAGGAAATAAAAACCCTTAATTGCTGTAGGTTGAGTATGTACAATGAACAGTAAATAAATATGGATCTGTGGACTTTGAGAGTACGTGACCAGCCGAACTATTCTGTAAAAATCTAACCGTGAAAACTTAGGTGAAGTGAGCCCGGAGTGACCTGTCATTCCACCTGATACTAAGGATCGCAACCTAAGTTTCACGGTGAGATTTTTACGGAATTGATCGGCAGTGCGACCACCCCGATCTAACGCCAGCCCAAGGTACTAGGTATTGGTTATAATTACTAAATCAACTCGTCGAATGGTTTGTTGTTACCTAACTTCATGCTATAATAAAATTGTCGAGGCACGACATGCACGAGGAAAAGGTTTGGCCTACTCTTTGCCGGAAACTTAAAATATTTATTCGAATAAACGATGTCAATGTGTCAATAGCATTCAAACGTCTGAAAGTTATAAAGCTACATACCAACTTATAAAATCGTGTAAGAGTGTATAACAGTCGGAAAACGGTGACCTGCTTTGAGCCCGTTGATAGATTAGGTGTTGGGCGGGCGGCGGGCGTTGCGTGGCGCCCGCCACCCAGCGCCTCCTTTGTCCGAGCGGGCAGCGCGCGCGAGGGCCAGTCTGAGGCCCGCGCCCTCCGCGCCCGCTCGCCCGAGCCGCGACCCACACGCGCCACATCACACATGGCGCCTCGCTAACCTTTGTTATGGACAAGCGCGCCACTAGCGGCCGGGGCGAGCCCATCCCGAGCATCCTCAAGAAACCTAAGGGCCGCCACAAAGGAGACCTCGTTGACAAGAGCACAAAGATCAAGCGCGAGAAGGTGGAGGGCTCGAAGAAAGGCGGAGATGTGAGCGCGCCGCTGCAGCAGGGGTGCTCTCCGCTCATGTACGCCTGCCAGCAGGCAGACTACAAGGCAGTCGTCGATATACTCAATAAGGACGTGAGTTCAGCGGCTGCAGTCTCTTAGAGACGAAAGCATTCAGCTTGGAATGATTCACATCATTGTCACCAAGATCTTAGCTGAATATAATGCATGGTGCTTTATAGATAGAAGCCTCATTTCATAGTTTCGTACGAGTAGTATAAAATCATAAACTACATTAAAGTCAGTCTTAAATTCTTGGTCAGTATACTGAGAGTTTATCGTACATGAAATGGAAAAAACGTACGTTAAATGTTTTGAGCAGAACACGCGATGCTCCTCGTCCTCGATCGCTTCACTCATGTCTGTAAACAACCCTTGACGCGTGCCCACAGCGCTGTTCAAATACTTCTCCCATGTTTTACAACAATTTGTTGTTAAGATACCGGGTTATTACCAACCGATAATGTATAACATTATGATAATAGCAGCTACATGATGTCAATAATAATTAACTAATATTCAAACGATTTGTTTTACAAAACAATTGATTGATAAGTGATAACACAAAAGCAACTATTGGTTGAATGTAGCAAACATTACATCACTTTTGTAAATGTTGACACTCCATAGAACCAGAATGCTTTGAAGGAAATGCACTAGCACGCGGCGCGAAGGTGAAACAGGGGGGCAGGGGGGCAGTCAATCAATAGGTTTAGAATTGACTGGCACAATAGAAGGAGCCGCTCTCACATGCACGGGGAGCGTAACGACTACAATCGGTTGTCTAGTAACACGACACGTGGCATAACCCTCACCCCGCTAACAACTCACGTCGAAAAACCGACGTGATACACCAAATAGTCGTCAATTCTTCGAAACTCCATGTTTAATTAATCATTTTTCACTTTTACTACGCTTACTTTCACAACATCGTCAATAATCTATTTTAATTTTCTTTTACACTGGTAGATTTTTAGCTTTGGACATCAAAAAACAATTAACAGTGGCTTGTATACCACGTTACTACACAAGTTGTTAATTTGTTTTTGATAAAATGCGCATGGAGTATGCGCCTTGCTGATGCTGATTCCACATGATGGCAATGAAGTTATTTTTGTTCAACAAAGCTATTAAAAGAGAAGCAAGTTTGAAACTTGTGTTTCTGGTGAGACTTTGATGGTTCAATGTAAAACGCAGACTAACATAGTTAGGAATTATTATTTTACAATTTCATGTCCCTATGCTATGAGTTGGGTAGGTATATTGGTAGTAACGCCAGATTACTCCAAAAATTACCCGGTACAGAACAGTTACTCGAGCTTACCTAGGCAGGTATGCCTTGTCCTAAGTCCATGTAGATGGCCACATTACATTGTGGCAAAGGAGAACGTAGAGCCAAAATCTTTTTCACACCCTTTTTAAATAAGTACGACAACAACATTTTAATTCATCCAGTTATTCCTATAACTAAGTAATCCGTTAGTGTAACCCGTAGTAGTCGGCTCGTACTGCTCGTAGCCAACAGTCGATGGTTTGAAACTCAGCGCCCCAAATCGTGGAATTTCTGAATTTTACAGGACGTTAAATCCATATTCATACTAATATTATGAATGCGAAAGCATGTAACTGTCTGAATGTTAAGTTGTGACGCCCTAACGGCTGAATGGATTTGAATGAGCACAAGTATAGACCATGACTTGGGGACATAGGGTACTTTTTTGCGAAGCCGCGGGCATAAGTATTTCTCTTATAGCGCAAAAGTTGACTATTTCTATATTTGTTCTAAAAGTTCATGATAATAAATCTATTGTCGTGTAACAGCCGGCATCAGTTCGCGTACGTGACCGCGGGCTGCGGTGTGCTCTGCACTACTGCGCGTCCAGCGGCGCGGGCGCGTCTCAGGCGGCGCGTGCGGCCTGCGCTGACCGAGTGCTGATGGCCGCACCAGCCCTGGCTGACGCAAGGGACGCTGACGGCCTGACACCGCTGCACCTCGCCGTCGTGCACGGCAACGTTCCCCTGGTGCAGACGCTACTCGCTGCCGGCGCTGACGTCAACGCGAGAGACGATGAGCATCATACTGTTGTTCACTGGGCTACTGGTGAGTACTTTTAAGTCATGACCGATAGTTAGAGGTTCCCAACTGGAAACTTGGTTCAAATTGAAATGTGTTGGGGTCACTCGCTCACACGCCGACCTCTTCTAGTTTATAAAAATATGATTGACGTGTAAAAGTGTTTGTACAAATCTGCTTACAGAAATAAATCATAAATCACGTAAGTATCATTTATCACACACCTAAAAACCGAAATTAGATAAGAAGTCGTAGTACAGATGATTTAACCAATTTGGGTTTGGAAATCAAAGAGAAAAAATCCGATGTACCATTTCCATTCCATCGTAGGTAGGTACATTGATAAACTATCCAACCAGGGGCTGCAGTCTCGATATTAATAGCGATCGCTTGGCGACCGAATTCGGTCGCAAAGTCCTGTCTTTCCATACATTACGAGTAAAATATACTATATGTTTATATTAATTGTATAATGTAAATGGTACACCACAGACTACCTACTATATTTGTCTCTCCTTAATTTTAATCCATCCAAAGGTTGTCTTTAAAAGATCGCTCTTAGCGATAAAACCGCCCATTGTGTCACCCTTTGTAAAATTAGATATATTTATGTTCTGTAATTTATATGGAGTACAATAAAGAGTATTCTATTCTATTCTATTCTACATTACACCTGTCAATCTGGGACTTTGCGACCGAATTCGGTCGTAAAGCGATCACTAAGAATGTCGAGACTGCAGCCCCAAGAATCATTTAGTTCAGCGGGCTGTTGCCCCTTCACTGTTAAAGATGGATGGGAGTGAGTCGTTATCTAAGGGGTGTCACTCGCGGCGCAGCAGCGTTCCCTATGTGGTTATCATCAGGCGAGCCTCACGGGGGCTGCACGCGAACCAATTAGTTACCCACCGCGCTCGTGTCAATCATATGCCTGCTATGAAGTTATTTGTCGCTACTTTCTCACTGTTACAACACTGTTCCGGTTTATTAAATCACAAAACTTTACTATTTTGAGGTTTTTATGAAGGGGTCGATTGGTTGTGGTTACGTTTACTTCTTTAGCTGATCTTTCTTTGTAGGAGGCACCTCCCGGTCTTCACCTAAATTTTCACGATGAGATGTTTACAGAATAGGTCAGCTGATATACATAATACGAAGGGAATTGCAGAATTGCAGTAGTCGATTACCTAATACGAGTAGTACCAGCATATAAACTGCGACCTTCAAGCTCGTGATAAATGGCTCAGAGTGGTCACCATGAACTTAATTTACATTATATATTGAGCTGGCAGCCCGGCTCCCACCCCAGATGTCCTTGTAAGCATACGAGTAGGTAGTTAAACGTCTCAAGATCTTTATCACAGTTACTGTTTGTTTCAACCGGGTTTTTTTGACACAGAAATACTTGTTCATAATCTGTACAACCAATGTTTCTTTGTGTGCGTGTGTCCTAACATTATCGCTCTTTCTTCTGGCAAGAAAGACCACATAAGAAAATATCTAAACAAAAGGGTACTTTTGAGCGACTCAAAAACTGTTAAAGGTCTTAAACTACTAACTATGCTAATGTCCCAGACAGGAATTTTCTTTAACCTACGCAAGGTGAAAGTATGAGTGAAGAACACGGGCATGTTATAAATAGTATACCAGCGCAAGGTTGCATAACATAAGATGGCAGTGTGTTTAATGCAACTCGGAGATCACGACGACATGCAAGGCCACTCCGTCTTCCGTTCTTGTGAGTTGTGTGACGAGCACAAACGGACGTCCGATTGTTTCTAGTGTTTCCTCAAAGACATGGAAATGAGGAGAAAGAAAAAAGAAACAAAAGTTTTCATACGATCGAGTTTCAGGTCTTATAATGGAAGTTAAATATTCAAGAGTCGTAAAGCTAACATTAAGGATACGCAAGCCTCGTTCCCAGACTGTATAACGTCGTGCCTTGTCGTCAAAGTAAAGCGCTATTCGAATGCCGCATTGTTATAAGTTATCATAGTGAATGTGTTGCGGGGTCGGTGGTGGTAAGGCTAGTCTATACTTTAGGGGGGAAGTGGGTTGTCCGGTCCGGTGTTATTGAGCGGCCAGCAAGGTCAAGCCCTTGAACCCTCACGGACCGCAGTCCAGGCAGGCATATCTAGGACTAGGTTTTCAGAAAATGTGTGCGCTGTAAGGTCGGGTCTGACTGAGTGACGAGTAATGTTTTATGCAGGTCAAGTTGACGTGTAAGGCCGAGGTTAGGCGCCTGCTATCGATTGTTCAGATAACGTTATTAATGTGTATGTGTACCTACTTACTGTTGTTATTTTATGACTAAAATATATGAATGCGTGTTATATTAAGTAAGGTAATGCCTTATAACACGGTTTATTGTAAATAGTAATTCGGGCGGTAACTTTTATAAACTTTATTTTCCGAATCTACGAAGCCTGAGATATTGGAATAGTTTCGATGTTTGCCCGACAGGACTCTTACATGTTCATGTCAGGCTAACTACGAGTAGTTAACAGCTGTTTTGACATAAGATTATTTCACAGTGTGTGGTGAGGTGGGGGCGCTGCGAGCGGTATTAGCCTCCGGCGCAGACGCGGCCACCCCGGACCAGCACGGCGGGTATCCTCTGCACTACGCCGCGCAAATGTGCGGGGCTCCGGCTGCTACTGACCATCAAGTATACTTTGGTTTTACTGATATCATGTGTCTTTCAAACACCTTTAGGTGTTTTAAATAATGTTGGCCACATTTCTCGGACATAGTGGCTAAATAATTAGTTGAAAACATTGAGAATAAAACCTTTTTTCCTATTTTAGGTGTTGATTGACCATCATCGTATGTATAGTCTTTTCCCAACTTTGTTGGGGTCGGCCAGACAAACCGGATGCAGCTGAATATAGGATTTGATTAACCGTCCTATATAATCTTCACAGAGCAGAGGTGCAGCACTGGAAGTGCTACGGGCGCTGGTAAAGGAAGGCGGGGCAAGTGTCGACGTACGGGATGCTGACGGGCGGACGCCTCTGTTGTGGGCAGCATCAGCAGGGTCCGCAGCAGCTGTGCTGGCGCTGCACCAGGCTGGCTCCAAGGTTGATGATGCTGACAGGTGCGATTGATCTTATACTATAGGTGATTTCTGTCAGTGGCTATGTTACCAAGGCCAGAAAGAGACTGCCATACTTACCGGCTGATTTTTTTTACCGTCTGGCCAAAAACAGGGTACGAAAGGCGAACGGAGGGCCTATGGCACAGAAATCTCTTTATTTATTTATTTTATTTACCATTTATGTACACACATATATAAACAGACAATGAAAAACAGAACAGAAAAAATAGGTACAGAGGTGATGCTTATTTCATAAGAAATCTCTTCCAGCATACCTGAGATAGGACAATAGATACAGAGATGTAGACAGCTTGTGATAGAGGAAAGGAGACAAAAAATAATACATAGGATAAAAAAAAAACAATTCACTTAAAAACTAAACAATAATTACGACTTTCTTTTTTTTTACTTTTATTTTTACATTAATTTCTTTGATTGAAGCCGGCTGATGGCTTCAGTAATGTTATTTATTTATTTTAACATAACAAAGGATTATTGTACACGTTAAAAATACGGTTTTACAAAATAAGTACTATTTCTACAAACGTGTGGGTGAGCACTGCTCTCCTAGCTAGGTAATGGAAACCTGTGTTAATGAGAAGCAGAATTCATTGATAATTTCCGCGCGTATAGTGCCTATTAGATTTATTTTTCTTCTTAGCCAATAAGTTTTTCTATTTTATTTGTTTTACGAAAAGATTACTTCAGTTAAGTAATATGTAGTTAATTTCTTGTCAGGTTTTAGGTAAAAAAAAAGAGATTTCCGTGCTATAGGCTTCACTCCGTACACCTTTTAACATGGTATAAAAGGTGTAAGGGTGTACTTTGTCCAGACGGTAAGAAAGTCGAACTTTTTGTTTGGCTTATTATGCCTATAATGTTGCAACACAGGCCTCGTCTCTGAGAGAGGAGGCCTTGAATTTTTGGTTCTAAGATATGCCGGTTTCCTCACGATGTTTTCCTTCATAGTTTTGAGAGCAGTGGTGACGAAATGATTTACACAAAGTAAAGCACCTGTCTGGGTTCGAACCTACGATCTACAACTGCTATACTGCTCGCTGGGCCACCACTGCATCATTATGATAATGACTTGAATAAATATGTTCCAGAGACGGGTTGACAGCTCTACACTGTGCTGCCGCTAGAGGACACACTGAGGCTTTAGAAACGTTAGTTGGCTTATGTGGCGCTCGCGTGGACGTGGCAGACTCGCATGGATGTACTCCATTGCACTACGCAGCTGCATTAGGACACGCCGACGCAACATCAGCTCTATTGCAACATGGTGCAGATTCCCATCGACAAGATAGAAGAGGTCGGAGTCCAGCGCATACAGCAGCAGCTAAAGGGCAAATAGAAACTGTACGAATACTCGGTTAGTAACCTATATTGGTACTTATAACTATAGTTACATAATGTCAGTTTATAATTTTGTTATCTGGTAACTTTCAGGTGCAAGAGGAGCTAACCTTTGGTTGCGAAATTCCAAAGGTGACTTACCTTTACACGAAGCAGTCGCATCTGGAAGACGAGAATTAGTGAAGTGGCTCTTAGACGGTCGTCCATCCCAAGTTAATGCTACCAATCACGAAGGCCGTACTCCATTACATATAGCAGCAGCTACGGATAACGCTGATCTTTGCCGCTTGTTATTAGACCGAGGCGCTGAAGCTAATCTAGTAGCGAGGTCCTCGAAGAACGAACCACTCACACCTTTAGATTGCGCAACAACTCGTGGGCACCGATCTACGGCAAAATACTTGCAAATGCATGGTGGTGTGCCTGCATCTAAATTAGCAAATACAGAAATAGTGATAGATGGAGCTCCAATAACTGCATTACCCACGCGACGGGTCACAAGCACAAAAATTGACGTTCATGATAGGATAAGAATAGAAAAAAGAGAGGTGGTTGAGCTGTCTAGCCCAGTTCAAGAAAGGCGAAGGATCAAAGATAAAAATAGCAGTGATACATCTAATGAATCCTCTGCCGATAATCGAAAAAGAACAACAAGAAAAAAAACAGAACCCCATAAATATAAAAGTAATAACCATAAAGAGCGTCGAAAAAGACTTATGCACACACAAAAGAGCTTTAGTGATGGATACGATAGTGAATTTGAGGGCTTTGAAAGAGAAGATTCACGCGACCGTAAACACAAGAGTTCGAAAAAAAATAGATCGAAAAGTGAACCGTCTAGGCGACATAAGCGTAGTGCAAGGCACCATCATCGCTACAGATCTCGTTCGGATAGTTCTTCAGAATCAGAAAGTTATTCAGAAAAAAGGAAAAGCAGACGCCACAGACGTAGCAAAAAAAAGTCCAGTTCACCCTCAGAAAGTAGTAGTTCAGAATCTAGCGAAAGGCGCAGCACTAAACGTAGAGCGAAAAAAACGTCAATTCATATAGAGCATGATGACGAAAAGCAAAGTGTGAATATAGTTAAGTATAAAACCACAGATAATTTACAGGGTAAGGATAAAAACGATAATTTAGCTACTGATACCGAAACTAAAGCTGAGGGCAATAAATCAGAACCTGAAAAAGAAGAAAATAAGTTAGTAAAGGCAGCGCACAGTGAGACTGAAACGGATACATTATCAGTTAAAACAAATATGATTATAACCGAAGCTCAAATTCACATGGAACGACAATCGAGTCAACTAGGGAACTCTGAATTAAATGTAACGGTTGATTCTTCAAACAACGTATCTATTGAGGCAACGAATTTGTCGGTAACACACAAAGATATGACAGAGGAAACGAAGCCAGTCAGTGAAAAACTAGAGATGGGGACCGATGATAAAGAAGCTTCTAAGGATGAAGTTACGAAAATTCCCAGCAATGAACGTCAATCGGAACCATCAGAAGCTGACAAATCGGCCGCAGATAAACAAGATACTTTGAATGAGGGCGATCAAACGCAAACTAAAACGTTAACTGAAGAGAACAGTAATCAAGACAAAGTAACAGGTGAACAAACTAAAATCAGCAGTAAATCTCAAAGTGAAGAACAAATAGTTAAATCTGAAGCAAAGCCAACAGAAAGTTCAGAAAATTTAAAACCCCCGCAACAGACTAGCAAAGATCTTAGTCAAGTGTCAGACGATGAACCTAGGAATACTCCAAGTTCTTTAGAATTAACGCGAAGAAAGTCATTTCAAATATTATCAGGACCGGATGAAACAACATCACCAACTAAAGATGCATCTGCAGAATTAAAAACAAGTTGTGATGTGCCTAGTATTGAACAAACAGAAACTCAGGAAAAGAGTGCTTCCCCAGTGGTATCGTTTTCAAATAAAGATGTTATTATTGATCCCAACGAATCTAAAAGCAAAGCTGACCATTTAATGGGGGAGTCAGTTGATCACAGTTTGGATCCTGAAACTGATAAGCAAATTCAAGATAGTATTCTACAAAAAGATAGCAGCGAAAGCAACGTGATGAGTTCAGAAGACAGAAGGAAGGACTTTGCGTCTACCACCGGAAGCAGTACTGAAAATGCTCAAAGCATTGACAAAGGCCTCCTCTCCGTGCTAGACGATAGTATCCCTACGAGTGATCGTGCAGTGCAACAAGTCATCTTGGAGAATTTATCGGAAGAATTTGATGTCGATGTGTCGTTGCCGCAATCATCACCCAAGGATAGGATAAGAAAAACTTCAAAAGAAAGTCAGGGCAGCAGTCGAAAGAGTAGTATTTACGAAACAGAGAGTTATAAGGTATTATCGGATATTGCTAGTGCGCCAGATGTTACAACAGGGATTCTCAAAAAAACATCTATTAAACTGGATGACGGTTCTTTGGAAGATGGAGAAGTATTTGAGGGAGATAGACTATCAAAAGATGGTTACTTAGGTAGAGTTCCCAGTATCAGTGATAATGAGCTGTACAGTCATAGCGAGATAAATGGCAGAAGGAAACGTTTTCGTAAGAAGGGGAGGTCAAAAAGTCGTATTACTATTAGATCCAAAAGCGAAAATTCCGAGAGGGGCTATGAATCCAGTGGTTTAATGGACTCTGGTTTTGAACCAAGTCCCAGAGCTATTCAGCGCCGAATCGTAAGTCCTCGGCTCGCAGCTTATTACCAACAAAGAAATGCTAGCGGCAGGTACTCAGGAAAATCTGATAGTCGGATCCCGGTACGAAAACCGGGAGACAAAAACGCTGTTGATATGAAGTCCGTTACTCAGAGAATCCAGACGAATATGAGGAGGTATGTAGTTTGTTTTAATCTAGCAAAACTTAACACAAGCCCTTGAAAAAAAAGTTGTGCACTTGATAGCATTATTCTTGCATTACCAATAATAAAATGTGCATTCTTTACATATCACTTGCGTATTTATGTCATTTTTTCACTTATATTTTCTGTGAATTATTACAGGTATTACTGCGAAAGGAAGATATTTCAACATCTATTAGAGTTAAAACGGCTTCAAATAAGAACAAGCAAAGCTAATGAAGCAGTCCTAGTAAAAAGAGCCATCGAGGAGTACAATAAATCGAGTCTAGCTAAAGTAGGATTAGGTCCATACAATACTCCAGATTTTTCCTTCAGCAGTTTTGAGAAATTCCTTTACGAGAGCTTGAGAAAGTTGCAAAAAAGTGGCAAGAAACATTTGGATAAACTGCCAGAGAAGCCTTTTGAGTTTGATTACGGAGAAAGTGAGCTGTATAAAATGAGTGCGATTCCTGACAACCCTTGTCTTTGCACTAGTAAGACTCACAGATGTTTCCACGCAGTGCATGCGTATACTGGCATACCGTGCTCGGCATACAGTAAGTATCTCCTTTTTTAGTCCGTAAGTTTAATATAAAAAGTCGCGTAAATTGAAAGGATTCTACCTTTCAATTTATAAATAATATCACTGATAATTTTATCATTATTTCAGTACCGTACAAGTGGAACCATCACACAATGCCAAAGCCCGCAACAGCAGGTCCGAGCTCAAAATCAAAAGGGTTTCTCCCGAAGATCAATTCCAAACCTCCAGCAGGTGGTGGCAAGGCGCACGTCACGCTAGAAGTCTCCCACGGAACAGAGAAGCAGCTGATCGCATTGCCAGCAGAGAAACTGGATAAGAATAAGCGATATTACGTCACATTCACCGTTAAGGGTTCCGAACCGACGTCAGATAATGACAATTCTTCTCCAAGCGGGACTTTAAACAGTAAAGGTGTGAGAACAGGATGATTGTGATAATAGTTTACGTTATGAAGACGAACGCGTGCTAATCTAATCACTGCCAGTTCAAAATAAGTTAAAAAGATGAAAGGGCGCGTTATAGTACATCATTAATGCATTTCTAATGTTCTGAATTATGATTCAAGTGATTAGACTGAATGAAGCCGTCCATTACGACAAATAAAAGCGCATATTTATTTTTGTAAATTTAAAGAGAAGTATATTATAATAAAAGATAATGTATATCCGGCAGAGTCTCTATTGTAATGATATCTTTAGATATATGTTGTGTAGTCTTCCCGTTAAAGCGTTGTAATGCACAGATAAAATGATGAAAATTGTAATTACTTAAAACGCCGATTGTTGTCTGCACAAATTATTTTGTCATGATACTCAACAGTATTAAATTAGTGAGAAATATAAACTTTTGGCTTTTTGAATAACCTGCGTCAGTTGTGGCGAATAGTAGTCACCCGAATAGATTGGGTCTTCCGTAGCGTTTTGCAACCTAAAGCTACGGTTTCTTAGAAGAGCGGTGGCCGCGGCACATAGCGTCCGCAATTTACCGGTGAATTATGTCACTGAAACGTTAACTGTGAACGTAATTTGGTGTGTTTTCCACTCAGACTAAGGAAATTTTCCAAGAGAGCGTTTTTGACATCGTAAAGTCAAACCCTGCTGCCCATAGATTTAAATCGGTAGATTTGCCCTCACCGTAGCTAGTCACGCGAAAAAGTATCCATACTGAGAAGAGTGAACTTGCTCATTATTGCTTATAGCGTTTCCATGGTTTCCAATCAAGTCAAGACACTGCATCATTGTGTGACAGCAGAAGTGTCAAAACGAAACAATCTTTTGAAGCGTATTTAGCAGTTTAAGGGCCAATTGTTTCAAACGGTTGGTTAACGTACCGTAGTTCATCAAATAATAAAGATTACGTACTCGTTATTATTTAACGTACGGCAAGGCCATACATTTGTTACTGTAAATTGAAACAACGCTTTTTTTTTGACAGTTATCGTCAAGTGGACGTGAACCCACCCGCCCTAAATCTCATTTTCAAGACAGCCGTCACTGCCGCCGTTATGTGCGGTCACTGCTTTTCAAGGAAACCATAGCTTATGCCATGTGTTTCAGAAATGAATCATAATATTGTATGCTGGCAGATAAGGTAAAGATAAAAGTCCATATCGGTAGAAATACATATTTATTAACTTAGCGAAATTAAAATTGGGGCATTTAATTGATCACACAAACATAATTATGACGTAATACTGAAAAGACGGGCTTCCGCATCAGAAAGATAATACAGATAAGTATATATCTTATACTCCCAGTAGCAAGGCAACGCCGGCGAGGGTCCAGCGAGTGGGCTTGTCTTTGGTCTTCAGATTGAACGTCCAGACAAAAGTCGGACCTCGCATACTGTAGGAAAAACAAATGTTTTTGAGCATAGCAGTAAAATTAAAACGAATAAACGTACGGTGCGTAATAAAAGAGAGTGTAGGGAGGAAACTTAAACTCAAACTCAAGCATTTATTTCAAATAAACCAATTACATGCCCTTTTGAATTATAAAGGGGTCGGCCAGTCAGAAAGATGAAGCTAGTTGCCTAATCCAAAGCGGTACTCGTACCTATGAAGAAGAACAGGCAAGCAACTCTACGGACACTCTTTTAAATCCCCAATAACAATATTGTTTGAATAACATTATAACATTACATAAGGTTATGAAATTAACACCAAATGTCAAATGAAAAACATCTTAATGATGGCAGCACTTAATGCCCTCTAGGACGCTAATCCAACAAACGATCTGTTTGCAGACAAATGGACGAATATTTTATCAGAAGTACTGTGAAAGGGATTTATGAGTGTTGTTTTACTTGATGATTTTATCTTTTGTGTATTTTTTATTTTATCTTTTGTTTCGTGTATATACAAATTGTGTCTTTAATTTCTGTAATTGGTTTTAAACCGTTTTTCTTAAAGAAATGAATAAATAAATCTTTAAGGTGATAAAATTATTACCTCAAAATTTACAACTCACCGAATCTTATAGACGGGACACTCGTAGACATTCCTGGTTTCCTGCTTATCTTGCGTGACGGCGCGGATAAAGATGACGGGCATCATGGGGAACAGCTCCATCATAAACGACTCCACGATGCCGCCGGTCATGGTGTCCCAGCGCGCGCCCTCCATGTACAGGCCGTGGATGTTGGCGCCCTCGCGCGGCGGGGCACTGCGACAAGGCGTATTTATTGATATTATATTTATAATAATCACACCAACAGCACAGTCACTTACAATTCAAATGAAAAAAATAAATACAAATTGGCCCTTCAGTAACCATACAAATAAAGGGTTTATGGAAACAATAAAAAGTGTGTCTAGTAGATCTAAATCGGAAAAAAAGAACACTCACAAACAAAAAGACAAAAAGAACACACACAAATAAAAAGAACACTCATAGACATACTAATCCATTTGAAGTAAGTACACAGACGCGCACTGTTCGCACTGTCTAATGAGGGACCTTCATAGCCATTCAGAACATTTCGATAACCTGATTTGCTTTGCTCCCGACAGCAAACAGCTCTCGGAAGAATAGCGATTGTCTATTTGATTTAAACTGACAAAATTTTCGGAATTTGGACTTGTGAATAGCATTTATTATCGTAGGAGTCCTCTCCTACGATAACATTGATTGATGTTCGATACGGTACGGAAGCGTATCGAGTGTTTGTGAATAGCTATGCTTATCTAACTAGTTTGGTTTTCTTAGTGTATGTCTATCAGTTGTATCATTCGTCAATCTCTCTCTTTACAATTTTAAAGTGAGCGTTAACTATTTCACGTGTGACATTTTATCTTTTTAAGCACTACGCGGCCACGACGACGACTGGTCGCAATCGTAGCCGTAGATGCTTTGACCAAGAAGAAAGTTTGCCCGCCCGAGTAATCAAACGTTACACGATTTTATTTTACCGCCTGCACTGTGTAAGCATATAAAAACTTAGGACCAGCGTGGCAATTGCTTTCACATTGACAGTTCAACAACATTCATTGCGTTATTTACGTTGTTGAGCAGACAAATTTTTCGAACATATGTAGCAATGGATTAGCAGTGGCCTTCAAAATGACTTAGATTATGACTGATACGCAATTAGGGTGCTGGTGCTAAACCATTTCATTTCCCAATGAGGGCATACTTGAAGTCCTGCCTAGATTTCTTTGTAACGTCGCAATTGAGGCACATCTTGTCGAGGGGCCACTCGTTCTTGCGGGCCGTCTGTTGCATGATGGCCGTCAGGAATGACTGCGGGTTGAAGAACCCTGCTAGCCATACCGCCGGCGGCAGCTGGAATAGTAGGATCATGTGAATCTGCTCGCTAAAACGCATATAATGATATAAATGAGATTGAAAAGCATTAAGTATGAGCCTCTTCAAATTCAAGCATGTTTTAGGAGTTTCTACTAAGAAGTTACAGAGAACTGAAAAGGTGTTAGTATACACTATACAAGTAGGTATATTATTTTTATCTCACGAAGCGATGCACGCTTTACTTGTGGTTACCAAGTGTACTAAGACTTGGGTAGTTCCGGAACGAGTCATGAAAATGATATAGTTCCAGTCCCGGTACTACACCACTCACTCGTTCACTACCAATTCAAATGTGTCCTTTAGTTCCTCTAGTACCAAGTAGTCCCGACTATTACTCGTACCAAAGCACTCTGCTAGCTCTCGCATGCTCTCGCTCGCGCCATCGCACATCGACGCACCGCCACGCCTATGGTAGAACGAGATGGGAAGACATCGTATGTTCGTAATAGTTTTGTACTCGTATAGTCCCGAGGTAATAATATATCAGTTTTGCTTTCATAGTTCAGAACTACACGGTACTGGAGCTATTCTGTGGTACTAATGAACTGAAAGCGTTCCTCGGTACTAAAGGAACTAATGAACTAGATGAGTGGACTAGTTCCGGAAGCAAAAATATACATATCACTCCTTATCTTTTGTTGGACACGTTTTGCGCATCTCTAACTAACACGCTGTGAAACATGTGTCGGAAGTGTGTGAGGGTGCGTGCGAGGGTGAGGGTGTGTGTGCGTGTGTGTGTTATGTGCCGATGCTACTCGTCTTCAAACACATATTTAGAGCGTTTTTGTACACTTGGTTACCACGAATAAAGTGCGTGACGCTTCGTCAGATAAAAATACTGTGCGATGACGTATGATCTGTTGCACGCCGTTTTGACAAATCTTAGGAAGAGTTCTGAGGACTAGCAGGCAGGAAAGGCCACTAAGTCAAATAGTGCATGTACAGCGAATACATCTAACGATTTGTCGATTACAAGTGACAACATACGTTGAAGTCGCCGGTCCAGTTCTCAAGCTCAGTGAGTCGCATGCAAAGGTCTGAGAACCACGCGGCCAAGCCTAGCAGGCTGGGGTACGCCAGGTTGCTCCACGAGGTTGGCACATGGTCCATGAAGAGAGACTCCATCAGCTTCTCCATGTCGCTGCTGATGGTCAGCTCACCCTGAAAAGCAGGTCGAATTGGACAGGTTCATTGATCCAACAATCCTTGAAAATCACTGTTTATAAAGGTGTTTTAGCAAGTAGTAATGTTTTTTTTCCAGGTATTTTTAAATATTTTTTTAAGCCATAACTCGACATTCGTAACATTAAAAAAGTTTTTGATCAAAGTTCGAAATAAGAAAAAAAGGTTTTTTTTGTTGTTTCCTTTGTTTTCGATATCGACACTCAAAACGTGGGGAAAGGTTCGCTAGATAGGGGTGCCAGGGCAGAAAACCTCCACGTGTGCCTGGGGACTGGAGTTCCCTTCTGGATACGTCCGGGGGGAAGACCAGTTTTCGGGCCGGTGCATCCTGGGGTGCGGGCAGCTATTTCTCATTGGGATTATTTCCTAATGAGATCTCGCTTCGGCGAGAGATGTCGTGTGGTGTCCCACAGGGATCGGTTCTAGGGCCGCATCTGTGGGATATCGGGTACGACTGGGTGCTGCGCGCCGACCTCCCTGATGGCGTCAGCGTAGTTTGCTACGCTGACGACACGCTGGTCCTGGCGCAGGGGAGGTCGCACCAGGCGGCGGCCGAAGCAGCGACACGCGGGGTTGCGACAATCGTCGAGAGGATCCGGCAATTGGGACTCGAGGTGGCATTGCACAAATCTGAGGCCATGTGTTTTCATGGTCCTCGGGACGCGCCACCGTCGGGTTCACAAATAACGGCGGGAGGGGTTCACATCGGCGTCGAGCTGACGATGAAGTACCTGGGACTCGTCCTCGACAGCCGGTGGAATTTCGTGGAGCACTTCCGACGTTTGGCTCCCAGACTGGAGCGGGCCGGGGCTGCCTTGAGGCGGCTCCTTCCCAATCTAGGGGGACCAAACGCCTCCTGCCGGAGGCTCTATGCGGGGGTCGTGCGGGCCATGGCCCTTTACGGGGCACCGATATGGGCGCGATCTTTGAGGCGGCGACCAGCCCGCCGGTTGATCGCGTCCCAAAGGGTCATGGCTGTCCGGCTCATTCGTGGATACCGCACGGTCTCCGCTGAGGCGGCGAGCCTCCTTGCCGGATTGCCGCCATGGGATCTGGAGGCCAAAGTCCTCGCCCACATATGGGAGTGGCGAGAGGAGGCAAAACGCCGGGGCGTTGCTCCGCTGCCGCGAGAAATCACGGCACAGCGGACAGAGCTCCGGCGGGATCTCATGGCGGCATGGAGAGTGCGATTGTCGCAACCCAGCGCTGGGCACGCCACAATTGCGGCGATAAGTCCCCTCTTTGAGGAGTGGCTAGAGAGGCGCCACGGCGCCCTCACCTTCCGCCTGACGCAGGTCCTCACCGGACACGGTTGTTTCGGGAGGTTCCTGTTCAGGATAAAGCGGGAGGAAACGCCAGGGTGTCACCACTGTGGGGATCGCCCGGAGGACACGGTGGAGCATACGGTGGAGGTCTGCCCGGCTTGGGCGGGACCCCGCCGTGTCCTCTTGGCGGCGATCGGCGGCGGCGACCTCTCGCGTCCGGCCCTCATACAGGCCATGGTCCGGAGCGAGAGTGAATGGGAGGCCGTCACCTCCTTCTGCGAAGCAGTTATGCTCGCGAAGGAGGAGGCGGAGCGTGCGAGGGAGAGGCAATCGCTGCACCCTCGCGCTCCTAGCCGCCGCAGGAGACGCCCTGGACGGGAGTCAACAGCCGACTCCCGGCCACCGTAGGCGCGGGCTTGCGGGCGGCGAGCTATGGGCAGCTCGCCGCCCGGTAAGGACCAGGCCCGGGTCGACGGCGCGTTGTGTTCCACGCGCGCCTCAAAGAGCTGTCAGCACGAACTGACGGGGTCCGCTAGGGCCGATGCCGCCGGGGCTGCGGGTTGTTCGAAAGAGATACCGTGGCCCCTGGTACAGGCAACTGAAGGAACACGGGTGGGTTTTAGTCAGTAAAAGTCTGACACACCCTTCTGCTCCGCCCAGAGCGGGAGGAGTCATTTGATGATTTCCCACCCAGAAAAAAAAAAAAAAAAAAAAAGGTTCGCTAGATAATTTAACTTGACCCTGTATTTATGGTCATCCCTAAAGTTGATATTATAATTGTTTTGATTTTTTATCATCGGTGGCACCGAAATAACATTTATATTTTACGTACCGAATTTCGATGCACATAAACGAGGCTTGATTTATTTTAAACAAGTCTTAGCCTTATTTACCAAACTTTTTATTATATATATTCTTATTGTAAGTGGCGTCATTTTTTTTTTCGATCAGTGCATTTGGATAGCTACACAAATGAACATCGCACCTTGAGTCCCAACTCTGTCTCTTTTAGAGATCTTCGAATCTCCCCCATGAGGCGGTTCATTCGTTCACACTCCTGAATGGCTACGATGGTGAAGGGAGTTAACTCCTCCACTTTGCCCATCAGTTCCACCAGGTTGAAAGGTTCAGGTACTCGGTCTAGGATGTCATCTAGTATAATCCGGACCTGAATAAATGTTAAGACTGTTAATAAGATATGGTCTACTAGTAATCTGTTGTTTATAGTGCTCATACACATGACCGACACGCGTCGACGACAGAGGCAACTGCATCCGCCGAAACGCGTCGACGACAGAGGCAACTGCATCCGCCGAAACGCGTCGACGACAGAGGCAACTGCATCCGCCGACACGCGTCGACGACAGAGGCAACTGCATCCGCCGAAACGCGTCGACGACAGAGGCAACTGCATCCGCCGACACGCGTCGACGACAGAAGCAACTGCATCCGCCGAAACGGGTCGACGACAGAGGCAACTGCATCCGCCGAAACGCGTCGACGACAGAGGCAACTGCATCCGCCGACACGCGTCGACGACAGAAGCAACTGCATCCGCCGACACGCGTCGACGACAGAGGCAACTGCATCCGCCGACACGCGTCGACGACAGAAGCAACTGCATCCGCCGAAACGGGTCGACGACAGAGGCAACTGCATCCGCCGAAACGCGTCGACGACAGAGGCAACTGCAACCGCCGACACGCGTCGACGACAGAAGCAACTGCATCCGCCGACCCGCGTCGACGACAGAGGCAACTGCATCCGCCGAAATGCGTCGACGCGTGTATTTGAGTACGGTGCTCAAATACACGAGCGGCATGTTGTCAACGGCTGCCCCTGACACGCGTTGACGGCTCTGTCGTCAACACGTGTCGCTCGTATGTATGCACACTAATAGTAAATTAAGGATGCAAGGTACCATTTCGTCTTTACTCGCACCACCTCCTGCCTGCGCGCCGGTATCTCTCGGTTGCATTTCAAACACCACCTTTTAAAATTTATAGTCATTTTAATATCGGATCTCGTCAGATAACCATCCAATCTCGTAGAGTATTTAACTATTCCATGTACCGTAAAACGGGGTGAATAGGGATGCAGGGGTGAATCGGGACGAAATTTTAAAATAGATTTTAACGTTGAAATAATGTTGCTAATGCTGTTGTGTTTACTGTTTTTTAATCAAAGATTAAGTGTCCTTGTTAGCAACAAACTATATTATTTTAAAGTTCAAATCCATTTTAAAGTTTTATTCCAATTCACCCCTGCATGCCTATTCACCCCGTTTTACCGGTATTGGGTAAGTTGGTTCGTTCTAAAAGGAAAAGGTCGCTACCCAAGCTTAAAGACATACCTTGAAGAGTCTCTCGGAGACAGTGGTCAGGTATCCTATTTCAGCGTTAGGATGCAAACCATATAAGTACGGTGTTTCTTCTGGTAAAAAGTCATCGATGTAGGAGTGGTACCCGACGTAATCAGAGTTCGGTGGTGATATGAAGCCCGGAGCTAGTTGCAATTCACCGTCCACCTGACGAATTACGAAGAAGAGTAAATATCCTCAAATCAAATCAAATCAAATCAAATCACTTTTATTTGTTAACACAGGTAAAGAAATACAGATTTTGAGTTTGGGTAAACAGAACGCTATGTTATGCCAGGAGGCGTACAAATATGGTGTGCATTTAGCTCAATATTACAAATTTAAATTTCAATATAAAAAAAAGATCTGATCTGTCTGAAAATCATGCATAATTAAAATTTCAAAATAAAATATAACAATTACATAATATTATTTAAATAATTGAGTGATGTCAGATTTAAATGAGGAATTATTTAGTTATAAATGACAAAAAATAAAATAAAATCTAGTAAAATAAAGTCAGAATAATTGAAAATGTCAACAAAATATTAAATGTCAATATTAATAATAAATTTCGACTCCAAATTAATTCATCATTTAAGTTTTTTTTTCCTATAACATAGAAACAGCATTATATTGAGCCATCATTGAAAAATTCATCCAGTGTGTAGTAACATTTGTCACTAAGCAAGCTATTAAGTGCCTTTTTGAATTTTATTAATGGCATATTTTTAATAGCATCCGGTATTTTATTATAAATTTTTGGAGCGTTGCCGAAAAGGCTTTTACGCAATAAGGCTGTTTTACATTTAACGTTACATAGTTTGTTACAATATTGAGTACGCAATGGATTTCTTCTGACTGCCGATAAGCTGACAAATAAATGCGGGTTTTTTTTTACAAACAATGCAGTTCCTATTATATACATTGCAGGCAGTGTCAATATTTTTAGTTTTTTGAAATACGGAATACAGCTATCTGTCGTTTTTAGACCACACATAGACCTCAATCAGCGTTTCTGCATCCTAAGTACAACCTCCCTATTAGCCGACTGCCGCCAGAAAATAATACCGTGTCGTAAAACAGAAGCTACAAGTCCATGATATGCTACTAGCAATGTCTCAATATTAACCTTTTTTGAAAGTCGGAATAGTGCATACGCAGATTTACTTAGTCGTTTACAAATTATGTCAGTATGAGTGTTCCAAGTCAATTTATTATCAATAGTCATTCCTAAAAATTTTGCACTATCAACTTCCAAATTTGATGATCTTTATAAGTGATATTAATGTTATTATTTTCACGACGCTGATGGTATTGCATGATGTTGGTTTTGCTTAGGTTAATTTTCAGATTATTGTCATTAAGCCAGTTTATTATTTTAGTTAAAGATTCATTAATATCATTTTCATAATTATTTATATCATTACATTCTATTATAGCTGTGCTGTCGTCTGCAAAAAGAACCATTTTATGTTGAATTATTTTTGGGAGATCATTGATGTAAATCAGAAATAGAGGTGGTGCCAACACCCCACCTTGTGGAACGCCATATTTTATGGCTCTTTGTTTTGAGTAATATACAGTTTCTAATTTGGTTTTGGGACATAATCGAGAGATTTCGGTGCATTGAACTCTATCAGTTAAATATGATTCTATCAATTTTAGGATATTTCCCCTTACGCCGTAGCCATAAAGCTTTTGTAGCAATATCCCATGGTCAACATAATCAAAAGCTTTCGTCATATCAGTAAAAATAGTACAAATCGGATTATTTTTATCAACTGATGTCATAATATGATTAATTAAACCAAACAGTGCCAAGTTTATATTTATGTTTTTGCGAAAACCTTTCTGTTCATTGCAAAATAAGTTATATTTTTCAAAATATGTGTACATGGAGTTGTATATAACGTTCTCAAAAAGTTTGGTCAAGACGGCAATTTTTGCAATGGGTCTATAGTTTTTCATATTCGTTTTGTCACCTTTTTTAAGTAAAGGTTTAATAATAAATTTTTTTAAGCTGTTTGGTAATATGCCATCAGCAATACAGAGGTTAATAATGTGAGCTAATGGCTGTGCTATATCTTCCTTTACATACTTTAGGACCTTAGTACAAACGCCATCCCAACCAACAGTATTAGTATTTTTTAGATTAGAGATAATTTTTATAATGTAATTTTTCGAAACCGGCGACATAAATAAAGATTGTGATGAAAGATTATCAAAAACGTTACCATTAATCTTTCTTATCAGAATTTATATTATTTTCAATTGTGTCAATAAAGTAATTATTAAATTCATTAGAAATGTCAATAGGGTGTGTAAAAGTCAAATTGTCTCATTTATAGTCATAATTTGTTCCTGTGGTAAGCACGTTTTAGATTTATTAATAACTTGCCCAGCGGCTTTAGATTTATTCTGAGAAGAGCTTATAAAATAATTGTTTTGGGCTTTCTGAGTCAATTTTATAACTTTTTTATAGAGAGTGGAGTATTTCCTTAGATTATTCTTATTTGTTGAGCTAGGGTCAAATCGATATTTCCAAAGTAAATGTCTTTGTTTCTGGCTACATATCTTTATCCCTCGAGATATCCACTTAGTTTTTCTATTTAATTTGATAGTTACTATCTTTTCTGGAAAGCATAATTTATATAACAATAAGAAATCGTTAATGAAGGCATCAAAAGACACGTTTGCATCTTTAGCATTAAAGACTTCAACGAAAGATAAAGTGCCTAGGAGATTTTTAAATTTAATCAAATTATCTTCCGAGTAATCTTTCTTTTTACATTTCCAAAGTTGTAATTTGCAAGTTATTTTTGTGGGCACTTTCAGTATTTGACATGTGTGATCCGACCTCTCGGCTGTAAAGCTGAAATCTTAAATCTAGCCCTCGCTAGATCTAAGATTTCAGCTTTACAGTCCCTTTTGTAACTATGTGCATAATTATCGATGCAGGTATTACTACTGAGTCTTGTTGGTTTGTAAAGTGCTAGTTTTAGATTGTATTGTAAGAGAAAATATTCCAATTCAAAAGTAATTTTATTTCTCTTTAATACGTCAATGTTAAAATCTCCTGCAAGAATAATGTTTTTATTCGTCCCAGAAGTAAGCCTTTTGAGTATATTGTCCAATTTTTCATAAAATAATACATAATTATGTTTAGGCAGCCTGTATATAGAAATAATAATAATGTTATAAGATATTAGTTCGACAGCGCAACAAATAATATAATAATCCTGAAATCGATTCTGAATCGACGAATCTGAATCGATCCTATGATTATACCTTAGACCTGTGGCAAGTTTATTTTCCTGAATATTACCGATATAATAAAGGAAAAAAAACCTGTATACATGTCGTGTTTCTTAAAGTGCAACCAGAAAGCGGTCTATCGACGTCGATTGATGACATCGACCGTTCAGATCGATCCAGATCCAGTGGTGCATGACATCCGGTTTACGATCGACAGCTATCGATTATGTTTCATCATCAGCCTACAGCAGTCCACTGTTGGACATGGTCCTCTACAATTTCACACCATTCAGCTCTATTCTCGGCAACTCTCATCCAGCTGCTACCGCTGCGAAGGTCGTCACTCCGCCTAGCCCGAGGGCGTCCTACCTTACGTTTGCCGATTCGCGGTCTCCACGCAAGAACACGTCTACCCCAACGGTCATGGGTTCTACGGCTAATATGGCGCGCCAATTGCCATTGTCGATTATGTTTGGAGGTGACTAATATCGACTGGCCGACGTCGATCAACCATAATCAAGTTACTGCTTTAATTCTATTATGCCACTGACCAATTCCGCCTGCATAAATTCGAGCAGGAAGGTGCGACAGAGCCGCCTGTCCCAATCGTCGGTGATGTGCCCGCCATACATGATCTCTCCGAACAGATAGCGCAAGTCTTCCCATGGTACACGAGGGTTCGCCTCCAAGTAGTTATACAGTACGTACACGCAGATTGTCAGGTCACCGAAGTTGAATGGATACACCCTGTAGAAGGATTCCATTAATACAATGCCATGCCATAGCGAAAGTAGAGATAAACTTGTAGGCTTTGAGTTCTTGTTATGTAAGAACTCATTCTGATCGACTGAACTAAAAAAATTAATTAGCTAATTAGCATAATCAGCCTATAAAGTTCCCACTGCTGGCACACAGGCCTCCTCTCCGTGAGAGGGAGTGGGCCGTAATCCACCACGGGGCCCCAGTGCGCGTTGGTAGATGTCACATGTCTTCTAATGCTTGGTTCTAGGACATACCGGTTTCCTCACGATAATTTCCTTCACCGTTTTGAGAGCAATGGTGATGAAATAATTGACACAGAGTGAAGCGCCTGTCTAGGTTCGAACTTGCGACCTACAACTCGTAACTCGCAGCCACTGGGCCACCACTGCTCAAGCAGCACTGCCTCATTTTATTCTTTAGCTCAAGAATTGGAGTAAAATCAGAGTCCAATAAGGTCTAACATAGAAACATAGCCCAAAAGTAAAGGTAAAGTGGTGGTGTTTGCTAGGAGTAAAACAGAAAAAATTTAATCTGCGTTTAAGGCGAAGAAACATTAAAGTTACCCGGCGAAACCTACTTGTCTTTGGTCGTCCTAGAAAAGTACAAACGAATGTAAGTACCTGTTCCACCCTTGTGGGCCGAATTTCCGTCTCTCAGCAACAACGGCATGGAAATAACATAGAGCAAATAAAACAGATTTGAACTCCGCCTCCTTGCTGCACATCTCCAGGGTCTCTTGACTGAAGCAGTCCAGGGACTGTGGACAGAATTAAGAAATGGCTTATAAGTAGTACCCGGCGTTAAATATCGTATAGCGCTACCAGGTTCTTTTGGCGCGTGGCCAAAGGTGGTATTATTTTACGCTTACCAAGCAAGGTGCCTTAGAATTACTTAAAAACCAAATACAAAAATAAGTAATACATAGTTACCTATATTAAACAGTTTACCTTATGCAAGTTAGCCCACATTCCGATGGGCGGCTCATTTGTTATTTTGATAGATGACTCTAAGATTCCTTGTGGGATTATGTGGTAAGCAGCATCAGCGGCCGGCTCAGCACTTAAAAATAACCTATAAAAAGAAAGAGATAAAAATCCCAACAATGGATAAAATGGCCATTTACATTGCAAAATATGAATAGATCTGATGAGAATATCCTACCTATATTCAGGCTCAGGATTTTCGAAGCACTCTTCCATTTTCTTCTCAAGTGTTGCGAGCCACTTGGCGACCAAGTGAACGTTTTGCAAGATGACCCAGTGGCCGTTAGCTGAAGCGATACCCATGGCCTCTTCAGCGACCACCTCCTGACCTTGACCCAAAGAAACGATGTGGAAATTCTTCTTATCAGTCGCAAATCCAATTTTACGACCGATCTTTTCTATGTCCTGAAAATATGTTTCAATTAAAAATCATTCTAAGTAAAACAATTGAAGGGTTCATCTACAACAGATTGCTACACGAGAAAGATATTACATGTCTTTAATATACAGCGCTATTTAAATCTATTTTACAATAATCAGCGGGATAATTACGTTACACAGTAACATTAGCAATGGCTTTAATTTTGACAGTTCAACAACATTCATTGCGTTATTTACGTTGTCGGGTTGAAAATTTTTCGAACATATGAAGCAATGGATTTGCAATATCCTTCAAAATTATTCAGATTGTGATTGAAAGTGTGTTACGCAATTAGTTTTTTTCGGTTACCTTTAATGGATCGACACCAGCCGAAAGAATAAAGAACATAGCTGTGGTGGAATTGCTCTCCTCGAAAGACTTATCTAACGGTGGCGTACGGGCCTCAACGTATTTCGTGCCCAGATTCTCTTCACAGAATGCACTAAAGGAATGGTAAAAAGAGTTTTAAAGAGTTATTTCTTGACGACTTCTGAGCTATTCTGATAATGATGATAGTGACGGAAGCTTGCTAGTCCGCCTACTGCGACAAGTCGAGATACAGTTTTCACGAGTCTCTGAAATATTTTCGTTCCATTGTCAATTGGTAGGACCTAATATTATGTACCTACACCGTATTTCGACTTTTATGCCCAAACCTTGAATAAAAAGTATAAAATCACATAAAAACTAAAATATGTAAAATGATTACAACAACCCATTTTAATTTTTTTCCCTGTTGTTTAGTTTCTTTTTCATGTATAAAAACTTTTTGAAAAGGTTATTTGTACACGCTAAGTTAACCACACACACACACACACACACAAACACACCGGAATATGACGGACCATGTAAGTTGTATGCGATGGAGGATTAAAAGGGAGCAATTCTCGTAGTTTTAAGAACGTTCAGTCTAAGTTCAGTCTCAATCTGACAAAAATCCATACATTTTTGACAAACTTCTGACATATTTTATTGTCGCCGAGGTGAGATTGCGGCTAGATTTTGAACGTTATACCTACGGGAATTGGCCTTTTGGTCGTACGTGGTGTTAAATGTTAGATTCCGGTCGCAGCGACCATGGTCACGGAGACACGGACATGGTCGTGATGGTCACCAAGTGGGCGGGTGGGCTGTCGTGTCGAGTCTTGATGATCTGAGGCTTTGGGTACTGTCAAGTTTCAAGTACCTAAGAACCAAGCAAGTGTATGACCGTACTTACGTAGAAGCGTAAGACATTCTGTCGGGACGCAACGCTCGCATTATACACAGGCGCTGCAACGACGACTTGTTCTTCCACTCGCCCGGTAACTTGTCTCTCTCGGGAGCTTCGCCCTCTGTGTATTTCTGCCATCTAAATTAATTTAAATCGAATGAATTGATATTGAAATTATAATTTTACAAAATTGTAAAGCTTTCTTGGAAAATGCACACTTATAATAAATACTCTTACCTGTTACTGTGGATTCAGAACATGATGCTGAAGCTCCCTACATTGTAATTTTTCATCGGTTATTTAAAACAAATTGCTGTCCCATACATTTTGGCCGCGTAGGTATTGCACTTTTCTATTGAACAGCTGTTTTTTTTATAACCGACGAAATATTTCTCCACAAGGGAGTCTAGAAACATGTGGTCAATTTTTTTATTATACATACAAAATATCAAGCGATTGGCAGCCTTTTTATCTCGTCGAAAGGGGGTTGAAGGTCCGTGGCATACCGACTGTCGCGCCATTTTGTTTTTTTTTTTTAAATGGCTACCACGCTGAACTTGATGGGCAACTTTAGATACATGACACTTTACGGGGTTTGGTCTTATTGAATTTTCCGTTTCCATTGATGTCAGCTAGCGATTTATATAGGGTTCACGTGTGGCCGCCATTTTGAAAAATTCAATATGGCGTGACATTGGGTATGCCAGACTCCATATAAAAATCTTCAATCCCTTTTGAAACGCCATGGTTTAAATACCTTTTGACAGCTCCCTCAATATCTTTGTCGAGATTCTCAAAGGCATCCATCTTGGCGAGCGTTACGATACCGCCCCAGCTCTGGTTGGTCAGCCAGATGTACGGTGAGTTCTCCGGTGCCACGGCAAACTTCAGCAGAAAGTCCAACTCTCGTGCGTCCACTTTACCTTCTGCTTGGAGAACCTGATGAAGTATGACGTACGGACTAAATATTGATCTAATCTCTCTGGTTACTCAACATATTTAAGTTTTGTATTTCACATTCCAAACAATGCAAAAATCCATTTTTTTACTATCATGGTTATACCGAGAAAGTTGAATTTACTACAAAGATGGTGAATCATATTTCCCTAGAGAAACCAGTGTTTGCATGCTCTCAGTTTTACACGTTTTTTCATAAAAGTGCACTAGACATTTCGCGCTTCAAAGTGAAAAGCCCAAACGCACAAAACACCAGTGTAAAACAGCTGTAAGGCCGGATCAACAACCGTTCAAAAAATTAGCAACCTGAAGCGTAATAAGGAAGAGGTAGACGAGCTTGTCTCTCTCAAAAAGTCCTCGGCTGGTGTACACGAAGACTGCGAAGGTGATGTTGTCCAGCAGGTTTGCCACCCGTTGTTCCAGATCTTCGGCGGGTTCGGCCTTGGCCAGGGCTTCCTTGAACACCACGCTGTACGCCTTTAGTGAGAATTGGTACATCGGGTTGATCTTGTACAGGTCGTTTAAAATGAAGTACAGTAAGGAAGCTCGGCCAGCTGCACGCCTGTTTAATGAAAACATTCAGTAATTACTTTAAGCATTATGATGTTCAAAGATCTGTAACGGATTGGTATACCCTTACTTACCGATACCTCTCCCTAGCTTCGTCAATTTTGACTGCCGTTATTTTCCCCTCCTCCACTTTTATCGCAATGTCTCCGGCAGTCTTCTTTGTGGTCTCTAAATTGATGACCAGCGCTGAGTCGCTCAGTATGTTGGGGCCAGCAGATGACAATCGTTTCAGCAAGTCGTCTTCTAAAGTCTTGAGCGTGATCTTGAAATCGTTCTGTTGTTTTGTAAGGCCTGAACGCAAGCTCTCTAAATCCGGACGCTCTGCTTTCACTACTTCACCCAGTAACTGCTCCTCTAATCTGATAAGCGATATATAATATGATTCAAGAGGGAGTTAGAAAGATGATTGGTAGTATAATAGGGGGAGCTGACCTATAATAAACAAGTACGCTGGTCTTCATACTATCGATGACAAATGAAGACATTTGATTTTCGGCATTTTAGCGCTAACAGCAATGTAAGCGTCTGTGGAACTAATATTTTTGATAGCGAGTTTTACAAGACGCGCATACTAAAAAAAAATGTTCTAAATATCTCGTAATAAACACAAAATACACAAAAAAGTTTTATTCCACGATTTAGACTTAAATTGACAGAGACGGAACAAAAGAAAACAACAGCCATTTGCGGCATTGCCAATGTGTAAATTTTAGTTCCACTTTGAATCGGCACAAAAAATATCTGTCATTTCGTATAGTGCCTATATATTTAGTCCGGCGTACATGTATAATATAGTTCAGTGAATAGAGGTTATTTATTGTCCCGTAGCCCAGAAGGCCCTGATTCGAAAAAGCTGAAAGTCTAAATTGTGTTTACACACTGGTTAAGGAGAATATGTAACAATCTAATTGATAATAAATAATAATCAACCGAATTTTATGTTATGTTAGGTAATTTCTTAGAAGTAGATGAGTATGGCCGCCAAAAGTTGTACAATAACATCCGATAATGTAAGACAAACGTGAATGAAGGTAACACACGTGAAATTTGTAAAGCCTAGTTCATGTGAGAGAAATTCCTAATTTGTCTGCAATGATTATGACTTTTATTTTGACAATTACCCCGCGGGACAAATATAAATAGTACGTGAAGTTTCATTCGGTAACGAAAAGAGAGACACATTTTAGAATTTGCTTTTTAGTTAATGCTTTAAAAACGCTATTTATCATATTTATTAAAAAAAATAATCGCCGCCATTTTCTACATATTTTTTTCTACTTCAATGTGCGACATATCGTATTGGGGCACATATTTTGTATGGATATGATCCTATCCAAACAAAATATACCCTTACAAAATATCATAAAAATAAACATGGTTTTTTTATATAAATGAGAAGGACACAATCTTTTCTCAAAATGTAAAATGTTTTGGCGGCTATACTCAGTGAATTTTGGCCTATTTGATTCTCTGGCAAAGGATGATTGTGAGATGAAAAAATTAAAATGATAAACAGTAACGCGCTTACCCGTCCTTAGTGACAGTGAAATTGATGAGGGTACATTGCGCTTGCATCTCAGGTTGGTAGTGAGGATTAGCAAGCTTAGTTTGAAGCAGGAAACGGAAGCTTGGGTGGTAATCTATTTCCCTGTCTCCTATCTGAAAGCGTAACATTTAGCTATCAGGTTATTCAGCTTTAGAAGACGATGCACAGTTTTGATCATGATGACAGTTTCAAGCGTTCTTAGACCTGAAAACAGTTGACGTGTCTCATCTTAGGATACTGTTACTTGTGGCTTGGTATAGATTTCGAGAAGAACTGGCAGTTACTTTTGGGTAGATAAGGAACGGCCTCAAGTAATACCTTGCTGTGAACGAGAAAGCGTTAATAGTGTTAGGGTGAATTGTCCATACAACCACCATCGGCCGCATACCGCGTCTTGCCGAGCAACTTAACAAAGTGGTTGATGGAAATATAATTGATATGGTGTCTATCAAACTGACAGCAACCTTATAACAACGAGAATAAAGATCACTGTGATGCAAAATTTGGAGGTAAAATAACTATGAAAGTATTGTAGTGGAGATGCTTACCTTGAGCACTTTCCCCTTGCGTATGAGCACTCTGCCGAGCAGCGGCTCGAGCACGGCATCCACGGTCTCACCAATGTTCTCAACCATCACCACTTCGCCATTGCTCACGCCGCGCTCAATACGATCCAAATAATTGCGCTGCGTTAGTCGTATCACAACTAAAGAGTCGCCGTATTTCTGTTTTATCCACTTTATCCCTTGCCTGTAGCAATGATTGCAAGTTAAGGTTTATCTCTAGAAAGCAATAATACCTCTTTAATTTCGGGCTGATTTTTCCAACGCCAAATAATTTTATCGTAGGAATCTAATCTAACTAGCCTGTATTGTCCCACTGGAGGGCAAAAGCGTCCCTCTCCCTTTTCCACACAATCATAACCAGGAATATAATTGAATTTTTGACCATTCTTCCACACAAAAACTGTCAGGCGTCAGTTTTATTCCACGAATAAAAATTATCTGTCGATTGAAAAATTAGCCCTTAATGTCAGAAAAGTGTACGCAGATTGAGGCTTACAGCTGCGGATCGATCATGAGCGGCCAGCGCGCCGAGTTGGAGAGTATGGTGGCGTTCTCCGTGCTCATGGTGTCGGTGGGGAGGCCCTCGTTGTTCCACGACGCTATCTGCGCGTCGTCCGTCAACATCGACAGCACGTCCAGATCTTCCGTCGTATCGATTTTAGGCTGTGTCATGTGATATTTATTTTGTTAGTTTTAAATAACACTTTTACACGACTAAGCTTGATCGGTATTTCTTATCGAACTACCACTAACAACTTCGATGTGTACGATTTATCTTCTGTGAGGCCGTAATACTACACATGGTACGGATATTGGTCAGATCGGACGGATCTGAAGGCAGAACTGAGCTCTAAAATGGTTAGTGCAACTAAAAATATTCAATGTAGCTACAGTTATCAATGCCTTACATTGGTCTTAGCGAGCGTGGGCACCCAGTCTTCGTTGATGAGCTCCATGCGGTATCGGCGCGTGAAGCAGCCCACGTACGAGATGAAGGCCGTCACCAACAGCACATCGCCCGGCAGCAACACACCGGACTCCTTCAGGTTCACTACCGTTGCTGACCATCTACACGTCACAAAAGACCGACACGCCTATTAACCTTCAAGACTAGCCGGTTTCCAAAAGAGCCACGAACAGCAGATTTTTTTATTATTTCAATGTGTTGAGTTCATTGTGTCATTACTTATTATATCAAGCTTGATAAATTAATTCATGTAGGAAATTAAAATAAGTTTTCGTTACCTTTAGGCAAAATTTTAATACTCGTAAATGAAGAGATCTGGTAAGTGAAAATGAAAAGTCATGTTTATGTTATGTGATCTAATAATTACTCTGAAATCAACTAAATATCCATTAAAATAAAGTTGACATTAATTATTATTTTTACAAGCTAACACTAATATATAGTATATACAATTATATACAAGCATATACTACGAAAAAATATAGAAAAAGGCAGGAGCTCATTGGGTATCAAAAAATTCGTCCGCATCACTGTCAATGGGATAAGTGCCCAAAAGGCTGGCAGCATTACCACGTTGGATAGCAATGCTGATTCTTTAGGCTAAAAATAGGCCAGCCTTCTGGTCACGTGAAGAGTCAACCAACCGCTTGGCGATGTCCCGAAAAATTCGATGAGCACTCGGACCCCAAGTGTTTCAACCCCAAACGACTCAAACATATAGCTCTCAATAAGGTTGTTATATTTGCGCCGTTTGAGGTTTTCTGGTTGCATCCCACACCAAAGGCATACCCTATCTAATAATTTGAATACAGACCTGATTTTTTCTGAAGCTAGACCGTTAACCAATCTGTTAGCTAAGTCAATGGTAGCATTTGTGGCATCAGCTTCAGCCTGACACTTCATCTTCTCATTCACGGCCTCCTGGAAGGCTTTGAGCAATATTTCCAATTTTGATTCAAGTTCCTGTCAAATGCAGAACCAGGTTAATATAAGCTGCTGATAATAAACCTCTACCTATTCCTCTGGTCAATAAAGTCAATACTGAAAACTGAAGCCGCAAGATTGAACTTGAGACCCGAGCAGTCCCTCCCACCGGCGTTACGGCTCTCGTCATCAACGCCTCAGCGTCTCAAGTTAACTCTTGCGGGTTGTAAAATTTTTCATTGCATAACACAATATGTTTTCTTCTTTTTCTAGTGGAATGTTACTTACGGCAATTTGGTCAGTGAGGAAGGCGAGCTTGTCCCGTGCAGCCTGCAGCTCCGCGTTGGCCGCGTTGAGCGCGCGTCGCTTGGGCTCCACCACCACGTACACTTCGTAGAACTTGACGATGTTGATGACCCACGCGCACAGACCGGCCGCAGCCGCTGACTTCGACATTATGAACGCAGCGTTAAACTCCGGATCCTTGATGTAAGGCTGCACTGCCTGCGATGATGTCACACATGTAATCATCAAAATTATCAAATCATTTATTGGTTAGCAAACATGAGTATTTAGTACATAGATATAGGACTCTTATAATAAAAGAGTCCCCCATGCTCTACCGTCACATGGGCATGCAACACATATTATTATTAATTTATACAAAATATATTATATTTTTAAATAACAATTAGTAGAAGAAAATAATACAAATTAATGTCAAATCGTTTGAATTACAGTAAAAATGTCACAGTAGTACAATAATGGCATGTCACAGTAATACAGTGAAAATGTCACAGTAGGTAATACAGTAAAAATGTCACAGTAATACCTACAGTAAAAATGTCATCTACGTTGGTTACAATAACAATAAAAAGTCAAATGGTATAATAACATGTCAGTCAGTCAGTGATTCATCATTAAGGAAGTCGTCAATTGTGTATTAACTTTTTTCAATTAATATTTCGATTAGTGCCCTTTTAAATTTGAATACAGTCATAGTTTTAATAATATTAGGTACTTTGTTATAAATGCGTGGGGCTATGCCAAAAACACTTTTTTTGCATTAGTGCGATTTTACATTTAACTCGGGACAATTATTGATGTATACATTTGAGTTCGTATTGGATTGCTTCTGACTGCCGACAATTTTTGTAACAGATGTGGATTATTTTTCACAAATAAAGCCGTTTCCAGTATGTACAAAGACGGAAATGTTAATATTTTCAGAGATTTCTAAATACAAGCTCCTTATCAGTAGACTGCCCCCCAAAAAATAACACCATACCGCAAAGCGGAGGCAATTAGTCCATGGTATGCCGTTAAAAGAGCCTGACTGTTGACTTTCTTTGAAAGTTGAAAAAGCCCATAAGCGGATTTACTCAGTTTTTTACACACTTCTTCAACATGAGGTTTCCATGTTAGTTTGTTGTCGATCACTATACCTAAGCACTTAGCTTTATTTGCTTCCGCAATGTCAGAGCCTTGGTAGGTTATGCTAATGTTTGAGTTTTCGCAGCGTTGATTAAAGTGCATAAGTTTTGTCTTACCTAGATTTATTATTAAATTATTTTTATGTAGCCAATTTATAATGTCACGTAAACAAGTATTAATGTCATTCTCATAGTTATTTCTATTTGTACACTTTATTACAGCCGTACCTACTGTCATCTGCAAAGAGAACCATTTTGTTTGATGTTACTCTTGGGAGATCGTTAATATATATTAAAAAAGTGGTGGCCCTAGTACGCTACCCTGTGGGACAGCATATCTTACGTGTCTTGGTTTGGATACATAAATGGTTTCTAATTTATTCTTTGGACATATTCTAGCAATTTCTGTACATTGAAGCCTATTACTTAAATACGATTCTATTAGTTGTAGGATGGTCCCTCTTACACAATAACTATGTGTACTTTTTGTAACTGAACCTTATGGTCCACAAAATCAAAACCCTTTATCATGTCAGTATAAATTGCACAGACAGGACTTCTCTTGTCTACAGATAATATAACATTAGCTAATAGATCAAATAGTGCCATATTAATCGTGGTATTCTTACGAAATCCCTTTTGTTCTTTACAAAATAATTCATATTTTTAGAAATATGCATATAAAGAATGACAGATGACTTTTCCAAAAAGTTTGAAAAAATTGGAATGGTTGCAATTGGTATTTATTTTTTTAAATTGGTTTTGTCATCATATAAAGGTTAAAACCAAGGCTATAACCTTTTTGAGATTATTTCGAAATATGCTATCAGCAATACACAAGTTAATTATATGAGGTAATGGTGGTGTTATTACATAATTGGCAAATTTTATTACTTTCGTAGAAACACCATCATATCCAACAGTACTTGTATTTTTTAGGCTGCTAATTATTTTCATTGTGTCGTCAATGGTTACGGGTTGCATGAATAGAGAATTTATTGTCTGATTATTTAAATTAATATTATTCGTCGTGATGTCCGTTTTTACGTTATTCTCAATTGAATCAATAAAATAATTGTTCAATTGGTTTGCAATGTCCATTGGGTGTGTAAACGAGCGATCATCTCTTTATTACGAACATAATAGGCTCCTGTGGTAAATACATCTTAGATGTATTTATTATTTGCCACGTAGCTTTTGATTTATTTTGGGCGGTATTTATAAAGTGATTATTTTGAGCTTTTTGTGTTAGTTTTATAATTTTCCTTAGTTTGGTGTACTTTTTAAAAACGAATTTATTTTTTGAGTCAGGATTTAACCTATGGTCCTAGAGTAAACTGCCTTTGCTTCTTACTACATATTTTTATTCCATGAGATATCCATTTCGCTTTCATGCTTGTTTTTATAGTTATCACTTTTTCCGGAAAACATAATCCATATAAAAGGGAAAAATCTTCCATAAAATTGTCAAAACCTTCGTTTGCGTCTGTGGCATCATGTACTTTCATAAAAGATAAACAGCTTAGGTGCGTTTTAAAAGTAATTATGTTTGCCATGCATATTTCCGGCTTATTAGTTTTCCATAATTTTAGTTTAGTTAATAGGCACTTTAAGTATCTGAGATGTATGATCGGAAATGGCTAGATCTACAACTTCAGCTTTGCAATCTTTCCGGTAGTTGGTGCGCAAAATTGTCAATACAGGTGTGACTAACCTAGTGGGCATTTAAAGCGCTAGTTTTAAATTTTAATTCATAAGAAAATATTCCAGATCAAATGTAATTTTGTTTCTTTTCAAAACGTCAATATTGAAATCTTCACACAAAACGATTTTCTTATTTGAAGATAGACTAACTTTAGTTAAAATATAATTTAATTTTAAATAGAACACTTCGTAATTATGTTTAGGAATTCTATAAATACAAATTATTACAATATTGTAAGCATTATCTCTATAGCGCAGCATTCAAAGATGCCTGAAACTGATTGCTTTGCTATGTTCGATAATTCTCTAAACTGAAGACCTATTCTAACGAAAATGCATGTTACTCCTCTCTTTGCATATCTCGAAAAGAAAGCCGCTGGACAAAAATTTGTGATGAATAAATGCTCGTAACCCGCTTGTATAAAATGTTCTGTAACACAAATAACGGCTATAATAGATCCTTTTTCGAATAATTCTACTAGTTTTACAGTCAGTGAATCAATTTATTTATTCATTAGTCCTGCTATATTCTGATGTAGAATGTTAAGGTAGTTCAAGAAAAAACTAAGAATTTATGTTGCGAAACGGTAGACAGGTCGTTTGATTTTGAGGGTGGCAGTCAACTTCCGAGTGCGCAGCATTTAGGTTGTTACTAAAAATTAATTCCTGAAAATCTGACACAACAATCTCCAAAACATAGTTATTTAAATTTCCATGCAGTTTACTGTATGTATCATAGTCATAGGGTAGATTAAGATTTGAATCTAGCAAATACGCATAGTTACATGTATTTATATATAACCAAAGAAGGGTATTAAAGTTTTCTATGCGGCTGTTAAACAATACGAGTATGTTAGCATTTGAGTTTATGTATTTATAAGTTGGTAGACAGTAATATAAAGTTTGTGTGATTCAATTTTTGCAATTTTTCTGTAATAAACATAACAAGTTCAATATAAATAATAATAATATAAGTGTTGTCTGAAAATCTTCCTCGCCAATATAAACAACACAATCTAAGTGCGTAAAGTTTAGCAATTTCGTTTAGATTTTGTCAAGAGTTTGCCGCAATCCACATGTTGGTTTACGATAATGACAGATTTCATAATTATGTAAATTCGTTCTTTCAGCAATAGTATATAATCTATTCGAAGTTTCACTACTTATTTTCATATTTTAAGTTTTGTGGACGGCTGTCCTACAGCTGTTGTGCCTTGTGTGTATTGAGCTGTGTTGGATAAGCTGACGTTGCTGCATTTGCTTGTAGTTTTATTTTTATTAATAGGTGAAGATTGGTAATTTTCAGTTGTTTGAGTTGTCTGCGTTTGTTTTGATTTCTTTTTTTTTATGGGCGACGTTATTGGTGCGTTTGTTTTAATTTTAGCAGGACTGTTAACAATTTTTTTGTAGATATCATTTTTCTTATTAAATTCTTCATTTCTTGTCTTTAAGTTAGTGTTTTCTATGGATAATAACTCAATTTCTATATGTGCGCTGTTTAATTGAGATGTTAGTTTAGCGATCTCATCTTTTATTATTTTTATTTGAGGGACGTCTTCGTTAAACTACTCGTCGTACAGTTCAAAATTTTTATGAAATAATGAGCCAAATGATGAATCATTTGGCTCCGATCGTGTGCGCGTTCGCCGGAATGTTATATTCTCAAAGAAATTGTGTATTCATTTATAGTTGCACGAGTAAGTGAAGCTACACGGACAAGTGCCCCTTGGTGGATGGATGGTTTGGTCAAGTTTACTCTAAAATATTTTAAGTATCGTATTACCCAGTAACTGGGTTGTAGAGGTCAGATAGGCAGTCGCTTCATGTAAAATATTCGTATTCAGCTGCTTCTTGTGAGACTGGAAGCCGACCACAACATCCCAACTATGTTGTGGTCGACTAAAAGGATGACGATGACTTACCTATGTATTACGTATATAACAAAGTTTACCTTAACCACGTCAGGATGAATGTTCTCTTTGTCGTAGTACACCAGGTCATTTAAGAATTGATCTACTTTTGCCATCATCGACTAAAATAGAGAAAAAATAATGTTAATAATTCAGAAATCACTTTTTATCCTGCATTATTGTATCGATAAGAGACAAAAAAAGTAGTTTCGATTTAAGAGGATCGGTGTCGTGCCAATGCCTGTATGATTCAAATTAACCATTGATAGTCGCAGACGACTTTCAGCTGGTGTTTTGAATTTCTCAACTTTGTGACAGGATCTTCTTTTTCAATCAAAAGCCTATTCCTAGTTTTACAACGAAACATTTTATCTTCGAGATCTATTGATATTTATCAAAATTTTTTAACCAAAAAGCTTGTCGGAGAAGGTATCTCTGTCTCTCGTTAACATCAGGCATATTTTAATTACTGTGGGCGTACTATGGGTAATGTTGGTTATAGCACAATAGAAAAACGGTTTGCAGTTCAAATCAGATTATAATTTACGAACAAGTTAGTCACACTAGCGAATCACACCCACAACTCAACGATACGGAACGCGAGACAGTTTCTAAGCACATGTTGTTCGTACGATGTCCAATGTTGCGATGTTCCCGAGAGCGCTTTTGTAGCTGTTGCTCTCGTCCACCCCCACGAACTCAGGCTAGACTCTGTCTAGCGCCACGAGATGGCGCTAGCGTTCCGAATAGTCAAACGAATGACTCCGACAAGCTTTTTAGGTCAGTACCTTACCTTAACTAACCTATTTACCAAGATATCTATTTGAAAACATACTTTGCACGCCTTCCAAGATCTATCTTTGGGCAGTTTCCCCTTCTTCGCGAAGAGTACAAGCACAGCGGCGCACACATTGACGACAGCGTCGGGCGGCGAGCCGAAGGACTTCAGTTCCGTCAGGTTGTTCTTGTTGAGCGTGTTCAGCGCCTCCTGCGCCGCTATCAACGCGGGCTCGGCTTTTGCCAAGTCATCGGCGCAGATTTTAGCCTTGATCGTCACGTCTTCCTCTATGACCTTTACTTTCTTTTCCTCTTCGGCGGCTGGATTTAAAAAGACGGGTTATGTTTTTGGGTTGGTTTTTGTAGTACATTACATTATTATTCACCCTTGTTGCTCTGTACCACCAAAATTAGTTTGTTAATAGGTATAGTGGGTATGCCACAATGGTTTAGGTTTATAATATTGTAATAGAAACCATTAAATTAATAATAAATTGTTTATTGTTCCAGAATCATTACATAAATATATTATGAGGCGGCCCCATTAAGTTATTAATAATACTTTTGTTGGGGCCGACTCGCTTCTTCCCCTATTTTACATTAACATAATGGAGACTAATAAACCAAAAAATGTAAAAGAAAAGAAAGAAAAGAAAATAGGATGCAAATTAAAAACTGTGATATCTAAGTTCAAGCTAGCTAAATTGTGTGTGTATGCGTGTGTGTGTGTGTGTGTGCGTGCGCGCGCCCGTGCGTGTTTTTGTGTGTGTGGGTGTGTTTGTGCATGCATGTTTGTGCCTGTGGTCTGTTTTTTTATGTATTCCTTTTTAGCATGGTCTGATCAATATTTGTTCAGTTTCCTCATATGTTAATTTTTTTAACAAGTCAGTTATGATCTTCTTGCACTTATGTTGAGCCTCCGGATGGAATTTTAATTTTGAATTTATTTTATTGTAGACAAAGGCAGATTGAGCAACATACTGACGCTCAGCAAAAGCCGTACGAACCCGCGATGAGTGCGCCACCATATTATTACGTCGTTTAACCTGGTCTGCTGGGTTAAGTGGTGTAGATTTATGCAAGTATAGAGTCATGTTTAACAGATATACCTGCCTTACTGTTAGCAAACCACACGTACTGTATAGGCTGTTAGTCGGATATCTGTATGGTTTAAAGTACATTACTTTCAAAAGTGACCGCTGGGCTCTTTCGAGCTCAAGCAACTTAGTTTTGGCGGCTCTTCCCCAAACCGGAATGCAGTATGTCCATTAGAAAAGACAATGTTATGCTCGCAATCAACTCATAGGTGTTGCGGTGGTTGGCGGTGTCGATTGTTTATTTCGATCCATTATCGAACGACGAACTGCTAAGTATTTAGTCTGCATAAGGTTATAATATTTAAGATTTCGCGATATATTACCAAACGCTTTTTCTTTGGACACTTTCTCACTCTCAGCGCCGACTACTTCAATAAGTGCCTCAGCAGCTTTGTTTTTCTCTTTTAGTATTATCTCTTGCTCAGCAAGAGTCACCTGTGCAGCAAAAGGTACATATCAGAAAACCAGTGTCACTGTTCTAAAAATATTGAAAGTATTTAAGTATATGCCGATTGACGGCATGCAGACATATTTTTTAGGGGCTGAAATATATCTAACACTAGAAAACACTAAAATCGCAAACTAACGGCTGGTCCTGAATTTTTAATATGTTGCTAGGACCACTACTAGTAGCGTATATCCAAGTTTGCAGCTTCAAAAGACCTGTGCTAACTGTGCAGCACTCATAAAATCGCGAAATTTTCGCGCGTTTTTTGTGTTCTTAATATAAGTCTTAAACTATGCGTTTTTTTTTTTAACAAATCTGTACGTTTTTAAAGTAGACTAGAATTGCTACAATTTGAGATGTGAATCAACTCTGTAGTTTCAATACTTGCCGAGATACAGCTCTCCAAAAATGTACAATTATTAATATTGTACAGATTTATTGAGCATAAATTTACAAGGCATTTGGTTACTGAATGGTAAGCCTAGCGCCGGTAGAATTCACCAAGACATGTATGAATCGCGGAAGCTTTTCAAAAATAAGTTAAAATAGGTGCCAAGCTCACCAAAATCAAATTAAAATGGACATCATTGCAAAACATCATGCAAATAAAGACTTCTGTAAATTTTGGAAAACAACAAATAAGCTCAATTATAAACCAAGCCTCCCGGTGAGCGTTGAGGGCGTGCATGATACCCGTGAGATAGCGGACCTGTTCCGACGACACTTCAGAGTCGAATCACCCCTGACGGGAGAGCCGCCGCCGCTGCGGATGCTCGATGCTGAGATGGTCTGCTCTGAGCGCAGTTTATCATTCACCGCAAAGCAAGTTGCTAATATAATTAAAAATATGGTAAGAGGCAAATCTCCAGGGCACGATAGTCTCAGTATCGAGCACCTGCAGCATGCCGGAGTTCACTTGCCTAGAATACTGTCTATGTTTTTTAATGTATGTTTATGCCATTCATATCTACCGGAAAGATTAATGCGTACTATTGTTGTTCCAATTATTAAAAACGAAACCAGTGATTCTTCTAAGGTGTCAAATTATAGACCAATTTCTCTCGCGACTGTAATTGCTAAAGTTCTGGACAGTCTGCTTGGACACCAGCTGGACAAGCACTTAAAAATCAATGACGCTCAATTCGGCTTTAGGCCTGGCTTGTCCACTGAAAGTACTATCCTATGCCTCAAGCGGACTGTTCAGTACTACACAGCAAGAAAGACTCCAATATACGCCTGTTACCTAGACTTATCAAAGGCATTTGACCTAGTGTCATACAATATAGTGTGGGACAAACTAATTAGGGAAACCTCGGTACCACCGGAAGTGATAGGCATATTTAAATTTTGGTATGGAAACCAAGTGAACCGTGTGAGGTGGGTGGACTCTTTGTCGGATGAGTATAGGTTGGAGTGCGGGGTGAGACAAGGGGGTTTAACCTCCCCAGCGCTCTTCAACCTGTACATGAATAGTCTGATCGAGGAGCTCAGCGGCACCAGGATTGGATGTCATATTGATGGCACTTGTATTAATAATATCAGTTATGCCGACGATATGGTGCTGCTGAGTCCTTCGGTTGGAGCAATGCGGAGGGTGCTAACTCTTTGCGAATCCTATGCGAGGGCCCACGGACTCAAGTACAATGCACTCAAGAGTGAACTGATGGTTTTCAAAGCTGGTAATAAAAGCTACTCTAAATTACCACTTATCACACTAGACGGCATACCATTAAAAAGAGTTACTAAATTTTAAGTACTTGGGCCACTGGGTGAGTGAAGACCTGAAAGATAATTTATTTATTTATTTATTTATTTATTTATTTATTTATAATTTAGTTGTGGAAAGGGAGCGCAGATCTCTGGCTGTCCGATGCTGTATGTTGGCCCGTAGGTTCGCCCGTTGTACTGCACGAGTTAAAGTAACGCTTTTTAAAGCCTTCTGCCAATCCTTTTACACGTGCAGCCTGTGGGTGAACTTCACGCAGAAGGCATATAGCGACCTGCGCATCCAATACAACAACGCTTTCCGGGTGTTGTTGGGGCTGCCGCGTTTTTGCAGCGCGTCCGGTATGTTTGCCGACGCAAATGTTGACAGCTTTTCAACCGTCATGCGCAAGAGATGCGCATCATTATTATATCGGTTTCGCGCCAGCCCCAACACTATCCTGAGGACGTTGGCTGACCGCTGGGACTCTCCGATTCTAGGACGCTGGATACGACTCCATGCAGTGAAGTAGATTGGGATAGGAAAGTCTCTAGCGGGTGTACTTTTAAAATTTAAATAATTACTCGTTAGCTTAGTTTAATTACTAACACTAGATATAAGGCATTTTATACTGGTACTAACAAATTATGGAACTTGGATTCTGAAATAAATGTTTATTATTATTATGTCGTTTATTTATTTAGTCGTCTTATTTTGTTACATTTTTAAATATTAGTATGATTAAATAAAAAAAAAAAAAAAAAAAACATTTAAAAATATAAAAAAATAGTGATCCACCGGTGTCGGGAGCAGGGTCCAAGCTACCGGTGGTTAGGGCTCCAGAGATAGAAACCTCCTCACAATGCGAGCCGTATCGAGGAGTACTGCCTTCTGAATCAGGCCCTTGATCCAACCGCCTAACGAGAGCCTCGATAGATGTTGATCGAGGCTGTCGGCCATCAGGCCATTGGCCGATACGACAATCGGCACAATGACAGTTGAGCTCACATTCCACATGTCAACAACCTCGCGTGCTAAGTCAAGATATTTGATTTGTTTATCTTTCTCAGCTTTCACGAGGTTCCCGTCATGTGGAATGGTAACATCAACAATCATTGCGCGGCGCACTAATCGATCTATCACCACTATATCAGGTTTGTTGGCGACAACAGTCCTGTCAGTGATGATAGACCGATCCCAGTACAACGTGACATGGTTATTTTCGAGAACTGGGTCGGGCACATACTTGTAATACGGTACCTCTGAGTCGACAAGTTTATATTTCAAAGCAAGTTGCTGGTGAATAATCCTGGCTACTTGGTTATGCCTGTGCAAGTACTCGCTGTTAGCCAGACGAGAACAACCAGAGATAATATGTCTGATGGACTCACCCGGACGGTGGCATGCCCGACACACGTCAGCCGTCCCGTCCTTCATAATATGTCTCCGGTAGTTATTCGTCAAGATAACTTCGTCCATAATTGCACAGACAAAACCTTCAGTTTCCCCGAAGAGGTCACTGAAACGCAGCCAGGATACGGACGCTAAGAAATCTACACCGGGCTCATGAAGAGCCCGATAGAAGCGCCCGTGAAGCTCCTTGCTTTGCCATACCTTCTTGCGGTCATCGGTAGTAAGTACTACAGGTTTGCGCCAGTTCTCTTTCGCCATGGAGAGCGGGGTGAGCCCCTTGTCCATTGCGACCACATCACGGTGCATACCCACTTCGGCTTTTAAAAAATATTCCCTGAGACTGCACACCTCGCGGTTGTGGAGGGTTTTCGCATTTAAAAATCCTCGACCCCCACACTTCCGCGGGATATACAGTCTCATCACCGATGATCGTGGGTGATGCATCCGGTTTGCGGTCAGCAGTGTACGGACCCTTCTATCTAGGGCGTCGAGTTCAGTCTGAGTCCATTTGAGTATGCCGAAAGAGTACATCAAAACCGGCATGACCCAACCATTGAAGGCGCGCACCTTATTTCCGCCCGAAAGAAGACTAATTAATACCTTCTTCAGGCGACAAAAGAAGCGCTCCTTCAAGGATTGCTTCATGTCAGCATCGTTGATGCCTAACGCTTCCGACATACCCAAATACTTATAGCTTTCGGATGAGGAGAGGGATCTAAGGTGTATGGAATCCGAAAGTGGAATTCCCTCGGATTCCATAATCTTCCCCCCCTTTACATGCATGACTGCACATTTGTCCACACCAAATTCCATCCTGATGGCACTACTAAAAGTTTCAGTTACCTTCAGTAGCTCCATCAGATGCAATTTGTTAGGGGCAAAGAGTTTCAAATCATCCATGTAGAGGAGGTGAGATATGACCTGACCACCTCTCTTCAACCGATAGCCTAGACCTGAGTCCTCCAGCAGTGTGCTTAGAGGATTCAGGGCTAAGCAGAACCAAAGTGGACTCAAACTGTCACCCTGAAATATTCCCCGCTTAATCCATACAGGCTCATCATTCCCCTGGATCTGTCGACACCCTGGATAGCGAAGGACCGTCTTCCACTGTCTCATACACGACTCAAGGAAGGTGCGTAGAGTTGCATCTATCTTGTACAACTCCAGCACCCTCATGAGCCATGTATGTGGCACCGAGTCGTAGGCCTTCTTATAATCTATCCAGCATGTCGACATATCCTTGCGGGATCGGCGAACCTGTTGGCTAATGGCCATGTCTATGAGGAGTAGCTCCTTAGTACCGCGAGACCCATTCCTACATCCATTTTGAGAGGCAGACATAATCGAGTAACTGTCAATGTGTGTGTTAATTTTCGCTCTCAAAATGGATGTAAGAAGTTTATAAACCGTCGACAAACACGTGATCGGTCTATAATTCTTGGGTTCCGCGGGACTACCTGACTTATGGAGCAGGTGGGTAACGCCTGTTGTTAGAAACTGTGGTAGCGACCCAGACTCTAAGGATGACTGGAACTGAGATGCCAGGCAAGTGTGTGAACTAATTAGCCATTTTAACCAAAAGTTATGCAGTCCGTCCGGTCCCGGTGATTTCCAATTCGGTAACGGACGGACTGCTTTGGCTACATCTAATGGCGTAATTATGACTGGTTCCATTTCTGGTATAGTTCCACACACTCGCTCGATATCGCGCATCCAGCCACCCTCAGCGTGACAGACAGGCACCGACCAGATGCTGCGCCAGAATGCACTAGTGGTGGCATCATCCGGGCGGCACACGTCCATCACGTTTTGTTCAGGTCGCTCCCAAGTTCTATATACCCACCTCTCATCGCTCCGGAACATGCGATTCTGCGTGTACCGATCAACCCGCCGCTTATACCGCCGAATACGACTCGCCCATGCACAAACTTTCTGCTTCAGGAAGTCGATGCGCTCTGTGACATTGGACATGTATTCCCGAGGGCTGATTCCAGTCCCCGAAAATGCCTGTCTTACAAAGCGCATCACTCGTGGTCGTGTGTTGCCCTCCCTGAAGCAGTATAGTTTACCGATGAGTACCCTGGCCCCATCGATACGACGCTCGATCCTGTATCGCCAGGCTGGTACGGCTGGTTTTGGTCGAGTAGCTGCGTCACAATTTGGAAACTTGACGTTAGCTAAACGACATGCCGCCACAGCCGCGCAATACAAGATCGAGTGTGTATCAACGAGATCCTCGCTGCTCTCGAAGAAATTCTTGAGCTGCGAGTCCAAGGCACACACTAGCGCCCTATTTTTTTTGTGCATAGGTAGCCGTGGTATTCGGGGTCTAAGTTCGGTTGGAGTGGACCTATACTCGCGAAACGCATCTTCCAGTGCGCTCCTCAGTCGGACGTTGTACTGGCTACTTACTGTGTCAACCCTATCATCATCTTCTTCAACACGATTGGACCGCGGCGGGATGGCATCAATAGTTGACGCTTGTGCCGCGGTTTGTGCCAGAGTCGAGACGATTTGGTTGTTCAGTACCTCTGAGCGCAGCCTATCAAGTGCTATGTCGTCCAACCTGTGATTGCGTTGGATGACCCGCACCTGATCCGACAGTCGTTGGGCCGAGACGTTGACGGTTGGTTCCAGTTCCTGGAACAGAGACAGCAACCTATCACGGTACGCAGTGAGGTTAGTTCCCCCCTCTGTAGACCCGTAGTATGCGCGCATGACGTTCTCGTTCATAGACTGAGTCCATCTCATGCGCTGCACACAATTATTATTATTATTATTATTACATGGACAAGGGACAAAGGTAAGTATGGAACCCTGTAGGTTCTATACTTACCAAGATACAGCTCTCCAAAAACTTGCTGGTTCTGATCTCAAATTGTAGCAATTTTAGTCTACTATAAAAAAGTTTAGATTTTGTTTCTTAAAAAACGCATGGTTTAGGATTTATATTGAGAATAACAAAAAACGTGCGAAAATTTCGAGGTTTTTCGAGTGCTGTAAAGTTAGCACAGGTCTTTCGAAGCTGCAAATTTGGATATACGCTACTGGTAGTGGTTTTAACAACATATTAAAAATTCAGGCCTATGGCGATTTTAATGTTCGATATGACTGACCTAAAGTAGGAAAATACTAACTAAAAATATTAGACCATCTTGTTTCTACTATGCATGTACTTTAAGTCAAAATAATTGTATTTCTTAAATTACCTTTAGTACGGCGACGTCACCAGCACATGACGCCAACTTCTCCAATCCGTTCTCAAGCCTTATTATCATCATCTTGAGATTCGTTGTCTTTTCATTGAGTAGCTTACTATATAAAGCGATTTGTTCCAGGAAAGTCTTGGGAGTCGTGTAGTTGTACCGCTTTTCATTTTGGAAGTATACTGAAGACATATTGTCCACACTTTGATGCACGTGAGACATAAACAACGACACTGGATCTATTAATGCCTCCTGAAAATAATATGGAAGAGTGACGATTAAGGCTAGATTAAGAAGAAGCTATTTGTGAAGACTGAAGGTAGTTCAAGATCATATTATAGCTATGGGTATAAAAGAAAAAAACATGATAACCATACCGGTAAACTTTCCACCTCAGATATAAACCGTTTGGAGACGGAGCGCAACGCCTCATGCGGCCACGTGTGGAACCAGTTGATCGACGTGCAGTTGACGATGGAGGGGAACTTGCGCGCACGCACGCGCAGCGTAGCGCCCACCGGTGAGAAACATAACACCACCTGGCGACCGACGGCTTTACAACTATGTTATGGATACCCCTTACGTACTAAATTGCGAGTTGTATAAAGAAGCAAGATGTATCTGTCACTTTTAGATCGGTTACACGAAAATACTTAGCTGGACCAAATAACAGAAGGCCAATTCCCGTAATTAAAAACGTTCAAAATCTAGTCGGAATCTCATCTCGGCGACAATCAACGTTAAAAACTTGTCAAAAATGTAGGGAAAATACAGGTATTTTTGACAGATTGAGACTGAGATCAGACTGTGAACGTTCTTAAAATTACGAGAATTGCCCCTTAGGACTCTGCCAAACGCGTAGCAAACAGTTTTCTACAGTCCTGTTGCGCGAGAATTTGAAGTGCTGTACATTATAAATTTAAATATCCAATTAAGCAATAAACCATCAAATTTTACAATAAAGTTAAAATTAAAATTGGATATATAAAAGATCGAAGTGACTGACCTTGAGCAAGGTTCGGACGCGGTTGATGAAGAACATCCAACAGTTTTCGCGTGTTTCAGGCACACCACTTGCTTTGGTCTGCAACACAATCGTGCATTAGGTAATATAGGTATCTATTCCTGCATGGTATTTGGGAACTTTTGTTTCGTACCTACATATATGTACATAGAAATAGATGACTGCTTCATAGTATAAAAAAAAACATATATTTATTACTAAATCTAATGGTTAGGTTTTACCTCTGCTCTCACTCCGTTGATGATGTTTTCGATGTCTTCATCTGGAAACAACTCTGGTATTTCCCCGGATGCCAGCAAGTCGTTAATGAGCACCAAAAAGCGCTCGTCGGCGACCTGAGCGTCCGTCATCAAGAACACGTTCCCAATCGCCTTTACGCCAGCCTTTAAATTCAGGCCAGCTAGGATCGTAATGAAGAAAGTGTTAGTAATTGTCATTTTAAATATAGAACAAATTATTGTATGGATTGTAGATTTTTTGCATTATCTTTGATAAAACTAACTCGCGCATTTTAGAAGGAAATATATTTCGTTTCAACTTTGCAGTGAGATCCAACCGCGTGCTTTTATTTTAAATTTACTTTGGGGATCGCCTAGTGTTAGTGAACACTGGCATAAGTTTAGTTGCCAAGTGTTTGTACTGTTTGTAAAGAACTGTGCTAGATAAAGACTTGGTTTTATTTTACCTGAAATATTTACAAGCCTCTATCGCCTCTAAATTATCCCTCAATTTTCACTTTGCTAGTCGTGTTAATGCAAAAATCGTCAGATCAGATCATGATCAAAAGTTAGCTCAATTACTTGATAAATTATTTTATCTGTCTCTTATATGTCGAGCGGTTCTTGAATACAAGCTCAAAAATCTAAATTTCGACTTTTCCATGTATAAGAGGAAACGCGAGCGGAGAAACATTGATGAATAGGTCTGTAACTGTACTATTGATGTCCCCTCCTGCAAACCTTCCCGTTATTGAGCGCTAAAGAGACAACTGCAGTTCGGAATGATTATTCCTATGCAAAACCAACGACATCATAATCTCGTATTCCCCTGTTTTCTTCTTCAAAACTGGAGAAGTATTATTATAAGGACTAGGAGTCCTTGTAATAATCACACACACACTGATACATAAACTCACGTCTTCTTCCAATGGGTAGGCAGAAACTACAGAACGCCACGCCACCTGGTACGATCCTTACATACCTATTCGTTTATTTTACTTTTTTATAAATAATTAATTTATGGATAACTAAACATATGAACTATGTATACTTAACCTACACGTTGACGCCCACATTTCCTCTTAACCCTAAGAAAGAAAGAAAGAAACACACACACACACACATTTACCTTGGTAGACATACCTAAATCAACTTTGAGGTCGTTTATGCTGTATCCCTTCCGCAGCTGTATTTGGAATATCTCCAATGAGGAGATAAAAGCCGAGAGACGGGACAGCGATTGCTTGCCCGATCCACCGACGCCAACCAACAGAGCGTTGCCACGCGGAGCCTCCAGGATTCGGTTGATCCTTTAACAGCAAAATAATGCGTCAATCTTATAAAGGGTAAATTAAGGGTCTTATACTTATCGTATAAAGATGGCAAGGAGTTGATGATTGTTGGTGAAAAAGCTGTTAGACGCAGTTCTCATAGTGTCGTAACGTCAGGTAGTCTGCCAGTTCGAAAGGTCGGGTAAAAATAACAGTCGTCTAAAGCTGAATTTACACTGCCACGGCACGGTTTGGAAGCGTTTTTTTTTGCTCTTATTTTGTTTATACCTACGTTATTAAATAATCTTAAAGTTCGCTATGCTTTGTTCAATTTCGTTAAATAAAGCGATTCCAATCCGTTACGCGGCAATGTAAATTGAGCCTTTTGTTAAAAATCTTCACGACACATTGGGAACGGCGCTAATCAATACAATGCCTCCATAAAAAAAAATATGAGTAAGACACTGACGACTATCCTGTGCTTTAAAATTTAAACACAGGGCAATCGTGCTATCGTTCGAGGGTGAGTGGGTGCGCTGGGAAGTTAGCAGATAATACACAATGATGGTTGACGTCAAAACTACCTGCAAATATGGTACATGGCGTCTTCAAAGAGCACCAGGTTCATGGTGGCCACAAGATCGTTGTATGCCGCCAGCGACTCGTCCAACAGCTTCTTGATCTGGATCCAGTCTTTGATAGGGAAGTACTTGGGGTCACCTATGCCCTCCGCGAAGTGGCAGTAGATGAGGGGCTTCGTCAGTATCACGGTCTCGTCATAGTCCTGCGCATGCGTTTATTTATTTCAAAGAGCCGACAGTTTTGGTACCAGAAACGCTGATTTATTTTGTTATTATTATTTATTTTATATAAATGATACATACTTTTCCAAAACTTAAACCGTTCAATATAACTAAGATGTTGTAACTAACACTATAAGAATATGCCGTATTTACTATATTTATGGATTGATTTGATGATCAAGATCATACCGTGACCAAATTGTCATCTTCTACTTAGGTATTTTCGGAGTTTTAATGTCTTTCTTCCATTAGATGACTCATACTATTGAACTCACCTCACAGTTTTTCTTAATCACATCTAAAATAAGTTTCGCGAACGTGTCATTATCGCTGGAGTCGACCAATTTGTCTGAGTAGACGCGAGTTGCCTCGTGCATCCAGAGCCGAAGCAGTTCTGTTGGCGTCTTGATTGCGTCACCAGTTGCGTATAACATTCCCTGTGCATAAATAAAGTGAAATTATATTATTTAAAAGTACAATTATGTACTTTATTTAGACTCCAATGAGCTTATTGACTGCAGATATACAGGCTGATTTTTTAAAGACCAGCCAAATTTAAGGATGTGGTACAGACCATCAAACTGAATAACTTTCTCCATGGGACCAACATCGTAATCGCGAATAAAAATTCAGCCGTCCCATACATTTAGGTCGAGTAGGTATTGAAGTTTTCTATGGGACAGTTGATAAAATTTTCGCGATTACGCTATTTGTCCCATGGAGAAAGTTGTTCAGTTTGATGGTCTGTACCACATCCTTAAATTTGGCTGGTCTTTAAAAAATCAGCCTGTATGTATTAATGGTTAACAAATTTTTTTTGAAAACCGCCAAATACCTGGAATATATTGGAGAGGTCCCGCAAGTTGAATATGTAGTGGAACTTGATGGCGGTGGGCAGGAATGTGCTGGAGAGTTTGGTGTGCAGTGCAAGCGCGACAAACACGAGGGTCTCTGTGAAGCGGAACACCGTTGGCGCGAATTTGTTCGCGACATTGGCCAGGTGCTGGCCCAGGATGCTCTTGTAGATGTGGTGGCACGCGTCCTGTCCGGGGAAACTAACAACCGTTCAAAATTAGACATTGTTAACATGGACACGACTAAGTACTTAAATTCTGAGTTTGACTTAGTGTTTTAGAACGAAAAAAAGGGAAGTAACGGATGTATGGAACTTAACACAGAATTTCACCGTCTTCCTTAACCTAGGTAAACACGGGCGCGTTTTTCCTGCAGCGATTATTTTCAGGCACTGCATAATAAACCCACTGCTTAGCACCGAGAGTTGAAAATCAACCAGTGTATTTTTTGACGCGCTGGAATGCGCTCTGTTGGATTGACAATGCTCCGCTCAACACCGAGAGTTGAAAATCCAAATGCGCGCGCTATTATTAGTGTAGATATGGACATGAGCGTTACCTGACTGCGAAAGTACAGAAATGTCTCTGCAACCGCGAGTCAATAGTAAAGGACCCAGCTGTTGGGTTCATGCACGCCACAAACATGCAGTTCGATATGTCCTTCAATGACAGCTTCTGTCTGTCGTACCTGAAATATTACACTTATTTGAACTCATTACATCAAGAAGCACCAACTCGGTCGAAGTGGCGATGCTTGGGGGAGGCCTATGTACAAACAGTAGACGTCTTTCGGCTAAAATGATAATGATGTAAATATGTATACATATAGTATACCTACATAAAGAAATGAACTCATTACTTCATTTTTAACATATGTGTTTTTATTGCCTGTTTGTATCCAAATCCTACAGCTGGGCAAATTCTTCCTAAATTAAACTTTTCATATTTAATCCTGTTCATCCGCAGTTCAACGTTCTGTGTACTGTGCTGTGACGCAGCATTAACCCTCCAAGTCGTGAGCTTAGACCATTTATTAAGTTTCTAGTTACCAGTGCTTATAATCCATGAATTGTCTGATTAGAGTATGCGGTTGCACTGTGCCGTACGTATCTACTTCAGGCATGTTCATATCGTCTACAAAATAGATCATAAACTTGCTGCCCGGTGGCCCGAAAGTGCGACCAGATTTCTTCTCCAAAGGCTTCTCTAAAACTCTTTGAATCATTTCTGCAACAAAATAGGATTATTGTGGATACAATTTGTTATAACAGCGGTTGCAAGACATTCAACAACGTTCTTGAAGTAAAACGAAACGTTACGGCAGTGAGCCATTAAAAAGGAAAACTTTATGTAGAGTACAGCGCAATGAGTGTAAATTTGAATCGCGACATATTTGCCAAAAATGTAAACAAAAATGAGTTTATGGAAAAATAACTTTAATTCCAACACAACAAAGTTCAGTTTAAGCTACAATTTCAAAAAAAATTTTTATAACTTTTTCAATAGTGCTTGCTAGTCACTCTGAAATCAACTTAATTTTCATTTGAATAAAGTTGATATTTGTTTGACTTGAATTAACGTCATTTTGAAACATAAATAAAATTTAAATTTAGTGTACAGATCGTCTACCTAATCTCAAACAGCGAGTCCCGTCATTTGCCGTCATTATAATACTAATAATAATAAAGCCTCAATCAACATCTATCGAGGCTCTCGTTAGGCGGTTGGATCAAGGGCCTGAGGCAGTACTCCTCGATACGGCTCGCATTGTGAGGAGGTTTCTATCTCTGGAGCCCTAACCACCGGTAGCTTGGACCCTGCTCCCGACACCGGTGGATCACTATTTTTTTATATTTTTAATGTTTTATTTTTATTTTTTATTTAATCATACTAATATTTAAAAATGTAATAAAATAAGACAACTAAATAAATAAACGACATAATAATAATAATAATTTATTTCAGATTCAGCTTACAAACTAATGTTAGTAATAAATAATGGATTTAAAAAATAAAAAATAAAAAAATGCAGTTTTATTAAATGACATACAATAAACAATTTGTATGTCATTCAACTGAACACTAGTGGCAGGTCAGGGTGGACTTCCCGATAGCGGTGGCAAATCACTAAACGACTGCGTGCAGCCGTATCCAGCGAGCCAGTATCGGAGAGTCCCACCGGTCCGCCAGCGCGCGCAGGATGGTGTTGGGACTGTCGCCCGTGCGGCGCATGATAGATGTGCACCGTTTGCGCATGATGGCCGCAAAGCCGTCTGTGTCAGCCGCCGCGAACATCGCGGAGGCGCTGCAGTAGCGCGGCAGCCCCATCAGCACCCGGAACGCGTTATTGTATTGAACGCGCAGATCGCTGTATGTCCGCTGTGTATAGTTAACCCACAGGCTGCAGGTGTAAAAGGACTGACAGTACGCTTTAAAAAGCGTAACTTTGACAGTCCCCGTGCACCGCGAAAACCTGCGGGCCAACATGTTGCATCGGACAGACAGCGCTCTGCGCTCCCTTTCTATATCCACACTGTCCTTAAGGTCCTCGGTGACCCAGTGGCCCAAATACTTAAATTGCTCGACTTTGTTTAGAGCTGTACCACTTAGAGTGAAATTCGGAATGAATGTGTATCGCTTGTTGTCCGGCCTGAAAATCATTATTTCACTCTTTTTCGCGTTGTATTTGAGCCCATGAGCCACCGCGTAGGACTCACAAATTTTCAGAAGCTTTCGTAAGGCACCAATCGACATTGCATACGAGTATAACATAGACACAACAGCAATTAATTGTCATCATTGGTCGCTCAATCATCGGCTACGAATGTGAAATGCTGCCAAATTCATGCTAATTGCATGAATAAATTTTCTAATTGATTTTATATAATGAAAAAATAACATTAGTAATATTGGTAAGTACCTGATGTGGTGTAAAAGTTGAGTGGTACATTGGTGACGGCGTACGAGTCAGGCAACGAGTTGAGTTTCGCCGCCACACTCACACTTTTGCCACTGCCTGCACTGCCGACCAACATCACTGGTTTGTTCTTCGCTATCAACAGGTCCATGAAGAACCTGGTTCGCGTCGTCTCCGACGTGGACACCAAGCATGACTACGAATATTAAGGAGGATTAAATTTCAAATTCGCTATTACTCAAGGGGGATCAGATAATGTTGGTCACAGAGGAGCGCCGGCTTTTAGAAAACCTTGTGAGTGCTCATACGCACGCCCATCAGGTTCTTTATCCGTCCAGTAAAACTCAAGACAGGCAAAACACGTTGCGTATGCGCTACTAAAATAAAAACATGTAAAACAAATGAATCAAAGTACCCCCAAACTATCTGCAAACTAAGCTACGAGCGAAGAGAGCTCGATTTTAGCACCTCAGATAGGTTACCTTTTATTTTGACCATTGTTACAGAAATAGAATATGCAGAAAAAGTCAAGAATAAAGAAAATCTAGAACGAAAGAGCGAGCGAAGCGAGCTCGAAATTTTAAAGGGTTAACGTAACAAACGTAATATTCTAAGTACTAAGTCTAGACCGTAGACGTCGTGCCACGCGGCGGGTTGAAATTAAAGAGATTGATTGATCAGTTTTGATCTCTATGATCACTTTTTACTTCTCGTGGGTGTTGGAAGCCCCGAGCACCCACGGAGTCGGCGCTACTCTATTTACTTATAAAAAGAATACAGTGACGCCACCAGAGTTCACAAATTCACAATACGTGACGCCACACTGTCTTTAGAAAGTCCGTACCTGAAGTGGTATATCGGGGTCCAATTCAAAACCTTCCACTTTTTCGGACCACGGTAAGAACTTTTTGGTCTCGGCATCTATGAAGAAGCTGAACACATTGCCCGTAGAAGGGAACTTGATCTGTTTGAACTCGTTGCAGAACCATTTACTAAACTCATTACGCCAGTCAACGAGCTGATCTTGGAACAGACTGGAACCGAAGCCCCATAACACAGAGAAAACGAAATAAATTTCATACCTGGAAAAAACAATTTGAAATAACAACACAATCATTTATCTGCAAATAATAAGCTCTTAGTTGTGACGGTTCTGAACCCGCAACGAAAGATGAGACTAAACATCATCTATATAAACAAGTTGTAAATAATGCAATAGTGATCAATCTCCTCACCATTCTTTAGGACAGTCACTAGGCAGTAAGGTCTTGTTCAAAAAGCACTCGAGCAGATAGCAGCTGAGCTGTATTTGTTGCAGCTCTGTAAGCGGAGTGACTTTTTTGTACTTCTTACACGATTCTAGCAATGACGGTATGTACTTGTCGAACATTACTGTTAACATAGCCTTCTCGGATTCATTGTCTCTCGTTGTTTCTATCCATGATGCTACAAACCTGTTAAAACATTTAATGAAATGATTATCTAAATCTACCTTCGGTGTATTGGTTCTTCCCTTATAGTAACAGTTTGCTACAGGAAGAAAATAGCTTAAGATTTGAACTGAATATGAAAATGCATAACTTGACATTTAATAATAACATGTTCCATTTGATTGATATTAACAATTATGTTAGTAATAATTTATATTTGACAAAAGGTAGATATAACACTGTTATGTACTATCTTTTTAACTATTATAAAAGACAGATAGCTGTGTCGCTATCATATTTTTTTTCTTTCACAGCCAAACATTTGACTAAACAACTTGCTTCTTTTGAGCAATGCAATAACATTTTAGATAATGCTGCTAATAATTTGGTCACAATTCATGACATTGCTAATAATTTTAATTAGAAATTAAGACAATAGAAGCAACCTCTAGCTATAATGTACAGAATTGCAAAAACAACTCAATAAAAAGTTTAGAATCAGTAAATAGTATCAACCTGGTGCATCAAAATAATCAAGGATTTATGAACAAAGATTTAGAAGTAGAATTATTTATGAATTTTTATAGTATTGATATTCTTTGTATAACAGAACATTGGCTGAAAAGTCACCTGTTCTTGTTCAATTTTAATAATCACCAGGTTGGTAGTTCGTTCAGCAGAGTAAATGCTGTACATGGTGGCTCTTTAATTTAAGTAACCAGCTCAAATTTAAAGATCGTTACAATATTGTGAGCCTATCTGTTGAGCGTACAGTTGAAATTGCCAGTATAGAATTGGAGCACTTGGTTGTATTAAGTGTGTACAGACCCCCTTCAGGATTGTATGACTGCTTTGAAAAGGTAATGGATGAAGTGTTACACAGGATTTGTAACTCCAACAAGTCCGTTATCATTTGCGGTGACTTTAATGTTAATATATTAGAAAACTCAGGTTCTTGTAGTAAAATTATAAGTCTGTTTCAGTCCTACAATCTTGTAAACCTATTTTTGGAGCTCACAAGAATAACACCTACTAGTGCCACAAGCCTAGATAATATTTATACAGATATTATACCAAGCCACAAAGAAATTATAAATTTACTAGATTCTGATCATTGCGGGCAAAAGATTATCAAAACCAAAACAAAAAAGTGGCTAAAAAGGATATCACTGTTAACCCCAAAACTGCAAGTCGCTTGGAGGCTTTTAAAGTTAAACTCATTAATAAACTACCAGTTTTGTCAACTCATGCTGATCCTAATCATCTATATGATATTTTTTTAATACATACTGTAAACAATTTGATTCCACCTTTATTCCGAAGACTATCTCGGTTAATAGTAACGCATCTTTCAGTGATTGGGCTACCATTGGTATTCATAAAAGTAGAACACGGCTTTATGAACTGTACAATGAAAGGTCTTATGTTAACACAGATGAATTTAATTTGTACGTTAGAAATATTTAAAATTATTTTAAAAAGTTTGATAAATGGCCAAGTCACGTTATTTGGGTTCAAAGATTAAAAACAGCAGTAATGTAATTAAAACGACTTGGACTATTATTAATAGTGAAGCGGGAAGATCTAGTAACCGAAATACTGACTACAGCCTGTCTATTAATGACAACATAATAAAATCAAACTCACAAGTCGCCGAGGCATTCGAAAATTTCTTTTCAGATATTCCCATTTCAACTGCTAAATCCCTAAACTCATCACCTGTTGCTGAGTCTTTGCTTAAGGAAAATGTTAAAGGTTGCGATTCGGAATTTCATTTTGAACATATTACCTGTAGAGATATAATTAAAACCTTTCACACTTTAAATGTTAAAAAGACTGAAGATCTGTGGGTTAATTCTGTAGAAGTTGCTAAGTCTATTATTGACATTGTAGCACCTACTCTAGCTCTTATCTTTAATAGTTGTATTGACACTGGGGAGTTTCCTGACCTTATGAAAAATAGTAAAATAATACCTTTGTTTAAATCAGGTAGTACATCAGATCCTACAAATTATATACCTATTTCTGTACTACCTACCTTTAGTAAAATTTTGAGAAATTAATTTTAGATCAAGTGCAAAGATTTTTTAATAAACACAAATTATTACATAGCAAACAGTTCGGTTTTACAAGGGGTCGTTCAACTACTGATACCTGTGTTGAACTTTTAGGACATATTTATAATGCATGGGAAGATAAATGCGATGCCTTGGGCATCTTTTGTGATTTGTCCAAGGCATTCGATTGCGTTCTTCACGAAACGTTAATCAGGAAACTCCGCCACTACGGAATCCGGAACACTGCTCTGGATCTTCTTACTTTATACTTGAGTAAGAGGATTCAGAGCGTTGACGTTAATGGAAAAAGATCTCCCGGATCTATAGTAACAATGGGAGTCCCACAGGGCTCAATTCTTGGTCCTTTCTTGTTTCTTATTTATATAAATGACTTGCCGTACCTCAAAGGATAATCATGATATAGTGTTGTTTGCAGATGACACTTCACTTTTGTTTAAACTTAAACGTCAGCAGCAGGCTACTGACGATGTAAATAGCGCGATCTCTAAAGTAGTCCACTGGTTCAATGTTAATAATTTACTTTTAAACGAGAAAAAAACCAAATGCATTAAGTTTACGCTACCTCACGTTAGGCAGGTGAAAACCAATGTGTTGATAAAGGGCGAAGAATTGAATCCTGAAGACAGCACAGTATTCTTGGGCATAACTTTGGATGCTAGGCTTCAGTGGGGTCCACATATGTGTAGATAAATTGGTAAAAAAGCTAAGTTCAGCAGCATACGCTGTTACAAAAATTCGTAATTTAACTAATATAGAGACAGCCCCTTTAGTGTACTTTAGATATTTTCATAGTGTAATGTCGTACGATATTCTATTATGGGGAAATGCCGCTAATATTAAGACTATCTTTGTTTTGCAGAAGCGAGCAGTTTGATCAATTTATAAATTAAGTCCGAGACACTCGCTTAGATATAAATTTAAAGAGATTAATGTTATGACTGTGCCGTCTTAATATATACATATTTATGAAAATCTTTTATATGCCATAAAAATATAAAATTGTTTCAAAAATATAGTGATATCCATGATATAAATACTAGGAACAAACACCTACAAAAAGTTGTACCTACAACAAGGCTGAGGAAAATAGGTGGCTCGTTCAGATGCCAATGAATACGCTTTTATAATAAAGTTCCAAGCCCCGCTCAAGATCTAAGCCTTAATAAATTCAAATCATTCATTCAACGTAAGTTGTGCCAGAAAGCCTTATAAACCGTTAAGGATTATATCGAGGACAAAAAGGCTTGGGATTGAGCTGCTTCCAATTTTTACATATTGAATATTTTTATTTATTTTATGTTTTGTTGTTGTTGTTTTTTTATATACACTTTGACATTCATGAATTTTATATAAACTATGACATTTGCTTACGTTGTAAAGTATTCTATTATTTTAATTATTGTGAAAGACTATGTGGGTCATTTTATTGATATTATTTTTTATTTTTCTCTCTGTTCTCTTAGGTTTGTCATGGTCTCGCAGTTTGAGTAATTAATGTGGCCTACCCAAATGTATTGTTCATCGAATCGTTGAGCTCCCTAAGTTTTGAGTTGTGCTGCACGATTACTGACAAATGCGTGCACTGACTGGACAGGTACTCTCAATCTGTGTGGTTCTTTCCTCAAAAGACTACCTCAGTCATCGACCTACATGGTCTTCATATGATCTGACCAAGATTATATCTGGACTTTAAAAGAGACTGTGACCTCTGAGTTTGTTTTGACCTTTCTTCTCAGACTAGTCAGACAGGAAACGCCGACCTCATCTAATTTTAAAATATGAAAGACGTGTAAAAGTGTTTGTATAAACCTAGTTACAAAATAAAATCATTTATCATTTATAATATTCTAAATTCTGTATTATGAATATATTCACATTCACCTATGATAATCATGATATCGTGGTGGACGTCTCCCACGAAGTACAAACCTCCGTGGACGTTTCCAATACACAGTAATTATGTCAGTAGGTACTCACGGATTCCATCCTAAATCTTGTGGATTAATGTACAGAATACCAGCTCGAGACACCGTGGCAGGAGTGGCGGTCCTTAAGGTAGCTATCTCAAACAGCAGTCGCATTGATTTAGTCAAAGCAATTCGTTCGTTACTGGCCAACGTCAGCACCTTGGAAGTGTTACGTATAATAAATAAATGTATGTAAACCAAATACATGCGTATTTCTAAAGCATTAATATGGTGTAACTAACTTTATTGTCGTCCATCAAAGTGTTCAAGCTTTCAATCCACATAGGATCGATGTCCCCATCAAGTACGATCCACTTTGGACCATCTCCGGGCATATTAGCCATATCGCGCATAATCGTGGAGAACAAGCCATCCTTCCACTCCCGAGTGGCTGGGTTTATGATACCGAACAATTCGTCATTTGTCACGGCCTTAGGATCAAGGTCATTGTAAAACGGCTTCTGTTTCAACATGTAGTAAGTCCTATTGAGACACTGCCACACCATAGACTTGCCAGTTCCTGCAAATCCATTGATGAAGACCGAGTGTCTCACAGCAAACAGTTCCACTAGTTGCACCATCTAAAATATAACATTAAGCACTGAAAATAAAATCACAAATTCTGTGGAAAAAAAAACTACAAATATTTTAATTTACCTTTAAAATAAAACCTGGCTCTGGCTGAAGCTTCATGGACAAAGCTCCGTCTTTCAAGCATTTTTCAAAGTCGAAGTCACGCTTTCTGGGTACATCAAGTGCCGGGAATAAGTCACCGATCAAGCCCATAAAAACAGGCATATCATCTGTCACGATTTTAGGGATGTTGAAATCTCTTAGCGCTCTCATTAGCACTTGGTCCTCTGGTCTTAGGCGGTCACCTCGCTAGAAGATAAAGGGTTTATGTCTAAGTAATCAACTTTCTTAGCTCTCTATGTATTCAATCAAAGATCTCTAGATATTTTTTTCACTCGAAGGTATCTGACTGACTGATGATCTATTACGTACAGACTACCCAGCACATCAAGCTACTACAATCTGTCAAATTTCTTTAATAGCTTTCTACTTTATCGCTTAAGCATGAAGTTCAAGGTTGATTGGGAAAATTGTACAGTTTCGGGTAGCTTGACCTGCTGGCGTCTGTACCATCTTCAGATACTACTTATATGGATGAATTCTTTGGACAAATTTACCTTCAAAGAGCCGGCGACCACCAACACAGATTTGATGGCCCTAAGCCCCCAATCGTAGTGGTCTTGTTTAGACAGCAGCTCACGACACAGCGTATACAGGGTGATGAACTTGCGTGCTAGTAGGCGAGCGTCTTGGAACCCTTCGGCCACCAACATGATCTCGCAGATCAACTCGAAATCCGGTACTACCATGGCGCATGGCCTGTTTCATGGTGGAAGTCGCAATTAGTTATCGTTAAAAGTTTATATATATATAGCCCTCCTTATTGATTTCGATAACTAGCGTGTGGCTATATGACTAGCTAGACCAAACTCAGTTGGCCTGCAGAGTTGAAAGTATAGGTATAAAAGGGCTTTGGACTTTCTTTACGTATTTGTCGTTTTTCTTTAATTATTTCGAGTATTCGAAAGATTTTATATTTTAATGAATAGAGTGCCAAGTCGAGCTATGTGAAGCGAGCTTCTCCAAACCTGCAGGATGCATCTTAACGCCTGCGATAGTATTGCAGGCGTTAAGATGTCTCTTAAACACACCCTTATATCGGCGATGTTGAACACCGTGCTTCCGTTTACCTTTCGCCACCTCTAAAGTGTTTCCATGCGAAGAACGCGGCAACACCACCTGAATTGGCGCTGCATGAGTATAGCTTCCATACATTTCGCATTTCGGAACGGCGCAGGACCTCCGGATTAAGGATACGGTCCTGCCACTTAATGTCCAAGATGGATCTGAGACACCGTAGATGAAAAGTGTCTTGTAGTGGTTTGTAGAGGCAACTGTCTCTACGTCGTATAGAAAGACAGATATAATCAGTGTCTTGTAAACACTCATTTTTGTCGGCAGCTTCAGATCATGGGATCTCCAGACGTGGTCATTAAGCCGTCCAAAGTTCGCAGCGGCATTTGCAAAGCGCGATGGTATCTCCGAAGGTAGGGTATTATCATGCCTGATGTTATTTCCATGGTAATAAGATAGCAACGATTCCGATTTTCGAAATTTTATTGTGTCTGCATGGAGGGTTATAAGAACTTTATCTGTTTGTAAATTTTCTTAGAATACGTTATTATAGGTATATAACACGCATACTGTAAATAAATAAACTGTTTACCTTTTAGGATTAAACAGTTCCAGCGGATGAACAGACTGACGACGCAGGGTTATGGCTTACTAATAGGGTCCAGTTTTCATCCTTTAGGTGCGCACCCCTAAACATATTCTAACTAATCTAGTGTTTATATTCTAAACTACAACAAAACGATTTGTCCAAACTCACCTGAAGAGTGCTTTCAAGTTCTCTGGCAACTCAGTCCTGCCCGCGTAACCAGGGTTCATCGTAATGAACATACCAATGGTGGGTATCAGAGTGATGTATTCTCCCATGAAGTCGAACTTCTTTTTCTTAGCCTTAATAGCATCCAGCACACTCTTCACTTGCACTGACACCACAGACAACACCTCCACTGAGATTCTGTTGAATTCGTCGAAGCAGCCCCATGCGCCAGTTTGACATAGACCTTTATTAAAACACAAGAAGTCACAATTTAGATTGCCTAATTTAAAAATGTGGCTGTTACAAACAGTGACTAGGGAAATGTGTGGAAGAAAAAAAGGAGTGCTGCGCCACCGATCCCAAATAAATTGGGATAGATAAGCAGGAAGATTATCATAATCAAGAAAGATGACGCGTATGGGCACAATAATAAATGTAATACTTAAATAAAACAAAACCTTTATAAATATTGCCGCAAGACTTGTAGTCCATTTGTTCAGAACAGTTGAACACATAGACCATGATGCCCAGAGCTCTGCCCAAATCCTTCGTGGTTTCCGTCTTTCCAGTACCAGCTGGCCCGGCGGGGGCTCCACCCATTACCAGATGAAGGCTCTGTGAAACCGAACGCAACAAATTACGGATAAATATTTGACTACTATACTTACGGAGGGCTGCATGAAATCGAAATATTTTATGAATTTTTAAGGGTTTGTGCACTCTATACAGCAAAATGCTCATTGAAAAATGAATTAAGTCACACCTCAAATCGTTCTATCCATTTTTCAATTACCTATAGAAGCTGCTCGAGTATTTTGCAGCAAAGTGAGCGTTACCGTGAGACGTAATCGCTTGACCTAGAGTAGTCGTAAGTTTATTGTTTGATGCACCGCCAGTCACAATATAAATATGGATATATTTATATGGATATAGTTCGAAGCCACCATCTTGAATTTACATTTTGACCAAAGAAGAAAGTCGGTGTTCAATGTTACCTTAGGACATTGACTCAGCATTCGGCCCGACTGACGCGCGGCCCAGTTAAAATACTGTTTAGTTGTGTCTTACACGCATAGAACACACTCAAATTTGTGTAATAGTGTGTACTAAAACAAATTAGTATACAGGGTGTCCCGAAACTCAACGATAACCTGGTACCGGGCGACAGGCCAAGGTATACCAGTTATGAAAAAAAAATGAAAAAAATCCATGTCACTTAGTCAAGCGATAATAGACATTTTTAAGTACTGTGATCACAATTTTTGCCCCACTGTGGCCAAGACACCTCTATCCATCTCTGATTAGTCTCGAGAGTCTGCGTGACGGGCAGTGAGTGTACCCCTCCCGAACCTGGAGTTCCTGCCCACTATCCGTCTGTAACCTTAGGTCGCATGGTGCAGACAGCCTGAACTTATCTATATATTTATTTATCACACACTAGGTATATGTTAGGTTAGGGCTGTAGGGCTGATAGGTCTTAGGGTCATAGGGCCTGTTAGACTGGTAGGTCTGAGTAGGTCCTGTAACTTAGCATATATTTTCATGTACAGTCACGCCCGTAACATTACTGCGGCCGTAATTGACGTTTAGTAGGGTGGGCGTACAGTCGGAGGGGGCATAAAATGTATGAACGCTTTTTCGCGTGACGATTTTTACCAGTCAGCTCCTACCGCAAGCCGCGATAAAGAACTTCATTCCAATAAAACACTTTACAATTTTACAAACATTAAGAGTGACAACCCTAACGCTCCAATGGAGCGTTGTTACTTATTTCAACAAATAGGCCTACTTTCCATACTGTCCATATTTATTCTGTGTCAAAGTGTACTAAGTATGTATGTGTATTGTGAAGATGGGAACGAAAGTCTGAAAATGCGATTCCACCGGAGCAGACGATCTGCTACAACGATCACGGGAAAGATGTTACTCTCGTGCAGACTCGCGAATATATAGAGCAGTCCTTGCATTTTACCTCTGTTTTTTTTAATCACTGTCGAAATCACAGTGATCTTTATCATCGTTGGAATAAGGTTGCTGGTGGGTTCGTCCGAGGTAAAAAAAACTGGCCAAGATCGAATCGAGCCCACACAATTAGGATTTCAAGCAATAATACACTGAAAACCGAGCAGAAACGGAACGGTCACTGGCCTGCTGTATGTAACTACTGTAATGCGGAACAACGGATACTGTGCATTGGGACAGGTGGCATATGCATGCAACTGGATGCGCTGCCATATTATGCAAGACTAGCATATAGCATATTATGTTGTGAACGCTTCGAGTCAAGTGTTTGTTGTAGTAGTTTATATTCATCACTTAATTTAACACCACATTTGTGGAAGATGACGATAAGTGTAAGGCTGTATGTAATGTGTGTATTACCTGTGTCAATGTGATATAACAGCGATCAGTCAGCGGCGTGATTACAAGCCGGGGCGTGTTTCCAAGGTACTCGTAATCATACAAAAACTGTGCGTCACATATATTCGCGAAGCAATTGGCCACATTGAGATCCCAGCGATGCCTGAAAAAGGTGCGACCGACTATCAAAAATATAAATTGATCGTTTTTGTGACAAGTCTTACATATACCTAATCCAATGGATAAGAATAAATATACAACTACAAAACAAAATCTAATCTAGATAGAATCTCACAGGTATCTCAAGGTTATTTTATCATTGCTATAAACATCCAAAACACATATTATTTACTACTACAACGACACACATAAAATAAAAGGTAGAAGTACCTCAGCTGGCTCTGCCACTGGAAAGCATTAGAAGTTTCCACCTTAGCGACGATGAGCTTAGCTACCACGTCCCTAGAGTGTACGTCGATGGTACAGATGGTCATAATCTTCTGTCGGTCGCCGACTGTCAGGTCGCCCAGTAGCAACATTATCAACGAGCTTAACTGGGAGATTTGTTTCTTCTGGTAATCTTTCAATGCATTCTCGTAACCTAAAAGTTTCTAATTGGTAACATTTGAGGAATTCAGGTCCATAGCAGACATGATACTATTGCCATCCGTTATCGGTGGTTTGGCGCGTGCATAAAAGCTTCGCTACGATTTAGCGACTCTTTGCGTTGGGTCTCGGTAAAATGAAGCCATGTTGCTGATGTCAAAACCTCGCTAAAATCGACTGGCATCCAATAGAGTGCGGAGTAACTGTAGCTTCCATCTTTCATCTAATGGCCGACGCTACAAGTATCGTGTCTGCCATAGCCCTAAGAATCATTGTATAGCCGGTGGACCGATTACGATATCCCCCTTACCAAGTAACCACTAGGTAAGTTGGGCTCTCTCTGTCCACTCGACACGAAGTGCACGGAAATGTTTCGAACCTTCTTCAAGTTTCTCAAAAGCCTGGTTAGTCTCAGTGGTCCACCAGATCTGGGTGCCGACGAGGGCAGGCTGTGCAGGCCAGTCAAACACCCACTCTTCTCGCGCCTTGTCCTCGTACGACTTGACGGAATGCTCGAAGATATCACGAAGAGTGTACCGCATGCAGTCTGTCACTCGATTCAACCAAGTTTCCACCTGGTACACCATATTATATACTGAGGGAGAAGTTTACAGAGAGGACGTAACATGAACATGTCATGTAATGTGAATAATAGTTTAGGGAAAGTCTCATCTAAAGAAAAAGTAATGAGACAACAACAAAAACAAGCAAACGTTACATACGCACCTAAGTTTTCACTGCATTTTACTGAAAGACTTACCAACCCTTTCAATAATTTTTAAATTTAATATAATTATTAAGATGAAAATGGCTAGATAATTATATAAGAACCTTTCCAGAACAGTCGCAACAGGGCGCTTTAAAAGGCACATGTTCCTCGTTCTCCTTGGATATCATCTCATAGGCTTGCTTGCTGGTCGCGTTGGGGAACACGAGTACGGCTAGATTGTCGTACAACTTCGTCAAGTGCCGCGAAACCGCTGGCGGGTTATTGCCGTTCGACAGGATATCTGACGACCATAACGTTATTTATATCAGGAAAAAAAAACAGATTTTTCAATTAGTTTTTATGAAATAAGAGCATTTGTCAACATTTCAAAGTCGTCAGTCACTCAACGGCCTATGAAATGAGCCAATCTAAGACCTAGTCTAAGTACTCATAAAAGGTGGAATTCAGGACGAAGTCGGTTTAATTAGCCATAAGATCGATGGGCGGTGGTGCGACGATCTTCAGATTCATCGGAATGACGAAGATCGAGCTTAGTGGCGTATAATGCCATCGCCATTATGTTAGATCTTCGTCTGAGAGACTTATGCTTCCTATAGGATGATGTTGATAAATGAACAATGAGTATTTATTGTTACCAAGCAAATCTGCAGAAGACACGAAGTAAAAGCGAGGATAAGCCAGTCGCTTTGTCTCGAGATAATTGTTTAGCGCCTTCTCGCACAGATTCAGTGCAGACATCAGATCCTCGAGTTTCTCTTGCAGATGCGGTTTGTTGGTGGCTTCTATCACGTTTGGAGTCGTTGCGATATCTTTTAGCATTTGCTACGACGAAATTTTTGTTATCATAAATAACTTTATTTGAAGAAATTATGCTTAAAAGACGTATGAAAGGTAGGTAATAAACGTAGGTACCTTAAAATCAGTGTCTATACGATCAAACCTCTTCGAATCCTCAGGTAGTTGCGCGCGGATATCGTCGGATCCGACAAAAATACTTTCCAAGTACTGCCATTTACGTTGTACTTCGAACCATAGTGCGATCACAGCATCGGCAGTGCCTAGTTTCTTTTGCCATGCTGTCACCTCCATTTCAAAGAAGCCAACGAACTTGGATGACATCATATTTTGTACTTGATTCTATAATCAATGCAAGAAAAAAACGCTCGCTTATAAGTCACTACTTTAAACAATGATATTACAGGGTGGCAGGGACATCGACGCGCAAACTGTAACCATGAATTCCGCACATAACTTCCTACCCGCTAGCGTAAAAAAATTTCGACGGTTACCAAAAAAAAATCTGCTGTTTTATAGAAACGTGCAATACCTACGAAGTCAAAACGTATAGAACAGCAAATATTTTTTAATACCTAACCGACAAAAAAATTTCAACGCGTCCTGAATCATGTACTGAATCCATAGTAACAGGTAGCACGTCGATGCCACTCCCTATAAGCAAAAAATGTATATCATTATACTGTTAAGGCAATGTAAGAGTGTTCAGGATAAGGCGAGAGGAAACGCCAGGGTGTCACCACTGCGTGGATCGCCCGCAGGACACGGTGAAGCATACGGTGAGGTCTGCCCGGCTTGGGCGGAACACCGCCGCGTCCTCGTGGCGGTGATCGGCGGCGGCGATCTCTCGCGTCCGGCCCTGGTCCAGGCCATGATGCGGAGCGAGAGTGCATGGGAAGCCGTCAACTCCTTCTGCGAAGCAGTAATGCTCGCAAAGAAGGAGGTGGAGCGCGTGAGGGAGAGGCAGTCTCTGCGCCCTCACACCCCTAGTAGCCGCAGGAGACGCCCTGGACATCGGAAGTCAACAGCTGACTCCCGGCCACCGTAGGCGCGGGTTTGCGGGTGGCGAGCAATGGGCAGCTCGCCACCCGGTAAGGACCAGGCCCGGGTCGACGGCACGTTGTGTTCCACGCGCGCCTCAAAGAGATGTCAGCATGAACTGACGGGGTCCGCTAGGGCCGATGCCTGCCAGGGCCGCGGGTTTTTCGAAAGAGATACCGTGGCCCCTGGCACAGGCAACTGAAGGAACACGGGTGGGTTTTAGTCAGTAAGAGTCTGACACGCCCTCCCGCTCCGCCCAGAGCTAGAGAAGTCATATGATGATTTCCCACCCAAAAAAAAAAAAAGGCAATGTAAGAGTATCATCCAACATATACAGGCGGTGTTGTGCAACCACACCGGAGTGCTGCATATGAGTGTTATTTTTATCATCACCTGGTTATCTTCCAGCGTCTCTACAAGTTCCTCGCTAGCTTTTGGTATTTTGATTCCAGTTCTATCATGTATACCGTAATCTAACTCCATAACAGCCCAGGTTGCCTCCAACTCCCTGAAAAGTGTATACTTTTTAAACAAAATTCACTACTTACAGCCAATCCTTGTCAGTTTGAGTTTGACTGTACCTTTATTTCGTAGCAGTAGATAAAGAGTTAGATCAATTAGTTACTATGTACCGACACGTGGTTGACCGTAGGTACCTACATGCAATATGAACACGCACTCGCATTTATATGAGTTTTAAGAAAAATTTAAATTAAGTTTTTTCAAAAAATCTGAATTAGTTTAACGGAAAGTAACTCTGCTTTCCCTTAAACTAATTCAGTTTTTTGGGTTATAACCTTTACTTTCATATGACGGGTAACGAATGTCTGTTAAAATGAATGAACATACGCGAGAGTTTTCTCCATAGCACTTTCTTTGACTGATTTATCAACAATAGTTTTAACTTCTTCTTCAAACTTATGTAGGTTTAGTGCTAGCAAGTCTGCCAGTGTTGTGTCGTCATCGATGTGGAACTTAACCTGAAGAAAATCTCAATTTTATTCTACTGACTATATCGCTAAGTTACAAAATTGCGAGGGATATTCTTTATTTAAAGCCAAACCTAATGTTAATATACCAATTAAAGTAGGAATTCTCTTTCATTAAAGCCACACACTTTACTCTGTCGCGTTGTGTCGTAACTTGAGATACACCAATCAAACGAATCTGTTCAGGACTACGTCAAATCACAACGAGTTTTGATTGGCTAACACTGCGTCAGAAGGCGTCACGACACGACACTACACAGCAATATGAATCCGGCTTTATTCAGTCAAGTTGCTTCAAAGACGTTAGGTTAATTAAATGTTTTATCGACAACACTTTAATAGTTTACCATAACAATCTTAGGTAGGTAGGTATAGCTGGTGCAATAATTCAAACCATCAGTAAAGTTCCTACCTTATTATTATCCGTGTAACCAATCTATATACACTAACAAGTTATCTTATCTATATAATTATATTGTATCTACAAAGGATGTATCTAAATAATGAATTCTGATAATATTATTGGATGATGCGGGAATTTCTGCTGCGAGGAATTTGTGTCAGGCGTCAGTTGGAAACCCTTCTGCTTCATTTCTTTCATTGAGTACGATCTATTCAATCTAAACGTACTGATTCTATTTCCTTCTTGTAACTTAGTTCTTCTGTAGTCTTGTATTTGTAGATATTTGTCATATTCTGCTTTGATTCCATTCTGAATTGTATTACTTTTATATTGTACATCTACATCAACGTCTAATGATCCGAAGTCATTTATAATTGCGTCTAAAGTACTCGATGTATTATTATATGAGGCCGGTGAGATATGAGAGTGCTTTGTTTTGATGTTCATGACGTGCGAGTGAACCGCTCTCTAAATAAAATAAAAACATATAGGTATGTAAATATTTACAGAACAAAATAAACAACATGCATATACAACGACGACATGGAGACGACAATACGATAATAAAGTAAACTGCGTATTACTAAGGACGTTCCCAGTCTGCATACGAAAATTCATTTAAAGTTATCAAATAGTTTAGTCACTATAGCTAGTCTAAGACTGGAAAAACCTATAGTCGACCTATTTTAAAGTGTTTTTTTATAAACTAACTAAATAGTAAAGCTATTTTGTTAGTTTAAAAAAAATACTTTGATTTAATTTCGGTGCTAGGTTTTAATTTATAGTTCGAAAATACTCATATGCATTAATATTGCCATCGTTTTCATATATTGTATTGTATTACGTACACGTATTGTATTGTTGTCTCCACAGTATAATATTAAAGTTTTTTTCGCAAGAGAAACACTATACCTTAGTTGCCATCATAAGTTCTAGCCAATGCCTATCTTTGATAGCTGGATTCTGTAGATCAGTGACGGCCCTTAATGACGTCATCAAGTTCTTTATTGTAGATTCTATTGCTAAGTAGGGCTCCCTGAGATAAAAGAATATTGTAGGTATAAAATATAAAATATTGTAGGTAACTGTAAAATAAAAATTGGAATGACGGATCATTGTCATCATTTCAGGCGACGTTGCTGGACAATGGGTGCATGCTGGTCTTCCCTAAGCATTGCCAGAACTACGCATCTTGTTCTTCCCACATGTTGTCGTATACAGCATGTCAGAAAGGGGTGGTCAAAATTAAGCATATAGTCATCAAACTGAATAACTTTCGCCATGGCACCGTTCAGTTTGATACTCTTTATTTTGATTTCATCTTTCTAATACAAGCTGTATATGGCGGATAGTAGAATAGGTAGTTTATGCATGCATGGAATTGTTTGTTTCTTTTTCGATGTATCGAAGACTAGCTGCGCCCCGCGGTTTTGCCCGCACAAGTTTCGGACCCGTGGGAAAATCGGAATAAAAATCCTATGTGTATCCTATAGCTATCCTATGTGTTAATCCTGGTTATAAACTATCTGCGTGCCAAATTTCATCCAAATCCGCACCCTAATTGCGTAACACACTATCAATCGGAATCGGTTTCATTTTGACAGTTCAAAAACATTCATTGCGTTATTTACGTGTAGAGCTGACAAACTTTTCGAACTTATGAAGCAATGGATTAGCAATTTGCTTCAAAATGATTCTGATTTCGATTGATCGTGTGTTACGCAATTAGGGTGCCGTTCAGTAGTTTTTGCGCGAAAGAGTAACAATCATCCAGCCATCCATCCATACAAACTTTCGCGTTTAACAATCATGACAGCTCACCATGTTCTCATTTCCTTGTCCAGCTGTCGCAGATCTTTGGTGAACCGCTTACACTCCTGGTCCATGCCATCGGCGTCAATCTTCTTCCATGGGGACTTCTTCCAGAACTCGATAGTACCCATTACCAAGTAGTAGTAGTCCCACAATTGCTGTTATAAACAATAAAGCCGCGTGTTCATTGGGTGACAAAATTGCGCAACATTTTTTCAGCAACATGTTTTTGCGTTGAAGAAAATATGTTGCTGGCAACATTGAATGTTGCAGCATTGCTGGAAACGTGCATTAGCTAGTAGTTCCCTTTTCATAAAAAGCAAAGAACAACAACATTGTTGCCAGCAACATTTGATATTGCGGAAAACAATGTTGCGCGATTACTACTACTCAAAATTGCAATGAATTTCGAAAGCGATTGATACCTAGTCAAGCAATACAACCAAGTCATCAAGCAGGTTTTAGTTTTTCAGCTAAGAGTTTTCTGGCAAGGGTTACCTTAGCCAGTTTCAGTTCCCGCCTGCATTGTTTCAGGCTCTTCTCATCTGGAGGCTGGATGTCGAACAGGCCGCATGACAACTTCAGTGCGTCCAGTACATCTTCAAAACCTAAAAGCTCCTGGTGGACCTTGTCTATACTCCTGTATGGTTCTTTGCATGCCTCGAAGAACATCTACAGGAAAGATCAAAATATTAGATACTAGCTTTTGCCAGCGCCTTTGATAATATAATTATTTAGATTGATTATTTATTTATTTGGGACAAAAAACAGTTACATGCTACAAAATACAGAGAAATACTTAAACTAAGATGTAACAAACACGTAACCCACACCACTGTCCACGTTTTAACTAAAGGTTAAAAGAAGTGCTAAAGACAAGTGATAAAAAAGAGAAAGAAATATAAAACACTAGTCGCTGCCACAACTATGCTGTGTTACTTAGCTTAGCTGAATTTAACTTAAAATACTCGCTAACCAAAATATCCAGAGCAATTCTCTTAAATGATTGCTTAGATAGACAAAATATATCTAGTTCAATAAAATGCGTGTTATAAGAATCAACAAGGCGCCGAAGAGGTGCACGTTCCCCAGCGTTAGTCCTGCATATGTCTGTATAAAATAGTTGAGGGACGCGCACCCCCCTTCGAAAAACACTTCTGGGTACCTTGTAACACAATTTGTTTGTTAGATCAATACAATCAAACTTGCTGTTGCATATGCCGTGCAGTATCATGACATCAAGTAACAACCGCCTAGATCCCAAATCCAGTACTCCATACCGTTTCAATAGCTGCACGTAAGGAACCTTTGATTAGAAGCACTTATAGTTCATAGACCGTAAGAACTTCTTCTGCAGCCTTTCAATTCTAGTGCTGTATTTATCGTAGAAAGGGTTCCAGATCAGGACGGCGTATTCCAACTGGGATCGTACCAAAGTCTTATAGAGCAGTAAGAACGTAGAGGGCCGCACAAAGTCACGTGACGATCTCATGACGAAACCATACATCTGATACGCCTTGTTTACTATTTATTTTGGTAGATTGGTATTAGGTGGATTAGGTATTATTTCAACATGATTATATATTTTTTAGGAAATAATGTGTTTATTCTTATTCAGGGCTAAAATGAATACAATACAAAAATACTTATACCTAATTCATTATTAAGTAAATAATTTTTACATTATCAATAGTGTCGCATATTCAATTTTGATCAACTAACGTAAAACAGGGCAGCAATTTGCGGGAAATAACATTTTTTTAATTTCGTGGGCTATGATGAAGGAAGGATCGCCATAAGGCACGTATCACTCCTCCGTCGCGAAACCATCGCAACAAAACCGCAGTAGTTCCACCATGAGTTGTCCGTTGTACAGACGCCATGCAGCACATCAAGCTACCACAATCTGTCAAATTTCTTTAATAGATTTTCAACTTTATCGTTAAAGCATTAGATTCAAGATTGATTGGGAAAATTTGACAGTTTCGGGTAGCTTAATGTGCTGGCGTCTGTACGACAAACGAAACAGAAGCGAAACTGCTCGTTCTAACGAACAGATTTGATTATGATTCTATCTTTTTCCCGCGTGATTTCGCTGGTCTGCTCAGAAGCCGTTAACACCTCTGCGCTCAGCCCATTTTGTTGCTATGCCACGTTTTTTCCGCACGTAGGTATCTGTGGCAGTCGACAAGTTTATAAAGTGCACCATCCATTTTTTTGCAAAATGGATGTTTATTTTACGAAAAACTAATCCAAGGGAGTAGACGTATACTGTACAAATTTACTAAGTCAAAAGCGACAACATTTTGCTACAATTCAACTGTTGTTCGAAACGCGACCTAACGTAGTAAAGTTTCATTTAGCGGCTTCGCATCATTATTTTCGCGTCGGAGGTGTGCTAAGGCCCTCAATCCGAATAGTTCGGTAGTTCCACTTTTACAACGAAATCATTTATTTGCGCCGTGTTTTATTTCATCCAAATAATAAAAAGCACTTAGCAATTCATATTCGTTGGCAATTTCATTGAAACGGTATGGAATGCGCGTAGCAACGTCCTCTCCGTTGCTACGAGTATTTCGTAGCGGCGATAACGGCCAAAGTATTCAGCACTCCGTTCAAAAGTACTAGGCTGCCAGTAACGTAAAGGGGTTGCGATTTCACTTAGCGTAGAAACCCGCGAAAAGCTGCACAACTACATAAACACGGACCACCCCTCCATAACTGTACACACACTCAAATCTATAAGGTGTACCCCTTAAACAAGTGGGACAGAATGATCGGTTTGACCATCGAAAGAGCGTGACAACCAGTAAATCGGCAGCTAAGTACAAAATCGTACTAACTCCCGAAGGCGAGGTTGCATAATTGTGTGTGTAGCGTAATGCGCTGTGTGCGTGAAGGCGGCTCGTTCATAACTGAGCACGTCACGTCCTGTCTGGTTTTATCGACAGCGGATGTGCGACCGCAGTCAAATTGTAACATAAACGGGTCTTAAATAAAAATAAAGCCCAAAAATTAGGCACGCAGGTTTTATCGAATTAAAATGTTTATTCATAATTAGTTTTTATAACCAAACTCAATATTATTAATATGTAATAAACATTAGCTCTGTAAAGATTTTTGTCAAGGAGTAGATCGGCAATCTGAATAGCGAGTCCGTCATGTAGATTCAATTCGTTTTTACATCAAGCGTAGCCCCTAGAACCGTGCGTAGCACCGTAGCGTAGAACCGTAGCCGCTATGCATTGCCGTTCGATATTCGTAGCCGAACAACTCGGCACGAATTACCAGGATAGCAGCAAATTAAGAGGGCTTGCTATACTACCCTCAGTCGCTAAGTGACGTCACCAATGACGTAATAGTTGCGGGAATTTTCAGTATTCCCGTAAAAAGTACTAAGATAGCATAAATAACAAGAACATGCACAATATGTTTTCACGGAATGTTCCGTGTGTGAGTGGACTGAGTTAGGGGCGGAAAATGTGAGGGTGAATGTGAAACCCACCTTGTGAATTTCGTTCCATTTTATTGGACGGCAGGTATGTTGTTGGAGAGTGACGGAAGAGCACATTTGTATATAAAACGGTGTGTGTGCAAAAGGGATGAAACAATAGGCTGCGATTGTTGCTCATGTTAGGCGGAAAAACAATGACGAGCTTAAAACAACGGAGAAAAATTAAAATTAACTAACGTAAAAAAGTTTAAAAAAAACAAGAATCAGCATTGCCATACAACGTGACAATGCGGGGAGAGCCTTTTAGGTACTTTTCCTGTTGACAACGATGCGAACGAATTTTTTGATTCCCTATGATTATTCCTTTTTATATACTTGTATTATTATTATTTTAAGACTGTTTGGTTTTCAATTACGTTAATATATTTTAGCAATATAAAACACTAAATAAAGACTAGGTACTTATTTTTTTTATTTTTTCGTAAAAGTTAAAACCGCAGGAATCGCAGCAGAATTTAACCACGAAAGTAAAACAAAACAGTTGAAAAAGATTTTAAATGACATTTAAATTGCTAGGATAATCGTTATCGCCGATATTGTAACCACTTTTCATGCTGTATCTAATATTTTTAAGACCCAACCCAAGCCTTAATTTTGAATTTTTAAATTGGCCTCTTCTTGACCACGGATCAAGGACACGGCACTACGACAGTCACGGCACATCACCATCGTGACGTGAACACTGACGTAACGTTCGGAAAGCTTCAGGAATCCGAGCGAAGTTACTAGGGTAACATAAACTGAAGGCAGTGTGATTATTATGATATTGCAGGTTGTCGCTGAAAATCAGCGCGTAACTCTGTTTTGTGCACACATACACACCATTTGCTTACCAATGCCATATACATATAAATATACCATAGATTTAAGAAAGAAGTTCTATACCTATGGTTTTGTTTTTTGTTTTGGAACGTTTTTGTGCGGCACGTATAAACGTAAATAAACGTATTTTAATTCTTCTTTTCTTTATTAACGAAACCGGCAGGAGTAGCCTGCTTATTATCGTTTTTTTTTCTGGACCCAGAAACTAAAAGTAGCACAGTAGGTAAGCTTGGTACCTACTCATCTATCTGAAACAAGAGAATAAACAATACCCCGATCATCCGCATTACCTCCTTGTTCTTGAACTGTTCCCTGTACATGGCGAGCCGCAGGTTGATAAGCGCCACCCGTTTGGCGATGAGAGCTGCCTGCGCGGCCTGCAGAGGCGCCACCGTGTTCTTCATCACGGTCGCTTGTTTCACCAAGTTGCGCCATCTCTCAGGCAACAGGTCCAGCTAAACAGTTATTGGTTGAAGAAAATAATGAATTAGGGTGTATCCGGAAGTACATAATCAAGCCGTTAAAAAAATTTGCCATCGCGGTACGCCTGGCAAATATGTGACTATTTTCAAATATAGAAAATATGCATGAAAGGATGTTTTAAAGAAAAAATATGGTTTATTCAAACACAAAATACCTATTTATTTATTTTAGTTTTATTTTTTATTTCTTTTGGATAAGTTAGCTGTTGTTTGCGTTGCCATTCGTACAGCCTGTCTGACCCGCCAAATTAGAAGTTAACATTGAGTGTCGGAATCGTAAGTCTGCTGTGTTTGGGTTTTTGACAATAGTGGTGCGGAAATAAGTTTCGGTGCCAAATACGTAGTGTAAATAATAATAATGTTTTGTACAGAATGTTTAGATAATTTGCTTACCAATGTGTGTACAGAGTACTGATGTTTCTTCTCACCCTGGTATCCCATAAGCATTAAAATTTTAAACAAACTCAATGAGGTATTAATATGTTCCTTGAAGTTAAAATCTACATCTAGGCACATAAAATAATTGTGAGCAGGTTAGCTTTATCCCAATACCTGGCCATTTTCTTAGGATAATCTTGAGGCACACAGAGTTTCAGTTGGAATTGAGTAATTTTGAAGATATTTTGTTAATTGTAAATGTGATGATAGATGATTTTTGATATCACACTGATTAAATGATCCCTTAGTATGATGACACCGTTTCACCATTACCTTTTATTCGCATGATTTTATCCAAAACAAAAAACGAAAGAAATACACTAAGTATATTCATGTTCATACCTGTTCATAGGTTTCCTCGGGGAAGTCAACGCCGTACTCCTTGAGTACGTCTATTATATCTCTAAGTGGCTCAAACATATGGTCGGTATCGGCGTCCATCTTAGCCCTAACCTCGTTCAGTACTCCCATCACCTTCAGCAGACCTTCGTAGTCATCCTCGGCTAGTTCCACTGCCAACTCTTTGGAAGCATAAGCTATAAACGCTTCCAGATCATCCAACCTATGACATTCAAGCGGTTGATTTAAGTAAAACGTACCGTAACGTATGTTCTTTCTTTCTAAAAAAGTTGCTGACAGCAGCACAGAATGGTGTTGAGGCAGTGCTTGCAGAAAATATTTCAGAAACGTTTATGAAATCTTTCTAAATGGTAGAATCTGGCTCCTCCCAAAAATGTTATATAGTAGATAAATTGAAAGAAATCTAGTGCTAAGGATATAATATATCCTGGATTTCTACTATTTTTTCATGTTTTTATTTAGATTGTATTTAAAATTAAAAGTACTGTAGATGTAACAAAAATATGTCCTACATATACGCACGACGACTTAACAAAACGTTTCCAGTATAAGCTGACTTCTCATTGTACGAAAAGTCTATACAATGCGAGGACAGCTAAAACTGGAAATGTATCGCTTGATGTGTCGTCGTGTGTACTATAGAACGCAAATTCTAATTAGAACTCACTGTTTATGCACTTTTTGTTTTAAATCCTCTTTATAGAGGTTGCTCCACTTGCATATGATGTTCATGATGGCTTGGTTTAGCCGCCTCAAGTCTAAGTCCAACCAACCGTTGACAAGATACGATGTAGGCAGCGCCGCGACTTCATCGTACATTGCGTTGTACTTGTCTATCTATAAAACTTCATACATTTGATATTTGAACAACTAAAAGCCTGAATGGACCATAGAAATGTAATATCATTCATATTTCCATGACTCAGAATATAAAAATCTATTTAATGTAGGTAAGTCAAACAATTACAATTTCCCATACAGGGTGGCATGGACATCGATGGGCAATCTGTTATCATGGATTCAGTACATGATTCTGACTGAATTGAAATTTTTTGCTGGTTATTAAAAAAAAATTGCTGCTCCATACATTTTGACCGCAAAGGTATTGCACTTTTCTATGAAACAGATTAGAGAACAGCGGAGATTTTTTCCGTAGTCAGTACGGAAAAAATCTCCGCTAAGAGGGCTAGAATCATGTGCTGGATTTATAGTAATAGTTTGCGCGTCGTTGCCACCTCGAGGTCGTCGAGGTCCCTAACAGCCTGTATGGGCAATAGACATGTCGTTACCTCTGCCTGATACTGTTCTAGTGTAGGTTTTTGCTCCGGAGGATCACACTGGTTCTCATATCTATACTTATCAAACTCTTCAGGCGTTATAAAACGGCCATACATTAAGAAAGCTGCTAGAACTTCTTGTCTGTCTTCCTCCCATAAAGGACGGTATTTGTCATATTTCTGAGGAAAAACAAATTTAATCAAAACGTAGAATTAATTCCATTACAAATACCTACGTACTGCAAGCTTCAATAACTGATCAGAAAACAGATACTAACCGCCACATACCCGATTATATCATTGATACCATTTTCAATTCTCTTCAACATTTCGTGGTATAGATCAATCATACCGTTTTCTTCAACTAAATCGTCTACAATAACAACCAAAGAATTGTAAGTATGGCAAATATTAGATAATAGTTAGCATAATCAGCCTATGTTCCCACTGCCGGGACACAGGCCTCCTCTCTGCGAGAGGGAAGGGGCTGTAATCCACCACGCGGGCCCACTGCAGGTTGGTGGATGTCACATGTCTTCGAATTTTTGGTTCTAGGACATGCCGGTTTCCTCATGATGTTTTCCTTCACCGTTTTGAGAGTAGTGGTGATGAAATTATTTACACAAAGTAAAGCGCCTGGCTGGGTCCGAACTCACGACCTACAACTCGTAAGTCGGTGACTTTACCACTGGGCCACGACTGCTCACTGTAACTATTTAAAGCTAAGTCCAGACTTGTATCATTTTAGTGAATCTGAAGACCAATTCTCGGAATTTAAAACGTTCAAAATCTAGTCGCAGTGTCATCTCGGCGACAAACAAATGTCAAAAACTTGTCTTAATGTAGGGAATAATGAGGTATTTTTGACAGATTGAGACTGAGATCACACTGTGAACGTTCTTAAAATAACGAGAATTGTCCCTCTGATCTCGGTCGAGTAGCATCGACATGAATCATTGTCGCTAGTTTGGACGCGAAATGATACGCCATCCTGCCACGCTCTGTGGCAGTCCCCATATCTTCGTTGACGGAATTAGAGAGTCCCTCCTGATACGTTTCGTATCGGATAGTGTATCTTGATCGGCAGTATGGATTGATCGCATTTTGTTACTGTGTCACGATACGACTATGTCATTTGATACATGATGTACCGTGTTCTATCTCGAGGCAGTTTTCTCCCGACCATCAAATACGCGTTGCTGACATGCTGACAAGATACAGCTCGCTAACTATGGACGTAGTTTTTGGCCCAATCGGCGGGCAATAAGGTAGTGTTACGATGTGGTCGAAATGGGCATCTTTATTAGGATGCGAATACTACTCGATACGATATGCCTGATTTGAACTTCAAGATGATACAAGTGTGGACCCAGCTTAAGGCTGACGCAAATTTGGGGCGGCCGCACCGGGTCTTATTGTATTAGAATGCGATACGCTACGACCCGATGCGGATATAATGCGCGCTAGCCTTTATTGTACAGAAAGATGTACCTTCATAGGAAGCTATGGGAACGACGACTGGGTCTATCCTAGGGAACAAAGTGGTCTGAAGAAACATATCTTTCATCATCTCCATCAGCGTACAGAAGACCCCATCTTCTTCCATCACATCCAGGGACGGAGTGAAATGTAAGTCTGGAATGACGTAAGCATTAACTTTTGAAACCTGATCTCTAAGGCGGATCTCACACTACAACGCGCCACGCTCACCAGAGCGTGGCGCGTTGTAGTGTCAGATCCGCACCAGCGCAGGACGCACCTCTACGCGTCAAACTCAAACTCACGGCGTTTATTTCAAATAAACCAATTACAGGCACTTTTGAATTGTCAAGGGGTCGGTCGGTCAGTCAGAAAGATACAAAATCTTGATAAAAATTCAATAAAAACGCGTTTCCACGTGGGGAATCTGGCTCCATTTGTGGCAGTCCGCCATTTCATTCATTTCATTTCCGATCACACTATCAGTGTGCAGTTTAAATTTACTTATTACGTTTTTTTAAGAAATACGTCTGTTGATACCTAGCTATGAATGTAGACTATTAGTAAATGTAAAGCACTGTTTTTGGCAAATAAACATTATTTGTTGAGGTAATGTTTATTTTGATCAATAACATCAGATAGTCGAACGGATACTGAAGTTATGTAGGTAAGCAGATAGGTGTTTCGTTTTTAAAATTTTGTCACGGGACACTGAAAAACACTGAATTTATCATGATAAAACAAACGGGTCCATGCTGATTTTTTTTTTTATGTATGGTATTTCGCAGTTCAACCTATGAGGTTGTCGTCTGCTTAACCGGGCTTGCCTGTGGATACCTCAATAAATTAAGGCCTCCAGCCAAGGCTTAAAACTAAGCGACTACGCGCTAAGGGCATCCCCTGTGGGGTACGGACCTCGGCTTAGGGCGTCGCTGGGAGAGGGCAGCAAGGGACAGGCTGGATCGGAATTATTTAGGGACTAATTTAAAACTACAGGCTCAGCGGCGTAGGCTGGCTCGAGCAAGGGTCCGGCCCATACTGCTAAGGATATAAGTATAAGTTGTACTCTGGAGTCACCACTTTTACGTGGAGCTCAGGACTCAAAATGTATGACAGTAAACAAAGGCACCGAAGCCAAATCTGTGGGTGCATTGTAAGGCAGGTGTGGTTTTACCCGGTAAGTGTGCGTCATTGCCCAGACTGGTTCGTCTGTGAGGCAGTCGATTGTAGGTACAGACGCATCAAGCTACTACAATCTATATTTCTTTAATAGGTCCATAATGATCTAAAATTATGTATATTTTATAATGTACCTACCACCTAAGTTCACATTGTGGAATGCAAATAAACGTATTGAGCATTGAGTATTGTAGATTTTCAACTTTATCATTAACGGATTAAGGTTCAAGGTTGATTGGGAAAATTTGACAGTCTCGGATAGCATGACCTGCTGGCGTCTGTACAATTACAGTTTACATTTACTATAGTATTCTTTTCAATTCTAAGGGTTTATTTTTCAATCGACAGTTAATTTTTATTCGTGGAATAAAATTGTCGTCTGACAGATTTTGCATGGAAAACCTGTTAAAAATTCCAAATTATTCCTCGGATAAAATTATCTGGCGTTGGAAAAATCAGCCCTAAATGTGTTAGTGACGTGCCCAGATAATTTTACTTGATAAGACCAAAAAGACAATAAAATAACTAAATTACCGTTAGATTTAAAGTTAAATAGTGACGGTTACCTGGGTCCCTTAGCTCTGCGACTACTTCCAGGAATGCCACTCTCGGTCCTTTTTCTAGGTCAGTATTTTTCTCAAACAAATCTAAACTAGCCTGCACAGCCTTCATTATTTGCCGAGAAACCTATAAATAAAAAATTAGATATCAAATGTTATTCTAACACTAGCTTTCATCCGCAGTTTCGATCGCGTGGGGGGCAACCAACCCTTTAAAACCTTCTTTATGCAAAAATGCATATATGTGCCAACACTGTCGTAGCGAATGACCAAAATGTTGTAATGTGTACGAAGATCCATTTCTATTTATTTAGATAAGATTATATACCTAACAAGTTTGTTTATTTTATTGGGTTTTTTATTCTGAGCCAATAAATCTTAATGATATAATTTATCTTCGTCTTCGAATAAGCAAACCCTTCGTGACATACGGACGGAGATAACTACAGAAGTACCTAAGTGATCTTATAAAAAGGTTCAGTTTCTAAGAGAACTAACTTCTTAAAAAAGGAGGAGGTTCTTAATTCGTCTGTATAAAAAAAAACTTATAAATATTCATCGGTTTTAACGTCCATTGTGAATCGGTCCTGTTTTTTTTTTCCTTTTGGTAACTTTGCTTGGGAATTTTTTGAGTTAGCTTCTATACATACGTACATACGTAGGTACATACGTATTTTTTTCCAAGTAAACCCCTAAACACATGCATTTTATTTTTCTTCCTTAAAATAATAGGAATATATCACTAATTACAAGCGAGTCAACGTATTTCACATAAGCGGGCCATCGCTCTGCCCTGAAAGCCGCCTCTTCTATTTCAATTCTTTCAGCTTCAATATCAGCTAACTCTTCTGGATCTAATTCTTCCTCTTCTTCCTCTGCTGGAGAATCCACCTCCTCCCCTATGAAAGAGAATATAAACTAATGAGTAGGAAAAAGATCATAGAAAAACACCTGAGTACCTACCCATTGCCATTTTGTCTATTCGATTCTCGTGAAACTATTCAAGAGAACGCACTTTTAGACCTTTACGCTTTTATTACAGTACTAGCTGACCCAACAGACGTTGTTTTGACTAAATTTCAATAATTCATAGGTAAATCCCCTTCACATACCTACGTTTTTCCCGAATTTCAAATATTTCCGGGTATCATTTAACTTTTTGATTTCCCTAAAAACCTTATTCGGACTATTTCGGACTATTATACTATTTATTTACAAAAATAACCAAATCAGCCCAAACTAGCCGTTCTCAAGTAATGCGCTAACTAACGAACAGCATTTCATTTTTAACCGACGAAAAAAACGGAGGAGGTTCTCAAGTCGACGCGTATTTATATATATTTTTTGTTATAAGTATGTTCACCAAAGAAGATAAGTAACCAGGGTCGTCGGATATAGTTGAAGTTTTGTAAAAAACCGATGGATGTTTTCGAATGAAATTTAATTAATATAAAACAAACAGATCATTTATCAAATGAAATTTCATCTGAAAACCTCCATCGGTTTCTTACTAAACATCAACTATATCCGACGACCCCTGGATACTTATCTCCTTTGGTGACTGTACATATAGAAGAACATAGATAGATAATTTTATACCCAATTCTCGTCTCGTTTGTCTCTCTAATTTCTCAGCTTCTTTGAGTTCTCTTTTCAATCGACGAGCTTCCCGCCTTTCAAACTTAATCTGATCTCTTTCTGCCTTTTCTCGATCTCTCTCTTCTTTAGCTAGACGTAGCTCTTCACGTCGTGCATCAATCTCTTCTTGCTTTCTTGCCCTTGCCGCTTTTTCTTCATCATCTAAAGTCGCCTCGTCTACTTCTTCTAGCGTCTCTTCCTCATATAGGTCCTAAGAAAAAAATCAAGCAAAAGTGCATTCTTACTCGTATTAAATATATCTAATAATGATTGTTATGATCGATTACTATTATAGTAGTCAATTCATTACCTCTTCCTCATCCTTTATGTTGAAAAATAGTTTGTAATTCTCTTCCAATATGCGTTGAAACTCTTCATGGCTAGCAAGGATATTGTCTCGCCTGATGAAATAAGAGTGATTAAAAACTAAGGTCTAATGCTTTTTAGTGAGTAAACTATGTTACAATGAGAATGTGCTAAAGTATCGTAAAGGACATCATTCGTTTCGTACCCAAAAATAAAGTGCGTCATAAGTCGAAAGTCAGAAAAAAAAACCGTCCAAGTGCGAGTCGGACTCGCGCAACGAGAGGGTTCCGTGCAAAGGAAAAAAACTTTTTTTTTTTGTAATGTAACTACAAATTTACGGTTTTCGGATTATTTCCTTCACTTGTGCTACATGACATTGCTTTTTGCCAAATTTCATGATTCTAGGTCAACGGATAGTACCCTATAGGTTTTGAGTCCGGAACATAAACGCCCGTATCTTTTGATTGCGTTGACTTAGAAGTTTGATTTGTTTCACTGCTTCAAGGGATTGCAGTGCAGTCCTGAGTACGGTATATGACATTAATTTCAACTTGATAACTCTACGCGTTCTTCAGAAAAAGGGTCTTGACCGACGGACAGACAGACGGACAACGAAGTGATCTTATAAGGGCTCCGTTTTTCCTTTTGAGGCACGGAACCCTATTTTTTGGACCAAAACTTTAATTTTTCGGTATAATATATTCGACACTTGAATTATGTCCTTAAGGGATTATTCATCACAATGTTAGTTCAACAACAGAATAAGAGCGGTACATGACAAAAGACGACTGTAAGCAAAAGTTAGCTAATGCTGGGCTTATAAATCGGCTATTGATCAAGTTAATCAATTGTCAACCCTTCGTGCCAGGACCTGCGTATGAATCTGCGGTTTCTTTCCTTGACTGCCAACAGCTCGAGTTTGTCAGGGTTCTCCTTGCGGTCGTGCAGCGGAATATCGCCCCAGTCCGCGATGTGTTCCAGCCCTGTCTTCACGTTGTTCTGCGCAGTCAGCACTCGCTCTTGCAATGTGTTTATCGCTGCGTACACTTCCGCCATCCAGTCCGTAACTACATAGTGTATACGGTCAAAATTAATTAGCTAGCGAAACTCCGCGAAACACGATAAAACAAAAAAGAAATTAATTTGACGATTTTTTTAGTCACATGAAATATCAGTTTCAAAGTCAGCTTTTTACTGTGTAAACTTCACAGATGCAACACGATAAAACAAAAGAAAACAGATTTTCTCAACTCATGCTTCAACGATCAACCAGCGGTCATTGAACCCCAAAAAAGTCGTAAAATTAATTTATTTTATGTTTTATCGTGTCACATCCGCGGAGTTTCGCTAGCTAATTTAATTTGACCCTGTATTTTTTATGGTTCACAAAACAATCAGTTTATGGATGAACTTGTGCCGTATTTGATAGCCTAGTAATTTCAACATCTTTTACCTCATCTACGTCTTATTCGTGCATTCGTTACAGTTGGACGTTCAATATTACTCTTCTGATTACCTAATCCAAAACAATCTAACACACGGATAAAAATTGTAAACTTTTCAAAAACAAGCAAAAATAAAAGAAACTGATTTTAAAACATTTATTGGAGCAAAACACTGGTCAATTTATAATGCAACATGGGTGATGTAGGATTATTTGTACGGGTCATCATTAGCTCACAATTAATATCCTAGCTGAATAGCACGTTCTACGTATTATGCAGCTATAACGTAGTGCCGAGTATTATTTTATTTATAGGGACACTTAGAAACTTTGCGTAGCATGTACAGAGTGGCAGGGATACCGACGCGCAAACTGTAACCATGAATTCAGCTCATGATTCTGCAGCTGAATCCATGGTAACAGGTTGCGCGTCGCTGCCACCTTGTATTCTTCGTAATACCAGAGTCTATCTGCTAACTACTCACTTATGTTGTACACATACAGTAAGAATGGGTGATAAAACATTGTGATTAGTAGATAGGTACACTATGGTAATAAAAATACTGTGCTATCTACGTGAAGGCCTTACAGTCGTCGTTCCAGGTGAGCTCCTCGACGCCACGACCCAGCAGATTGTCGATGGCAGAGATCTCCTTCTCAATGAGCACCACCTCAGTCTCGTGGCTGCCCTCGCGGATCGCGTTGTACCACGCGATGGCGCGGTTCAAGCGGTTCATGTCGTACTAATACATACATTAATGTAATTAGCTTCGTAAAACTTAAGACGATTGCGCCAAGGTTGTCCGCGAAATTCAATTTTTGATTCCCAGGTCAGTATCGAATTTCACGGGCTACGTTTTCCTTTCAGTAGATAAATTAATACAATAATTGTAAATAATAAGTATGTCACCTGTAACTTCTCATTTCTTGCGTATAGATCAAGCCCATCCTGTGGAATGCCTTGCTTGTCCAAATATTTCATATAACGTATTTCACGCAATAACATTACTAGCTGCAAAAACAATAAAAATATGGTCAGGTTGATCGAACCTAACCAGCACTTTAAGTACATGGAGAGAAAATCTGAACAGTAGCACCAGAAGGCCAATTCCCGTAAATAAAAACGTTAAAAATCTAGTCGCAATCTCATCTCAGCGACAATCAATGTCAAAGACGTGTCAAAATGTATGTGATTTTGGATGTATTTTTGACAGATTGAGACTGAAATCAGACTGTGAACGTTCTTAAAATTACGAGAATTGTCTCTCTGATCTGATCTGTGTTACTGGATGCGTGCATTTACACGACTGCTTAGTTTCAAATATTAGCTTGTAATTCTATTTTTTTTTCGAAGCAGGCGACCGATGTTAAGGCCTATCAGACAGGTCTGACGGAAGTACTCAATGTATGGTAGCGCTAATGAAATAACTCTGAGTCTTTGAATATTGATACAGACCGGATATCTATGATACAGACCGATTCCAACTTTATGGCGGCTCTGAATTGCGCTACTCGCTGCGCAGTACCTAACCCCTCACCCCCGCTGACAGGTGAGTTTGTTACTGAGCAGCGACTTGCCTCATGTTCCGAGCCGGAATGTACTACTAACCTCCGGGGCAAAGTTGTTTCTAACAAAGGGTGGGTCCCTGTATATGAGGTTCTTGGCGAGATGCGTTTTGCAGATGGCCGGCACGGTGGCGCACCACGCCTTGAACTGTCTGTCCTCCACCACGTTTAGGTAGCCCAACATTTCGTTCGTCTTCTGCTTTACGTACAATGCGTACTCAGATTCAATAATGCTATAAAAATAAAGGTCATATAAATGGCAAAACTCCGAAACGGACGGACTGATTTTGACGGTACTTTGTCTGGCACTGGCAGATAGCTGATGTTATAAGGACTAACATAGGCTACTTTTAATTAAGAAAAAGAATTAGGGTTCCGCGCAAAAAGAAAATAAACCCATGAAATCAACAATCATGCGGGCGAAGCCGCCGGCAAGAGTTAGTGAGAAAATAAAGTTGCACATTAAAGACTAATGATCGATAACTGGCCTAAATTAGTACAGTTCAATCAAAGATAATAAATAGTCTGTTGCTTTGTGCCAGTCAATCGGGGAACACCAAGGCACTGACACTCAAATGTCTTCAGATTAAAAACACTTACGGATCTTCAAACATAATGAAATCTTCCATAGGCGATTGAATCCTCCTTCGAAGCTTGTGGATCCACCATAGCATACCAGCAACTGGTGGGAGATAGGGATCCACCATCGGTCTTTCCGGACCTTTACCAATTTTCTACGAAATAAATACCCTCATTTAAAACTGGCATACAGAGGGGCAAAAAAGTCCTTCGTATCTAACTTATGCTTGTTTTTAAACTCACGGCCATTTCTTCGTCGAATATTTCTTTCACAGCATCCAAATTAGCGTGCATGAAGTCAAGTAATCTGGGAAGCTTGGGCTTCAACTCCTGCTTGATTATCGGTCGGTGAAAAAGATCTCCTATGATTTGGAAAAACTGCAGAAAGAAGATAAAAACCAAGATAATAATAATGATAATTTCGTTTCGCGAAGTTCATTATCATCTGCCTAGCCTTTTCCCAACTATGCTGGGGTCGGCTTCCAGTCTAACCGGATGCAGCTGAATACCAGTATTTTACATGAAGCGACTGCCTATCTGACCTCCACAACCCAGTTACTGGGTAATACGATACCCCTTGGTTGGAGACTGGTTGTCAGATTTTTGGGCTACTGACGACCCGTAACTGTCAAAGAGCCACGAAAATGACAGCCGGGACCAACGGCATAACGTGCTTTCGTTTCGCGAAAGTTGTTTTCCATAAAAAACAAACATTCTAAAATGGACTGTAATCCTTCAGCGTCTCTCAGTCTTAACCTGTCACCACATATTCACTGTCCACCCTGACCACTGACCTCCTGTCAAGCTCTTTGAAACATCTGCACTATTTATTAAAGTAACTTTGCGAAACCATTGCCAAAACTGTCGATGTGACTACTGGTCGAAGCTAATTATATTTTTTTGTTTTGGAATAACTCGACGAAGAATCAACAAGAGGTCACGTACCTTGTAGAAGTGTTCCAAATTCTGGCACTCGTCGAGTCCTTGAGAGAATAGTGACGCAAGTCGTCGGTCAATATCTTCGAGCTCTGCCATGTGGGCCACGTTATCTCTGAGAAAGGAGTCGTCCTCAGGGTCAGCCGGGTCGTATGTGATGTTGCCGAGGTTTACGTAAGTATGCGTATAGTCTTCTAGGACCTGAAACATAACCGGTGTAAAAAGATGCCGAGAGTCACTTGTTCTACCCATCGTTGTGATTTTTTTGTGCACTGGACTATACGTGGGAATCATCAGGTTACGCCTACTCCGTAACCAGAAAGTTTAAAGTACCAGCTTTTTTTTTCCTTTTTTCACGGAAGGTTGTAATGTAAATCCAACCTAACTGTAAATACCCCCACAACTCTTGAAAAAATGCATACACTAATAGGCTCAATGTTTTGCGTGAATTAATATTGCGCGTAAACAGCCCTAATCCACACCAAAAATAAAAGGCGTTTCCCAGCAATATTTTTTACTGAATGTTACTAAGTTTGATATGCATAATGTGTAGATAACAGATATGACACACAAATTACTAAAATAATGCACGCTGCGACAATAGTAAAGTACCTACAGATACTTACAAAGACCAATTTTTATGGATAATGAATATGGTTCATGGTTTTTTGAAGTAAGCTTCAACTTTCGACAGAATCTAAGTTCAATTTAAATTAGGGAAACCGTACCAAAAAGTAGTCTCACCCTCATACACTCAGCGCTCAACGTCTTGCCTCTTAGGCCACAAAACTCCACTTTCTCCAGCTTCAATATTTCGCAGGTGGCCTCTAGAATGTTCTCGATCATCTTGAGCCGTTTCATGTATACGTTGAACCGCATGAAGACGCGATCGAAGTCGAAGGACCAGCGCACGGGCATCACCCCAGGAGGGAAGAACGTGTGCACCTTGTCTCGGTTCATCTCGTAAGTTTCACTGTAGATTATGTTAATCGTGTTATACTTCAATATCACTACAAAAAAGACTTACTATAGCGGGTGCCTATCTACTGGACTGGCATTACTGGAACGCTGCATAGCCTTTAGTTAGGCGGATCAAACACTACAACGCGCCACGCGTCGCGGCGCTGATAACGATTTATTACATAAAAATTTAATAAAAACGCGCTTCCGCGCGGTGAATTTGGCTCTTTATCCCGCGTGTGTAATCCGCCTTACCTCCGTGCCACGATAAAGTGCTCGTGATGCACGTGTCTTGGTCTTTAAATACATAGTTAAATTAGATATTATGGCATAATTTCTATCTACTTGAACTGAGCGCGGAGCAAAACCGTAGCCAGCTATGACAGCGTTCTGGCGTAGCAATTATAACATCAGTTACGTCGTAGTAAGTTCCCCTCATGTTCTATCATGATTTTTATATACTTTTGGTCGATAAGGATGACAACCGCTGCTACTTACAGGAAATGATTCAATATGGTCAAAGACTTCCTTATTTTTATAAGTTGTTCATCGGGTTCACCTTGGAATATTGATAGAGGATCGATACAGTTTGAACTCTGTTGTATTACTAGATTGCACACTTCACGAAGCAAAGCTGTCAATGGAAATACATAACTTACGTCAGTGAAAAAAGGTAAACTCTCGCCAACAATGTACGGATTGCATTAATATGGGTACAGAAGTATTTCGCAGCAATATTTTACAGAAACGGTCTATGACAGTTGAAAACAACGATAGCTGCGTTTGAATGATTCCGGCGGCTGCCACATACCGCAGACCGCAGTTGCAAACGACGTCGGTATCATAACTTGACGTAACAAACAGCCGGTCTTTTCTTAATAAATCTCACCGTGATAACTTAGGTGGAGCTGTACCTGATGCTAGGGAGTGAGACTATTGACAGCTCACTTCACCTCGGTTTATATTGTATACAGGGTGGGCAAATAAGAGGTATATACTTTATTTTTACAATTTTATTCTATGAAAATAAAAATTATTAAGTATTTTTATTTAAATACAGTATTTAGGGCCGGCAATTCAGTGTGGAAAATAATCTCAGACAAATGTCCACCTCTAGCAGCATGGCAAATGTGAGCCCTTTTCACTGCGTTTTTCATTACATTTTCACACATTTCCTGTGTTATTTCAGTGACGTAGTGTCTTAGATATTTTGTTATAATTCTTGAAGGTTCATTGGCCTGTTAGCATAGACACATCCCTTTAGATAGCCCCACTAAAAAAAGTCAGGAGCTGTTAAATCCGGTGATCTTGGGGGCCAATCAATGTCACCGTTTCTCGAAATTAATCGACCCGGAAACGTTCTTTTCAGAATCTTGCTTGTGTCGCTTTCCGATGCGCACGTGTTTGCATATTCTGTGTATTGACTAGCGCGGCGCAAGCTGTCCCTCGAATATTTTTTTTGCCATGAATAATGAACTTGTGGCGAATGAGCTGCTGGCGTTCCTGCAGCAGAAGCTGGATGTGATGGACGAGGTATCCGCTGTCCAAATCTGCGCAACGAACTTCAGGGAAGATGACATAGCTGCTGCCAAGCTATTGTTGTTCAGTATGCTAAACAAGCGCGACCAGATGGTGTCCCGCCGGCGTGACGGGACTAAGAGAAGCTGCAAGACATTATCACGCTGTTCAAGGAGACCGACCCGGACGTCGTGCCGACGTTTGTGGCGAAGGAGCTGCAGAAGCTGCCACCCGTCACCTTCAACCACGTCGATGTAGCAAGCCTTCTGAAGGACATTGTCTTTCTGAAGGCCCGTCTGGGCGATGTTCTGGCGAAGTTAGATGCATCCCAAAACACCGTCGCCGATTTGCGCAAGGAATTTAGCGAGTTGCGCAACAGTGTGGCGGTAACTAGGTCATCAGTCGATGCATCTAACGTAAACATGTGTCGCGGAGCCGGCCTCGATGTATCGTCGTCAAATTCCGCGTAAGCAGTTTCTTCGCCAGCGCACCCGTCGTTTGCTGAGCTTGCAGAGCGCCCCAATCGCGTGCCCCGCAGCCCCGCGCCCGTCATTGCGGCTCCTCCACGCAGCGCCGCCCGAGCCCGTCGCCTCGAATTCGCTAGCGCCACCGCGAGTGCCCCAGGTGCTCCAACTAAGAAGCCTATGCCAGAAAAGGCATCGTATAGGGCTGATGATGATGGTTTCGTGACGGTGCAAAGGAGGAAGCGCCGATCGCGAACGAACAAGAACCGCTGCGGCAAAGCTCCTACGGAGCCCGAAGTCAGCTTGCGTGCCGCAAAGCCGAACACACGCGTACATCTCCCGCCTACTAAGGCGGAGGACATCGTGGAGTACGTGCGCCAGAAGATGAGATACACGCCGAGGGTGCAGTTACTGGAGTCGCACCGCAACGTCCACTTCAAGGCGTTCGTGGTGCGCGTACCGAATTGCTATCTGCCCGTCGTCATGGAAAAAGACTTCTGACCGCAGGACGTGGTGTTCCGTCGCTTACGCGGACAAGTACCACAGAACAGCTCAAGAACAAGCTAGTGAAGTGAAGTTTTATAATTAAAATATGTATGTTTAGGTTAAGGTATTTATGGGCCTGCGTCGCATAAAATACCTAAATAAATAAATTTAAAAAAAAAATTAAATGTCTCGATTGTGGCTCGTGCCGTACCTATGGCCGTACCTGTGGCCCCGTCTTGTTGGAACCACATGTTTCCTAAGCCCAACTTCACTTGATGTAAGAAAACTGCTTAATCTGACACAATGCCATGCTGCTCAAATTTAATCACTAAACGAGTTATTGTTAGCCGCGAAGGTAAGTGATTTGTACCAAAAAATGGCAGCAATTTTCTTAGAATTTCCGCAACACATGATTGGGTTGAGAAGAATGTTTTAATAATTAAAACGCTTTGTTCAGTCGTAAAACGCTCCATAACAAATTTTCCGTATCTACACAAAATAATTTTCATGAATCAACTGTCATATTTGCCGCCAAAACAAAATGGCGGCAAAAAAATTGTATACCTCTAAGTTGCCCACCCTGTAGTATTATTAGTACCTAGTATTGTAACAAAATACATCGGCTGTTCTTCTAGTAGGTAGTTACCCTGCACATCAGAATGTTTAGGGTATTAAGTTTATGTATCTTTAATACGTACGTATAAGTTTCTCCACGCAACAGAAATATCTCGAGTTTCCCCACAACAGCCCGATACAGTGCAGCATGGGTCTGATCAACCCTTTTGCGTCAACGAATTCGGTTGCCTCGAACGATTCGAAGTGTAACATCAAAGGCTTCTGGTATACGTAAATATCGCGACATTCGACAATGGCTGTAAAACAAAACATATTTTTGGATTGCAAGACATGGTGACTGTGACTGGATGAATATAAATGTGAATAAGACGAAGGTCACGGTTTTTGAAAGAGAAGAGAATGTATCGGTGTGTGATGTGGAAATAAATGGTAAGAGTGTGGAGAAGATTGATGAAGATTGGTCAAGTTGAGAGGATGAATGAAAGGCTATTAACAGAAGCTATTTACAAGGCACATGATATATGTGAGCGGAGTATGCAATGTAAGGAGGCAGAAGGAGTATGTAAAGATCGTGGCAGGTGGCGTTATGTAGTTTTTGACGTGGACGTCCACGATAATATCGTCGAGTTAGACATTATAAAAGCTTAAATCACTAATCCTAGAAAGTATCAAGACGAAACTGAATTTTAAACTGAAGTAGATCTCACCAGCAACCACATTGGTAAGCATGGTCTTGAAGCAGCTAAGATAAACACTCTTCGTATCCTCAAGATAGTGAGCCATCCTCTTGACGCGAGGATCTCGCAGCTGAGAGTATATGCCTTCGAGGTTCTTCAGCCGCGTTGTGTAAAAGTTGAGATCCGCGACGGGAAGCGGGAACTTTGTTCTTTTAAATGCTGCCAATAATATGATAATAATAGATTTAAGAGACTATGTATCGAACGTGTATGTAGCCGGGGTACAGAAAACCGCACATCAGTGATAACAATTTGACATTGATAGCGCCTTTATGTCTTAGCAGTAAGGGCGTTTTCGTAGTGCAAGTGTTACCACTGGTATTCAGCTGCATCCGGTTAGACTGGAAGCCGACCCCGATGTAGTTGGCTAATATGGCTAGGAAAATGATGAAGTGTTACCACTGAAGTGCAGTTGACTGTAAGTTTGCACTACACATTGAGTTTTAGAAAAAATCGGGTGTACAAATTGTACAATATGGATCTTAGCGACTGTATCCATAAACCACTCGATGATTAATAAGCAAACCCTTAACAGCTTACCTAAATATGAATCCTCTGCCAGTAAGTCGTGAACTTGTTGCGCCCACTTTATGATAGCTCCTTCTATGTTCGTCTTTAAGTACAAATCCACGTCTTCTCCATCGCTGTAATGTAGTATTACAAAAATGTCCAGAAGTTATACCTATTTTAAATTCAAATAAATCTTGTGTGACCTGAGAAGTGGGCAGTTCCGTTATATGGTCTACTAACTTACTGAGAGAAGCCATTTTTCCAAAGTATGAGCTACTCTTGTAGCATGTTGTTCGTGCTGATACGAGAGAAAAATAATATTCAAGCAAATCAGATAGCAGCTACTATAGAGCAGCATCTGTACTGCTAGACATAGCCCCCTCCCAAATTGCTTCACAACACTCAGTTCTTCGCCTGCGCGAGGTCGCCGACACCCCCGCCGGCAAATTCGCGCACCCGCCAACCGACAGTGACAGTGACAGTGTTCATTGTTTTTTTTTTTTATATCTACCTGTTATTGTGCCCTTATACTGTATTATACAAATTATTATACCTTTTATACTGCTTAATTTTTCATACCTTTGTTTCAACCTGGCCTCCGCGTGGTATATAGTTTGTACACCGGCTGGCATCGGCAACAGTACTTGACCAGACATTTCTCCTTTTAACTGCAATTTGAAGGTATTGAGTCCACTTTTAAATTACATAGGTAATTCATTCACACACTTACAGACAAAACACAGCCTTGTCGGCTGAGTCTAGAAACTTAAAAGTTTACACAAGAGTTTTTTACATATGGAAGGATTTTGGACACTTTATAAAGAGTTTAAGTAGGGGATGAAAGTTTCATGGAAGTTCGTCATTGTTGAAATAAGAAACGCTGTCGTGGAAGTTGCTACTTAGACTTCTGTGAGTGTTACTTAGTCGTGTTAGTGAAAGTTAGTTGTATAATCCTTTTTTAATCCATCCCAGTAGATGGGAAATCTCATCGGGCACACGGGTTATACCAAATAAAATCGATCGTCTGTGCCGGTCCTGGTTTATGGGTATTTACGCGGACGGCGGATCACACACACGTGATGCGATGCGGGGAATTAGGTTCCGTTTCCCGCGCCGCCGTCGCGTGGCGCGTTGCAGTGCGTGATATTATATTGTAGTCGGTGTGTGTTATCTGCCTTAGGCTACACTCAGACAGTGTGTAGTCGGTGTGTGTTATCTGCCTTAGGCTCCACTCAGACAGTGGGTCGTCTTAGGGGACTCTAATACGCACTCCACAAAAATAAGTATTAAGAGAACTTTTAAGGTCAAAACCAACCAACCTGATACATCAAATTCCTCAGCTCATTGACATGTCTCATCATATCGTTCTTCACTATCTTGGGCCATCCCTTCTGGTTCTCAGGATTGCATAGGAGAGGCCCGACGACATCATCCGCCAACGTAATTAAATCCATTAGTACATTGCCTGACATTTCGCCGATAGTGAGAGCCTGAAACAAGTAACGTCAGAAATATTCTAAAGTTTCAAAAGTGGTAAGTTCGTTAAATTACGGTTTCGTAGAGCGTTTCCGTCATACTTATACTTAACGGACGTGGGGTGCATGAAATTGTCGATTGGCTAATCCTTTCACCACGATGGTATCGACACGCTAAGAAGAACATAACCGACGTCATGGAAATCTGTCATTTCCACCAGTATTTGACATTAAGGTGTTAAAAACGCTCCGTATTTGGACATTACGGCCGCATGTGGCGGTCAACTTTCTTCAAGGAAACCATAGCTTTAGCCAGCTTTTCACTCAAAATGCGGTAGCAACCGTGGAGTTCGTTGTCAAAATTGCGACTGAACTTATATAGATGCAAAATTGGGAAATCTAATGGAACGGAAATTCCTCGATTGATTTTGAGCGACAAAGATTATACGTTGGGTCACAACTCGACTGCCCCGCTAAGGTAACAAACTGCACCGTTTTTACATCATGAACTCCCATAGTAATTAATAGGGGGGCGAGCGGTGAACCTATTGCCAACAATAGGGAGCAGATTCAGACGCTCTGGGAATAGCTACTAAGAAATAATACTTCAGCAGTGGTGCCGCTTGTGACCACGAGACCAACCAAGGCAGTTTTCATTAGCAGCACCCTAATTGCGTAATATACTTTTAATCACAAGCTGAATCTTTTTGAAGGATATTGCTAGTCCATTGCTTCATGTGTTAGTCTGCTCAACAACTTAATGTTGTTGAACTGTCAAAATGAAAGCCATTGCTACTGTTAGTGTGTTACGCAATTACCTTGCTGTTATGTAGGTACCTAGTTCTGCGGTTTCAAACAAATAATTACAAACCTTTCGGATATTTGCCGGCGTAATTTTCTCTTCTAAATTTCTGAGGAAGTACAACACCTTACCCCTAGAGATGGGCGGGAATGTCGTAGCACACGTGAGCAGGCCTGCTGTGTTCACGCGAAATATGAGCACCTCATACTTTGAAAAATCGAAGAATCTGTACAGAACGTGCTGTAAGAGAAAAATATTTAGGGCTCACAGGCGTTGTAGAAAAACCCCGAAGTAACTAAATTATTATAGCTAAAGTTGCGCTTCCACGCGTTATTTTTCAGCAATTATTGCCGGCAATTGATTTTTATTATTATCTCCTTTATTTCAATGTAATCATATAAATTATATTTTTAAATATTAGAATATAAAAAGTATATATATTAGTATACAGGCTGATTTTTTAAAGACCAGCTAAATTTAAGGATGTGGTACAGACCATCAAACTGAACAACTTTCTCCATGGGACCAACATCGTAATCGCGAATAAAAATTCAGCCGTCCCATACATTTAGGTCGAGTAGGTATTGAAGTTTTCTATGGGACAGTTGATAAAATTTTCGCGATTACGCTATTTGTCCCATGGAGAAAGTTGTTCAGTTTGATGGTCTGTACCACGTCCTTAAATTTGGCTGGTCTTTAAAAAATCATCATGTATATACGATATATTATTATTATTTGGTTAGTCACACTAGCAACTGATGCATCAAAAATAGCTTGGAGATATTTAGATTAGGAGAATTAGTTGAGCAACCTTTGTAAAGCTCCATATCGCTCAAGGTTGCGACGGCGTCTCTTAGCAACATTTTGTTACATGATGGCGTCACAGTAAATACGTTATTGTTTAATGTTTTCATGACTTCATATTTTACTTATTGAAATCACGCCTATAATCCCCGAGGGCTAGGCAGGGGTGAATACCCAATTTCGCCAGTTACTGAATGTTGCTTATAATTGAAAAATTGTGTTGCTCGTGTAACGGACCTTATCAACAATAATAAAGATTAATAAAATTCAACACTGACCCTCTCATCGCTAGTAATGAACTTAGCCCATTTGTCTAACTTCACTTTTAGCGTTTTCATGATGTATTCGCTTAAAAACTCCAACCGTACATCAACATCTTCTTTCTGCAGGAAAGTCGTAGAATTAGTAGAGAAATCTCGTGACCGATAGGTTCAGAATCAATTAAATCATCGTCATTCAGCCGAAATAAGTCCGCTGCCGGACATAGGCCTCTCCCAAGCATCTTCACGACATCCGAGCCTGTTATTTCAGTACCTACATATCAATCGGATTCCCACAACCTTTAAGATGATCGTCACCTCGGCATCGGTTGTCGTTGGTTCAGGTTTATTATGAGTGCTTATTACAGGCTAATGTGATCATGATGATACGCTGCCAGTTACGACACTTTCTATATTTACTTAGATAGGTTCTCAGCCAAGTAATGGAGAATATGTAATTTAATACTCACATCACCCATGTTGCTCGTTTCTCAGAACTCTGATTATATTAATAGCTACACAGTTAAACCATTGTCATAAAATACAAAATAATTCCAAGAACTATTAAAAATTCTTCAATACATAGGTTGAAATTGTTTACTATAAACAAAATAATCGTCATAGCAACCGGAGTGTTTAGCGTTTTGAATTTGGAGCCAAAATGTAATCGTGCTGGTGCTGCCATACATTTTAATTAATTAGCAAAACAATATTGTATTTTGCAGTGCCCTAACGGTATTTACTCAATCTGACTATTATGATTAAAAAGTGTGATGTGCATAAGAGCAAATAAATTAATAATTTGAGTAAATTATGATAAAAATGTTCACACGATGGTCGATAGCTTAAATCTTCAAATTCAGGTGAAAAGAAGCGACATTACGTCAACGACAGCCGACGTCCGTCAATGTCAAAATTACGCGCCAAAATCCGGCTTGGAACCTTGCAACCGTAAACTGGCACCTTTTGTGATCGAAAATAATTCTTGCAAAACAAAGTTGAATTGTGAAAAATATAATTGATTTGTGATAATGGAAGGATTTGATGATCCCGGTGTTTTCTTTTCCGACCACTTCGGCGTTGAGGAGAATGAATCTCAAGACCAACTTAACCTACAAGCGGTAAAAAAGAAGTTCAAAGAATTCATTCGACAGTTTCACACGGGTAACTTTAACTACAAATACAGGTAAGCCTCCTTCGAAAACTAATGAAAATAATAATTTGAGTTCGTAAACATCGTAACTTCGTAAAGTTTTTAGTACGAAAATAGTTAACACTATCCTCTGTTTTATTTTCAGAGACGCTCTAAAACGCAACTATAACTTGACTAATTATTGGGTTGAGATTAACATTGAAGATTTATCTAGTTTCGATGAGGTTCTAGCAGAGAAATTATACAAACAACCAACAGAACATTTGCCTATACTAGAAGAAGCAGCTAAAGAGGTACATTTCAAACATTATTTATTCTACTGAATCGCGTTATGCCTATGAATGTACTTGATGAATGTAGCTGAACCTACAATATCATAATATTATTAAGCTGTTTATACATGTTTTCAGCTGGCGGATGAACTAACTGCCCCAAGACCTGAGGGGGAGGAGAAAGTTGAAGATATTCAAGTCCTGTTGTCTTCAGATGCACATGCTGCTAATTTGAGAGAGCTGAAAGTATGTTAAATTAATGTGAAATGTTAATTAATGTTATTCCGAAAGATTAGGCAGGGTGAACCTATGGGACACCCTCATTTTGCCACTTATGTTTAAGCCTCATGTAGTAGAGAGCAAGCCTATAGCCATCAACTGACCGCCAATCCGGACTTCGAGCTGCTTCTGAGAAATTCTTGACAGAAAACCTCACCTACCCAACCTGGGAATTAAACCCAGGCCGTTATACCCTGATTTTATGAAATACTATTATTATTGTTTTTTTTTATTGCCTTGTCATATTTTTTACCTATAATGAATATAAGCTTTATAATATTTCAGTCAGAAACAGTCTCCCGACTTGTTAAAATCCCTGGCATAGTAATATCCGCATCAGGCATCAAAGCGAAAGCAACAAAGATATCTATCCAATGTCGATCATGCCGCAACATCATCCCCAATTTACCAGTGAAGCCAGGACTAGAAGGATATGTGATGCCCAGGAAATGTAACACGTAAGTTAAACAATGAAATGAAATGTTTATTCTGTAAATAGGATATCAGAATAACTTTTACAAATAATATTTGAAAAAATTAGCTAGATGGAGTCGACATTTTCTTTAAAGTCCAGATACTATCTTGGTCAGACCATGTGAAGACAATGTAGATTAGTGCCTGAAATTAACTTTTGAAAAGAAGGAAACACACAGATATGGGTGGACCAGTCCAGTCAGTGCAAGCAATACAATTTTCAATGCAAATGAAACATGCTTGTATGGTCTGTTCCAAAAGTAACTGGAGAAAGTGTAAACATACTCTGTTCACATTAAATTCTAACACAATTACTCACTAAAGGGAATTTAACACTTTCATCTGTATTTGGAAGGTTTCAACTTTGTCTGACCACATTATCCAACAAATATTGTTTGAATAAAATTATTAAACTGTAATTGGAAAATTATGGAAAATTGAGGTTATAGAATTTACCTCAATTGTCAAATGAAAAACATTCAAATGTCTCTAAGAAATTATAATTAGGGTATATGTTTTCAAAAAATCAAATCTAAGCACTCAATTTGTACCTGCCGGGGTAGCGGGATCGTCCGAAAGGGTTACCGCTGCCCTGGTATATAAAGGGAAGGAAGGAACACAGGTGGGTTTTAGTCAGTAAGAGTCTGATACTCCCTTCTGCTCCACCCAGAGCAGGAGGGGTCATTTGATGATTTCCCATCCTGAAAAAAAAAAAATAGGTTTGCACAAACACTTTTACATGTGAAACATATTTTAAAAACTAGACGAGGTTGGCGTGTCCTATCTGACTACTCTGAGAAGAAAGGCCAAAACAAACTCAGAGGTCAGAGTCTCTTTATAACTAGTGAATAGCATCCATAACTTTGTTTTCTGACCATTTGTTTACATTTCCATCAAATACTTCTTGAACATTATGACTCCGCATCTAACTTCTACACTCTAAAAGCCAAATTCTGGTCTTATTTCAGGGAACAAGCTGGCCGACCAAAATGCCCATTAGATCCTTACTTCATTATTCCAGACAAGTGCAAGTGCATTGACTATCAGGTACTTACAGGCAAATACTTCTCCCTTAAAAAGCTGCTGATTTCTAAATTAAAAAACTGGTGCCTATCCTAAAAATAATAACCTGCAAGTTTATCCAAAAGTAGCCTACAACATTGAAATGCATTCAATCTGTTAATTTATACTTAACTATTAATAATATTTTAAATTTGTTAACTGAGTTGTTAACTTTATTGTACATGCTGTGGTCTCCTATAAGTGAAGGAGTACACGTATTTAATACTTGATGTTGCCCACAAATTTTGTTTCTTATATTGTCTTGGCAGGTACTGAAACTGCAAGAAGCTCCAGAAAGCATCCCTCAGGGCGAGATGCCGCGTCATCTGACGGTGTATTGTGAACGTGTGCTGTGCGAGCGAGTCGCCCCCGGGGCAAGAGTCACCGTGCTCGGAATATATTCCATTAAGAAAATTGCTAAAGTTGGGGTGAGTCTATAATGCATCTTCCACTTTCATTTAAATGAGGATTTCAATAGTAAGTTAGTAACCAATTTAACTACTAAAATGGGTTGTACTTATTCATTTGTGTTTGGCCCATTTAACAACCAACAAAAATAAATAATAATTAGTTGAAAAAAATAAATCATGTTCTTTTAAAATATAATATCCTAACTAAGAAGTATATTTGCAGAGGGAAGGCCGTGACAAAGGTTCAGTAGGTGTCCGCTCCTCATACCTCCGCGCTGTCGGTCTGACGGCCGAAGAGGGTATGACTGGAGGCCTTAAACCTTTTACTGCTGAGGAGGAGGAACAGTTCCGAAGACTGGCAGCCTCGCCAGATATATACGAGCGTATCGCCTTGTCTATAGCTCCCAGTATATTTGGTGTGGTTGATATGAAGAAGGCTATCTCCTGCTTATTGTTTGGTGGTATGTGTAGTTTATTTTTGGTATTGTTGTAGCCCTATTTTAATGTAATGTTAATATCCAGGGTGGCAGGGGCATCGACGCGCAAGCTGTAACCATGCACAGGATTCTGGATATGCTGCCTAGCATAAATATTTTTCGTCAGTCATAATTTTTTTTTTTTAAATGCAATGCTATATTTTTTTTTTTAATAAGAAATATGTTAATGCAAGGGTGATCTGAATCCATGGTAACAGGATGCGCGTCGATGTCCCTTCATCATCATTTCAGCCTGGAATCACCCACAGCTGGGAATAGGCCTCCCCTTCCTTCTGCCATACTTCCCTGTTCTGTGCGTCTCTCATGCAGGTATTTCCTGCGATGTCCTGCCACCCTGTATATAGCCTGTAAGATTTGTCATTTGTTACTGATGATAAAATGATTAAAAAACAGCTAATTCCACGCGTTGCTGAAATATAACACCCAACTTACGTGATTAGTGCGTGCGAATCCAAATAATCAGGCGCATTGTTGCGTCCCATGCGTAATGAAACCCTCGAAATTCGCCCTTTCTGTTGTTTGTCTGAGTTCTAAATGATTTCTGTTTCAAACAGGAGCGCGCAAGAGATTGCCAGATGGTCTGACCCGGCGAGGCGACATTAACATACTGCTATTGGGTGACCCCGGTACTGCTAAGTCACAACTGCTGAAGTTCGTGGAGAAGGTGTCTCCTATCGGCGTGTACACTTCAGGCAAAGGTTCCAGCGCAGCCGGTCTCACTGCTTCTGTTATCAGAGATCCTGGCAGTGTGAGTTACAATTTATTTCTGACCTATCTTTGATAACCAATAAAGAGTAATTTTACAGTTGAAGTTTTAGGTTATTTAAAATTTAATTAGCTAACAAAACTTCGCAGATGTGATGAGTATTAATATCATAATATGATAAAACAAAAAAAAACTGCATTTTTACAATTTGTAACGTGACGATATTACCGTGGCTACCCACTTCCATAAAATGTATGCGTCTTCATATATTTCCATACATTTTACTTCTCTGTGTTATCGTGATGCCGTGTCGTGAACCTCCACGATAATATCGTCACGTTAGAAATTAGAAAAGCGCATATCGTCTACGGAGTTTCGCTAGCTAATTTAATGTGACCTTGTAGTTTCTTTATTAAAAGTCATCATGTCCACAGCGTAACTTCGTGATGGAGGGCGGAGCGATGGTGCTCGCGGACGGAGGGGTTGTATGCATTGATGAGTTCGACAAAATGCGCGAAGACGACCGTGTGGCCATACACGAGGCTATGGAGCAACAAACTATCTCTATCGCGAAGGTAGACATTAATCTCTTCTAATGTGTATTGGCAGCATGACCTATCCTATAAAAATGTTTGATATAAATGAAACTCATTAATTTCACACTGTTTACAGGCTGGCATCACTACAACTTTAAACTCTCGCTGCTCGGTCCTGGCAGCCGCTAATTCTGTGTTCGGTCGATGGGATGACACCAAAGCTGACGACAATATTGACTTCATGCCAACTATTCTATCAAGATTCGACATGATTTTCATTGTCAAGGATGAACACAATCAAGACAGGGATATTGTAAGTATTCACATAGGATAGTATGCAGGCAGAAGTGTATGTTGTACACCCTACACCGCACAGAGGCAAGCTGATTGCCTTTTATCAAGACAGTTCCAAACCATGGAAAACAAAAATTCTCTTAAAATCTTGCACAAAAATATGACCACAGATTTTGACACCAATTCAAGCTTTCTTAGCATGTATGGTGGTGATGTGATCATTGTTTATCTCCTATGAACGGGTAACGAACTTTTAAACTTTTCCAGACATTAGCCAAACACATCATATCAGTACACATGGGTGGCGACAGCGTGGAACGCGAGACAGCTGCTGGCGAGCTGCCACTGGCGTTGCTGCGGCGATACTCTGCGTACTGTCGCGCGCGCTGCGGCCCGCGCCTGTCTGCCAGCGCGGCCGAGCGCCTGCGCGCGCGTTACGTCCTGATGAGGACAGGCGCCTCGCTACATGAAAGACAAGTCGACAAACGAAACTCCATTCCTATCACAGTGAGGTACCTAAACATTTGTATTGTAGAACATTCAAATATCAATTATGTACAGTACGTGACCGTAGAGCATCGTCCCTGACATAACAACAAGCCCAAAGTCAATGCAACCCTTTCGAAAGGCACCACAATTATGCTAGAATTCTGTTGCTCTCTTGATCCATAAGAGATCCTCAGTAACCAAAACACAAAAGATAGAAAAATAAAATGTTCTCTTTATATTTTCAGGCAGCTAGAAGCCGTCATCCGAATATCGGAATCTCTTGCTAAGATGCAACTGCTGCCGTTCGCAACAGAAGTGCATGTCACTGAAGCACTCAGATTGTTCCAAGTTTCAACATTGGACGCAGCTATGACTGGCAGCTTAGCTGGTAAGTTCACTAAGGAAATAATGCTAGGCTTTAGCAGCAAATGATCTTCTAAATATTTATTTAGAAGATCATTTGCTTTTTTTCTCTATTTAGAGAGCTAAAGTTTTGTATCTCAAGCAGTATCTATGTTTGAAAATAATAGTAACGACATTTAAAAAATATTTTAGGAGCAGAAGGTTTCACAAGCGAGGAAGACCACGAAATGCTGTCTCGCGTAGAAAAGCAACTGAAGCGCAGGTTCGCAGTTGGTTCTCAAGTATCGGAACAAACAATCATTCAGGATTTCCTCAAACAAAAGTACCCAGAGAGAGCCATCCTCAAAGTCATACACACCATGATAAGACGCGGAGAATTACAACACAGACTGCAGAGGAAGATGCTATACAGACTCTCGTGATTTCTCTACTTTCCGTTACCAATTTCTTACTATTATTTTATACTTGAATATCATGTCAGTTTTAATATAAAAAAAAACTAATAATTATTTTTATATTTTATTTATTTCTAACAACAGTCCACAGTTTTCTGCTTTAAGCTAGCGCTTAACACCATATTTTCATCAGTTTACAACTGATCATTTAAATATTAAAGCTAAAAGTGTTCGTCTTAATACTGCATTGGTGTCAATACCTACATTAAGCTGACACTCAAGCGTTGGGTGGGCATGATAGCAAAGTTTAGAAGCACAAGGTATTCATTGACTAGAGTGGTGACACGTAGCATTCTTTTAATAACAATTCCCTGCAGAAATCTTGCATTTCACTTCCTTAAATGGATACTCAGGGTGTTTCTCAACACCTTTCCAGAACAAAAAGTTGAAGATTCTTCCTTTATCTCCTTTATCTAATTTGATCAAAGCATCCATGTCATCCGGAGATAACTCAAAATCATAGAGGTCCATATTTTCCTAAAATATCAAGACCACAAATCAAACAGGAAATTGATTATGAATTTGCTAAACCTGAGATCAGGCAATTGAGTAAAATTGTAAATAATTTACCTTCAATCTCTTCTTATTCGTACTCTTTGGAATAACAACAATTTTCTGTTGAACTAAGAAGTGAAGCAATATCTGTGCCGGAGTTTTTCCAAATTTTTTGCCTATTGTTACGACTTCCGGTACAGTCAACAAATCAGGAAAAACGCTAGGGCTGAAAAAAAATCGTTTCTTGTTTATTATCTAGCTAACGGAAGGCCTATTCCCGTACTTAAAAAACATTTAAGTTCAAGTCAAAATCAAAAGTCATTTATTCAAATTAGGCTGAGAATCAGCACCTCGCATGTCAAAATTACATAAAACAATCCCCCAAAACGACCACCCTTCACCACTTCCTAGTGCTTTCGCTGGGAACAAGTGGCGCAAGAAACTCCCCAGCAGCACAGGTGTCTGTTCAGTTTGAATGAAAGAAGTCGCAATGACTAAAATTTGACAACAATGTTGGTAAATTAAAGGTATTTTTGATAGTTTGAGACATTAGAATGCGAACGTTTTTAAAAATACGGGAATCGCCCCACGTGTATTTATGTATATTTTATGACTCGTACGTACCTGTATTGATACTTATTCACAAAGTGGTTCTTAGCACCTGGGCTACCAAGAGGGGCATAGGCAGTTAAAATAATATCATGGTTTGTGCAATAGGCCCGCAATTCCTGCTGCTGGAAATAAGTATGGAGTTCTACTTGCAACACTTGTGGTTTGAATGTTGCAGATTTCCAAATTGCTTGTATTTGTTGCTCATTAAAATTAGATAAACCAAGGTTGCGAATAAGACCTGATCTTTGGCATTCTTCCAATTGCTAAAACAAAAACCATTATTAACAATATAAATTACTTCAATCTTACAGCTTCACTTCATTCCCCTGATTGCCTACTATTTAACTAAAATATTATTTAGTTACCCCATGAACACAGACCTACTAGCGACCACTATTAGAACCGACGGCCAATTGTCATACTAGTTTAGCTTGCCCTAATGTAAGCGATGTTGGGTTAATGGCCTAACAGATTGTTGTACTTAGATTTTAATGTATGACAGGAATGGGTGGAGAGCAAGCACGCAAATCACGTAAGATAAAAACCACATATGCGACGAAAAGGTAGGCGGTAGAGGTGTATAAATATGTGATTAATACATTTTTGTTACCTATACAATAGAATACTTTATTATATACACCATATATATTCCATTCCATATACAGGGTGTCCCGAAACTCAACGATAACCAGGTACCGGGCGACAGGCCAAGGTATACCAGTTATGAAAAAAAAATTTTTTTTTTCCAACATGGAGTGTCAAAGTTAACTGACAATAATTTTGTAAACCATAACTCGTCAAAACTTAATTTATTTTACTTAGTCAACAATGTTTATTACTTTGATTTGTGGTTGCGATTAATAGCACTGTTATTTGAGATTACATTATTAAAAAAATCACTGTAAAATTATAAAAAATTATGATCACAGTACTTAAAAATGTCTATTACCGCTTGACTAAGTGACATGGATTTTTTTTCTTATTTTTTTCATAACTGGTATACTTTGGCCTCTCGCCCGGTACCAGGTTATCGTTGAGTATCGGGACACCCTGTATATTCTTTAGTATAAAAATATAGAGTTTCAAAATGATTTAAAACCTACCTTCCATGTTGCTATATGGTCTGTATTCATGTCCAATTCATAATTCCCATCGGCGTCGACCTTGGGCGTTAGTGTAGTATGATCACAATTGAAACCAAAAGGCACATGTATGAGGTACAAGTCCACATACGACGTCTGCAAACGTTTCAGTTGTATATCTAGAAATTTTTCAACGTCTGAAGCCCTGTTGCCCACGTGTGGAAGCTGAAATTAACAGTTTTTTTGTTTATTTATTGAGAAGGTATACCTATTCTGTACCTATTGAGTCGTTATTGTCAGATAATAAAAGATTTGTTAACACATACCTTGGTTGTAATAAACAAATCTGATCTGACACCTTTTTTATCATCAATCCATTTATTAATTGCATTGCCAATCGCTTCTTCATTGTTGTAATTAAATGCTGTATCAATGTGTCTATATCCCAGTTCTAAAGCCTCATATATGACAGGCTGTAAAACATCTGGTTCAGCCTAGAAAAAACGTGGATTATTAGTTACCTAATTAAGGTTTAGACAAACCCTTACAAACAACATTTACATTACCTGCCATGTTCCTAAACCTACTGTTGGCATTAAATCGCCTGTTTGAGATAAATTAACAAATTTCATATTTCTGATTGTACTATGATATGAGTGACTACAGCTGACAGTGGCTCTGAAAATCGAGCACACTTGGAGTGTTCTGAGCATATAAATTGAAACTGAAACAAGACTTTGACAGTAGCAAAATTTGGCAAAGGGCCAGAAAATTTAATCAACCAAACTGAGGAAATGCGATATTAGAATACAACTTAATATAATCGTTGCCCACTGTCGGCGTAGTGGTTCTAGTATACTTTTTTAACACGTCCAACAAGATATTCGGGCAAGGCAGTATTTTTTGTAAGTCATATTGATTTTTCATTGACATTCAACACGCTTTCAAATTTGGCGGCCAGTAGCATTTCCTGTGGAAGTTGCCATATTGATGAATTCGAACGAAATAATTTTAATATTAGGCTACATTCACATAAGTTCATACTAATATTCTAAATGCGAAAGTAACTCTGTAATACTGTTACCTTTCACGCCTAAACGACTGAACAGCTTTCGAAAAAATTTGGCAAACAGGTAGAACATGACACGTGAGGATGCTATTTATCCCGGTGAACCGTTCCCTTGTGGTAATTTCAGACCTTCACGTGGGTGAAGCTGCGGGCAAAGGCAAAAGCTAGTGGTCCATAAAACATTGACTTCCGAGCAAACCCAAATTGATCTAAAACCCATAAATAATATACGCACCGAGTGCTCGCCCGGAGACAAGAATTTACGAGCAAATGATCTTCTACCGCCTTCTAGAGCATTTAATCTATCAATAACTATTCTTAGAGCCTTTAGACAGTGTGTTGGTCCGCCATGGAATTAGTATGTATTATTTAGTGGCTAAGGTATAACAGCCGCACTGGTCGATCGGTCCTTGGATGGGTGACCATTATATACCGAGACCCCTGCATGCCTCAGAAAGCACGTTAAGCCGTTGGCCCTGGCTGTCATTCCTGAATCTTTGTCAGTCTTTTCGGGTCGTCAGAAGTCCGAATGTCTGACAACCAGGGGAATCGTGTTAACTGGGTTGTGGAGGTCAGCTAAGCAGTCGCTCCTTGTGAAATATTGGTATTCAGCTGCATCCTGTTAGACTGGAAGCCAACCCCCAATATAGTTGGGGAAGGCTGTGCAGATTTTGTATTATAGTATACAACCTTGAGGTCCACCTATCGGCTTTTATGAAACAAGATAGCAACACTGACCATGACAGGTAAGATGATTGTCATTTCTGACATTTGACTGACAGTTGTGTGTCTGTTTAGTTTTGGCATTTTTGTTTTGTATTGGTTAGGTTAGTTGCTAGTTTTGCAATTCTAAAACGACTGTCTGACGTTATTTGTTTCCCGCCAAAACCTTTGACTGTTCTCCAACATAATTTCCCAGTAAAATAAAATGGGCGTAAGTATTTTTAACCATAGTCACTAAGCATCTATCGCGGGCTTATGGTTCTGCAGCGTCAGCACGTTTCAGTACACCAATTTGTTATTGTTTTGGTTATTATTTTCTAGAAAAAAGCTGCAACCAATGCTAATAAAAGCAAAGAAAAGCGCCAAGCAAGAAAGCTGGAGCAACGTAGAATTGCGGATGGAATGACAAACGTAACTTCAGCCAATAAACTGAAAGACTTGGCTTCACTGTGCAGAGAACTCCTTGTATACCGGAATAATGAATTAGAAGTAGAAATGTACATCCAGCGGGTCACTGACCTGGACAAGAATGTGCTTCAGTGGGCGATTGACTTGACGGAAAGGAATATGAAACTACTGTAAGAGAATTAATTACGATTTCGTTACTTTGTAAAGGAAAGCATCGTGGGTGGTTATCTAAGCATCAGCTCTATAAACTAATGGTCCAAGCATTATCAGTCTATAGTGATCCGACCGCTGGGACACAGGCCTCCTCTTGGTAAGAGGGAGGGCTGTAATCCACCACATGGCAACCTACAGTACTATGATAATGATAACTAGAAATGTTTTAGATTTCATACCTAAAAACGTTTATGATTACTTTAAAGGCACCACAACAACTGTTTGATAAGTCACATGAGAATTATTTGTTTCCTAACATATTTCATTGTTCAGCTTAAAACCGCTTTCACAAACAGGTAACTCTAACTTGGCTTAACACTGACATAACACTTTCAAGGGCACTATATGCTTATAGCCATCATAACAATAAAACTTCCATTGTTTCTTGTGCTGGAACCTGTTAAATTATTCTATCCCTAAAAGTTTTTCAGCCTGAAACTACAATAGTCTAGAGTTTGTTCCTTCTCATTATTAGACTAGCCCAGTCAAATTATATTCTACTCATTCAATACTTAACACAACATCACGCCTGTGTTCCCTGTAGGGTTAGGTAGAGATGTACTTGTAGTACACCCACATTCTACTCGTTAATCAATACATTTCGTAAACAATCCCTACAAAATACGTGATCCAATTTCAGGTATGAAACATGTGCTTGGGGATGGAACAAGGACCGCAAAGTGGAGGAGATGACAGACGATGGCGCATGGTACCTCATGGCCAGAGAGAAGAATGGAAAACTACTGGCTTTCTCACACTTCAGATTTGATATGGACTACGGGGATCCTGTTCTTTATTGGTGAGTAAAATTTACATTCGGTAAAAATGTGCATTACCGTAGCCTGAAATTAGAAAGGCCTATATCTGGCACTGGACTGCTAGACGACTAATGTAAGTTACTTTGTTACCTAAAGTTAATTTTACATGTTGGTGATTATCCCATTTCTTCTTGTATTAAATAACATTTTTATATTAAAGGGGGTGCACTAAGGTAGCCCGCGAAATTTAAATTTACTTACGCTTTTAGCAATCTGCAGGCCTATCAGGTTGTATGTTGATTAAAGGAGGGGGCGCCCACAAGCAACTTTTGTCTCAGCAGCTAATCTGTCTCTCTCATCAAGTCTACGGGTTTGCATGTAAGTGCGCGCGTGTAGCTACGCGACAAAAACGGCACTTTCATCATTTTGATGTGAGAGCCAAATTAGTTGCTGAGACAAAAGTTGCTTGCGGACGCTCTCCCTTAAATATGAATCGTGACCGTAGAAAATATGGCTTTTCAGAATTATAATCATTACAATCAGTAATACAACTACTCAAGTTAGAATTGACCTCAAATATGATGTATTGATGATTTTTATGATTATAATTCTATAAATAAATATTTGTTACGGCGGCGAATCATATTTAGATCGATATAAAACCTGATTGAAATTGCAAAAAACGAAAACAAAAGTAATTTCGCAGGCCATCTTGAGCATCCCCTTTAATATTCTTTACTTACTTATTTATGTGAATTATACTATTACTACCTTACTGTTACTGCTGCATCATCCCACTGCTGGGCAAAGGTCTCTCCCCATGACTTCCAGGTCTTTCGATCCTGGCCTAAAGTGGACCACTGGTCGTTTGTTTTGTCCAGCTCGATAAATAATTATCAAGTATAAAGAAGTAAATGAAAATACTCAAACAAACATAACAGTTCTAAAATATAATTGTTCTATATTTTATTTCTTTAGTTTTTGTATTTTTGGTCATCAGGGTTTTACATTTAAGTAGCTACAGTCTCAAGGGTTGTACTGATATTCATGTATCATTTCTTTATCTCATAATATTTGAATAGACAATACATTCTAAACAAATAACAAGCAAGAATTGTCAATTAATCTGTCTAATACTAGGCCCCTACTAACAAGGAACTTTGGTATTATGTAAAATGCACCATTTCTGTGCAAAATAGATAAATGACTGGTATCACCAAAAGAGTTAACAGTTCTGTTAGATTTGAATGTTATGTACCACAATATGCAGACCACCGGTCGTAAAAATATCCCGGGATTTCATCGCGCACTGGATTTTCAGCTCTCGGTGATCAACACCGAGAGTTGAAAATCCAGGGGGTCTATTCCGAAGTAGTATCGGCCGAATGTTCGGGCGTTTCCTGCTACGAAGATACTATTTGGTTCGGTCGGTTCCGATCCTACAATCCTACATTCTTTCGAATATTGACTATGGTCCCGACCCAACTGAGCCGATCCGAACTTTTTTCGCATTTTTCAATAATATTCGGTTCGGCTGTGTGTCGTTCCGATCCGAACATTCGCACTTTGCACTTCGGAGTAGGCCCCCAGTGCGCGAGCATTGAGAATCCAACAGAGTGCATACTAGCGCGTCGAAAAAACATACTGTTGGGTCTTCAACTCTCGGCGCTAACCAGTGGGTTAGCGCCGAGTTTCAGTGCGCGAAAAAATCCCGCCGCAATATTTTTTATCGCCGCGAACGTCGACTTAAGATGAAAATCTTAGACAACAAAAATATTTTTTCAATTATCATTAGCACCCCCCACAAAGGTGCGACTTGTTTCGTCACGAATACGATTCATAGAGACTTAGATATTCCAATACACCAAGTCGCGTCTTTGGGTAGAGCCTTCATTTTCGTTTCTGTAATAGAATCGGAATTCTTGACTGAATAACACTGTAATCAACGGTCTATAGAAATACATTTACAATTATCTTACAAAATAATATTTACACCTACATAATACAATGAGTCATTTCCAATCGATGTTCATAGCACTCATCAATTGGGTTTCACTTTATCCTTCCACAAAACACAGAAAAAGCTAATGTTTCTTTTTAAAAGTCTTTTTTCAAAGACTAGTTTTTCCTTTGGCCACCATTTTATACACCTTGTGCATAAATATCTAAATAGCTTGTGTAGTATGAATATGGTAAGCAATGCTATAGCAGTACTTAACGCTACTACGTCGAGTAGCAAGTACTGTGGGTAGGTGAGGTCGAGAGCCGGCGACCGCAGATGTGAGGCCCCTTTGTGTCTCAGGATATATTCTATCCAGTACACTCCCATGTCTAAAGGCTTCATAGGCCGGTCCATGAATATGTCTTTTAACAGTTCAGCTTTTTCTTTGTATCTGAAAAAATAATTGCTAACATCAGTAAATGCATAAACACAGAAATGTACATATCATCATAGAAGCTTTGCAAAAGTCGCTCAGAAGTACGCAACTTCGCCGCAA